>CM056207.1:855000-1455000 GCA_029692085.1 Gymnothorax javanicus | reverse complement strand
CTTCATTGAACAACTAGCCTGTTCTTACATTAACACTGCACAAGCTCGCAAAAATGTGTTTTGAATTGCATTAAAGATTTTAGGCCGATCAGTTTATTTCCGTATTCAACAAAACGCTCTAATTTTATCTTATCCAGCATACACAATCTGATTTTGTATGGCGGTACAATTGATTCAGATCTGTAAAAATATTGAAACTGTATAAAACTGATTATATATACTATATATTTACACTAACAAATGTACACCTGGGGAAGTTTGTGTGCGTACTGTAACTGTGCTCTGCAGCGGTTTCTACACATGATTATGAAGTCATGCTTAACTGGAGTCAGTCTCCTTATACAGGCTTGTCTTTACTCAGTGAGTGTTTGCCCTGTGATCCAAACACAAGGAAACATCACGTTTGTTTGCCATGGATAAATCTCAGAAGATTTATGGCATTATGGCAGAGGTGTTCATATCTTACTGCTTGAAGGAAGGGAAAGGAAACATCAGTATTTTAATGTGATTGTGCAATATGGTCATTTGAGTGAGTCCAATGGAGTCCGAAGAGGAAAACATTCCCATAAATATCAAAACCGTGAAAGGGTTTTTTTTATTCTTCTTTCTTTTTTTTTTTTAAACATGTACTACTCCGACTTGGCAAAATTGAAACCGGACGGGTTGCAATAGCCTGGTTCTGGGGAGGTGCAATGTTTACTCAGCATTGATTCTTTTTTTAGTCTAAATTGAGCTATTTTCATATGAATATCTTAGTGTTTTATTTTATCCCACTTCTGTAATTCATCCTTTATTCTGGAGGCTCAACATGTTTACACACTTTTTTCATGTTCCACCGGAGGACATTCTGAAATAAATTGGAAACTTTTTTGATTAAGATATTCTATTACCATAGCAACCACTTGAATGGCTCAAAGCTTTTTTGCCTTGCCAAAGATGTTTTTGCTAATCATTTCATTTCAGTTATGTTGTTTTTACATTATTAATTGAGGATGATTTGTCATTTAAGGAAACCTTGAATAATGACTTGTACTGACTGATTATAACCCCGGATGACTAATTTGAATTTCTTGAAGAATTAATGAATTTGTTCATTTTACATTGAATGGCACGTTGTCCAAGAAAATTGTATGTTTTTATGTTGGTCAATCACAGAAAAATTTAATAGAACAAATAACCAACAAATGTTATGGCCTAAACAATAAAATGCACATTTCACTGTTGTTAACTCGTTTATTGTGCATTTATATCTGGTGTTGCTAAACTTTCATCACTGATCAGACGGTGCAGAGGAATTGCAAAAATCTCTCCTGCTATGCAGCAGAATGTGTATATACAGCGTTTAGTTTTGTCTGACATGGTGAAGAATTCCATGATAGGTGACATATGTTTATTTGGCTTAACCTCTGGCCCCTCAAAGTTTCAAACAACTAATTTTGAAAGAAAACTGGCTGCTCAAGTGTAATTAGTGATATTGATCTTAGACAAATTCTCTGGCTGAGATACATCCTAAGGAGTGGCGACTGGTGAGCGAGACATGGAGGAGACTCAGAACATTCCGTTAAATGAATGGTGCATTTTGACCTGTTTTCAGTCATTTATTTCTAAGTCAAGTATTGTGAACTCTGAAAGCACTGGGCACTATCACCTGTGAGCAGTTATCCTTGGTAAGGTGAGACAAGAAATAAAATGCATGTTTTCAACGTGAAATTCAACATTAATACTTGTTGTCAATCTTTGTTTACGATACGAGAAAACAATCATGAAATTGACTTTTGTACAGCGAATAAAACTTTTTGAATTTCCCATTTAATCGCCGCAATATTGCTCTACTAAGGAAGCTGTGTATTTGACTGCCAATTAATTATTCTAATATAATGAGAATGATTGACAGTAGATTGAGACTACTTTTTAGTTGAAGGGGATTTTTGAGTCTCCTCCAAATTCATCCAAGCAGCCATCACTGATTCTTTGCAGTGGTGTAGTCTACGTGATACGCAGGTATACGCCGTATACCCATTAGAAAATGTCAATGATTTGCGTATACCCTCTTAAAATGTGCGAGGATATGTAACAACATCATTTTGTAACGGAGCTTTAACGCATTTATTAATTAAATTCACCCCGGACCCCGTCTGTATTAGGATTGAAGCACGACTTTTAGACCTCTGGGGCTTCCGTCGCCTGTGAGTCTGTGACCTGCTGCTAGGCAACAGCAACAAACTTGCTTGGCGGATATTTTCTGCTCAAATCCGAATGAATGACCTAAAGAGAAAAAGCGTGAAACGAAAACAGCAGACTACACTCTTTCAGTGTTTTCAAAGAGTTGCCCCTGAAACTACTACCGGTGTTCTGTCAATTTTTGCTACCTATCAAAATACAGTAATACCCAACTGCAGCCATGGGTACAGTACAAACCACGCCCCCAACAAAACATGCCCACTTGTCAGGGTTAGGGTTAGGGTTAGGGTTAGGGGAAATGTGTTTTCACAGTAATAACATTACGGTATCTGCAAATAGAGTCTGGCAGCTTCGAAAAAAATCATACGGCTCTGCATCTACCAAAATTTTACCCAAAGTTCAAGAATTAAAAGTAATGCTAGCATTTAAAACAATGTGCAGAAGTCCTACCTGAACCGTCATCACCATCTTCCTTCTGCTCCGCACAGCCACCACTTATCGCGGGCGTGTTTTGTATGGATCGATCGGGCGTGTTTTGTAGGGGGCGTGGTTTGTACTTGGCTGTGGCTGCAGCTAGACCCTTCTCTCAAAATATGCTACCTCGCGGATTTGCGCTCGCGCAGACCGAAAACTTGGGCTCAGTTTCTTCGCTCACATCTTAAATATCTTCGAAAATCATGAAAACACATTTTTTTCAGTGCGCCTTTCGACTTGTAAGTGTACATATATTTCCATGTACAGGCTGGGTTTTCCTGAAAATGCAGAAATTAGATGATAAGGGTGTGCGGCATATATCTTTTTGAACAAACTTGTCCAGCGCATTGTAACATCTGCTTATGTTATAACAAGCTAGCAAATAACAAAGTTACTACTGTAGACTGATTCATATTGCAATATTAAGGCGAAAACAGATACTTTATGATCGCTTTGCATTACGGTAGCATTTTTTGACAAGGCAGCACAAATTGTCAGAACACCGGTTCGATTGACACTGCAGCTCCAGAAGATGACAGAGAGGTTGGAGAAACTAACGTTGCAGAAAAACAGGCTGAGGCTGTCCTACACAATACAAAGAAGGAGCCCAATGCTAATGTTACTGTAATGTTACCCAGTAAGTGAAATTAGAATATACGTTATCATTAACTGTAATAGCAGAGGATTGTTAGTATATTTAAATGTATCGAGAACTAACTAACTTGACTAACATTTGCATGGTGGTTCAATGAATGGGAGAGAAGGGAAGTGATAACTTAGATATTACACGCGCGCTCGTGTGTGTGTGTGTGTGTGTGGGGGGGGGCGTGTGTGCAGCGGTGGAGTGACAGTCATAAACAGTACACAATTTTTATATTTCATATATATATAATATTTTGTATTAAAAATGTGTCTTGTGTTTCCATTGTTATTGGTGGCTTAGTGTTAATTACAAAAAGTTAATTTAAAAAAAGACATCTGTCACAAAATGTTGTTTAATGTATGGAACTTAAGTGGGGTCCAGCCTATGTTCCCAAAGTCCTATGGTCTCAAGGCAACTTTTTCAAGTTCGTTCACTCATTATCTTCTCAGAAAAAAATGAATCATTTCCATACCTCAGTTCATAGAGGTAGGCTTATTTACATTTTATATATATATATAAATAATCATTTTATATATATAATCATTTTATATAAATCATCATTTAAAAACTGCATTTTGCATTTACTCAGGTTATCTTTGTCAAATATTAAAATTTTTCTGATGATCTGAAACATGTGTGGCAAATATGCAAAAAAATAAGAAATCAGGAAGGGAGCAAATATACATATTATATATACACTACCGCTCAAAAGTTGGGGATCACTTGCAAATTTCTTTGTTTTCCAAAGAAAAATACATTTTCATGCATTTCACAAACATTTTTTTTTTTTTTTTTAACATTTTTATCCATTTCACAAACGATTAAAATTAATCAGATGATTTTCAAAGAATGATCTACATTTTTGCATAGAGGCCTATTATCAGCAACTGTCAGTCCTCTGCATCAATCTCCTGGTATGGCTGCTAATCCAAGTTAAGCATTTTATAAGGCTAATTGATTATTAGAAAACCCTTCTGCAAATGTGTTGCACAGCTGAAAACCGTTGAACTAATAAGGGAGCGCAAAAGGGAGCATGGCATTCTTGAGGTTGGTTTAGTACCTGAAGGATCAGCAGTTGTTTGTTTGTTTACAGGCTCAAAATGGCCAGAAAGAAAGAACTTCCTTTAGAGACCCGTCAGTTTATTGTTGTGCTTAGAAAAGGAGGCTATTCAATGCGAGAAATTGAAAACTTAAAATCTCTTACCATGCTGTCAACTACTCCCTTCAGAGAGCAGCACAAACTGGCACTAACAAGGACAGAAAAAAAAAGAGGGGAGGCCCCGATGCACAACTGTGCAAGAAGACAAATATCTGAGAGTGTGTAGTTTAAGACAAAGACGCCTCACAGGTTGTCAACTAGCAGCTGCGCTAAATAGTTCCCATCAAACACCAGTTTCAGTATCAACAGTGAAGGTGGTCTTTTTTTTGATGAAGGCAAAGTTTGAAGTACATATTCATCATTTTCCATTAAAATCATTATTTCTAACTCAGACAATGTCAGCATGTTCTGTTCATTTGCTATATTTCCTATTCAGACTAATTTCATGTGTCTTTACATGGAAAACAAGAAAATTTCCAAGTGATCCCAAACTTTTGAGCGGTAGTGTATATATATATATATATATATAGATACATATACACAACCCTAATTCTGAAATAGTTGGGACGAAGTGTAAATTGTGAATAAAATCAAAATGCAATGACTTTCAGATGACATGAGCCAACATGTTATTTACAATAGAACATAGATAACATTTAAAATGTTGAAACTGAGACATTTTTACATTTTTATCCACAAAATGAGCTTATTTCAAATTTTCTGGCTGCAACAGGTCTCAAAAGTTGGGACACAGGCAAAAAAGGGCTCAAAAAGCAATTAATATATACTATTCAAAAAAAGTAGGGGATATTGGATTTACAAGTACCATGAAATGCAGATCATGAGGTCAGGAAGGAAACAAATGACATAAAAACATTAAGGAAACATTTGTCAATTTATTCGAAACCCTGTGTACAGTCAGTAAAGGACAGATTCTCCAGAATAAGGGTCGACACAAACACAGGGTCATACAGCAAATTTACCACCATTGTGAAACAGAGTCAGTGGCGGGTAAAACCCCCTCGGTTGGCTAGACAAGCTCGAATTCTGCGTGGCATACTCCTGACGAGACGTCCCAGGTCATTTTGGGGAACGTTATTCCATTCCTGTTGCAATGCTGCAGCAAGTTCTTGGACATTGGCAGGAGGTTGTTGACATTGGCGTAGCCGCTGTCCAAGCATGTCCCAGACATGCTCGATGGGGGAAAGGTCCGGACTGAGTGCTGGCCATGGTAATGTGGTGATATTCTGCTGCTGGAGGTAATCTGTAACGATCCTGGCCCTATGACATCTGGCATTGTCATCTTGGAAAATGAAACGGCGGCCATAACGACGTGCAAACGGCACAACATGGGGTGCCAAGATGTTGTCCCGTAGTACTGCCCTGTGTCCAGCAACAACATGCAAGTCTGTTCTGCCGGCAGCAGTGATGCCTCCCCACACCATTACAGATCCACCCCCATACGGATCATGTCTAACGACGTTAACGTCATGGAAACATTAAATTCACGTCGGCGCCAAACCCTCCTGCGTCTGTCAAGGAAGTCCACAGTGAACCTCGACTCATCTGAGAACATTACGTTGTTCCATCGGCGATTATCCCAGCGTTGATGATGACGAGTCTGGCCCTAATGTGACGATCCCTCAAACAGGGAATGACACGAGGACGTCGGGCATGTAAGTGAAATCTGTGCAGACGATTCCTGATGGTCTGGCCACTCACTACCAAGCCAGTATCCCTTTGAAGTTGAGACCTTATCTGATTTGCTGTTACCATACGATTTCTCAAGACAATAGTGCGGATGAATCTGTCCTGAGCCTGAGTTGTTGCCCTTGGTCGACCGGATCGTGGTCTATCCTGAACAGACCCTGTAGCACGATGTCTGGACCATAATCTGCTGATGACAGACTGGGAAACATTCATTGCCCTTGCCACAACGACCTGTCTTGTGCCAACCTGTAGCATGCCAAGGGCACGAAACCTCTCCTCCTGTGTTAGGCGGCGCATGGTCTCTGTTTAATTAACGACTTCAACCACTGATAATCTGATGCTTTCTCTTCAAAATCTTCCTTTACAGTGGCTCTAACCTTCCAATTCAGAGTCATGCAAATTTGTGGCACAACCCCCTTGATCATCAATAGCATCCCGTGCAGATCGTGAGAGTGTCATTGATGTGTTTGGGTGATGAATTTCTTTGGAAATGCTTCCTCAGTAAGGAACTATACAACATGGTTTCGTATCCCTTTGTATATGTGAAAATTTTGATCTCAAAATAAAATATCCCCTACTTTTTTTGAATAGATATAAGAGAATCAGCTGAAAGAACATTTAGCAAGTAATTAAGTTAACTGGCATCAGGTGTGTAAAATGATTGGCTATAAAAGGGATGTCTTAGAGAGGCTGAGTCTCTCAGAAGTAAAGATGGCCAGAGGCTCTCCAACCTGTGAAGGCTTGCGTAAAAAAAATTGTGGAATACTTTAAAAACAATGTTCCTCACGTCAAATTGCAAAGGCTTTGAAGGTCTCATCATCGACAGTGCATAACATCATCAAAAGATTTGGAAAAACTGGAAAAATCTCTGTGCGTAAGGGACAAGGCCGAAGACCTTTACTGGATGCCCGTGATCTTCGGGCCCTCAGACGCCACTGCATCACTCACCGGCATGATTCTGTCATTGACATTACTAAATGGACCCAGGAATACTTTGAGAAACCACTGTCTGTAAACACAGTCCGCTGTGCCATCCAGAGATACCACCTAAAACTCTATCATGCAAAAAGGAAGTCATTGTTGAGCATGATCCAGAAGCGCTGCCGTGTTCTGTGGGCCAAGGCTCATTTAAAATGGACTGTAGCAAAGTGGCAAAGTGTCCTGTGGTCAGACGAGTCCAAATTTGACATTCTTGTTGGAAATCATGGGCATCGTGTCCTCCGGGCTAAAGAGGAGAAAGACCACCCCTCCTGTTATCAGCGTTCAGCTCAAAAGCCAGCATCTCTGATGGTATGGGGATGCATTAGTGCATATGGTGGGGGACACTTGCATGTTTTAAAAAGCACCATGAATGCTGAAAGGTATATAAAGGTTTTAGAGCAACATATGCTCCCCTCCAGACGACATCTATTCCAGGGAAGGCCTTGTGTATTTCAGCAGGACAATGCAAAACCACATACTGCAGCTATTGCAACAGCATGGCTTCGTAGTAGAAGAGTCCGTGTGCTGAACTGGCCTGCCTGCAGTCCTGATCTTTCACCGATTGAGAACGTATGGCGCATAATTGAAAGAAAAGTCCATCAAAGGAGACCCAAAACTCTCCAGCAGCTGGAAGCCTGTATTAAACAAGAGTGGGATCAAATTCCAATGGCTAAACTCAAGAAACTTGTCTCCTCAATGTCCATATGCCTCCACTCTGTGTTAAAAAGAAGAGGGGATGTTAAATCATGGTAAACAGGTCCCTGTCCCAACTTTTTTGAGACCTGTAGCAGCCATCAAATTTGAAATGAGCTCATTTTGTGGATAAAATTGTAAAATTTGTCAGTTTCAACATTTGCTATTTTATCTCTGTTCTATTGTGAATAAGAAACTGGCTGGTGTGATTTGAAAGTCATTGCGTTTTGATTTTATTACAATTTACACTTTGTCCCAACTATATCGGAATTGGGGTTGCATATATATATATATATATATATATATATATTGCTCTGAGACGGGTGATTGCGAGTTTCACAGTATACCCACTACAAAAAAATAGACTACACCACTGGTATAGAGCAACAGCAAATCCACAAACTTGTCCACTGATGAACTCCACTTAGAAGGAGGAAAGCAAGAAGACAAAAGAGAACAGGTCTGTCGTGGGGAAACTCCGGGGATATGAAATGTGACGAGGGCTACACAATATTTATGAATGGTCAACTTTGCGGTTTGTCTTCGTATGTACGTTTAGAGGCTCTTTAGTATTGCTCAGTAAAGATGTATGATTTAGATACGTGCAAATTGGTAGAATTTTTTGAAGTACATGAAGCAGAGAGAGAGACACACACACACACACACACACACACATCTACATATTCATAATTAAGCCCCATACACAGCCAATCTTAGTAATGGTTACTGTGCTTGTACTGTGTCATCTTAAAGAATATACCACTTGCTGACGTGTGACAGTGTGTGATCTATATATGCAGTTAGACTCAGCAGTTCATCACACAGATTTTGGTTTAGTTATAAGATCAATGTATTATGTGGTCAGACAGTACATATTGAACAGTGTGTCACTGAAAGTAGTTATATACTGCATCTTATACTCCAGAAAATAATTTGTTTGAACTCATGATTTCGAGTAAACACCTCCAATATAAACTCAATATGTCTTCCGCGTGCAGTTAAGGTTTTATGTTAATACTACTTGAGCTGTTTAGTTTCACCTTGTGTAAAAACTGTAATGGTTTAAGGCAACAAGTTTCCATCCAATTGTACAGAAAAGTCAATAAATTCAGGACAAGAGTGTATTACACCATCTTCTACTGAGTAGCTTCATTGTCCCCTTACGTATAGGATGCAGAAAGTAGGCAATTGTCCTTACGAATGCACTCGAAATATTGTTTGCTCGCACAGAGCAGCTAACTGGTACCGTACAGTGGAAAGTGAGTGGTGTTTGCTAAATTGGAGATAGAGTGGAGCTAAGGGGGTGCCAACATCCCAGATGGTCTGCGCTGTTCAGGGCATGTCTCTCGATGTAGCGGCATGTTTGAGCACTTGTTCTCAGCTGAGCGGTTGCGGATCTGCACGGCAGATGGCCCCGGGCATGTGCATGAGTCCCAGAGGAGCTGGACCAGCGCTGCCCCACACTCACTGCGCAGGGCAGGGACCTGCTCTCAGCCGGCACAGGCTCTGTGGAAACTCTGGCTGCACCAACACATTTATGACGTCAGTCAGTCCGACACCACCCATGCAGTTATGACATCTGTCATTCTTCCCGAGTTTGCAGTTCTTATTGACGGAAGCACTTCTCTCTGGACTGAAGGAGTACAGAGGTACTTCAGAAATGGGATGGTGTGTGTGTCTTTGTGAGTGTGTTTGAGCATGTATGCGTGCACAAATGAGTGAGCGTCCATAACAGCTGTAGGTGCATACGCTACTTTGGCCGTGCAGTGGGCCTCAGTGAACTCTCCAGGCTATGCAGCCCAAAGTACAAGGTCTTTTCAATCAAAATTCAGTATGGTGCTGTTTAATCTCTATTGTCATTTGTACTCTTTACGTTTTCACTGGACTGTTAGGTAGCACATTTCTCATACTGTTTCCAGGCATGCATCATCTCGAGCTAGATGCCATTTCTTTTGCCAAAACATTATGTGCCAACGGTCAAATTTCTCCATTCATTTTAATGTTCAACACATTCCCATTAATTAAATCATTCAACTGCCATGTTTTTTAATGCACAAGTAAGCCTTTTATTAGTTTTATTTTTCCTGGTCTGTTTCCGGATAGAATGGTGTAAAAATGCGGATTGGCGGAGTACCATTGCCACCACGAACACAAATCTGAAAGCTGGCACTAGGAGGAATCAGCCACTGAGGTCTCGACAGAGACTGAGGAATAAAGAAAAGAAAGGTAACAAGGTAAATACTCTCAACAAAAGGAAACGGACTATCTCGCTTCCGGGAGGAATAAAGCTATACTTAAGAGTATAGAGGCAGTTTGCTTTGCATCATTAAAAAAAAAAAAACAACAACAAAGAAACACTCATTCGGATAATCTCCGTACACAGAAAAGGCAGTATCTGCACTCAGATTTGCAAAAAAAAAATTTCCTGCGCGCTCGCATTTGTGTCCCTACCAATTGTCACATTAAACCTACGCCCTTGAAAATCTCCAACAAATCCTTTCAATATAAACGCGAAGGCGTAGCAAGCGAAGAATTTTGAGCGAATACCCTCTAGTTTTTACTGGCTTGCAAATATATCATACGTTTAAGCGACGAGCGGCTGCAACCTCCGCGTTTATATGGACTGAACGCAGGTGCTGCGAATCATTAATTAACTCGCTCAGGCAAGGCAGACACCTGAGAAAGGAATTCGATAAATTCGAGTGGCTAAAATATCGGTTGCATCAACACGAGTAAAAAATAGAAGTGCATCCCCACAGAATATCGAAATCTGCAATGTCATAGAATGGGTAGACACACGATTTCAGACATTCTCCTTAAAATCATGACAGAATAGCAACAAAAAACACAATCTGATTGTTTATGCTACAGAATACATTAGGTGGCATACACAGTATTTTAACAAGGAAGCATAGGTTCTTGACAAAATTTCCAGTCTTGTCGTTGTTGGTTGTGGGACTAATGTTCAAAGTATGGGACTGAGCTGCCGAGGCCGAGACTGCGGTCACCTGAATTCTGCCCTTAGATCCCCTTACACACAGAAGGCCGAGCTTGTCTACTCCTTTAGTATTTGTCCTTCTGTGGATTGAGTGGGGAGACTGGTGAGGAGGCAGATGAAGAACATTCACTTGGGCAATGTTTTCAGGCATTTCTGCAACTGTAAAATGTGCTTGTCAAGCCCACATTATCCACGGATCGGGGGAACTCTCACTGAGGTCTAACCTCCTGTCACCCCGCTCATTTCTCAGCTGTCATGTCTTTACTTGCACATTCCAATGGGCAATACAGCGATAGTACCCCTACACAACTTCATTCCATTTCAACCCATGTCTTCCTGGTACAGTGCCCTCCACGAATATTGGCACCCTTGGTATAATATTAGCTAAAAGGTTTTGAAAAATTGTGGTTGATCTTAATCCTCTGTGAGGTGTTGCTAATAACTGGGATGGTCCTTTAGTTCTTTGGCCTGGAGAACTCAAATGCTCATTAATACTGTGTAGGACAACGTTGTCTGGTCCAATCGCAGAAAATTTTTTAGCACTGCATCAGTGGCGTGCGGTGGACAGAGAACAAGGAGGGCGATAAACATGTCTTTAAACTTCGTATTAGTCTTGATCTGTTTTCAGTCAATTTCCCTTGTAAAAGACACTTGAATTCTCCCATCTCAGGTGTAGCTAATTGTCTTCGTCAAGACGAGAAATCAAACGCACCAGTTGAACGTAAAAAAGAGAGTATTTCAATCTTTTTCAATTTAACAATCATTACGCACAGGTTTGACGACTTGCTTAGGCTATGACAAAATTTAACGCGGAAAATCCACAGTGGGTTTTTTTTTTCGTAAAGAGTTGCCTATTTGCATCTGAATTGAATATTTTATAGAATTTATTATTCACTCGCCTAAACATTTCATTACAAGGGAAACTAACATGTTGACCAAGAACAATGATTGAAATCGGGTCACTAATTTCATCTGTTTCAAAGGATGTTTTCCGCCCCCCCAGTTTTCGGTCAACCGCCCGCCACCGCTCTGTATTAATCCATTTCAGATGAGCTTCAGCCCAGGGAAAACAGCAGTGTCTTTGCATGTTTTTGTTGCAGTCCCAGGTCATGTGGTTGTGAACACAAGAACCTTAAAGTAAACTCTAAGGTTTGGATGCTTTCTCCTTGTTTAAGCTGCAGATGACCACAGTTGATGATTAAAATTTTAATCCACAAACCCCCTGGTTCCAACAGTTGTTCAAATTTTAGTCGACTGGCCCCCTAGTTCTAACAGTTCTTTTATGTGTAAATTCAGTGATTTTTTTTATCCTCTATCATTAGGTTAGACAGAGTTATTATGATTGATGATTTTAATATTAACTCAGATGACGTTTTGCAGCTTTGCTGCTGATTTTGACTGAGTCTTTTAACTTTATTCAACCCGAGTCTGATCTCACACATATTGGATGTCGTACCTTAGACCTTACTCTTATGCTTGGTTTAAATATTGGCTCTGTCTCCTTTGCAAAGAGACTTCCTATCACCTCGGTACCTAGTTAGGACCCCACCTTATTAGGAACCATTTGTTAAACAGGTTATATGAAAAGAAACACTCTAACTTGGAAGCATCATGTGACTAGTGTGGTTTACGTGGTTGCATGGTGTCAGCCGTTTCCATGGGAAACCTTAACGTTAACTCTCTGTCAGTCCAGTTCGTGGAGCTTCAGCGCTTTGAAAACAGCGGCGCAAGTTTTTAATTCAATGTCCTTTCCCGCAAAAGAGCTGATATTCAAAATCTATGCAGTCAATTTCTCGTTTTAAAAATGATCAGAAGTGAATTTTATGATGAAATGATAGGTGAACTTGATCAAATACCGACCGTTGCTGTCCCACATCTGTGATCCATATGGTGAATCCTCAGCTTGTCGCGAGGCATTTTGGGATTTCCTCTGCAGTGAAGGAACCACTTGATGTTTCCTTAAAATTTCGCCGGAATGAGGTACCGAACTAGTACGTTTCCTATGCGTCCTACTGAGATGAGACAGTCCAAAGCATTCATATTTCCTAAAAATGCCATCTACTTAGGATGTTTTCTTGCAAATGAGACAGAGCCATTGATTCTATTTCCAATGAGAACTGCATGTTACTGACTATTAATGACTTTTGTTCAACCTGTTTTTTTTTTTATTTTGATTCTCTGCTCAGTAAATGTGTAAATTGCCCATGCATCTTATATTACCTCTCAGCTGAGAAGTGTCTACACCTTTCACCCAAGTGCAGTATTATTGCCTCTATTTGTTGTTTTCTACTTAAATTTCTAAGGGTATAGAGCCTGATGTCCCCCGGTAAAGGCAACTGTAAAGTCCTGTTTGACTGAATTTACGACAATATCACTCCCGCACTTCCTGATGTGCCAGTCTTTTCAAATAAGGACTGCAGTAGCTTACTTTTTGCCATCTTTCATGTTGGAAAATATACTTGTTTCTATTTGCATATTCTCGATGATAGATAGCTCCCTGCAGTCTGGTCGTGTCTCAGTTTATTTTAAACATGCAGCGGTTCAGCTCCTTCAAAAAATTTAACCTTAATCCATCCCATTAATCCCTTCCAAAAACTATATTCAAACTAAAATGTCTTCATCTAAGATGAAAGTTATCCCAAAAATTTTAGAGGAAGTTTTTGCTGAACAGCTCACAGCTGTCTTGACTGTTCACAACACTTTGAGAAATTTGAATCTGTTTTTTGTCAACAGCATTCCACTGAAACAGTACTTCTCAAAGTCTCCAATAACATAATGATGTTTTCTGATGTGGGTGAATGCTCTGTTTTGGTGGTGCTGGATCTCAGCGCAGTTTTTGATTCTGTAGATCACTGTGTCCTGATTCAAAGCAGGCGCTGTGCCTCAGGAGCGCCGTGGAGTAGTCCACCACCTATCTCTAAGGATAGGAGTTTTTCCGTGTCGCTTAGTCACTACATGTCTGAAGCTGCTGCTCTTTCCTGCGGGGTGCCCCAAGGTTTTGTTTTGGGTCCTTTATTATTTGTTCTGTATATACTTCCCTTAGGCCATATTATTAGCGAATTTACAGGTATCTCCTATCATTGTTACGCTGATGATATTCAGTGTAAAGTGTTTTAACTTTTGGATTGATTTGCTGGTTCAGAAACGCTACAGAAGCCCAGAAGAAAACAGTTAGAAAAACTGCAACAATAGCAAGCAAACTTCTAGGTGTCACTCTGCCCAGCCTGGAATGTATTTATAAAGAGCGAGTTACGCAAAAGGCAACTTTTATCATTAATGACGAGAAGCATCCTCTGGCCCCAACTTTTAAATTGCTTCCACCTAAGCGCTGCTACTGCCCCCCTCTGTTCACAAAAAACAGATCGAAAATGTCTTTTGTGCCTAATGCTTTGAAGTTTTTAAAATCACTGTGAATCTTCTTTATGCAAGACTGTCCAAACCTGAAATTTTGAACTGGTGCGGGTACATGGTATTTAAAGTGTGTCTCTGTCTGTCCATGTTTAATGTTTGTTTTTGATTTGATGTGAAATACCACGTGTTTGATTGTTTATGCTGCGAACAAATTTCCCCACCGGGACAAATAAAGTATCTATCTATCTATCTATCTATCTATCTATCTATCTATCTATCTATCTATCAGATGTCTCCTGATAAGACTGACAAACTGTCTGTTTTGCAAAATTGCCTGATTGGCATCGTGGACTGCAGATAAGACTGAGTGCCTTATCATTGCCTCGGACAGTGCGTATTGGGTCCCTTTCTTCAGCTCTAATCTTCAGAATCTAATCTTGGTGTTAAATTTGACCAGGGTATGTACATAGATCAACATATTTAATCATTGGCCTGTACATGTTTTTTACATGTAAGAAACCTTGCCAAACTCAGGTCTGTTATATCACAACCTGAGCTAGAGGTGATCATTCACACTTTTATATCATGTTGGGTAGACCACTGCAATTCCCTTTTCACCAGCTTCAGCAAGTTATCTCTACAAATGGTCCAGAATGCTGTTGCAAGGCTAATGACCAGGTCTAGCATGATGACTCATGTCACACCATTCATATCTTCTTTTTATTGGCTTCCCATCAAGTTTAGAGTTTATTTTAAGGTTCTTATGTTCACATATAGAGCCCAGCATGGTCAGGCACTGGTGTACAGACGCCCTGCTCCTTCCCCAAATTACCAGCAGGTCATTAAGGTCCTCTGACCGGAGTTGCTGGTTGTCCCCCGCTCTCGACAAATGGTGATTATGCCTTTGAAGCTGTGGCTCCAGCATTGGTGAATGCTCTTCCTATAGATGATCGGTAGTCTCTTTTGACACTTGCAAAATACAGCTTAAGACCCATTTATTTCAACTGGCCTTGGTCTCACCTCGTGGCATCTAAATTTTGTAATTTTGTGTGTTTTTTTTTAGCCCGTTTAGCCTCTAGGCCAATCGGTCTTATGCTGGGGTTAGATACCTTCGTGGTGGTCTGTCATGCGTCCGTAAACTTTCGCCTTGTCAGCGCTCTAGCGCCTTCAGTTTTTCACGTTTTCATATTTTATGTGCGTGTGTATGGGATGAAAATTTAGGCCAAGTTTGATTTCGGCCATGTTTGGCCAAGCAGGAGCAGCGGCTTTGCCACTATATTTCAGTTATGTTTTATTGTTTGTTTGTTTTGATGATCTGTTTTTTTTTTTTAAATGATTTTAATCTTCTGAAGCACTTTGTGACCTTACTCCATGAAAGTTGCTAAACTAAATACACTTTACTCACATACTTGTTGGATTTTTGGCTCAACTGTTGTAATCTCGGAGTGTGTGTGCGTGTGCATGTGTGTGTCGGGGCTTTGGAAGGTGATTCTCGGGGGTCTCTATCCTCACACTCATTATTTCCTCCTGAATGAATGTTGCTTGATGTGGTTGCCATGTCGCATGCAGCGAGGAGACGCACTGGGAGACACAGTGCACAGGGGGAGCACGGCTCCTCACACCGAGACAGCGAATTAAATTTCTCCGTCACGCCTCCTCGTTGGCGCCTGGTCAGGATTAGCATGCACTGGATACTGTCAGCCTGCCATATGATGGATGCCTCCCATGTTGCTGAAAGGGTGCGAGCCGAGCGTTCACATAAAACCTCTTTAGTCTTCATGCAGTCTGACCTCTTCATTTCACAAGTGTCCCGTTGTATCTGTTTGAAAACCTTGAGCAGAACTTGGCGAGAGGGAAAGAGAATGGAAACATATGGTATGAATATATGAATGAATCAAACTCGGAAAGTGCACTTAAACTGAAGAAACCCCACTTAAAAAAGTGTGTGATGCATCTAAAACAAATAAAATGATGAAATGAATGCCACCCAAACCCAAAGTGCGTGTAAATAAATCCAGCCGTGGTGCTATTCTAAGTGACACACAAAACCGTCTCAATCAGCAGTGTCGAGTCCTAACTTCTGGGCATGCCCTGCCCCGGAGCTCCAGGGCCTCGGCTGGGACGGCCAGCTGCAGGTGCTCGTCAGTGCTGGCTGGGGCAGGTGACGGCTGTATCAGCGCCCGTCCCGTGGAATGGATTCGTCTTGGTTCATTTTCACCTGTGCAGTGCCCTCCTGTCTGTGCTGTCATGGGTGTGCAGCACATTTGCACGTGCATCCTTATGTGTGCATGTGTGTGTGTGTGTGTGTTAACCCATTCTGAAATATATGTGTTTAGCCAGACCTACCTTTTGTGCTATTAAAATCTTTGAAATGTTTGAGTAAATTGTACTGACTCCATTGTTATTTTTTACAAAAGATTGTGGATGTCAGCTTGTCATTCATCTCATTGTTACTGTTTCATAAATGCATGTGTCTAAATACTTTTTTATATAAAGAAAACGGTCGATCCACACTGCCTGGCCAACAATAAAAAAAGTCCCACACTCCAATATTTTGTTGGACTGCCTTTTAAGCTGATCCTGGCGCACATTTGTCCTGAATTCTTTCGACAATCTTATAAAATGTTTCAAAAGTTATTTTTGACTAGAGTTGTATTGATTTTTGGACTAGATCTTCAGAGTCAAAAGACTCCTTTAAGGCTTCTCCAGCATATCCCGAAGACTTTCAATTGGTTAAGGTCAAGACTCAGTGGGGGCAGACTCATGTGAAAGTGACTCCTCAGTCTCGATGAACAACTCTTTTACAAGTTTAGCGAATCTTGGTATTGTCATCCTGGAATATGCCTGTGCCATTAAAAAATTTATTGATGGGATAACTTGGTCATTCAGTACAATCAGGTAGTCTGCTGACCTCATTATGTTGTGACATAACATTGCTGAGGCCAGACCAGGTCATAAGACTGCCTGCAGAGGCTTGTACAGTGGGCACTACGCATGACAGGTGCATCGCTTCATGGGCTTCCTTCTTACGCTGATGTGCCCGCCCCTCTGGAATAGGGTAAATCTGGACTCATCACACCTCATGACCTCTTTCAATTTCTCCACAGTCTGACAGTCCAATCTTTGTCCTCCTTACCAAACTGAAGTTGTTTTTTTCATGATTAGCCTTAGTAATAGTGCCTTTCTTGTGGCTGCACAGCTGTTCAGTCCCAATCCTGCTAGTTCTTGGCACACTGTACATGTGGAAATGCTCTTGCTTTCACAATTGAACATAGTCCTGAATTCATCTGTCCATTTATTACAAAAAGACTTCACCATGAGCATTTAAGCGATTGATCATGATTGTTAATGATTTTTTTCCAACGCAGTCATCTGCTTAGTTGACAGTTGACCAAAATTCCTCCATTTTTAATAATTCTTTAGGGAATTCTCAGTGCAATTTCAATGTTTTCAGCAATCTCCTTAGTTGTTTTTTTTTTTTTTTTTGCTTGATGCAGGCGAATAATTTGTCCATTTTGAAACATGGTAAGATCTTTTCCACGACCATGGAAATGTGGTCTGCAATAGTTGTTAAAGAAATGAGAAGCAGCACACTCCATCAGTCAGGGTTAAAAGAATTGTTTCTTGCTGGAACTTATTAAAATTGAAGGCAATAAATATTCTCTCAATACTTTGGTGACTAAAAAACAGTATTTCAACTCGACAGGGTCATCATCAGCTGAAACATATTAATCTCTCTGACAATGACTCAATCATTGGCTCTGAAGTATTTGCTTATTTACATCTAAATGGCGATTTTTTTTGCCAGTCTATCTATCTATCTATCTATCTATCACACACACACACACACACACACACAGACGCATTCACATGAGCAGACAGTAGTAGATTATGGCAGAATGTTTGTATTGTATGGAGTTAGTGATGGAGCAGATTAAAGAGGGGAGAGGAGAGCTCAGTGCTCACTGCAGTGTTGAGCTCCCCCGGGGGACGGGATGTTCTCAGCAGTTATAAGTGAGCAGAGCTGGAGGCCGGCAGACGGTCTGGCTCCTCAGCCGCCCGGCCCAGACGAGCAGCCCGAGCCTCTGCCATGAGGCAGCCTATCAGGGGTCAGCTGAGCGAGCACGGGGCAGGCTGGAGCAGGAGTGTACACACACACACACAATCACATACACACATTTATACATACACACACACACACACACACAATCATGTACATACATACATACATACATACATATATATATATATATATATATATATATATATATTTAGTCATAAAACTATTTTTAAATTAGAATTTTGAATTTCAAATATACTTTGATCTTCAGAAACTTTAAAGTGGAAACAAAAAATAAATATCTAAAGCCAGATTTAAATTTTTAAAGATGCAGGGTGCCTAAGACTTTTGCGCAGAACTATACATGCATACAGCTGCACCCGCTGTCATGAGGCTTGTGTGGTTTGCAGCAAGTGAATCACACGTCAGCCGAGCACATTCAGAGGAAACAAGAACACAGACATGCACCTCACTGACACACGTGCGCACAGAGGGCAGGGAATCACTCTGTGCACCCGGCAGCTCTATTTCCTTGAAGGGTGGCTCATAGCTAATGTACAAATAATGACAAAGAATATGAATGTGACCCAGTCACTTGGTGTAATTAACATGATGAGACGGACCGCGGCACACTGAAATTATTTCTGCTAATTCATCCAAATATATGATTACTTTCTCTGGGTTAAGCCAAGCAGACGACCTGTCTTACTTTTTATCTCCACACTTCCCTCTCTTTTGTGTGAAAAGGAGAGAAATTCAAACGCAGGTGCGGACTCGAGTCACTGAGAGGAGAGGCGGCGATCACTCATCCCATGATGCACCTGGGGTGCCATGTGTGAGAGTGTGTTTGAGACGAGGCGCATACCTGCTGTGCGGAGCCTGGTTCTGTCTCAGTGGCTCTCAAACAGAAACACTGATGAGGTCAGCCTCGTGTCTGGCACAGCACCGCTCCGCACTGAGCATGCCCAGATCCAGCCCACATTCCTCCGGCCACAGGCTTCAGGAATCTTCTGCCAGCGTCACCCAGAGGCTGTCCTGCCGAGCAAATTCAAACACACACACACGCTGGGACACATCCACACACACACACACATACGGGAATAGACAAACACACACACACACACACACACACACACACGCTGGGACACATCCACACACACACACACACATACGGGAATAGACAAACACACACACACACACACACACACACACACACACACAATACACAAACACACACAGCACGCACTCATAAACATGCACACAAATACACACGGCCTGCGCACAAACCCCTGAATTGCTGAGCGGAGTCTGACTCCCAGAAGTGCAGTGACTGTTGAACAGCTGATCCCTTTAATGTCCACTGGAAATGTTTGGATAACTTTCAGAGCAAGATAAATGAATAGATAAAGATTTAGAAAAGGTCCACACTGAAACATGCCAGTTCCATTTCCCTACTTTCTGCACTCAGTGGTTTCATAACCTCTGCAGAAAAGTGGCGACAGCCTGGCGTATCAGGATGAGAGGTGGCAGCGACTGTGAGGCAGCTCCGGAGCCCCTCGGGTGAGTTTGGCTGCTGGGCCCAGGCTGCGCCTCCGGTAGTGATGTGGGCTGAAGGACAGCAGGGCTGAGGAAGACAGATGTGTTACCCTCCTCAGTGAGGGATGCTGTGGGCAGCTGCGCTCTGGGGAAAAGTGTAACATTTCTCAATGACTTACTCCAGCTGAGCGTCTTCTGTAGACTGAGAGGGTCTGTTTCTGATTTTACAGTCCCCACCCCACACAGAGCAGTGTTCTCTACCTCCGTCCTTTGCTCTCTCTCTCGCTCTCTCTCTCTCTCGCTCTTCCTCTCACTCACTCTCACGCACTTAACATACACTCGCAGTTATTGTCAGGCATACTCGCTCTGTCTCGCTCTCGCTCTCTCTCTCTCGCACACACACACTCCTTACACGCACCGCAACAGGTGTTTACACTTCCCTGTCTGTCTGCGCGGGACTGATGGTGATTCATGAAGGATGAAAGGAAATTAAGCGTGAAGGATTAGATCGCGCTCGGAATTCTGGCAGGGTGTGTATTAAGTGTTATTACTTCTCAGCGCAAGGTAGCTAGCTGCTGCTCCTGTTTGTGTGTGTGTGTGCGCGCGTGTGTCTGTGTCCGTCTTGCTCGCTGCTGTCAGCCGAAACTCTGTCCACAGGTGCCCGAGCGCTGATTTTTTTTTTTTTTTGCTCCCCTCGTTCCAGAGCTCAACCTCGCCCCTCATCCAGGAGTCCATTTTACTCGCGCGCTGATCTCTACCCTGCGCGTCACACGTGTTCTCAGAGAAGTAAAATTACAGGGTTGAGTCAGTGAATAAGTGAACTGATCCAACTCCTGCTCTACAGCTCGCTCTAGTGGCCGTATTGTAAAAGCGCAATGTTCTGTTTCAGACCTTTGATGCAATCCAACTGCAAAACACTGTAAAATGTGCGTAGGAGTTTAAGCACTTTTTTCATTTTTATCCAAAGTGTTTTAATACTATAGTCAGTTTTTTTATCGCTGCAATTAGTCATACTATTTCCGCTGCTAATGGCATTCTGTGATAATAACAACAATAATATTGATGATGATAACAAATGAAATTTTTTCGGGGTCATTTTAATAAGTTGCCTTGACTACTGCAAATTAACTTGGCTTAAAGTCCTGAGGAGGTGTAATAAATTGCATTTATTTATTCATTTGCACAAAAAACGAAGGATTGTTGTCTGATGGCGCCTTTTTGAGATCACCAAGCAAAAACTGTATGCTACTCAAAAACATAATTTATTATCGGCTTAACAGGAAAAAAACAAGATTAGTTCTTTCTTCAGTATTGTCCTAGATCCAATCAAAAAATTCAAATCATTATGTTTGGTGTTTTCTTGTCCTGTGCATGTGTGAGTGCATGTGCTTCTGCATACTTTCATATGAATGTCTGTGTGTGCATGAGTGTGAGCTCAGGAGTATATAGCCATGTGTGTGTGTGTGTGTGTGTGTGTGTGAATGTGAGTCTCTGTGTGTGTGTGTGTGTGTGTGTGTGTGCATGTGTGTGTGTGTGTGTGTGTGTGAGTCTGTGTGTGCATGTGAGTGTGTGTGTGTGTGTGTGTGTGCGTGTGTGTGTGTGTGTGTGAGTGTGTGTGTGCATGTGAGTGTGCATAGGATACTCTTGTGTGTTGTGTAGCAGGATGGGAACATTAGCTTACAGTACCCAGCCACCTTATAAGTGTGCAGTAGAGGGAAAAACAGCCATATGAGCAGCTCTATAGTTCTGTACTGCAGAGAGAGGGTCTCTATCAAAAACATGTGTGCAGGACTGCAGGCGGCAGGCGGAGGGTGTAACTGGAGCGCAGGGCAGCAATACCTCTCCCCCCCTCCCTCTCTCTCCCTCTCATTCTCTCTCTCTTTTCTTCTCTCTACCTCTCTTTTCAACTGTCTCTCCTCCCTTTCTTTCTCTCTCACTCTTTGACCCTCTCCATCCCTCCATCTCTCCCTCACTCTGACTCCCTTTCTTTTCCCTCCTTTTCCTTCTTTGGCTCTCTCTTTTTCCCTCTTTAATTCTCCCTCTCTTTTCATCTGTCTCTATTTCCTTCTTTCTTGCCCTCCCTTTTTCCTTTCTGTCTCCCCTTCTCTCCCTCTCCCTCCCTCTCTGCCTCCCTCTCTCTCACTCCCTCTCTCCCTCTCTGCCTCCCTCTCTCTCATTCCCTCTCTCCCTCTCTCTCACTCCCTTTCTCCCTCCACCTCCGCCTCTTACACGCTATTGTTTGACAGAGTTACTGCGCCACTATTTCATATGTGACTGTGGCCCTCGAAAGATGATTAAAAGCAATAAAAACTCGAGCAGGAGGCCCGTCATCCTTTGGAGGGAATGGTAATAAACACTCAGTGACAGGACCTTTCCCGCACTCCTCATATGGCCTCCCTCTCCTTTTTTTAAGCATGATGTGAGCTTGCTTTTATTTTCTGCTTTAAAGCTAGTGTAAAAACACCAAAAGTTTATTATTTGGGATCGTCTTACACCAGAGGCATGCGAGGGAATTTCGTAAAAACCAAGGGAATGTTCTTTAACTGCCTCTCGCCTCTCTCTCTCTGTCTCTCACTGTTTCCATCTCGCTTCAGTTTTTTACAAAGCTGTTCTACAGAGCTTCAAAAACACTGATCGCCTTAGCAATGAACAAACAAATGTTTGCAGAGCAAAACTGTTTGTAGCCAATATAAGGGAGAGATAAGACAGAAAAAACAAGATCCAAATCATGTGCCAATGGCATGTTCATATGATAGCCATGACTGGAGGGAGGAACTGTACGGGTGTATGTGTGGTACTAAGGAAGACTGTGATTCTTATTTGCTGTTTGGAGGATGGTCTGTGTTGCGCAAAATTTTTTGTGGGTTATTTTGCCATTTTTTAAATAAAGTTATATACAATTTTAAAGTTGCAGTAGGTAACTTTTTTTATGATTACTGTAACACTCCCTGGCCTGTATCTTATGTTACTGTGGTGTCTCAGTCCAGCAAATGTTTACTTTGTTTTGATGCTAAGGCAACTGGTTGGCGGTGTTTTTTTTACAGAGTGGCTGAAAATGTCATTGTGAAGAGCCCAGGGAGAGTAAATGGTTTGGAGTTTGTCCTTATATTTATGTGTGCTGGTGCCTCATGGCTAAATGTTCTTATCATCAGAGTTTTACTGCTCAGTTAACATTAGTGCTATTATTTTGTTAGCTATCACAGTTTCTGTGATCAAAACCTAAACACAGCAAAAAGTGTGTGCTAGCCAGTTGTTTTGCTAAATGGAGTTTTCTATAGATTACTTCCAAAGCAAAATATATATTCCTGCTGGTTACCAGCCTGCTTGATCATGACTGCCTGCTCTGTGGGGAGGGGCTTTGGAGGCAGAACTAAAGTGCAGCGGGGAGGGAGGGGAGGGGCCTGGAGGTCATACTTCTTCAAATTCTCAAGCAATTCTCTCTTCTCAATCTTACCGACTGCAGCTTAAATGACTTCTGTAATGGCTTCTGTGGATTGATAAAACTCAGCATTGCAAAATAATAATAATAATAATAAATAAATAAATAATAATCAATAAATAAATCTTTGAAGTGTTTATTGCTCGGTAATCCATGTTTTTGTTCACAGAGATAATGCCAACTTTTACACAGTCTTTGATCTCCATAACACATTGCTTATTGTCTTGTACCGTGGCCCATACTGACCTGAATCCCAAAATCAAATGTGTTTATTGTCTGATGGTGACTACCAGCCTGTAACTAGCCTCACCCACAGAAAGATATAGACATGGTTTATAGTTCATCTCAGACAGATAAGCTTAACCCCCCTCAGTGCATCAGGGTCCACAACCTTCCTGTGTCGACTGTGCTGAAGACTGCTTCCAAACTGATGGAGGATGTCGCAGCCATGTACAAGACCTGCGAATAAACCTGTTTAACATAGTCATTTGGGTCTATACTGTACCCTCAAATTAGTGCAGATGAAAGATGATATTCACTTATTTACATTTTTATTCTTGCTGTCTGCTGTTGTGGAATTTGGCGCTTCAGTGATCAAGCACTGCTCCCACCTAGTGGCTTTGGCAAAATATTGTTTTCATGTCTAAGTTCAAAGCTTTGAAAAAAGGCAACGTAAATACAAATAATTTATTTGATTTTTTTTTCTTGGTTTTGAGTGATATTCTGTCTTCACAAAGCACGTCTTGACAACCAGAAGTGCAGCTTATGCAAGATTTTTTTTTTTTTATTCTTGAGAACAGAGAGTATTTTCCTGCTGTTCGAAGGCATAGCGGTAGATAGGAAATATAATAGATAATGAATAAGATTCCCACAATCATAGCAATCTTTAATTTTAGATAGCACTCCTGTATCTTAAGTGAAGCTATATAGAGACATGGCTACGTACATGGCTGTTCACAGTTATTCTGGATCACCAGAAGAGGGCAGCATCCTCTCTTAACCAATGCAGTACTCTGCTGTTCATGTAGGCCGCATCACATACCTGAGGAACCAGGTTAAACCTGCCCTGATGCATTATAGATTGCATGACATCAACTGAAAAGAAAGCAGTTTCTCAGTGCCATTTTATTTGAAGCACAACCCCTTACAATATGTCCAATTCGCCCTTTCAGCTGCCCCCACTCTCGTCAAATAAATATATCCTTGACCTTCACCTCGACGGATGTGTGGTGAGCACTCTGATACAAAATGGCTGCAGCGCAGTTGTTCACACTTGAAGCATTTGAAGTGAGTTCTTCCAGCTCGCTGTGAAACGCTTTGATGTCCTTCAGAGGTGTGGTTTGATGAAGCTCGCTGAGTGTAGGACCGCAGAAGCCTGAGGTGTGGGTGATGAGAGTGACTGGGGTGCGGAAGGGGAGTTTGGCCACCAGCAGCTGCCCTTGGGAGCCCTGGCGGTGTGTCCGCTCAGGGGCAGAGCCTCATTAGCAGCCCCCAGTGCCCCGGCCCCTGGGGGGGTAACAGGGGACTATTCAGGCCGAGCAGAGAGCAGATCCCCAGGAACAGCACAGGCATGAGCTGCGGCCTGGTGGAGGGGGGGCTCATCAGGCCGCTTCCTCTGCTTGTTTTGGGTCTGGATGATGGCTGATGGCCAGGGTGCCTCTCAGTTACCTTCTGTAAGGGGGAAAAAAAACAAGGTTGGAATGTAATCAATTGGAATGCATTTTATCTTAACCCTTAAATGTCTGCCTCTGGTCTTTAGCGATCCAAAGCATGTGTACACCCACCTCTAATTGTTCATGTGTTAGAATAAGCCCCCAACTTCCTTACTATTTATATTTATCAAAATTCTAATGTCAAAGTTTCAATATTTTTGAAAGTCATAATGTTTAAATGGTACATTTAAATAGGTTTGTGGATTCACAATGTTTTTTAAGTCCCGAAAAGTTTACAACAACTGTTATTTTCATTTTTCAGTTCAATCTCTATAACGTCACTAACGGTCTCTAAAGAGCCAAGCGAAGAAGGAAGATTTGGCAAAAAACCCTTGCATTTTAGGGTTAGATAAAATTTACAGCCTCCTCGAAAGACCCCTGATGTCACTGCTGGTGTATATGTGTAAATATGATTGAGAAGCGTGGAGCACTCAGGTGGGGGGTGGGGAGTTTTCTCCTCAGTGTTCGCATTGGTGATGACCTCCTCACCAGAGTGCCGTGTCACATTTACTCCAATGCTCACGACAACAGGAAAGTTAAAAATCCATAGCATTTACAGTATGTAAAAACATGCCATTAAAGCAGCACTAATGACCTCAGGTTTTAAGATGGTGAGAAGAGGGAAGTGCGGGAATATGGAGGGAGGGAAGTGCGGGATACGGAGGGAGGGAAGTGGGGGATACGGAGGGAGGGAAGTGGGGGATACGGAGGGAGGGAAGTGGGGATATGGAGGGAGGCAAGTGGGGGATACGGAGGGAGGGAAGTGGGGGATACGGAGGGAGGCAGCGGATGTGAGGCCAGCAGAGATGTAATGATGCACAGTGCAGCACATTGATCCAGCTCACCTCTCCTCCGCTCCTCATGAGGTGGGAGGGGCAGCTCCTCTCCCTCTTAATGGCTTAAACAGTCATGTCATGCTGTCAATCATACATATGAACCAGTGGGAATCCTTTCATCTCCATAATGTGACTTTGTGGAGCATTTGAATCAGAAAACTGCAGATCAAACAAGTAATTATTTTACTCTCAGAACTTTCAGATGCAGCCAGTTCTCCCGACTATGGTGAGACAAGAAATTTAACTTTTTACATATATGTAAAATTGGACACTGTTGTCCAAAATTATGGATGCAATAATTTTGCTGCTAATAGTTAATTTAATTTTAATAATGAAGCGCTGGTTTGGTAGCCAGTATTGCAATATGTGACGCAAGGTGAAAGGGAGAATCTTTTTTTTTTTGTAAACCAAAAAAAATGGAATAAAATAGCTTTTTTTTTTTTTTTTTACCACTGCATACAAGCTAATTTATTTTTATTTTTTTCCAGACAATATTACTCAAATTTCTCAACCAATTTCAATGATATTTTGTGAAAGTGTGGGCCACATAACAACTAATTAAATATTGGGATAGATTCATAATCAGGGAATCTGTGACTGCCTTGTTCAGTTCTTAATGACAAATGCATTGGGGGAGGTATGCGCTTTCTTTACTTGTAATTAAACAATCATGAAGCCAAGAATAGAGAGAGCAGGTTTGGCTTAAAGCAAACACGGAAGTTGTCATAGGAGTTTATTTTTTTCATAATGTGAATAAAAACGTTCCATTTAATGGTTGCAACATTGCATTTAGAGGAAAGCTGTGGCTTTATTGCTGATGGCTCATTATTTTCATCGGTTCACTTGTAAATCAAGCAAAATGTTCGAAGATAGATCAAGACTTTATGAGTTCTTATCTAACCTTTATAAGTAGGGCTAGCTACACCTGATGGTCCCGAGTATTTTTGGGGTTTGTTTTAAATAAATGAGTGAAAACTGGTCAAGACCGATCATTATTTTCGAGGAATGTTCTGATTTTGCCAATTTTTGTGGAATGTTTTGATTTTACCAATTTTCAGTTCACTGGCTATCACTGCACTATACCGTACATATGAGAATTTTTTTAGGAAAATCTATTTCCGCACATATGAGAATTTTTTTAGGAAAATTTATTTCCAATATTGTTTTCCTTCACATTGATTCATTGGGGTCTCCTAACTGCAAGTCTCTCCCCATGTTAGCATTGCAGTGCATTGGCTAGAGAAGAGAGCTCTGGTACAGTTCCAAGGTAGATCAGCTCTGTTGTGGCCTGGAGCGAGGTACTTCATCCTACTTGCATTAGTAAATTCCCAGCTACAATGTACATGAAAGATGTCTGCTTTGAGTTTTGGTCAGGATAGGAATACATGCATAAAAGTCTAGCAAATATTGGACATACATTAAATTCATATGCATGTGTTAAAGTAAGGTGACAGGAAAAGCTCCATAATACATTAATAATTTATTTCACCCAGGGGAAATGAAGACAAATTGTTTAAAATGGCAGGGCAGATTGGGAAGACAATGTTCCACATAGGATGTTTACTGATCGATTCATATCTCTTTACAATGTGACTGTTTGACAAGCATAAAGATGACAGGGCATACAGTGGTGTCTTCTGCTGAGAAAAAAAAAGGATATTTTTCACATTTAATACTGGAGGAAAGATTCCTGTAGTCATTTAATTGTCACAGACATGCAGACATGAAAGCGATAACAATGATGTCACTTCCTGAATGTTTCCTTTAACTGTTTTCCTGCCTCTGTGTTCGTTTCCAGCGCTGTCCTCCTTAATTGATTCATTATTGCATCTCATTCCAATCTCTCCCTGTCATTGAATGTTGGCACGCTTCTCGTTTCCCTAATTGTTTTAAGTTTCTGTGTCTTCATCTGCCCTTTGTTGAATTGTCACATACACCTCCTCATTGTGCCTTTGCCTGTACCTTATCTTCATCTGGAATTTTTCTGTCTTCCGTGATTCAATAAGCTGACTTTTGACCATCTTTTTAGGGACAGTCTTCCTTTTCGTCAGCACCTCCTCAGCAGCAGATTCTCCCAGTCTGCCTCTCTTGGAGACCAGGAGCGGGCATAGCCCGTGTGCCAGTTACCCAAAGATTGCCTATCCGATACTGACCTTAGACCCTACATTAACCACTGCCAGATTGGTCCCTCTTAGCCTGACTGCCTATTGCCTGACTTGGATTGCTCTTTGACTACCCCTTTTGCCCAGCCCTACCTTTTCAGCTTTGAACATTTTTGTTTAAAGCAAATTGCAGCTAATATAATAGAAGCTTCCCCTGGCTTCTGGTATAAAATGACCCTCCTCCTTGCTGGCTGGAGCCGGCTTCTTCTTTGTCTCTAAAAAGGATTGGCCCCTTCACCGGTGCATTGACCACTGGGGTGTGAAGCCCATGATGGTCAAGAACTGCTACCCTCTGCCGCTGATGGATTCTGCCTTCATCAACCTCCAAGGCTGTCTCTACTTCACCAAGCTACACCTGTGCAATGCTTACCACCTTGTTTGCCTAAGGGAAGGCGATGAGTGGAAGATGGCATTCAATACCCCTTCAGGCTTTTACAAGTACTTGGTGATGCCATTAGGGCTCACTAACAAACCGGCAATGTTTCTGAACCTCAGCAATGATGTCCTCCACGACATGATCTCTCACTTTATGTAAATCTACCTTGATAACATCTTAGAATTCTCCCACACCCTGAGGGATCACATCTGCCAGGTTGGCTGCCTGATAGAGCATCTACTTGAAAATCAGATCTACCTGAAACCTATTAAGTGTGAATTTCACCAGAGGTCCGTGCAGTTCCTGGACTCCACCTTCTCTCAAGGCAAAATTAAGATGGTTTTACAGAAAATGCAGGCTGTCCTGGATTAACAGGACCCACTGGATTGGAAAAAATCAGAAAGATTCCTTGGCTTCACAGACTTTTACCAGCGCTTCTTTTGACGCTACTCCACAGTTACTGCTTCTCTCACTGCCCTCATCTCCAACAAGAAGCCCTTTCACTGGACCCCTGAAGCTGCCTCTGCCTTCTGAGGACTGAAAGAGAAGTTCCCCAACCCCCAGCGTCAATTATTTGTTGAGGTTTATGCCACCAATGTCGGTTTTCGGGCATCTTAGATCCCTCCTTGCCTTGGCCCACGACTTCCTGTATCGGCATTCAGGACTGCCTCCAGGTGACATCCCTGGGGGGAATACTATCTCGTCCTGAATATTTCCCTTAATTGTTTTCCCATGACCCAGCTGTCTGTGTGTATTTCCATTGCCGTCTTCCTTAATTGATTAATAATTGATTAATTATTGTTGCATCTCATACCCATCCCTCCACCGGTCATTACGTGTTTGCACACTTCCCATTTTCCCTTATTGTGTGATATGTTGTTCATGTACGTTCCCGTGTCTGTCTGCCATGAGCTGGATTGTCTTGTTCCCCTCATTATGCCCCTGTCAGTTCCTTGTTTTAGTCACAAACTCCAATTTAAAGTGATTAATTTTTCTTCTTTTTTTTAATTAATTGATTTGTGTGATTGCAGCATGGACAGGACTAGCTTGTGATTTCTTAGAAAAGCCAGCCACTGAAGATTTACTTGACATTTGTTTTAACTAAAGAGAACTTTACTCGGAGCAAAGATAAGCTTTGAAAGCAGTTTTTAAATTTATCACATTGGTTGCGAGAATTGGGCCTGTTCCTTCCTGAAAATGGCTCTCAATGGTTCAACCCAGTTTATGAACCCAGAGGAGCACCATACCTCTGAGCAGGGATGGATCTTGAAATTATTTCTGTTGGTTTCACAATATAAAGATCCTTTTCTGAATACATGGGTCCACACATACGACACACACTCCACCTTTAGGGGCCTCAAGTCCTACTTGTGTCTGGGACGTGCCCCCTTCAATCTGCCCCCACCTACACACCACAGAAAGAAGTGGCCTTGTCCTGGCGTGTGCACTTCTGTATGATGAGTATGCATAAATGAGGAAACAATAAATTCACACAGAGACATTAAACACTGCACACACCAACACCATGATCATGTATTTTCCATGTAAAAACTGGCACAGCGACAAAAGACAGGGACAGGCACAACAGCTCACTCTGGAGCCAACCCTCCGGATTATGAATGTGTGAAGACCACAGTTCAGTGCGACAAATATACCATTACGCTGGGGGGTGGAGCCAATGACTGCTTCTGACCTTGTCAGTTCCCTCATTGGCCAGGCCCTTGGGGCTCCATCAGGAGGGACATTTTATGCCATTTGCCCCCCGCAGAGGCGGACGGGAGAGACAAATGAGGCAGTGTGACTTAGTCAAACAGAGAAGCCCCGCCCCTGCCCCCTACCTGCCTGCATTAGCATGTTTATTGTGGCACAATGTGTTTGTTAACATTTCACTGCCCTTGGCATCACCTTCTGATGACACCGATTACTAATTTTGAGTAGGCAGTCTCAAAGAGCCCAAACTGGATTTGGAAGCCCCCCCCCCAATCTGCACAAAAGAGTATTTCATATGTGGCTGCACACGTATTGCAGCTACATGCAGTACCTCCCGTCCTCATGTGCTTGCGATGACTCTGGCACCACCATAACCCAATAGGCTAAAGAACTCGGCTTGCTCTCTTGTTAACCCATATATCCTCCCTAACTAAACCTGTTAAAGCCTTTTCAATTACAAAGGAGCGAGCAGTAAAGCAGGAACAGAGAGGTTTGTTAATTGATCAAATGTGTGCTGAAAAACATCCCTGTAGCTCTTCTCCATGGGGTTAACCTGCCCTCAATCTACTACAACTGATGCACAGAACCTGAGGGACACATTTAAAACAGAGAGGTTTAAAGCTTATAATCTGAAACCATTGTGTAGAATAGACTACGCTATATTTGGTGAATGGAAGAGGGCAAAAATTCTCATTGTGATCAGTAAATATATAATAAGTCCTAATGCAAAAACAGTATTTATTTTTTATCGCTGACAGTATGATATTTCTTGGAAATGTGATACAGTTTACAAACAATTCTGCTGCTGCTCCTAAATAAATTTGTGATATTTTGCTTGACATCAAACATCAAGATCATTTGAACATTATGGTTATTTGTGTCTTCCAAGACTTTTTTAATATTTAACATTTGTTCTAATATTATTCTAGAATTGTGCATACCATCTATCACGTATAAAAAAACGGTTGTAAATCTGTAATATTGAGTGTGATTGTAATTCGAGTGCTCCGTCTCTGTGACAGTATGTTGGTGCGAGAAACAATGTTAATGGCTGCATGTTTATTTTTTAATTTTACTTGCAAATATAATAGAGTTCTCGGTGATTAATTTGCTAAATTAAAAAAAACCGAAGCACAAAACAATTATGTAAATGTAGTGTTTAGAGGCAAAAAGCAGAAATTCTGGTTTAACTGCCATTGCTCATTTATTTATATCACTTTAAATACCAAGAGTGAGATACAATTAAAGGTGTTTTTGGAATCTAATGACAAATCAACATAATATATTTTCCTCCGCAAAAGCAAAAATAATGTAAATCCATTATGTTTATTAAGCCGTAAAATGACATCCGGCTTTTATAGGGAGAAGAAGTATTTAAAATTTTATTATATCGCTGAGAGCACCAGCTTTGGAATTGCATAAAATTAATGGGACAATATATGTGCCAAGCGCATTTCCTCTGTGAACTAATTATGCGTTATAGTTGTCTTGTTGATTATTAACTTGCGTTTTTCATTGCATTCTCTCATTAGTTTTTCAGAATTGTATCATTATTGACGCCATATCAGGTTAGTGGTGTGAAAATAGGTCTTGTTTTCACAAGAAAGAAAAAAAAAACGATGAGGTGAGAGATAAGAAAATTGACTATTTAAAAACTTTTGGATGAATACGGCTGAAAAAAAAAACTACCTTTGACTTTAAGATATAATGGCTTTGGTAAATGAAGCTTTTCCTGGAGGCAACGCTTTGAATGAAACATTTGAATGCAAAGGGTGTGGTTGAGAGCTTTCAACAATATTATTTAGTTTTTTTCTGACACAGAACTTTCTGTTGTTTGCTGTTTTTTGTTATTGAGGGCAGCTGTGCTTGAGTGTGAGCCAGTGCGCTGGTTCGTCAGGAGGGGGGGCTACTTTGCTCTTGGAGAAACATCATCTCATAACTGCTAATGAAACCCGGACTGTATTCTCTGTCTCAGATTATAAACTTGATATGATTGCCTCCCAGAGAGGAAAACATATTTATGAGGGATCCTTGTATTCAGTTTTACATTAAAAATGTAATTTCTTGTAAATACGGAGAAAAGGCAAGTATCCGGTCAATATGCAAGCCCACACTGTCATCCTTTCTGAGAGGTAAGGCCCAGATGTCAGCCCATCTCTACAGTCACTTTACATCTGATCCTCCTCCTATCCACACAGACACATTCTGGTCAGTATGTGGGCAGTTATCATGGTTTAAACTACACTGACCAGAGCTCCTTACCTGTAGTGTTCCTCTCACATAAGACTGGAAAAACACTCCTAATGCAGAAGCAGTGATGTGAATTCATACTGAGTGTTTTAACAGCCAAAACAGTTTATTTTCATAATGACTTGGAATAAGGTTACCCTGAGGACCTTGACAGAGCGAGAGGGCATTTTGATACTTCTGTGTACCCCACAAATACACCAACCCCACCCTCTACTCCACAATACCCCTCCAGCGACACAAAGGGCCTTATCCCCGACCAGCGGCCCCCCAAAAATAAGCTTGTTTTAATGTTCAGGAGTACTGCTTAATTATCCATAGATGGCAATTTACAGCATACCGCTGCAGGGCTCTGACTATGCGATAGGGAAATAGGCCCCAATTTAATGGAAAATAACATTACTGCATGCGATCCGAACCATTCATCGCCACGACGGCATTTCATACCCTGCATTAACTCAGGCAATTTCATGCATATGGATATAGTGCATTGGAGCAGGCAGATTCCTGGTTGCGCTGAAGCTAATTTCATGATGATTATTTTGGTTGGGGGCGGGGTATTTTTTTTGGTGGTGGTGGGGGGGGTGGTAAGCAGATAGGAACTGCTGGTGGATGGGAGCGGACTGCAGCGGCATAATTCCAGGGGGCGAGACGAGGGAGCGATGGCGGGCAGCAGAGGAGAGAGGCAGCCACGTGTGGCGCTCTTTATCCTGACAAACCTCCTCCTCCTCCTCCTCCCGGCTCGGTCTCTGCCGCAGCCCCGGGTGCGACGCTCGCCCGCTCAGCCACCGTAAAACAAATGAATACCTAAGATGCTCATTTGCATGAATCCCATCTTCATAACCCTTTCCCAGTGTAATGATAGCATAAACATTTCCCTTGTGTTCCATCGGGCTCTGTAGGAGGAAGTGACACAAGGGCATTCAGGATGTTTAACTCCTTCATACGATTTGGCATGTGTCAAAATCAGACGGACACCACTCCTCTCCAGGACCATTTATTCACCCGGCCTGGAGAGAAATGGACGGCTTCAGCTCCTCCTATCACACCCTCTTCAGATTCTGACGGCTGAACTACTGTACACTGAATGTGCCATGTCTGGTCTGTGCCATCCTCCCAAATCAAATCCATCCTTCTCACGTAGCAAATGGACCGTTACCTTCGAACAGCTGGTGGTCCGCAGAGCAGTCACATGACCGAGAGTGGAAAGAGAGTGTGCGTGCTGTCCCTAAGCCCTTAGTTAGAGGTGCATGACAGCTGCAGGCTCTCTGTAATCCTATAGTCCCTGATCAGGAACACCAGGAAGGAGAAATTCAATATTGAAACTTACATTGAATTAATAATCTAACTACAGCCCTCAGCCACATATAATCTATCCATCAGAAACAACCATAAAAAATGATGATATTTCGATGTATCAGTTAAACAGGGTTATTTCTAAACAAAATTAACATAGGAAACTCATTTGGGGATGAAGGGAAATATTTGCACCAGATGAAGGAAATGGTGGAAGTAGAGATGGAGTATTGAAGTGAAATGATTGTCTTTGCCCTGGAAGAAGAGCGCTGAGTCGTGGCTGTGTGCATTTGGCATTAAAGAGGGCTCTGGCGAAGCTTTAAAATCACATAAATGCAGTTATGGCCCATTGTACACAATATACATTCAAATGGCTTTGTAGACAGGAGTTTGGGGCTTTTGATCATCTGGATATGAAAAATGGCATTTGAAAGAAATTTGCATGTTGAAATGTGCATTTGAAATAAAACAAATTGCATGTTTTCAAATATCACAAATTTAGTGGCGGAGTTTGATCGTAAAATACTAATCTCACAGCTATGGCTGTCTAATGGCACTTCGTCGGATGAAAGGAAATATTAAAAACAGCTGATCAGCATGTTACTCCCCTCATTAATGGCTGTTTTGAAATTATTACAGAAATAAATAATATTTTTTTTTTTTTAGCTGCAAAGATTTTTAGTAGCATAACTCTCATAAAGAATTATTATTCATTGTGATCATTGATTTGTGTAAAATGTTACAAAACAATTATTTTAAACAAATTAATACGGTGATTATAGTACCATAAATCAGTAGTTTGTGCTTAAGGCTTTGTGCGAATCTTTCTCTTTTGATTCAAGAATCAGACAGTCACAGGCTGGGTGTTTTTTTCTGTTCTTATTCTGTATCCAGGAAGTGCTGCCTCTGTTGTGTCTCCAAGAACATCTGAAAGGCTGGGCACCATGAAAACAAGTGAGCTGTACTGTAGAACAGCTGGGGCTTTGGGTCTTAGACTTACAGAGGAATTTCATGCACACTTTCCATTAACTTGGATGTCTTGCATAAATTACAGTCCTGCAGGAAGCTGTTCATTACTGTGCTAACTGCACTGAGCAGAGTGTAAGCGTGGCCTATACTGCATGAAACATTTAACATGCATGAAAAACTCTAAAAATAGGAACCAGAGGAGAAGGCTAATGAATGCACGCGCTGTTTTCTGATGTGAGATGCTCATCTTTTCGAGTTGTCTGTGGTGTCAGTGTGTCTATTGTTGTATTTAAAAGGTAGAAGCAGTGTGATTGCTACATACATGCAGTGTCCATTTTTAACCACTAGACGGCACATGATAACCTTTCAATCTGTTTTCTGGTGTCACGTGTTTGTTCAGCTCGAGCATGCCATCTGTAATTTTGTTGATCTGTTTTGTCTTCAAGAATTAACTGCGGGTTTGCTGGCAATATTTTTACCCTAACCTCGGATGACCCTGGGAAAATGGTTTGTTGTAATATTGATGTACTCAGAATTATCGCAACCAGAACCAAAACTAGACAATACTGTGCTGAACCTCAAATAAATACAGGTAAATTAAAGCTGTTGCAATATTTTTGACTGATTCTTGGAAACATTTTAACAAAGGAGGACTGGGTCTATTTTTTTTTTTAACTGAGACTGAATTTCTATTGCTGCGTGTATGTCCAGATTTGCTCCTGTTTTGACTAATGCACGATATTTTTAAAGCTTTGTGGCAAGTGTGAACTCACAGGATTGGCTTGACTCATTCTCGTTGCCTGCCACATAAATCACAAGTTGGCACAGCAATTCGATGCTTCATTCTGCAATCACAGTTCATCCAAAAGTCAGACGTAGTCCTTCTCTTATGCTTTGCAATATGACTTAAAATTCCAATCTTTATCTGAGTATTGGAGCCAATACTTACTGCTCTCAGTCTGCACTTTTGTGGGACAATAACTTTTTTTGCATGTTTAATTGTTTTTTGTAACAGGCAATGAGCATGGGTATGTCGTTACGGTACCTCAGAGGAATATAGACAATGACTCCGAACGTGGGAAAGGTCCTGAGGTGTATGTCTCTGACCCAGGTTAAAAAGTTTAAGATTCAAGAATGCTATTGACGGCACTAGAATACCAGGCACAAAATGCGGGGAAACATCTGATAAAATTAACAGTGACATTTTGCATTTTGTATATTTTGCACAGCAAATTCCCTTGAAACATCTTTAGTCCTGGCAAAGTTCCATTTAAGCACGAGGGTTCTGCTGTGAAGTGTTCCTTGTAAAATGGCACATCTAGAAACGGAGGAGCAAAAAAAAAAAAAGGAATAGGGCAGCACCTGGAGCACGTGTGTGCGTCACCCACGATAACACACATTTTACCCTTAAAGGTAGGATGATCAAGTTATTAAAAACAGACAGAAAGACAGGGACTGGACAGAGATGCTTGGATCACTAAAAAGGCTCACTAAGCCATGCTGTTACTGTTATCAATGCTGAATCATTCTGGAAAATTTTCTCTTGCAGAACACTGAAACCTCTAGCATTTATATGGTTTTATCTGTTTGTCATCATACTTTTAGAAGATTAGAATTTAAAATGCCCCATTTAAATGAGTGCAACTATGAATAAAAATGTTTAATTAAAACATGGAAGATATCTGATCGAATGTGTTCTCCAGACCACGGATAAGACGACATGGATAAGCTGTTATCAGCGTCCGGTCTAAAAACCAGCATCTGTCAAGGTATGGTGGTGTGGCAGTGCACTCTGTGGAAGACTTGTACATTTGCATGGGTATTGTTAATGAAGACGGTTGCAATATATGGCACCATCTAGACGTCCTCTGTTCTAGGGCAGTTGCTGCATTTTCCAGCAGTGCAAGGCTCTATAAGCAGCGAGCGCAGGCGCTAGATTGGCCGGCCCGAAGTCCTGATCTGTCTCTGACTGACAGTGTATGGCACAATATGAGGGGAAATAATTGGCAATGAAGACCCTGTACAATTTGTGCTGCATAATTTAGAAATGGAGGACATACTGCTTGCTAAACATGAACACCTGCAGTCTTCAAATCACAAATGCTGAGTTAGTGAGGTGAAAAGATATGATGGTGTTACACAGTGATATAAAGTAGACTGTGGACTTTGTTGCAGTCACCACAGTGTGTCAAAAAGCCATTAAATTCGCTGTAGAACATCATGTATATTATCATTGCATTGTTGTCAATATAGTGGAGGGCAAGTAAATTTATCAAGTGTGCCCTTTTTGATTTTATTTGGATTTTACATGATGTGTCAGCTTTTTCTAAAATATCGTTCTCTTGTAGTTTATCAGGGCCAACAATTGCAGTAGGTGGACAATATTTATGTTTTCAAGCCTGCAAACCTTGTACCTCTCAAATGTTCATTCTGAAATAGTCCTCACAATACGTGACTACTCTCCAGAGGATTGATCTTTGTGCCGTGGCACCACCCGCCCTTTATCGGATGCAGACATATTTCATACAGTGCGCGGTAAGCAAAAGTAAACAGATGATAACTCACAAACAAATGCCCGGAGCGTGTGGGGGCGAAACCTGGCGGGGCTGACACTTCAGTGAACCTGACTGCCATATATGGCCATAGAAGACCTGGTGAGTCACTGAGTCAGTAACATTCCCTTTCTTTCTCCGGTCGGTGTTTAGGACTGACTAACATATACTTCAGTGTGCTTGCGTCACCGGCAATACAATTGAAACGTCGAATCAGCGGACTTTGTTCGGCTCTGAATAAACTCCGTGTGATTCACTGCGCACGGCCGCGGGGCACGGTAGCCTGAGGTATGAACGCATGACGCATCGGCTACGCGGCTTGGGAAAGGAGAGACAGACGAGATTGTGTTCGCGAGGTATTGGCTTTTTTCCGCATAGCGTTGGGATGAAGACGTCTGAAAACACGGGGAATCCCGCCCCCCCGGAGAATTTTAGAACTGGTTACCAGATTTCATTCTTTGGGACAGACCATAAGCCGCAAAAATGTCCTAGAACTCATGCCATTCTTTTGTATCTGTATCACACATAATCATACTTTATTTATTTATTTACTTATTTATAACTTTATCCACTCTACAGAAGAATACAAAGTAAAACATTACAAAACAAGTGGTGCCAGGCACAACAAACCCCGCCCCTCACACATACTTTCACCTACTTGTACGAAATTCAATAGGGATCTATTCTGGGTCAGTGGCAATCCCTAAACCGAATTTGGGGTGAATCTGGCCATTAGTTTTGCCGCTAGAATGTTAACAAACAAACACACAAACACAGAAACAAATCAAACCGAAAACAATACCCCTTCCCTCACCCTTTGGGTGGGGTGGGGTAATAAACATTTTAAACAACATACAAGTAGGGGGGAAAGGAGCTTGGAGCTTGGGACACTCTAAATCAGACTGATTTTACAGCAGCACTGTGATTTTGCAAGATTTGTGTGAATAAACTTTTTTTCCTGCCGTAATTCATCTGTGTCAAGATGTTCCGTTAGCCATATCAGGTTTACTGCGTTCTGGAAAGAAAACATGCTTGGAGAGCAAAACATATTTTTATTGCTTTTTTCTAAAGACTGAGCGTATTTTCGAAAGCTGTTTCCCAATCGCACAAACAAAAGTGCTTACATAAGGAGGTGCTGTGGCTGGAGGGTGCGGGAGCAGTATTTACCCCAAACACATGGCGCTCGCGCAGCGATGCAGGCTCATACACACCTGCTCCCTATCGGCACTCTCCAGATCTGCTCCCACCTGCCTGCCCTGGGGGACATACTGCTGGGGTATCTGAGCACTGCGGAGGCGGGGGGAGGTGCTGGACAGTAGGACAGGACCAGAAGGCTGACGGGGGAGTGAGGATGTGCGGGTGGGGTGGGGTGTGTGGGGGTAGTACGGGTCGGAGGGGCTGAAGGACTTGAGGTGGGGGGGTTGGGGCTCTGAAACACCATGTGCTGCTGCAGATTTAGAGCTGTCACATGCTGGTGAGAGATTGATGGGCAGTGGGAAGGGGTGGAGCTGCTTGAGGGCCAGTTTTCATGCACATGACTTTGCAGCCCTGCGCTCTTCAGCCTGGTAAAAACCCCCTTAATAACTAACCTGGTAGCTGCTCCGCTATCTCAGGTAGAGCTGCAGTGTGCCAATTACAGGGCTCCGAGAGAAACTAAAGTAGGGCGTTTCTCAGTCCTTAAACAAACTCTCTCGCTCGCTGACATCTCGACCCATGGGCAGCTGTGTATTGGCACCAGCAGGGCCTTCAGTGATTCAACAGCAGCTCTAAACAGGATTTCTGCTGCACTGGGTTCTATTTACAAGCTTTTTAATGTTTCGCTCATCATAATCAGCCAGTCATGCGTTTTGATTGAAAATTCCTTTATTAAGATAAACCCCTTGAGGTGTATCACCTCGTTTTCAAGGGGGTCCCAACATAAATACATACAGTCTCACAATCACTACATATAGACAAGTACAAAGTAAAGCTAAACATACATACAGAAAACATAAACAACAGATAACATTCAGTAACCAAAGAGAACCTTCAAAGGGAATCAGAGCTTTTAATTGGATCCACAACTACCGTCTGGTATAAATTGTTTAAAATGCAATATTCAATACTCAGTACAATGGGTTTTTAAATAAGGACAGAGTTCATGGTAGCAGGAGCAGTCCACTTCCAGGTAAGAAGACAAAGCACATTTGAATGTTTTTAATTCAGTAATGGATCTAATGTTAACTGGTAAATTATTCCAATCAGATGGAGTTTTAAACATACACTACCGGTCAAAATTTTTAGGACACCCCAATTTTTCCAGTTTTTTATTTAAAATTATGCAGTTCCAGTCCAACGAATTGCTTGAAATGCTACAAAGGTAAGTGCTGAACTGTCAGAAGTTTTAAACAAAAGATAAGGTTACCCAGGTTTTTTGTACGCCATCGAGTAGGTGAAAGGATGGTTCCTCAGTGTGTGACATCAACTGTCAAACATGGAGGAGGAAGCGTGATGGTCTGGGGCTGTTTTGCTGGATCCAGGGTTGGTGACTTATAGAGTGAAAGGCACCCTGAACCAAAACAGCTCCCACAGCATTCTGCAGCGCCATGCAGTACCCTCTGGTATGCGCCGAGTTGGTCAGGGGTTCATCCTACAGCAAGATAATGACCCAAAACATAAGTCCAATCTCTGCTAGAACTATCTTAGGAAAAAAGAACAAGATGGTAAGCTTGAAAACATGGAGTGGCCAGCACAGTCTCCAGACTTAAACCCCATCGAGATGGTTTGGGATGAACTGGACAGAAGAGTGAAAGCAAAGCAACCTACAAGTGCCACACATTTATGGGGACTTCTGCAACAGAGTTGGGAAGAACTTTCTGGAGAATATTTGATTTCCATTGTAGAAAGAATGCCACAAGTGTGTTCAGTTGTTATATCTGCCTAAGGTGGCTACTTTGAGTCAAAAGTTTAAAATACATTTTGGTTTATAAATTGATTCCATGATTTCTTTTTTAACTTCGATTGTTAATTTGTTCTATCATATCTATGCTTTCATTCCAGAGTACAATGAGACATTAATCTGCATAATTTTCTATTAAAAAACTGGGAAAATTAGGGTATCCTAAAACTTTTGACCGGTAGTGTATATGCGTGTTTACCACTTTATTTTATTTTATCTGTCTTTTTATCTGTCAGTGAGTGCTCTACGAGAGCATGGAATATGGTGGCTAAAATATGAATATTCCTCATATGAATATATACTGTGCCTGAAAAGGAGGCATGGGAACAGTTCTTCATTTTGAAGACTGCTTGAATTTTTGTTGTCCTCTCAGGGTTTCTGTCCTTTCATACTGGCAAGTTCTTGTTTGTGGTACTTTGCTCATTTTTGGCAGCAAGGGACAGGACTTGCACATAAGTAGAGGATGCACTGAAGTAAATGATATGTTTCTACAAACACAAACAGTGCTTAGTAAGCTTGAACCTTTGTAAGTACACTGCAAATGCTGTGAAGACATTCATTTAGCGATGTAGATTGTGAAAAATCAGCTCCTTAATATGTAGCTGTCAGAAATGAAGCAACTGTGGCTTCCTAATAAGCAGTGGCCAAATTTGAGGGTTACTTTTCTTGACTCTGGCAAACCAGATCAGCTGGAGGCTTTGATGCTAACACACAAACATTAGCTCCTTATCTCATTTGCTCCAAAGTGGAGTTTGTAAGTTTGATCTCTGATTCAAAAAAACTCAAACTTCCTGTACTGACACCCCCTCTGTCAAACCATTGTATCACCACCCTCAGTCGCCCCCCAGCTCTCTCAGTCCCCCACACCACACACACACACTCCCGCCTGTTCGCCAAACCCCATGAGTGCAGTCCAGCACAATGCCATTACCATCCATCGGATTGTGTGTGGTCATTACCCACTCAGCCTTTTGTCCAGAGTAATTCTTCACTCCCCGATCCCCCAAACCTGCCCTGCTCCCACCCTCGTCTACTGCAGCCCATCTGCCCCCACCCTGCCCCCAACACCCCCACAAAACACACACTCACACCAGCTGTCCCATCCGCACAGTCCCTGGGGGTGTAAACAGGTGCTGTGTCCGTGTAGGCAGCCGCACACGTTCCCTTCTCCACATGCTTGCTGTCTCCACATACTCCCTTCTCCACACGCTGGCCTTCTTCCCCAGCCTGCCCACGCTGCCCTCAGGGAGGGCCTATCATGCTTTCTGTGGTTGTTTTTTGTTCCTTTAGCCATTGGTGTGATTATTTCTACAGACCAAGACATGTTGCTACTTGCTCTTCACCTCAGATAAGGAAAGCTGACGAGAGGTCCTTCTACCCTGCTCCCTTCTCATCTTAACAAAGTTTTAATTGCAGTGTTTTACTTTTCAGATACATTCATGCTGCACTAATATGAGCTGAATGGGCTGATATTTGCACTTTAAATGGAGTATGAAGTCTTTCACACCTGACCTTTGCTGTTGTCTTTTTACGGCAACGCGATGGTGTCTCTACTCCGGTGATTTCTTGCAAAATAGCTACTGCGATAATGTGTATACAGTTCACAAAGCATATTTAATAAATTAATCTGGACACAGTCACATTTTAAAAATGTAGTCTTAGATTTACCATTGGTAAATCTAAATTATAAACCATTCCATAAAATACATAGAACTCATTTAACTGAAATGGAAGTTCAGCACTTTCACAGAACACTTTTGCAGAACTACTGTGATGAGATGAGTTGTCCTGATTCATGCACATTTTTTTCATGGGTTTAATTTTGTTCAGACCTGTATGAACAGCTTTGGGGGGATTATTGGCCCGTTCTCTTTTCCAAGAGAGGAAGCATGAAAGCTTGCCAACTACTGGTGTAAAAATATACATCGATGGCTGCTTTAAATAGATGAGAAGAAAACTGCTGCCATGCTGAGCTTCTGAACCGATGTATTTATAGAAAGAGCTGCACGCTGTTTACAGAGGGGGGAGGAGCCACGCTGGGGACCGACCCCGAATTCCGTATAAACATTCTGGGGACTCTGGGCCAAAATAACTTCAGTCGCCCCCCTTTGCTATTTCTGTTTAAATGCATTTCTTAATTAATCTAAATACTCTCGAAACTCAACCTTCAAAAGCTACTGACTTCTGCACTGGCCACAAATAGATGCCATAATGAGTCATGGCCATAACTTTTACATTTTAAAGAGATTTTGGAAATAATGGCTGTTTCATTTACTGTTGCATATTTACATCACGATTCATAAACCCCTCAAGCTTTTGTTAGAACATAATTTTTTGCTTGTACATGTTGGAATCCAGTGACTCTGAGAACACTCGGGAAAGACTTGCCTGTCATTCAGTGTTGCATAATTCATCAGAAGCGATTTGCTACATTGTGCTGTTTGCAAAACAGAGCGAGTGTCTGTCATCCATTCTAAAACAGAAAGGCACTTTAAGCTGCACTCAACACAATATTTACAGAGCCATCCTGTCAGTCACAGATATAATCGAAGTGATGAAAGGAGTCTTTGGACTGGACAGGGAAAGAGATGTGTGGATTAGCCGAATGCCGCACACAAATACATGCAAAGTGTGAGGCTATGGGCACAGAATAAATCTCATTTCATCATGGTGTCATCCCTGTTTGATCAGACTGTTGCTTGGGCATGACATTTTAGAGAAAACTGGGAGTGATATTTTATTACATCTTCAGCAGGTTTCTCTTGCATATGTTTTTCTTTTTAATGCTCTCACGGGTTCTTGACCATAAAATGGTCCTTTGTGTGAGGCAGAGATTTGCAAGAGGCAGAAAGGTGGATGTTAACAAAAACACTGATAAGCATCCCCAGATCAATCTGGCATTTCCTCCTGCAGAAGACCTGTTTGTATACGGACTATAACATCTGTGAGGTACAGCTGAGGGTGACCCCCCCCCCCTCACCACAGGCCTCTCTCACACGCTGTCTTGTCTGGCAAGGGGGGCTGGGGGCTTCTGGGCTGCACAGACTGTGGACAGAATGACGCCCACTGGTTTGGGATATTCCCTTTGCGAGGACTCTGTGTGTACATAGGCTGGGCGAGCTGGGACACGCCTGCCTTCCTTTACCACCCCCCATCTCCCTCTAAATAGCGCAGCCCCCGCAGCTGAAGTCTGGACAGCATCACTCAGATTAGAGGCTGGAAAACTCTGCCCAGGAGGCAGCACAGTGAGCCCAGAACCCAGCCTTTCTGCGCTCTCTCTGAGTACACTTATTTTTGCCCGCAACAGTTCCACGTTGTGTCGAATGAATAGTTATATTGTTCTGTTAGAGCTGGCAAATAGATGTATTTTTTTCATGTAAGCACAGACAGACACACACACACACACACGCACAGATTGTGGTCAAGTGAATTTCTGTTGTAAATCAATCCTTCATCTTAAAATAAGTACTTAAACTTGACCTTTGTAATCAGCGCTGTGATAGACACTTCTGTTCTTGTCTGCAATTTGCACTCACCATCGCAGTAATATGGTGGTATCATGATTTAAGCTGTCAGCACTTGACGAGAAAATGTTGATACAAACGTGAACTGTAGCATTACTGACGCGGTGCTTCACTTGGTGATCCTTACTGTGGCGGGAGGAATGGATGAAAGAGAAGCAATTTGCACACTTTTTCAGCGTATGACAATATAAACTTACAGGTTGACACCCATTAGAGTTCCTTTAAAGCAGGTGAACAATGATCTATTCAGATGAACAAAGCTGTGTTTCTTCAATGTCTGCGCTAATGCCGTGTTTGTCTGCTTCATTCTTCGCTGGTTCCCTCAAAGTAAGAGCACCTTTTCTATTAGTGCCGCACAGAGGAGATACACTCACATTGACATTTAAGGGCTTCTTTTTATTAAAAGTTTGTGTGTTAGCTTGGCTCAGAATGTAATTACTCAATCTAAATGGTTGTTTGTTTAAGCAGCTATTTAGTGGGAGTAATCAAGGTCAAACATTTGAATGAATCATTGTGTAGAATTGCTAATCATGATGATGAAAGTTGGATAGTTTAATATTTTGATCAGAGGGCCGAGGACATGAGTTCGGTGAATGAGGAGACTGAAAATCACCCATCAGAGCGTTTAGCGCATATTCAGATTTTATTTAGGACAGAGTGCTTGGCTGGATTTTCAATCATAAGATGATTATTGAATAGCTAAACACGATAGAGTCAAAGTTGGTTAAAAAAGAATGCAATGTTTTAGTGAAAATAGGTTGCATAAAACACAAGTAACATTCATTAAGCACTTGACATAAGTTTGTAATCCAACTAAAACAACAGAAAATTTAACAATGCACTTTTTAAAAATGTTAATAATCCAGTAAAAAGTTGTAAAATAATTGTCCCTCAAAAAAGAAATTAAATAAAAAAACGACAAATTGAAAACCACGGTCTTTCTAAGCCAGGTTTTCAATGAGTAGAAATGTTTTGATGCTTATTTACTTAGTTTTTAACTTAGCTCACTCTTTACTGTAGCTATAGTTCTGATAAGTCAGTAAACTTCAGGTAGAACGAAGACGAAATGATTACAGGTTTGAAAACGACAGCACAAACTCCTTCAGTCCACCATATTAACAATCGTGACCCAGCCTTCTCGCAAAACCGCCGGACAGACAAAAGAAGACCCGTGCAATGCAGACGCCGCACATTTGGTCGCAGGACAATGCTCTGCCTCTTCCATAGTCCCAAAGTCTGCCGAGGAGGACGGGAGTAGCACGAAAATTTGCATCGGGGGCAGACTTCTTCTGAATCGTCTTCAGTTGGGCACTTCACCACATTACCGCACTGCGAGGAAAGCGGATGACTCCTCACCTCAAACAGTTCACCCAAAGCCCAACTTTGCAGCAGGTAACTCGTTCAGCGCGGTGGTCACGAAACAGTTTTGCGATTATTTATGGTTACTTTCACCACTAAAAATGAACTTGATGACAGATAAGGGAGTACTTCAGTGGCTTTGTTCGTAAGTGGAGAGGGAGAAGACCGGGGGCGGAAGAACTACGTTTCGCTGCGGATTGTTACTACTTACAACTGTGCAACAGCGGAGAGCGCAGACCCACAGCAGCTCGGCTGTTAACTGTGAGAGACTTGAGCGGTGGAGCACAGAAAGTTTGCACTGTCAGCGCGTCATATTACTTTCATATATTTAGTTTGGCGAAATTGTGAACTTTGAATTGTTGCTTCAAAATCAAAGAGGACTACGACTATTTTCTCAATCCGGAAAGACTGCTCAGAATTGGGAGGACTTTTTATTGACCTCAAGATGTCAATTTTGCCTTTTACGCCCCCGATTGTGAAAAGGCTTCTTGGGTGGAAAAAAGGAGAACAGAACGGTCAGGAAGAGAAGTGGTGCGAGAAGGCGGTGAAAAGTCTGGTGAAGAAGCTGAAGAAGACCGGTCAGCTGGATGAGTTGGAAAAAGCCATCACCACCCAGAATATCAACACGAAATGCATCACCATACCGAGGTATCTGACCGGAGCCGCAGCCGCGGATCAGTGCGTGTGTCGCCTGTCGCAGCCCAACTCGCAGATGTTCTGACGCATGTGACGTTAATTTAATTTGAACTGTAACATTAGTTCGGGTCCAAGCCGTTGCTCAGCGGGCAAATCGACACGGTGACTCTCGCAACCGAAATGAAGTTCGGGCCATGATCGGAGAAACGGCTTTGGAGGCGCAGTGTAGCCGGGTTTTGCTGTGTTTTCTGGCTCGCTAGTGTTAGCTGCGCTCCTGAGGACCTCCAGGCTCGGTGTTAAATTCCGGTGTGGATGTAGCTCGCTGTCCTGCTGTCGTTCAGTTTCATTTGTGAACACGTCTTAGCTGAACTGTAGTCCACCTCGCTGGCTAACAAAGTTGCTACAGCGTTCTAGTATATTTGTTAACCATGTTTGTACTCGGGGGGGAAATGGTAATGGTAGCTGGCTAACGTTTTACTTTTAAGTGACGAGAGATTGCTGGCTAATGCTGGCATCTGCAGTTTAGCCTCTCGCCGGCCAAGTTCAGTTGTTGGGGCACAATGGCTTAGATTCGTGGGAGAAGTTTGACGTGACGCTGACTGACCGAAGATAAATCATCGATATATTGACTGACTTTAGCTGTCTGAGATACATCGGCCAGCTAACATGTACTGTAACTGTCCTCCTTACTGACGTTATCTGTCCCGTTCCTGCTATTCACTTAGTCAACAAATGATATTGAAGTCAGTCTAGTTCTTGCTTTATAACTTCGCTCCAAGGCCGATTTTTAGAGGTGATGCACATGAGTTTGTATTATCGTGGCTCACGTTTGTTCCGCTGCACAGTCCAGTGAATGGAACTGAACTGTATGTGCTGCTGTAACATTACAGTTGAATTGTGTCGCACTGAACCAAGCAAGAGCGAAAACAGCGATGGTGTCGCACAGTTATGTAATAAGCTGCTTATCTGGGACACAAGCAAGAGTAACGATGACTGTATCTTGCAAGCGAATTGCGCTCAGTCGGAATGAATTATGTGTTTTTTTAAATGATGAAGATTTTATATATTTTCTAATTCATTATTTTTAATCATTATTCACTACCACGCCTGCAATGTGAGATTATTTATGTGAACCGCTTGTGCAGTGGTATGGTTCTCTGATGAAGTAAACATGAGAAAATAAAGAGTCAGTCTTGCAGTAATTCCCGTTTTCGGTGGAATAAATATCTTTGACAGCTGGCTTGGCTCGTGAGCTCGCAGGCCAGTAGTGATGTCAGCCTTGGATTATGTTATTGTTTTAAAAATGTAAATGTGTGAAGTGGATAAGATGTTTAATGATGGACGATTTCAGACTTGTCCGTATGAGCCAATTTGCCTTTATTTTTTTATATCGTCTGGCCTCTGGCATTAACCCTTTTCTGCACCCACGATTAAAAGCAATTTAGATTCATCTCATGTCCACCTGAAGTTGGTTCACTGCGGTTTAGAAATGAAATTGCTGCAGACATTGCTTCAGTCAGTCTTCTGACTACCTCTGATTTAATTCTTTTTAATACAGTTCATTTCCTTGCCTGATGTGCGTTCTAAAACACTATGTAGATATCTGAACTGCATAACAAACCCACGTTATTTATTTGAAATCACCTCACATATCCTGAGTCGGGGAACTTTGTGGTTCTTTCCCAGATTCTAAACAAGCTGGAGGAAGTTTGCGGACCCCGGTTTGTGCTTTATAGGGTCATTTTTGGGATTGTTGTTCTTGAAAAACAACTTGACTTCCTGTGCCATTTCTGCATTGGGAAACATGCTGCGGTGGACTTTTCTTTATTGTGGCTTTTATGGTGCAGGAAGTGTGGTGACTGTCAGTCGTGTCAGGGTTGAGAAACTGCACCGTGCCTGAGCTCAAACTGTGCCTTTTTCTAGGCAGAGGAACATGGGACTTAAGTTAGTCCTCAGGACTTCTACAAAACAGCTGTAGGATTGTTTTGGTGGCTCTTGGTTGTGGGCAATGGTAGTGTTGCATTCTGGGAGATTGAGTCCATCTCCTGCTCTGTTCAGAGGGCATTACTCGCTCCTCTCTGCTTGCCCTTGTGCTGTTTGGCACGTAGAGCTTGCTGCCCTGGCCTCGCAGAGCACAGCTGAAACATTTAACAAATGAGCGCCAAAGTGGCACTCGCCTGCTGGCGGTTGGACAGTTTCCTGTTCGGCGTGCCGCTCGGCGTTTGCCCTGGGAGGAGGGGGCGCATGGGTGGTGGGTCTGTGTGGGCAATGCCAGCTCTCGCTTTCTCTGGATGTGTAAAACTGAAGCGTGGGGCCTGTTTCACTGATTTGGCGCCACACTTTCAATGGTCCAGCAGGCCATTGTCATGCACTGAATACATGGGGGAAATGTAAGCACAAGAACATTCTGAGCAACCACGAGCGTGGTGATGAAATTGCAGGGCCGTCTGGTGGAGATGGATGGTACTGAAATTCTGGCAAATAGTATAACGCCAAGCGCCATTAATGTAGATCACGTCAAAGACGTAGATCAACGTCAGTGGCGCCAAATAAGTTAAAAACCCTGCTGCTGATTGGTCTCCCTGTACCAGAGAGGCATCGAGAGTGGGTCTATGCCAAGAAGGGATCATGTGACCAACACATTTTACCCATGGGAGCAGCCAGTGTTTGGTAAGTGTGTGCTCTCCACTGTTGTTTGGAATCGCACAGTACAGTTCACATCAGCCCTGTGAGCTGGAGCCTCACAGATGGGCTAACAAGCGCTGGACGCTCCAGCGGAGCTGTGCGGTGAAGCTGCTGTCCTGCCCATCTGAAACGCTTCTGTGGGTAATGATGAGACGATTGAAGGGTCTCCAGCCACAGTCAGAGCAGGCATAGTGGAGCTGTGATACCAGAGCGTGAACACCATCCCTGCTGGAGAGCAGTATTTCAACAGGATGATGCAATGTAGAGTCTGTTTGCATATCTACCTACATTTCATCCCGCAGTCTGGGAGGGTGGGTTTCCACATTTCTGGAAAGGTAATCACCATGACAACAATATTCTATTTTTAACAGGAAAGGGACCAGACGGTAAATAATGAGCATAAACAGCTTCGCAGTTGCATTGGTTGTGTATGACGGATGGCTGCTTGGAATCACTTCCCTCAGTCCCAAACAAGACAGAATCACGACTGTGCTCTCCACACTGGTTTATTTTTCAGCTCACGTAATTATGGTTTGATGTTTTAAGTGTTCCTCTGCTTCTCGCGCTCCGGTGTGGAGCAGTGAGGCTGGCTGGCTGGGGAGAGATGTGTGATTGGCCTGGTCAGCTCGTCTGTGCTGGTTTGGCTACGGCCTGTAGCTGAAGTGCTCTCTAAGCTGTAGTTTGGCTTTGGGTCATCTGCACGCCATGGCTCAGGCTGTCCTCTGCTTCACACTGCCATTCAGCTCCAGTTCCAGTTGGGTCCGAGATTGAATCTCATTCCGGGCGGCTCTGCCAGGCTCGATGCAGGATGACCTGCGGTTTAATCAGTGATAGAGAGAGAATTTGCTGTGGTCGGCCTCGGCTGGTTCGATATGGCTTGTGGTGTTAAAGGAAGTCACCGCCTGGTGAAAGGGGTTGATCTCTGGCAGTTGTGTGGTCAGTTTATACTGCAAATTACATTCATTGTTATGTGTGTGTACACATTTAATGAATGTATGTACGCTATCAGTCAAAAGTTTCAGAACACTTTACTTAAGTTTTTGTTCCACTTTTTTGTGACATATAACCACAAACGGCAAGATTTGAGCATTGAGAAGTGAAAAACGATGTGCTATTTCACTGGTAATGATCCTAATTTTGGAGTTAATGAAATTGTGTTTGGTGATATAAATGGGTAAAATCATTGGCCGTTTCTCAAAGCATTGGCTGCAGCCTTTGAAGGCTGCATTTTTAGGGGTCATCACTTAATTCCATCCTCCAAACTGACATGACCTCATATTTCATCTCTGTTAAACAGCTTTGGTTTAAGCGAGTCGTCTTTGGTTTCCCTAACCCTGACCTTAACTTTAAGCCCTAAGCCTAAACCTAGCCGCAAACCTAACCCTAACCCTAAATTTAACCTTGTCCCTAACCCTAAATGTTAGTTTGGCGGATGGAGGTAAATGACGACCCCTAAAATTGCAGCCTTTGAAGGATGCAGCCTACTCTTTGAGAAACGGCACTGATTTCAATTTTCCAACAAGTGTTGCCACTAAACGTGGCCATGTCCCCCGCCAGGTCATGGAAATCGACTGGGTTGGCGTATCACACTAATGCACATGGAAGCCAAAGATGAATGAAATCGGTCAAACCGTTCTTGAGATATCGCTTTCACAACAAACGGGACGTGATGGACCCTGAATACTATGTCCCCCGCTCCCCTCGCTACCGCGGCGGCGGGGGACGACAACAAAGGATGTAAAATCAGCCTGTATTGGCTAAAATTGGACAGAAAACTCAACAAGAAGCAAATCATAACCGTGTTGCAAAACCTTTGGGACTTCCAGAGTCGTGTTGGGTTTAAACTTAGGAACCGTATTTCTGCCCTTGTAGAAAAAATAAAATGAATCTGCTTGGCAGTAATGATGGTAAAAGATGTCCACTTTGATCAATCCAAGAATTAGATTGTTTTTTGAAAAAAAAAAAAGCATTTTAATCAAGTTTTTCAATTTTTCACTGCTTGAAAATTGTTGGTGTCCTAAAAATTTTGCAGGTAGTGTTGTGTATATTTTAAACGTGTGATGTATTTAAATTACGTCCGTTACTTCAGTCATTCAATTTTGGTTTTAATCACGTGCTAACAAGATATTTTGTTGGATTTCATGAGAGTAACCTGTCCGTATACTGTTGGCATAGAAATTTAAAGTAATAATTTCTAAAAAACAAAAACATTACTATGTTTGTATGAACTGTATATGGTTTACTGGTTCTCATAAATGGAATGTCGCAGAGAGTGACGAGAGATCAGAGGCTGAAGGGCGTGAGGCCTGCTGTGAGTTGGGGCACGTCAGAAGGTGATTGGAAGCCCGGGAATGTGGGGGTGGATCTGACGGCCCAGCCTGGCTTAAGCCACACCCAGCTCAGTACATTAATGATTCGCTCGGCGCTCTGAGAAGTGCAGTAAAGCATTTCTTCTGCTGTGCACAAGATCTCACTGTTGTTTTCTGTTTATACAGCAGCCGTTTCACTCAGACCGGACCGGAAAGGCAGTTATGGTCTTGTGAATCATTCCTGGTTAACATTCACATTTTTGTGCCGATCACAACTTCCTTTTTGTGCTGACTACTTCTGAAACTTGTACAAAGAATTGAAAATTTCCATTACAACTACTGGAATTGCTTTAGCTAAATATCATCAGTCAACTTCATGAAGAAGGAAATGCAAAAATATTATCTTGCATTCCAAATGTGGCATTCAGGAGTGGCTATATACTCATACATTCCTCGGAACAGTGCATGAAAATGGAAATGTGGAGGGTCTTCTTGAGTGAGCAAATCTCAAATTTCATAAGTTGATTGGAAATACTACATTATGCCGATGACTGGAACTTTATAATTCGGATACAGTACTTATCAGAAAAGCACAGGCATGAAATTTGACACAAAAATCAGGTGTCACACTGCAGTGAACTCTTAGAGGAGACATGAATAGATGCATTGTACAGCTCAAGGGACTATATTGTGCTGGTAAGACTGATTATTTGCATGAACCATGTAAGGTGTTCAAGGCCAAGTTTTTGGCTGAGTTTCTTGACGACAGGAAGTGCTTATCCACCATTTCCTGTGCATATGCAGATAAGTCCTGCATACACCTTTGACCTAAAGGCCCTTTTTATCATTGGAAGGTCTGCAAACTAGAATTGGTGTTGATGGTTTGTGATGTGAGTATATGATATGGGAATCTGACTGAGGATCTGATTGGAACACAGATGGAGGTCTTCTGATCGGGTTGGTTTGCGTGTGTGGGGTCCATTCCCTTGAGCGCTTCGCGATTCAGATTCAAACTGAGGCAGAACAAGTAAATGAATCATAATTTTGAAGTATAATTAGAAAAACGGCCGCCTGGCACCTTCTCTTTTTCTTGAATCACGCCTGATCTGGTCTTAAATAGCCACCGAACATCAGCAGCCGTTTAAAATGCTTCAGGGAATAAAAATTGTGTTGAGATGTTAGCTGAGCATCAGGGAGGTTATTCTGCTGCTGTCGTCTTTCAGCGCTGGATTACTATCAACCACTTCTCATTTATTTTACTGAATAAAAACTGAGCAGTTTATATATCGACTGATCAGAACCAACATGTGACCTGCAATGATCAAGAGGTGATCTTGAGAAGCTGATAGGCCTAACCATACTACTGTGTGAAATGGTAAGAATAGCAGTACTCTGAATAATTGGGGAAAATCCTCTCTGAATCTCCTGTTGCTGCATTAAAGATAATTAGTCTCCTGAAGGGTGAGTCGGCTGGCTGTTGATTTAGGCCTCGCCTGTGCCTCTGTGCGTCAGATCCTTGCTGGAGGACTTTTGTGGTCTTTGACTGGCTTGTTGATTATGAAATCTGAATTGAACTTTGGGGATTCATTTTAAGATGGCACGTGATTTAGTTTTAAGCATTTAAAATTGTGCAATTATGGTGGAAAAATTCTGTTAAGCATAGCCAACACGATGGTGAAAAATCATTTTCATATTGATTCAAAAGGCCAAACGCACAGAAAAGCCTGCAAAAACATTTATGCAAATCTATGCTGTTTCCAGAGCCTTTCAATTTTAGAATGCTTCGAGTAATAATGCTGTCTAAATATGAGTAAACAACTCTTCAGATTAGTGTTAATGATTGAGCAAATCAATAGTTTGATTTTTCATCAGGCAGAGTAAATGGGAACAGGTTGAGAGTCATGATTGGTTTACTCCCTAAAAAGCTACAAACCCATATATGGGTTCTTCAAATGCGGACTTTATTCAGACCTGGGGAACTTGCAGCCTATTTTACATTCTCGTGGAGATCCCAAGGTTTCCGCACATCTCAGATATGCCCTGCTTAATCACAGGGAAGTGTGTATGAAATGATGCACAGGATCTAGATATTTTTTGTAATGCTGTAGCCATAAAAACATGGCATATTTGGTCTGACTATTCAATATAAGTGTGATGCAGCTTCAGTGAAGCGCTGCAACCAGCAGATACATAATATGATAAGGGGAAAATCAAGTGAAACTCGGAGTCTTAGGAGTTTAACGGTTATGATACTGCCGACCCTTACGAATGACTGTGGTCTGTGCAGTTTTTTGTTTATCTATCCAGTGGCCTGTAATGCTGTATCAGGTATGAATTATAAAGGACAGGTGCAAGCTCACTCGTTCACCCCTGGCTGTAGTTTTTATTACGGGGGAAAAAAAAAATCCTGATTCAATTAATTGTGCAGCTCTGATTCAAACAGGCACTTTTCCTGCGTGCAGGCCGTGTGCAGACACCCACTGGTTCAGGTTTGAGTGGATTTCTCACTCGTCTTTCCCTTCATTGAAGACATGCTTATTACATCAGCACAAACCACATTTTCACTGAGGTTTCTTCCACCGAGAGGCTCTAGTGTCTCAGAGATGCTCTGCATGTCAATAATTCAGTGCTGACTCCTTCACTGGAGGACGTGCGGTTCTCAGATATTTGTTTGTTGCTGTCTCTGGTTCCTGCCTTTGATTCGAGGGCTTTGTAGCTGAGGGAAAGTATGTTCTGGAAATATGGTCTGAATGACTAAGCGGGGGGCGGGGCCGTGACGATACTGCGTCGCACATTACAATTGGCTACCTGCTGTGAGCTCATGCTAGGCTGGGTTTGTAAGACCGCTGTGGTTTCACAGGATCCATTTTTGACTTTAAATGATGGTTTGCTCTTTGAAACCTTGGGTTCTGGGGGCAGAGATCAATGGTAGTCATTCCCAAGTGGGCCTGCGGCTTTCCAGTGCGGCTATCGCTCTCTCTCAGTCTCTCGCTCCTTCTCTCCCTCTGCCTGCTCATCTTTCCCCTCTGTTAGCCTGTATGTCCTTCACTGCACAGCTTTCCTCCCTTCCAAAAAACAGTGTAATCCTCATGGTGCAGTTGGTTGGCCCACCAGCTATCACCTCTGATGGAAATTCCCCATGTAGATGTAGAGCTACACGTCACAGTCACTGCATGGCTGATACACCCATCTGTGTGTGTAATCCTGCCTTTTCACGTGTCTGAATACAGTGAAAAATACTTCCAGGGGAAAAAAAAACATCGGTTTGACCATCAGTTGACCACGGGTCAACTTTCACCAGATAAACATTCGAAGGTCTTGCTGTGCGTCACGTAATTAAAGGGAGCCGCTTGAAACCAGGGTCGAAATGGAGGCACGACTGGGCTTTCTTCGCGTGTGTCGGGATGGTGAGTAAGATTGTTTTCACTGCCCCGGCCCCCCTCAGTCCAATTTTCTGTATTTTTACGTGTCTCAGTGGGTTGGTGGAAGTCGTGCCCTTTGTGCTCTCGTGTTGTTTTGAAGACCTTTTTTTAGTCCTGCGGAACTAGAGCAGTGGGTACGCAGGCAGACTGGCTCCTCGCTGCTTGTACCAGCTCACTATAGAGGTGCGTTTATCTTGCCTGAGGTCGGGGCTTTCCGGAAGGAGCTGGCTCTGGGCCGAGCCTGGGAGGCCGTCCTGTCTGCACATGCATCTGTGGGGCAGGGCGGTGGGGGGGTTTGGGGTGTGTGGGTGTGTGCAGGTCGGGGTGTGCTGACTCAGTGAGCAGAGGCTGTTTGGGCGAGTGAGGACGGGAGATGCACCTCGGCGGAAGGCTGGCGCTGGGGAATCCCTCTGCAGTGTGAGACGGGGTTTTATGCAGGGCTGGGCGATATAAAGATATATTGTGAAGATGATGGAACATTTTCTGCCATCACAAGGTTTTATATTGTAACTTGCAAACATGTTTATTTTTCATCTTTGATTGTCGCTAACTTTAAAAACGGCTGTTACTTACAGGCATTGTTTGGGACTGCTTTGCAGCACGGGCCACGCACATGTATAAGACCTGCATATGACATTTATTTAGGTGTAACTAAGAGCATGAAGGAAACGAGAGGCAAGGTCTTGCAAAAATGAATGGGAAGCCGTGTTAGGAGAACAGTGATGTTGTTGCTGATTTTTGATTACGGTGTATATACATACAGTTTCAATATAATTTTCATAAATCATCATATGAAGGGTAGCAAAATTTTGTACCAAAAGTGCGTTTATGCCAATACACGTATCGCCATATGCTCATCGCTTACACATTGCGGTCAGGGCGATTGCAGCTGTAGTTAATGTAATTAAGTTAGTGACTCAGTGTTGTTATCATTTAGCTACCGTTGTCTGTGCAGCATGACTGAACGTCAGTCCTCTTTGCTTGCTCAGAGTTTATGCTACTAAAATATTCAACATTTAACAAAAGTTCTGAATTATGCCTTTTAGTTATAGCAGTCACACGTGTATGCAGCGCTGTTACTGCTAATGAGTGTCTGAATGAACGTTAGCCAAAGGCAATTATCTGTAGCTATGGATACAAGTATAAATCAGTGCTTTCGGTTAATTCATCTTCAGTCATCTGAATTGCAGGGATCAACTGCTGAATGTCCTACATGTTGATACTGACATTGCTGATAAAATATTTTCTTGTATCTGTGCATAAATTAAATGCATCGATCAGTATGAGGCTGAAGTCTGTTTTTTATTCATACCTTCGTATTCAGAATGCCATGTTTTTCTTAAATTTTTTAGCAATTTTCCTGGCCAATTCCAAACAATTCTGAAACTCAAATAGTCCTGGGTAATAAGTTACTCAATACACACATTAGATCAACAGAAATGGGCGTACTCTCTGAGACGAAGTGGTTCATGCCTGGCTCTGTAAAAATACCATGCAAAGAAACCAATGAAAACCCAGCTTATTTTTCAGCCTCAAACTTGATGGGAGGGAATTTCACAGGGTTCCTGTGTTACAGCACTGCTCGCTATAGCTGTCAGGGCCCCTTTCATACCTGTCACATTTCAGCTCGGCCCGAAGGGGTTCTGGGGCTCCAAGTATTAAACTTCCTCGAATTTCTGTTTTATTTATGTCTAGTACTTCGAAGTATCAAAATGTATTTGAATGAAGAAAGGAAAATAAGAAATTTTGAATATTTCTTAGTTGTTTCACATGCTTGCAGAGGTTTTTACCACAAGTGCTCCGGACAAAAAGGGTAAATACTAAAAATTATCCAAAAGCTGTACAACATACGTATTTACATTATTGAAAAGGTATGTCGTAACATTTGTCATTATCGTGAAAAAAATGTTCTCTATCGTGACATAAGATCTGCCAGGCCTAGTTGTGTGAGTTTCACTGGAGTTTCTCTGAAGTAGAATAAACACAGTATTACAATATGTACAGTTCTAGTATGTTGACGTTATGATATTGGCATGATGTGTGCACAGTTTTTAATATTCATTGGATGGAAAATGATTAAATGCCATTGAGGATGATGGTTCCAATAACGCATTCTGTCACCAGCTGAGCAGTGAGATCATTGATAGACTGGGATCATAGCACAGGTGGAGCTGTGCAGTTAATTGGTGCTTGTTGGTTAGATGCTTTGACGCTGTGGATAGCTACTTGGAGAGCTGTCAGCATTGATTTCAGAATTTTTTAATCATAGTGATCATCTATAGCAGACTATATCTGGCTTATGGGATTTTTTGCTTTCTCTTTCCTCCTCGTTGTAATGCCACTTGGCCCATTGATTTAATTATGAGCTAAAAGCCTGTTTAATGACATACTTATTTCCTGAAGACCTTTGAAGTTCACTGAGGGCTTCCTTAGGTTTGTCAGGGAACAGATCTACCTTAAAACACTTCTACTTCTAGCCTGAACTCTGAATTGAAATGTGGAGATACTATTGGCACTAGGGCAGTGCAAATGCAATATTGTAGCTCCCGGACGAAGTCGGGGCAGCCAGCTATGGATTTGGCCTCGTTAGGCGTTCGCTGCCGTAGACATTTCCTTGTGGATGCTCTACAGGCCACAAATTTAAAGCTATTGCTTTTATATTTGGTATGGGCTGTGGTTCGGACATGGCGCCTATCGATTTTGGTTGCCACGGTAACATAATTCACAAAATAATAGACAATTTTGTGTCAAAAATAAGCCAAAATTGAAAATGCGGGCAATTAGGGGCTACACCTATTGGTCGCAGGCGACCGGCCTGTGTAGTTGATTCCTTGTCTTCGCGAGTGTGGAGCGTTCAGCAGCTTGGGCCTTCTGTTCTATATTCCATACTAGATGCCTATGATTCTTTACATCTCATACAGCTCTCAGAGTACGGGTCTGATTGGTGATCCCAATCATGTTAAGGACATATTTGTATATAATTTTTGTTATGATGTTTCGCTGGCTCGTATACATCTGTCGCTTCCAGCTTTGAGTAAGTGTCTTTGATGTTTGTCGTGTGTTTCACAGTGTGTAAATTGTATGGAACCTGCCTTGCCTTTTTATTTGACGTGCAGGGATTTCACAGACATGGACAGTTTTACATTGGCTTGCGTAAGCGTGCCAGTGGCAGAGTGGACTGTAATAGTGAGGGGACAGTGCTGGCGTCTCAGGTTACAGGTTCAGTGCCTGGATGGGCAGTGCGACTTAGCCCTTTAGCTTTAGTGAAAAATCCTGCTGTAAAGGGGATGCCCTGGATAGGAATGAGTCATTAAATGCGTAAATTGAGAAATTGAATAAATGCAGTTTGAGTCTTTGAGACCTGCTGGCTCCTCACTGCCACACGCACACGCACACGCACGCACACACACCAGTCCCCACGCAGGTTTTTCTTCCTGTTATATGATCACCCAAATTCCTGTTGTGGTCCTTGTCGATTTCCGCCTGCTGTCTGGCGTTGCTCTGCGTAAGATGATATTCCTATTCAGGTGAATCTCGTCATGCTCTCACAATGGAGTGTAACTGCTTTTTTAAAGGAGTTTATGTGGAGGGTGTTTTTTTTTTTTAAATTCGTGTCTCACAGTAGCGTATAGGGGACATTGGCAGTGCGTCTTTTAATACAACTCATAATGCAAATGCAGCGGAATCATAGCAATTCAGGAATGCGATTGCATCGGTGTCTGAATCAAGATGGCGATCTTTTAAAAATTACTTGTATAATTTTTTTTTAAGGGCTCTTTGCATATGTTTATATCTTAAAATGGGACTGAGTAATCCCACTGGTTGTCTGTCACTGACTTTTGTTTTGGCATGCTGAGGATGTTTGAAGCAAAGGATAGAGGTTGAAAGGATGTTTTACAAACTATTGGTATCGGCAGAATTTTGACCTGGTTGGAGCCGTTGGCCGCGCATCCTCCATCAGCCAAATGGGAAAATCGCATTTTTGATTTTCCTAAATGGCGAAGGCATGACCTGCTTTCCTCTGCCTCTGATTGGCTGACTGTGATATTCTCACCCGAACCAATCTCCGTTTTCATGCCAAAATGTAACCAGCCCAACCAATGAACTAATTTAATTGATAATTGGGTTTAATTTCACTGGACGCACCCAGGCACGATTAATGCCAGCGCTGGTGAGTCTGGACATCATGTTAGTGGAACCTGTTTAGCAATTGGAAGTTGGCAAAAAAAAGCTGCACATGATGCCGCGATCTTAAGAAATTCAAGAACAGATGAGAAACAATGTTGTTAATATCCATCAGTCTGGAAAGGGTTGCAAAGCCATTTCTAATGCTCTGGGACTCCAGTAAACCACAGTAAGAGCCATTATCTAGAAATGGAGCAAATTTGGAACATTAGTGAACTTTCCCAGGAGTGGCCAGCCTTCCGATGCTGGAGGTCTCGAAAGGACCCAGACTAATATCTAAAGAACTGCAGGCCTCACTTGCCTCCGGTAAGGTCAGTGTTCGCAATTCCACAATAAGAAAGAGACTGGGCAAAAATAGCATCTATGGGAGAGTTGCAGGATGAAACCCTCTGCTGACCAAAAAGAACACCAAGGCTCTTCTCACATTTGCCAAAAAACCATTCTGATGACCCCCAAGACTTTTGGGATAATATTTTGTGGTCTTAGAGGTCAAAAGTGGAACTTTTTGGAAGACATGAGTCTCACTGCATTTTGTGTAAAGCTAATGCAACATTCTGCAATAAGAATTAACAGTCACACATGGTGAATAATGAAGGATCTGATTGGCTGATTAACTGATTAACTGATTGGCTGAAGTTCATTGCTCCTTCTTGCCACTGAGTGGTCACTTCCCCATGTGATGTCATGAAGGAACGGATTTTTAAATGACTTGTAATGGCTTATTGGCTCTGCACCTGTTGGCAGGATGGGGGGCCTTTGAGTAAAGGCAAAAACATCACTTCATTTCAATTCAGAATTTCTTAAAAGATAGAACTGATACAAAACTGAAAATCATATGATCGATAACCAACACTCTGAAGGTTCTATTGCAAGTAATAGAATTACACTGACATAACTATCCATGGACTGAGGCTTAAAGTCCAGGAGGGTGGGTAACTCACGTTACAGTAACTCTTGCAGGGCTCGAAATTGCGACCGTTTTGGTCACATATGCGACCAAAATTAACACTGTGCCACCCAGTGACGAGTCGGAGGTTAGTTTGGTGAGGCAGAATCCTCCACTTTGCTTGATTAGCAATCAGACGATTAACTAGTTTAGTAAGACTATTCGGCAGAATGACGGGCCAGTTTAAGTTTCCGCAGAGTTATTACTCAGTACATCAAACCTGAAATGCTCATGAAACTGCAGATTTGCGAGTACTTGCTCACAGGAAGCCAGAGACGTGCAGTGAGGTGAGGCAGTGACCCAAACTTTCATCACAGGACTTTGTGAACCTGTTCCCACGTAGTATTCCTGATTGACAATCAAAACAATTAAGACCAAGCCTATAGGAAGGCCGTATACTGATAGAGGAGATAATGACAAAAAGATTCATACACGTATACGCTTCAATTTGAGACTGCAAGGGTGGAAATATGAATAATCAATTAGGAAAAATTCTCGGCTCTCAGTAATTCTGTATATCGTTTAAACATTTTGTTAATCGGATTATGAAAGAAGACTGAGAAGAAACGCCCGCTTTTTTTTTGGGTGTAAAAGCGCATATTTAAAGGAGAATACATTGTATATTGATCAAGCATTGAACTCTGCATAAGTCGAACTGTTTTAATATTTGTTGATGACATTGCTTCGGCTTCCTGGAAGCAAGTACTCGCAAATCTGCTGTCTAGTGAGCATTTCAGGTTCGATGTAGCCTACTGAGTAGTAACGCCGCGGAAACTTAAACTGGCCCGTCATTCTGCCGAATAGTCTTACTAAACTAGTTAATCGTCTGATTGCTAATCAAGCAAAGGGGAGGATTCTGCCTCACCAAGCTAACCTACGACTGCACGTCACTGGGTCGCACAGTGTTAATTATGCGACCAAGGCTGTCATAATTTCGAGCCCTGTCATGTGACCGTAAGGTCAGCTCTTAATAACACCCAAATAAAAGGGCCAGTGCTGCTCAGACACCCTTTTTTTTTTTAGTTCCTACGTAAAGGTTACATCCACAGCAGAGGAAGATTTAACTCACAGAGATGTGGGCAGGAGATTAAAAACAGCTTGTTTTTGGTAACGTACGTTACATTCAATTTTGCTAGGTTTGTGGCCCATTATGCCCGAAATGATGAAGGATCAATGAAAATGGTCTTCATATCTAGAAAGGGCTTGCCTTGAACTATATAAATGTGTTGAGTTTGGAAATATATCACAATTCATGTTGGACAAGGCTCTCTCCCAATTACAGCATATTTTGTGCCTCCAAGATGCTGAAAATAACATGAATGTAAAAACGTTTGGTGCTTGGAACATACAAATGAAACAAAGAAAGCAGTTTTGCCTGGAACAAATCAAAAATGCAGTACAATCAATTTGAATTTTCTTGTCCTGTGTCCACGATCTCATGGAATTGCCCCGTACAGACTGCATGGCTGACCTGCGATTTGGGCAGGAGCACCCAAAGGCCTCGCAAGTGCCAAGTGGGAAAATAGGATGATGATGAAGACCCGTGGTTAAATTCAGCTTTACTTTTTAATAAGCCCGACATACAAAAAAATTGTGCAAATCTTTGCTATTCAGAATCTTTAAAAAATAAATTGACTATCTTTATTAATGTGGGTAGGAAAATGCCTCATAACTTTGTGATACGATGAACATGTGATGTGAGGCTACCTAAGAATTAATTGGCCAGTTATTCTACCATTTAGTCATAAAGCAAAGTTAAGAAATCCTGGAAAATGCAGGACATTTAATCGAGAAGGGTTAAACACTCGCACTCAATGAACCGAGATGAGTCATTCCATGTGAAATCACCCAATGAGTTAAACCTCACCATCTCCAATTTTGCTCAGAATGGGTGTGTGTGAATTGGTCATGAACCAAAACCCCCAAATCTCAAATTTCAGCTCAATTGGACCTTCCAGTGCGAAGTTCCGGCCTTTTGTTTTTTTCGATATTTCGCGAAAAATGGCCGTGGCCAAATGGCCAGATCCCAAAACTACTTGACCGATTTTGACAAACAAGGTATTGTTGGAAAGGGAATCACACAAGCATTCCAAATCTGCCATTTTTAAACTCATTCTGGTAACTCTGGGTGTGATGAATTATTGACCTATATTTTGACCTCAAAATTGACCTTGAGGGTCGCGTGACGCTGAATTTTTTTTTACGCAAAATTGTACCCTGATGAGGTATCTACAATGTATAAAATACTTACAGACATATTATTTTTAGTTCAAGATTAAAATTCATGTGTCCAGCCGTTTTCTGAGAATTCTTGTGCAATTAGCGATGCACTGGGACTCCCTGGACTAGGAAGTCGTGGTCCCCTATAATCAGTCATCACAGCATGCTTAAGAAGTTAGACAAAGAAACTTCAACTCTCAATTTCAATTTTTAGTATTTGTAAACAACTGAGAGCATTAAAAATGTAAGTACATGTATATCTTCATTTTATTCAGGATGCCTTCCTTTAGTAAATCTTGTTTACTGTTTGTTTATATTAGGAGACAAATCAATCAAAACACTGGCTATCACGGAATGACATTTGTTGGCTACCTGAGGTGGATATTGTGTGTGTTATTGACACCCCATCACTTACATCATCCTCATCAAGGCAATGTACTCTCAGCCGCAATGATCTGATGAAAATTTCAAAAGTCTGCCCAGTTTGGCAAATTGATTCTGAATAGACTGAACCAAGTGGGACAACTCTTCCAGGAGCAACTTCGATAGTGGGATTTGAATTTGATTTTTACTAGAAAGTGTGCAAGCTATCAGGGTAAAAAAACAATACTTGACCACACATGGAACAAGACTACACTTAACATAACTCAACTGTAGGGATAAGTATGTACGTAGTACATTTTGTGTACACAGACCTGAATTTCAGCAAGGGTATACCAGATTTAAAGGGATATGGCTGAAAAACAAAAAATAATGTTTCCAAGTTTTGTTGTAGATACCTCATCAGGGTACAATTTTGTGTTTAAAAAAAATTCAAGGTCACGCAACCCTCAAGGTCAATTTTGAGGTCAAAATATACATTCATCACACCCAGAGTTACTGGAATGAGTTTAAAAATGGCAGATTTGGAATGCTTGTGTGATTCCCTTTCCAACAATACCTTGTTTGTCAAAATCAGTCAAGTAGTTTTGGAGATGTGGCCATTTGAATTTTGGCGGCCATGGCCATTTTTTGCAAAATATTGAAAAAAAAAAAAAAAAAAAAGGCTGTAACTTTGCACTGGGAGGTCCGATTGAGTTGAAATTTGAGATTTGGGCATTTGGGGCCATTGCCAATTTGCATACCAAATTTGAAGAAAATCGATACAAGTGAGGTGTAGTTTCCCATTTTTTTCGGGGTGATTTGACATGGAATGACCCAGATGAGGGGGCGATATGGAGAAAAAATGCCCCCCCCCCCCAGCCTTAATTTATCAGTTTGAAGTTTCACTTCTCTGTGCTTCAGAGCTGAATGGGCCTGACTGACCATCTCGGCCTCTTTTTCACTGCTTTGGTCCAGCAAGCAAACATTATGAACATTGAAAATATTGAAATGGACCTTCACACTGAAATTACTGACAAGAATAATCATGGAACTTAAGCTTATGCGTAGAACAAGGCAGGATTAATGATATAACGCCAAAGCTCAACGTTAGTTCACCGGTAGACTGCAATCTAGCGGTCTATAACAGCAGTGCCCTCTGTGCAGCTAACTTGGATCACTCAGAAAGGCAAACACTGGAAAACATGACATTAGTACTCACACCCACATTTTCACTTCACAGAACTTATTATCTTGCTCGGTACAAATGGATTTTTATTCATTTCTTGCTCACACAGACTTTGAGCTTAGCGGTTGCACTCAGTCATGTAGCCATAGCAGGCAGAGTGTTTTTCGACTTAATTACCAGTAGGAGTGGAGAGGAGATGAGCTTTCTTATGAGCTCCCAGGAGGCAGACAAGATTTCAGACGACTTAAAGACCAAAGCTCTCTGAAACCCAAGAGCCAAGCCAAGTAGAGAAACTGAGAAAAATGGCTAGCAATTATGAAGACCTGTGAATTCAGCATTATGATAGTTCAAGCGCCTTATTCATGTTGAAAGCAATTTAATGGCCAAAAAAACTTTTGTAGTCCCTTCAGCGTTTGGCTGCTTTTACCAGCAGAGTGAACTGGAACAGGTTCAGAGTAATCGTGCATGAGAAGGTGGGCCTACTGCAAGTTAATCTGCCTGAAATTTAGGCCAAGCTTGGATGGAAACTGAGTTGAGTCATAAGCATTGGAGCATTTCACATGAAGGAGACAAGGTAGGATCTCCGTGTCTGTTGTTCATAAGTCTCGGTTTGATTGGACTTACAGAGTGTTGGGTAGGAGGCGTGTGAAGGAAGTCTGTTACACGGCCTTGTTAAGGGTAAATGTGTCCTTTTTTTCCTGTGCCGTAGAGTATTGGGTGACATTTGCTGCACTTGTTTTTCTTACTGGCCTTATGAGCTGATAAGCTATTGTTGTGGTTTGTTGTCTGTCATCCGTTGTCTGGAACATATTTTATGTTTTTTTGCACCAATGAATTTTCCTGTAAATTTGCTATAGCATACCGCTCGACCTTAGCTCCAGACTTTTTTTTGAATTTTTTTATTGAATCATTTTCGTCCATCTTATGGGCCCTTTAAATTTTGGCCCAAATGTTAAAGGATAGGACTGAGAAATAAAAAATTATTTCTTAAAAACTGCGTGAATTTTTTTTTTTTTTTTTTTCTAAATTAGGCAATCAACTTACCTTTGTACCCTCAGTGTATAGTGTGAGCGCCATTTTGATTGAATCGATGGAAGTGGATCTAGTGGGGGTGCGGTACTTTAACATTGGGCCTTATGGAGAATGGACAAAATGGCCTGTGGAGGCCAAATGGTTGCATTATTGACATATTAGAAGTCATATGACCTGTATTTTGGCAATGTTAAATTTGACCTCAGATGACCCTGAAAAGTCAAACTTGAGGTCAAGCAGAATGTTGCGATTTTCAAAGGCTTCTAGGCTTGAAAATATTGACATTGGAGAACGTATGCGTGTTGAACACTTCTTGAAGTCATATTTGAACTTTCATTTGGTGGCTTTGAACTTGACTTTCAGTGACCTTCAAAGGCCAGACTTTACGATAAAATGTCAATGACTTGTATCCCCAAAATCATAACAGGTAGAGCCTAGGTTTGTATTGGAGACATATAGGAAGTTATACATGAACTACTTTGTGACCTTTTATATTGACCTTTGTTGGTAAAACTTGACCTAGTGAAAATTCAATGAATTGTATCACTATAAGCTCACAAAGTTTGTATTACAGACTCTCAGGAAGTCACAAATGAACTTTCATTTGGTGACAGTCAGCTTGACTGTTGGTGACCTTTGAAGGTCAAACTCGACATAGTGAAATTACTGTGACTTGTATCACCAAAATGGTCACAGATAGAGCCAAGGTTTATATTGGAGACATATATAAAGTTCATTTGGTGACCTCATCTTGACCTTCTATGCCCTTTAAAGTTCGCAATTGACATATTGAATTTTCAATGACTTTCATCACCAAACCTGCTTCAGAGCTTAGGATTGCATACAGGCATATAGGAGGTCTTATAAATGAATGTGAACTTTTATTTAGAGACATTGACATTGACCTTCAATAATTTGAAGGTCAAACTTCAGATGAAACTTGTATCAGATGAAACTTGTATTTTGGTCCTAGACTGGCTACTGCTGGGAAGGTTCACCTCTGTTCCAACTTTTCTCCATTTGTAGAGAATGCATGTCGCCATGGTTCCCTGGAGTCCCAGAGCCGTAGAAATGGCTTTTTAAACCCTTTCTAGACTGATGGACGTCAACGACTTTGTTTCTCACCTGTTCTTGAATTTTATTTGATTGCAGCATCATGTGCTGCTTTTTACCCATGCCACTTCGCCAGACAGGTCCTATTCAAGCGAAGTTTAGATTCAGCAGTGTTGGCAGTTGTGTCCATTGAAATTGAGGCTAATTATCAATTATATTTCTTTAATTGGTTGATGCAGTAACCAAACAGGCAGTTACTTTTCCACATAGGGCCAGGTAGGGTAGGATAGCTTTTTTTCCTTCAGTTAATGAAATCATCATTTAAAAAATACATTTTTGTTTCCTCAGGTTATCATTGTCTGATATCAAAATTAGTTTGATAACCTGAAACATTTCAGTGTGACCACTGTACAAAAATGGAACAAAGCAGGAAGGGGGCAAACGCTTCCTCACAGCAGTGCACTGATGGTACTTGTGTTCTTTTGCTTCTCATGGCTGTTTCTCTGCATGACTCACTGGACCGCACCACCACTGGGCGGCCATTTCTAATTCTCCTTCCTGCGGTCTCAGTCTCGCTCGTGAAACCTGAGCCCGTGTGAGTTTTATCGCTGGGGTCTTAAAGTGGATTTCCTGACACAATGCGGACCACAGCTGCGACTAGTTCTGGATCTTGGGTCGATGCACGATTTCAGCGCGAGTGTGTGGAAAGCTTTCATTTCAGATCGGAAAAAGGGCGTCATCTGCAGTGAATTTATGGAGGTTCGTGTGAATCTCAGCCTGCACGACTTCAGCACTCGTGAGGCTCATTGCTGTGGGGTTGTAACCCCTGAGGTGAGACCGGACTGTGCGCTGCCCTGGAGGTGGAGGATGTGGAGAGCCTATTGGCTGCACAGGACAGGAAATGTTCAGTATGAATTTCAGTCAGCAGCACACACAGTGAAACTGCAACAGGAGCCGACGGGTCTGAGTCGAGTCCTGCATCGCTGCGGCTGTGTCCTGAATGCAACTCTGTGCTCCGTGCTGTGTGTTACGGAGTGTGCTGTGTGTGATTGTGTCATAACTCTGTGCTCAGTGCTGGGTGTTACGGAGTGTGCTGTGTGTGATTGTGTCATAACTCTGTGCTCAGTGCTGGGTGTTACGGAGTGTGCTGTGTGTGATTGTGTCATAACTCTGTGCTCGGTGCTGGGTGTTCTGGTCGCGCTGTGTGTGTGATTGTGTCATAACTCTGTGCTCAGTGCTGGGTGTTACGGAGTGCGCTGTGTGTGTGATTGTGTCATAACTCTGTGCTCCGTGCTGGGTGTTACGGAGTGTGCTGTGTGTGATTGTGTCATAACTCTGTGCTCGGTGCTGGGTGTTACGGAGTGTGCTGTGTGTGATTGTGTCATAACTCTGTGCTCAGTGCTGGGTGTTACGGAGTGTGCTGTGTGTGATTGTGTCATAACTCTGTGCTCGGTGCTGGGTGTTACGGAGTGTGCTGTGTGTGATTGTGTCATAACTCTGTGCTCAGTGCTGGGTGTTACGGAGTGTGCTGTGTGTGTGATTGTGTCATAACTCTGTGCTCAGTGCTGGGTGTTACGGAGTGTGCTGTGTGTGATTGTGTCATAACTCTGTGCTCAGTGCTGGGTGTTACGGAGTGTGCTGTGTGTGATTGTGTCATAACTCTGTGCTCAGTGCTGGGTGTTACGGAGTGCGCTGTGTGTGTGATTGTGTCATAACTCTGTGCTCAGTGCTGGGTGTTACGGAGTGCGCTGTGTGTGTGATTGTGTCATAACTCTGTGCTCAGTGCTGGGTGTTACGGAGTGCGCTGCGTGTGTGATTGTGTCATAACTCTGTGCTCAGTGCTGGGTGTTACGGAGTGTGCTGTGTGTGATTATGTCATAACTCTGTGCTCAGTGCTGGATGTTTCGGAGTGTGCTGTGTGTGATTGTGTCATAACTCTGTGCTCAGTGCTGGGTGTTTCGGAGTGTGCTGTGTGTGACCGTGTCATAACTCTGTGCTCAGTGCTGGGTGTTTCGGAGTGTGCTGTGTGTGTGATTGTGTCATAACTCTGTGCTCAGTGCTGGGTGTTTCGGAGTGTGCTGTGTGTGACCGTGTCATAACTCTGTGCTCAGTGCTGGGTGTTTCGGAGTGTGCTGTGTGTGTGATTGTGTCATAACTCTGTGCTCAGTGCTGGGTGTTACGGAGTGCGCTGTGTGTGATTGTGTCATAACTCTGTGCTCAGTGCTGGGTGTTACGGAGTGCGCTGTGTGTGTGATTGTGTCATAACTCTGTACTCAGTGCTGGGTGTTACGGAGTGCGCTGTGTGTGTGATTGTGTCATAACTCTGTGCTCAGTGCTGGATGTTACGGAGTGCGCTGTGTGTGTGATTGTGTCATAACTCTGTACTCAGTGCTGGGTGTTACGGAGTGCGCTGTGTGTGTGATTGTGTCATAACATCTGTGCTCAGTGCTGGGTGTTACGGAGTGCGCTGTGTGTGTGATTGTGTCATAACTCTGTACTCAGTGCTGGGTGTTACGGAGTGCGCTGTGTGTGTGATTGTGTCATAACTCTGTGCTCAGTGCTGGGTGTTACGGAGTGCGCTGTGTGTGTGATTGTGTCATAACTCTGTGCTCAGTGCGGGGTGTTTTGGAGTGTGCTGTGTGTGATTGTGTCATAACTCTGTGCTCAGTGCTGGATGTTTCGGAGTGCGCTGTGTGTGTGATTGTGTCATCGCTGATGGAGATGGATGGTTCGAGACGGTGCCAGTAGTTCCCACAGGGCCCTGGCAGAGGCGAGTGGGAGGTTTGCTGCCAGCATTGGCTGTACCAGCCTGTACCACAGTCATCAGTCATGGTGATGGAACTACATCCGCTTGATTCTCTGTGTGTCCGGTCATTCACAGCAGCCTGCGTTTAGTTGTGTGTGTGTGTGTGTGTGTGTGTGTGTGTGTGTGTGTGTGTGTGTGTGTGTGTGTGTGTACGCACACGCTCAGTACGCCGCCCCATGTTGCTCAGCTCTCAGGAATGCTGCGGCGGTGAGTCTCGGGAGGGTGTGTGGGCTGCTGTTTGTGCTGTTTGCTTTGCGGCTCCTGTAGGGGGGGAGTTGGGGTGGAGGGTTAGAGCCCCTCCGCAGGGCCGGGCTGGGGGGGGTTGCAGAATGGCCTCTCTGTACAGAGACAACAAGAGTGCTTTGTGCTGCACGTGTCATCGCATACACTGCTGCTACAGCCGGCCGGGGTGGAGCTCAACTCATCTCTGCTCTGATGTGTGGAGATGTGTCCTCCAGCCACTTCCTCCTGTCCTGTGCGTGTGCGTTTGCATGTGCGTGTGCGTGTGCGTGTGCAGGGCTCGATCTTCCCACTTTTCTCCATTGGCGAGTCAGGCCTGTGACGGATAGTAGGCACTAGCCCACAGAAGATGTTACAAGCCCAACTGAAAAAGACTAGAATATCACATGAAATTTAATAGCACAGGTACAAACTTTTATTTAAACAAGTCCAAAAGAAATTTAAGTAAATAAAATTCAGTCACGCACTGTATTGTCCCCGACAGGAGCGTCCGTGCAGTTGCAAGCCTTGGTCTATAGCTATCAAAGCTTAGCACCCTACTGAGAGAATGGCCATCAGTGTATTCTATGAGTATAATCATACAAGCGGGAAAAAGAGAATCGTCACTTTACCGTAAAGAGTGGGAGACGTTGATCTAAACGAATGGGCACTCTTGACAAAGCAGACGAGTATAAAACCATTGCAAAATCTGGAGTACCTATATTAGCGAGCCCCCTTTACAAAACCCCAAAGGAATATGCTGCGAGTAAAAATGCTGACTGCGGATCTTGCCCACTCGCAGTAAAGACACTGTGTCAGGGATTGGACAAGTGGGGTTGCCAATGACAAGCAGTGAACTCCGAAGAGCCACCTAACTTACATTGCATTTTATGTGTCAGGAAATGCTTTGGGTGATTTATCGGATATAGCTAGCTGGGTACGGATTAAACTGGGGTGTTCAATGTAGCTACAGAACCAAGCGCTGGCGCTTAGTATATCTATTCTGGTGCTGTATTTCAGCACAGAGCATGCTTGATATTGTTGAGTCCCCGCACTCTTAACTGAACTTTTTCATGTACGAGTTAATTTTTGTGTGTGTGTGTGTGTGTGTGTGTGAGTGAAGTATCGCTCCAAAAACACAATATTTCTTTGTTTAGCAAGTTAAATAGGGGTCGAGTTGTTTAGCTAATTCGCTTTTAATTGCTGTTTCTTCCCCTCAAGGGTGGGGTTAATATTCAATGCAGATCATGCTGAATTTTCACTTGCCGGCTGGGTGAGGAGTCTGAGCTTATCCAGTCGCCCCAAATGAAATTTCTGTTGCCACGGATCCTGGGCGAGTGCTGAGATTTACCTGCGTGTGTGTGTGTGCATTTGTCTGCTTGCCTGTGTTGTGTGTATGCGCTGACAGGTGTCGTTGTGCCAAATCATTGGTTTGAAGACTTCACAGTCTCAAAGAACTTATTTAAAAAAAAAAAACAAAACCGAAAATTATCAATGAATATAATTTCCCATGTTGATCCCTGTGTGTTTGCAAACCGAGGTCCCAAAGTATTTCTCCTGATTTTCGTAAATCGGTGTCCTTTCTGCATATAATTGCCCAGAAAACCTTTGAAGGAAAGATTTTTTATACGTCTTTCAAAATTTCAAGCACACATACCGTCAGTTATTCGGCTAGTCATTTTAGTACTGCATTAGAAGACTCAGTTAAGCAGATTCTAGTCACATATTTGTGATCCCGCAGCTGCGGGTTTAAATGATTGAGCCTTGAGCTGCAGAGCGGTGCGGCGACGGCATCTCAGAAGCGTCTGGGATTCAGCCCTGATTGCCCCTGGACACGAGCTCTCGCAGTGCTGCTGTTGTACGGACCGCCACTCTGCTTTGTGCTACGCCAGGGCTACTGAGTCGTGTTGCTGTTATTCAGAGCGTTCTGGAACTGACTGGATTATTCGGATGGTTTTTCGCTCTTCTGCAGTCCTGGCACCATGTGCGAGTCGCTCATTGCTGAGGAGCGCGAGTTGAAACATCTTCTCTTGTGATCCGATATGATTTCATTCTCATATTGTGAAGCTGTTTGAGTCATGCTGGTGTTGGCTGGGATGGAGAGTGACACATCCTCTGCTGTGATTACTGCTGCGGCCCGCTGGTACTGTAGTGGAAAATCCATTTCCTGAATGAGTACGTGGTCAGTGGTTTGTTTTCTGCACGTTTGCACAAGATGTCCTGTTAGTAGAGAGAGCAGTACTGGCTGTGGTCTTGTTTGTAGCGGGAGAAGAGAAATATCTCTTCAAAAAATTGGCAGAGCGATTACGCGCGCCCATCAATCAACACCTGAGAAACGCTGTGATTGGTGCAAGTCCCCGTGCTACATTCTGTGCCTCTACTTGCGCGTCGAAGCTCAGGGCTGTGATTGGGCTGGGCTGGGCGGTTTCGTTCCTCATTATGGGAACACAGGGCAGAACGGTCTGAACATTCCTTCCATCTCAATTCCACTCTTATTTCTCCTCGAAGACCGGCCAGCGTCGGCCTTCTAATGAAGGTTACAGCCAGTTTGTGTAAGAGTCAGGCAGCCGGTTATTCATGACCCCTTTGGATTTGTCCGAAATTTTTTTTATTGATAGATGTATGTTAGAAACGAACAAAAATGACATTTTCTATCCTTAATAGGGACCTTTTTTTTTTTTTTTTTTTTTTTTAGGGGGCCCTGGAATATTGGGGTCAAAATCAGCCAAAATGGCAAAATCACCAAAATTAGGTTTTTGAATGCTTGTATTTCTGTGCGCCCTGAGTGAGCCAAATTGATTTTCATTTGTGCAAGTCTGTCGGGTATGGACTCTCCAAAAATGTGAAAATTTTGGCGGCTGACTTAGGGCGCAGCCCATAGGTGGCGCTGCAAATCACTACTTTTTATAATTATGCACACTGTCCTAGGGGTTGTGTGGCTTGCGCCCTAAGTCAGCCAAGGTATTTTATGCATGTTATTATAGGTTAGGACCTCTGACTTTGATTTGGATGAAAATTACGGCGGCCGACTTGAGGCGCACAAGTATAGGGGGCTCTTTTTGCAGCCGAAAGGTGAAATTACCACATTTGCACACTGCTATTTCTCCATGCGCCCTGAGTCAAAAGTGATGAAGTATGACTCATGTTGAAGCTCAGCATCTCTAGTGTCAGTGGTAAAGAGAGTTTCGTGGATGGTTTCGGTATTAACCCTTTTTGCACCGTTTTTCTTGGGCCACTTCACGAAAAAGCCGAATATGGTGAACTGGGAACTTTCTCTGATTTTCATGAAACTTGCAGTAATTTTCATCCAAATCCAAATAAGAGGTGCTGATCTATCATGACATGCATAAAATACCTTGGATGACTTGGGGCGCAAGCCACACAATCCCTGGGAAAGTGTGCATATTTACAAAAAGTAGTGATTTGCAGCACAACCTATGGGCTGCGCCCTAAGTCAGCCGCCAAAATTTTCACACTTTTGGAGAGTCCATACCCGATAGACTTGCACAAATGAAAATCAATTTGGCTCACTTAGGGCGCACAGAAATACAAGCATTCAAAAACCTAATTTTGGTGATTTTGCCATTTTGGCTGATTTTGACCCCAATATTCCAGGACCCCCTAAAAAAAGCAGACCCTATTAAGGATAGAAAATGTGATCTTTGTTTGTTTCTAAGATATATCTATCAATAAAAAAAATTTTGGACAAATCCGAAGGGGTCATAAATCACCCTCTAATAGAATTCTGCCTGACTCTTATAAAAACTGGCTCTTAAAATGGAATGTGACCTGTAGATTGATAATTGGCAGCTGCCAGTTTGTGTACAGTACAGCTGAACTCTCACAGTGGGATGGAAAGTTATACGCTGCCTGCAGGTGTTATGTACCAGAGAAGAAGACTGCAGTGATTGAGGGACACATGGGCCGTGAGAATAATGCAGAAACCCTGCGGTAGAGTGATGTATGCAGATTTTGTTGACCTCGCAGCAGAGGTTTGGATTCCACTGTGTGCGACGTGAAGGCATCTGGGGTGCAGTGAGGAGAGCGAATGGGCCTGCGGTCGCTGGTGAGGGGAGTGATTGTGAATGTGGTGACCGTAGTCGGACCGGCCATCGGGAGCCTCAGGAGAAATCCTGTGGGGCTGGTCACTCTGTGGACCTCTGAGCAGCTCATACCACAAAAACAAGAGCGAGAGACGTGTCGTCTGCCCACTATCTTTCTGCTCTTGCCCACATCCTCTTCCTCACCCTCAGCACCCCCCCCTGTGGGCTGCTTGTGGTTGGTCAGTCTGGGTTTAGACAGTTTAGGAGCAGTCTTTTGTGTGCGAGTTGCGTTGTTGTACCCAGCGGGGAGTGTATGGGATTGTGGTCCTACAAACCAGTAAGGACAGTAACCGGGATCGTTGTAAACAGTAAGGAGTGAGATTTGGATTATGGTGACCAATGAGGAGAGTGATTGGGATTGCGGTAGTCAATGGGGAGCGGGAGTTGGATTGTAGTAACCAATGAGAAGTGGTTGTGGAGTTTCCTGGCCCCTCTAACAGAGCTGTGTGTTGTGACTGACGGCCTGTTGCCTTTGCTTTCTGGCTTTACTGGGCAAGGAGCCTCGCTGCCTCTGGCCAGACGGCCGTCTACCAACCCCACCCCCCCACTGTGCTCACCTACCCCCCTAAATCCTCTCCCTATACCCCCCAAACCCTCCCCCACACCCTCTACCCCCCTCACCCCCCTTCCTGCTCACTTTGGGCCCCCTCTTTCCTCCTCGTGGCTCGGCACTGATGTCACTTGTGGATCGCTGTCAAGAGCACTTATTATTATTATTATTACTTTTTCTCTTCTGTTTCTGGAGGGAAGCCTGATTACTGCAGCAGAGTTTGGGAAGCGGCTGCAGTGCGTAGCTCTGGCTGCTTCGTCTGTCTGTCCGGAGTGGGGGAGGGGAGAGGGCCAGACCGGGGGTGGTGCAGCTATTCAGACGTCCCGCCACACTTTAACTCCCTTTGTTCCTGTCCCAGACCGGGCGCTTTCCCTCCCCCTCTGTGCTCACAGTGCTACCGTCTGCTGGCTCTGCCCTGCTCCAGCTTGCCTCTGTGGGACCTGGTGCTGTGTGGTTAGCATGGTGGGGAATAGTGACCCACCCTGAGGGGAATCCAGGATTCTTGGAGAATCATGAGGATCCTGAAGGATCCAGCAGGAATCCTGCAAGGATAGGATACTTCAGGGATCCTTCAAGAAACCTTCCAGGATCTTGAAAAACAAGGATCCTTGAAGGGTCTTCAATAATAAACCAGGATCCTGGCAGGATCCTACAAAAATTCTTAAAGGATCATTGAAAACAAAGAACCTTGCGGTCTCATTCTTGCAAGGATCCTGTAATGGAGTCTGATAGGATCCTTGAAAAGATCCTGAAGGATCCTCAAGAGGATCCCTGAGGATCCCTAGTGAAATCCTGGATGATCCTCAAGGATCCTGGCAATATCATGAGAGATCCTTACAGATCCGAGGAAAATCGTTTGATATCTTTCTGGACCCTGGCAAGATCTTTAGGGACCCTTAAGGATCCTGGGTAAATCCTTGGGGATCCTCAAAGATCTTGACAAAATCCTTGGGGATCCTGAGAGATCCTTGCAAAATCCTGAAGGGTCTTTGAAAATCCTTAGGTGTCCTGGGTAAATTCAGTCCGGATGTTGCCAGAATACATACAGTACGCCCTTAAGTGATGTCTGCTTCGAATTAGTGTTTGGCATGTTTGGAAAATCAACTCTTCATCAATGCTGCACTTTGTGAGTGGAGGCCAGTTAGTCAGATCTTTAAACTTTTTCAGGATTCCCATCTCGGCAACCAGACCATAACTCGATCTGCTCCAGCTGCATGGCTTAAGCTAAGCAGGTGTGACTGTGGTTATTGCTTGGATGGGAGACCATCTTGGAAAACTAAGTTGCTGCTGGAAGAGGCGTCAGTGGCTAGTTGGTGGTGATCTCCTCTCTGGTGGGACATGGCTCAGTGCAGCGATGGGGACACTGATCTCCTCTCTGGTGGGACATGGCTCAGTGCAGCGATGGGGACACTGGACTGAAGGAGACGCTGTCATTTGGATGAGCTGTTAAACTGCGGTCCTGACTCACTGTGGTCATTAAAGAACCTGTGACATGCTTTGACAAGAGTAGGGAGTTCCCTGGTGTCATGGATAAATTGGATAAATTCCCAACCTGCCACTTAATCATCCCCTGATCTAATTGGCTACCTGTCCTCTCCCTCCCCACCTCAACCCCCAGGGCTCCCTTGAACAAGAGATTTTGATCTCAGCCAGACTTCCCTGATTAAATTAGCAAAAATAAACAATGCGTTTCCCCAGGATCCTTGAGGATCCCTAAGGACATTGCTACGGTCCTCCAGGATCCTGTCAGCAGATCCTTTGGGATCTTGACGGAGTCTGTCACAGGATCCTTAAGGATCTTTTCAAACATCCTTTTGGGATCACTCCCAGAAGGATTCTCACCAGGGCTGTTGCTGTTTGTTTGGCATGGTTAGGAATGGTGACCTGGAATTTGCATTTTGACTTAAGAACTTCAGTGACAAAAACTTTTTAACATGTATTTTTGTTGGACATAGTACCTCATATACCAAATTATTTATTTGGCCATTTAGTCGATTCTTTGCTTTTAACTGAAGCCAGTGTGGCCCTCAGAGCTCGTGCAGTACCCCCTGCTGCTGTCGAGTGTTTATGCCTCAGCGCCAGGGTGAACGGTGCAGTGACATGAACAGTCACATGACCAGATGAGAGGCTGAATGACGGTGTTCAGTTGCCGGCCCCGCCCTGTAACCATCAGCTCCTGCAGGTCTGTGTTACACCTGCTCACTCTACATCCTGGCCTCGTGCTGCGCCCTTCCTGCTCCGCCCTGTGTGGCGTTCGCTGTGGTTCCTCCATGTTGACGGTGCTGGGTGTGTAAGGAGTGGTGTGAGGGTAGGGGGTGGGGTGGGGGGCAGCGCTCAGACAGTCTCTTTATTTCAGCTCAGATTAGAGTCGGGATTGAGTCAGTCTGAGCCGAGAGGACTTCAAATCTCTCCCCCCTCCCCCCTCCCTGCGCACTGGTGACAGCAGGCCAGGCCAGGCCGGGTGGGGTGGGGGGGGAGGTTGCTCTGGAATTAGAGGACAGGCCTCCCCTGCAGGGTTAGGAGGTCAGTTTTGTTTTGGTATTGAGAGCAGCTGTTGGGCCAGTTTTCCCCTGTGAAAATCAATAGTTCGTTTCCTAGAGCTCAGCAGGAAGTGGCATGCGCTGGCCTCGTGCCCGTGCTCTGCTGTGACGGCGGAGAGTGGCGCTTCAGGTGGAGTCATTGATGGGACTCGTCCCCTACTTCCTGTCTGACCATGCAGCGCTGTGTAGGGGGGGGATTTTAGTTGTGACATTGTCCAGCGTGTGAATCAGGTGGCTGGAGCTTCGACACGAGGGTTTAAATGTGCACGAGCGCCTGTGTGTTTTGCGCACGTTGGCTGTTCGGCCATCTCTGGCTGTTCCTTTCCCCCAGCCCCTGCGAATGATTATTTGTGATCTTACCGGAGAAATATGCCTCGTGCTGGATGAGCAGAGCAGCGACAGCCCTGCGGGTGGAGATGAGCTGTCCGTGTATCTGTCTGCTTCTGTCCGTGTGTCTGTCCGGTGTGCTGAGCCACAGCAAAGCCTGCAGAACACATGGGCTCATGGAGTCAGTGTCACAGCTGGCAGGAAACATGAGCCCTGACTGATGACCCTGTGTGCTGCGCTGGTCCTTGAGCAGATAAAGATCCCGTCTGTGCGCTGGAACGCGATGGGTCACCAGCCCTGTACTTTGAGATCTGCTCTCCTGTCGGCTCTCACTCCAACCCTGGCAAAGCAAACCTCACAGAAAGGCTGGAGATTCTGTTCAGCTGCTGATTTGTGGGGTCATCTGTGCCAAAGTAAGGCTGGAGTGAAACCTGCAGGATGGTGGGTTGGTGAGCAGCGCTGTAACACCATCGCTTCTGTTCGCCTGCAGGAGGCTGGTGACCCCCTTCCTAGAGCGGGGAGGGATTAGAAGTTTACGGGAGTCTTAATAGTGAAGCACCTCCCCAAACCCCCCAGCCCCGATACTGATACCTGGGCTTCAAGTATCAGCCGATCGATAGCGAGCACTGATCCGATACCAAAGTTTAATTAGCTGTATGTCTCACTGTGTGGAAGAGGCTGGGATGATTCCTTACTGTGTAACTCCACATCAGGCTTTGCTTTGGTATTGATTTCCTGTCTTATTAGTGCAAAATGTATGGATATAAATGTACTGAATTGTTATTTATGAAATTAATGGTGTCCGATACTGCACCGGCCTATCATCACCGATACCCGATCCTGCTGTATGAGTCGGCATTGGGCCGATATCTCGTATCAGTATCAGTATCGATATCGGTATTGCTATCGGTGAATCTCTACTGTCCACAGTGGGGTCGGGCAGCTTGCGCATCCCCTGTTAGCCTCTGTGTTTCACCAGGCCTTTGGGCCTCATCAGTGTGTGAAGCTGCAGGAAGTGGCCGTGTGTTTACAAGCCGCGGACACCACTTCCTCTTTCTGGTCTGCGGCGCGAGTAGAGCCAGCTCTGGCTCCAGCTGTGTGCCCTTCCGGAGAGTTCTGCCTATTCGAGGGCCGCGGCCACGCAGCCTGGCAAACGGCGCTTACATAAACGTAATCCTCGCGCATTAAAAACACTCGGCCTTCAACACACACTCGCCTCCCACCCACCCTGCCACAGAGATGGGTGAATTAGCACCAGTTCAGCACACAAGCTGCTACACTGTAGATATCAAATGAGAACATTCTGGACTATGTATAGCTGTGTGCCTCAAGGACTTATAGTTCTCTCTTTCTCTCTCTCTCTCTCTCTCTTTCTCCCTCCCTCTCTCTCGCTCTCTTTTCTCTCTCCCTCTCTCTCTCTCTGGGTACGGACTGTTCTTTCGTCATGTGACAGACTGGCAGGCATTGTTTTCTGCTTGTTGAGGGAGGCGTAGCACGTGCCTGTGATTAGCATAGCGCCTCGCGGCTCCTCATCATGCTGTTACCTGTGTTAAACACAGCAGCCTGCGCTAATGGCTGCTACTCGCTGTTCACTCCGTCCGATGGCAAATGTGTAACGCTGCCCAGGGACACACACGACACTGCTGTAAGAGGAAGCGTCAGATCAAAGCTTTCTGCAGATATTGACATTGTTTTAATTTTCATTTGTAAAGCTAATAGTGCACTCTCGGGGTGTAACGGTGGGCAAACATTTTTGCTCATGAGGTACCTTCACAGTTATGAACATTTTTGGTATTTTGGCTTCAGTGTTTTCACATGCTGTATTTAATGGCACAATGACAAGATACTTGGTTTTTCTTGTTTATGTCAGTCAGAACTCAGCTCAGGGAACTCTTATGTTTGAACTCTTAACAATTTAAGTTTGGCACTAAGTCAATTTTATGTGCTTCTGTTGGATGTAATTTTCAGTTTGCAGCTCGCTGTTCGTGGAAAATCAGATAAGAAATGGATTAGTGTGATTGTGTGTAACATTACATGAGCAGCTTCAGTGATGCTGCACCTGAGGCAGAGATCAGTGCATCTTACCTGGGGTTAGTGTGGGCGGGGCAAGAGTTAACCTCCAACCTTCTCAGAGCTTATCTGTGATCTTCTTCTGTGGTGGTGCTGACGAGCGTGTCCCTCTCTCTCTCTCTCCCCCTCCCTCCCTCCCTCCCTCGCGGTGCAGGTCCCTGGATGGCCGACTGCAGGTGTCTCACAGGAAGGGGTTGCCCCATGTCATATACTGTCGCCTGTGGCGCTGGCCGGACCTGCAGAGCCACCATGAGCTGCGGGCCCTGGACATGTGCGAGTTCGCCTTCCACATGAAGAAGGACGAGGTTTGCGTCAACCCCTACCACTACCAGAGGGTGGAGACGCCCGGTAAGTCTCCGCCTCCGCCTTTGCTCCTCCTCCTGCCCCTCCTCCTCCTTATCGGGGGTTTCTGCGGCGTGGGCGCAGTGTGTTTACGCTCTGTATGTGTGTGTGTGTGTGTGTGTGCATGAGTGTTGTGAAAGCTCGGAGAGCCCCTGTACACGCATGGAGCGTTCTCGCTGCAGATCTGCTCGCTGTCAGCCCGGAGGCTAAAGGTCACTGTGGTTTCTTGTCTCTGAGCCTCAGAGGTGTAGGTGAACTGCTTCCTGTATGAAAGGTCGTGGACTGTTTGTGGTTCCACCCCCCTGGTCTCGGGTATCAATACAGTGTGACTGGCTCAGGATTTTTCCAGTACCTCATGACCTCAGTCACCCCTCTGGAACAGGATCCAAATCCCATTTAAAGTCCAGGGAAGGACCTTTCAGACTTTTCCACATCGAGAGCTATTACTGCAAAGACGATAACGAAGCGTGCATCTTGTGCTGTGTCCTCTGCCTTCTAGAATGCTATGCCTTGAAAAATCAAACGGATTTTGATTGGCTGCTTGTGTTTATGTCACTCAGTCAGGTGGTCTGCACATGGTCCCAAACCGCGGTTGTTCTTACAGCTGTGGCATCGGCTTCACCTTCCACTGAGTCAGAGACCTTTTCAAAATGCTGCATTTGTATAATTTTTCTCTCCTGTGAAATGTACCTGTGGTTTGTCCGCAGTATTGCCGCCGGTGCTGGTTCCGCGGTACACTGAGATCCCCAGCGAATTCCCCCCTCTGGACGACTACAGCCACTCCATCCCAGAAAACACCAACTTCCCCGCCGGCATCGAGCCCCAGAGCAACTACATCCCCGGTGAGTGGGCGGGGCTCCGCTGCCGCATGGCCTACGCTTATTGGAGAATACTGACTCTATAAGGAAGAGATGGGGCGGGGAGGGTTGGATGGGCGGAGCTAAGAGCGGATGGGCTCGGAGCGCTGCTGGATACAGTGTGGAGACTTGCATGCAGAACATTCACAAGCACACGCACACGCTGTGTTCTCATGTTTTGTGGGGACATCCCAGAGACTTCCATTCATTCCCTAACCCCTCTCTCTGGCCTTGGCCATAAACACTACATGCCTAACCCTAACCTAATCCAAGCCTCAACCAAACCCTCACCTTAACCCCTAACCCTTACATAACTCCGTTACCTCATTAGGAGAAGCAGGTGTCTGCACAAGGATTAAAAAAAAATCTTGTTTTCATTGTTTATGGGGATATTTGGTCCCCACAAGGGAGGGAATTTATGCCCACACAAGCACACTCTGGCACACCTTCTGCATACACGAACACAAGCGCACACGCTGGAGTACACGCGCGCGTGCACACACACACACACACACACACACACACACACACACACACACACACACACACTGGAGCACACGCTCCTGGCATGTGCACATAGACCCAAACAAAGCACAGTGGAGTGTGTGTCTCCCTCTGCAGTAGTGTTGTCTGACGCCCTTTCCTTTTTGAAACTTCACTGTGCCTGTGAGCTGGATGATGCAAGCGAGCTGTGCTCATGCAGACAAGACGCACACACCCTCCCATATGTGTGTGTGCAAACACTCTCCGACGCGCCTCTGAGGGGCACCAGCTGTGTGAATGTGCGTGCAGTCATCTCTGGGAGAATATCAGCAGGCTGGGCCTTCTTAGGTTTGGCTGGATTTAGACCCAGCTGTGGGTGCGATCCAGTTCTCCGCACGTGATCGTGCTGACCTGCTGGTGTTCTCAGGTGTGTGTGTGTGTGTGTGTGTGTGTATGTGTAAGAGCTGTTGGGAAGGTGAACGTGTGCCTGTATGTTTTGCCCCCAGAGACCCCCCCGCCAGGATATCTGAGTGAGGACGGGGAGACCAGCGACCACCAGATGAACCACAGCATGGACGCCGGTAAGACCTGTTCTTCACCGCACCAGGACAGCCAGCACTCGCAGGATTATTACAGTATTGCTGTTGTTTTGGTCCTGTGCTGCTAGGTTTACTATATTTGTTATTTTATTCTGCTTTACTCATGCCTTAACTGTATTGCCTTCAGTCAGAAGTGCTATTTCTAAAAGTTTTTTTTTAATTTAGTTTCTTTATGGATTACTGAGTGCTAATTGTCATCTGAAATGTTGCTAACCCTTGCATAAGAAGTGCTATGTTGATAAAGTTGATGTTTTGGGTGCTAACACTTGACACACGGTTAACTGGAGTGTATTAGTTTGCAGTGCAGGGAGTTTTCCTGCCCTGTCTTTGTCATGTAACAGAAGTGAATGTGCATGGTGGACTCTGATTGGCTCCAGACTCTAATGCTGTTAGGCTTTCTGTGTTACAGCCTCCTCCCCCTCTTCTCTCACAGGCTCCCCGAACCTGTCGCCCAACCCCGTCTCACCAGCGCACAGCAACCTCGGTAAGAGAGGGGCCAATCAGCTTTACACCATTCCACACCACTCCTCTGCGGCTCAGATTTTTAAACATTTATAAAATGACCCCTGAGCTCAAAGTAATCGAAGGTATTAGAGCTTGGCCTCTGAGAGGATAAGCTTTAATTAATTTGTACTCCTCAGTGAAGTAATGTAGCAGTGCAGACACTAGCGCTCATCGTGCAGCAGGGAAAGGTTTAAAGCGGGGATTGGAGCTGGTGGGTGGAGGACGGACTCTAGTCTGTCTTTGGGGCCAGAGCGCCGGTGAGGGACACCGTCACCAGCACTCTGCTCTCTCTGGCACGGGCACCAGCACTCGGCTCTCTCTGGCACGGGCCGGTCGCTGTGACTGTGTGTGGGTTTGGTGTGAGAGTGACGGTGCTCAGGAGGTGTCCTGTCTGCAGGTGTTTAGGCTGTAAATACTGCCCTCAGAGAGGGAGAGGGGCGGCAGTGTGTTTTTACCTAATGAGTGTGTCTGCCTGAGGAATATTATCGGCCTGCCCCTCTCTGCTCAGCTGCAGGATAATGTTGGTGTGTTTGCTCCCTGCAGCCACCATACTGGAGTGTGTCTATGTCTGTGTCTGTGTGTGTGTGCGCGTGTGTCTACGTGTGCGTGTGTGTGTGTGTGTCTGTATGCGTGCATATGTGTGTGTGTGTGTGTGTGTGTCTGTATGCGTGCATGTGTGTGTGTCTGTATGCGTGCATATGTGTGTGTGTGTGTGTGTGTCTGTTTGCGTGCATGTGTGTGTGTGTGTGTGTGTGTGTGTGTGTGTGTGTGTGTGCGTAAGTAGTCCTCTGATCCAGGTGCGGGCTTTGGGAGTGATTATCTCCAGGGTGTGTTATAATTGTTAGAGGGTGTGAGCCGTGGCTGTTGGAGCGCAGAGGCAGTGCTGTGCATCTGAGATGGTCTGTGTGTGTGTTTCTGTGTGTGCTCGTGAGTTCAGTATATGGCGCTGTTTATGTCTGTGTGCATGCATGGAGTGTATGGCTGTGACTGTGTTTTTGCATCTAATGCATGGGTGTGCCTGTTTGTGCATCTAATGTATGGGTGTATGAAGTTTTGCGCTGGTAATGTATGTGTGTTTTTAAGTGTCAAATTCATAGGGCTGTATGAGTGTTTGCGTGTTTGTGCATCTAGTGTATTCACTAGTAGCACCTAAAAATCGAGAAAGTGCAGCTTTTTCCGAGAAATTCCTACAAGAACTTAGACTGCACCGAGGTTTACTGAAGATGTGAGGCCAACTTGGTAAACCTCGGAAAAATTTTACCGAGCTATCCCGAAGTCTGCCCGGTTTACTTAATTTTGGACAACATCTCAGTAAACTTTGGTTAAATTTTCCCGAGACACACCGAGGATCGTCTGGCCCACTGAAGTTCAGAGACCGCATCGGTATTCCTCGGGATAATTTCACCGAGGCAGACTGAAGTTTGTCTGCTAGGCCTGTGCTCACACCAGAACAAAGGGGAGGTGTGAAGACAGTCAGAACACATGCCTCATTAAAGACCTCCCTCCTGTACTGCAGTCCAAACACCGATTAATTATGCAAATTACCAGTACTGCCTGTTCAACGAGGTGCAGTGTAATTAAGCCAGGCCCTAGATGCAGTCTGGATGAAGTACAGGCTTACAGTACTGAATATTGAATATATTCTGAATACTGAACGTGTGTTTTTGCTGTTTTTACTATAATGGTGGCGGTTTGCCCTTTGCCAATTCCTGTATGCAGCACAGACAGAGCAGGCTGAACTAAGCCTGTACTTCAAATCTTCAGTAAACCTCGGTGTATTCTAAGTTTTTGTAGGAATTTCTCGGAAAAGGCGCACTTTCTCGGTTTTTAGGTGCTACTAGTGATTGGTCTGCTTGTGCATCTGTGTGAGTATGTGTGTGTGTGTGCATTTCTTATATATGAGTGTGCTTATGTGTCATCTAACGCACAGGTGTACGTGTATGTGTGTGCATAGGCGCCAGAGCAATTCAAAGACTCGTGGCAAAGCCGCCTCCTGCAAAAGTTATCCTGAGTCTACTGAAGTCGGGTGATTATTGCTGAGGGTTATGGAGCTGTCAGACAGTCCTAGAGGCGAGATGAAGAGAGCTGGACAAGCAACGATATTAAGTTGCAGGACAAATGAAAGAATTGGTGTTTGGATAGTGATTCTATAAGGTCTCTTTAATGATAATAATGATTTATTCAGCTGTTTAATCGGTAATGTTTCAGTTCTGTAATATTTACAATTTGGAGGAAATACAGTAAAATTCTCAGACTTACCGAGTGAAATGCAATTAACATTAGTGCTTACTGATGTGAATACAATAAAAGCAACATTCAAAACCAAACCTTACTTTAACTTTGCATGATTCCAGCTAATGTCCACTAGCTAGGAGCTGCTCATTTCCTGAGGGAAAACAGGCAGTTGGGAAAGGGTCAGTAGAGCTGTGACCTGATCTCACGTGCACACTCTCATAATCTCAGTTTTACAAGCATTTGTTATTCAGACCTCTCTCAGTTTGCTAGTTGTTGTGAGCTGTCAAACTCAGAAATGTTTGTGCATCAGGTCTTACAGCCCCTGACTAGTTCATTTTATTCTTTTTTTCCCCACTTCTGGTTGTTTTTTGTTCTATTTTGTTCATTATGGCGATACGATGGTTCACTTTGAGCTACAACTTGTGTATGAATTTGGTGCTGTATAAATAAATATATATGTCTGGACAATGCGCATTGTGCACAGTTTACTTGTGCCCTGTTCTTCATTGTGACAGTGAACACCGCATAAACACTGTTATTTTGAAGTATTTTTTATTGTGCCATTATTCTTCTCACCCACATATTAGATGTAAATACTGAATGACGACTTGGCACAGTGACAATGGCTTCCAAGAAAAGACTTAATTGGACACAAAATGGTGATTAATTCAAGTCTTGAAAATTACCCTTTTATGTTGGCACAAGTCGTGCTGAGTAGCAAGTATATAAATGCAGGAAATTGATGTTAGAGGTGAAAAAATCTTTCAGGGGAGGAACCAGACACCCTCACAGACTTTACTCTCCAACTTTGAAACAAAATTGTTTCAGGTGCCCGAGAGAGTGTGTATCTTATGTACTGGCATGCGTGTGAATAGATGTGTGTGTACAACTAATATACAGGTGTAAGTGTGTGTATGTTTCTGTACATCTATTGTACTGATATGCTTAGGTGTGCGTGTGTGTGTGTATGTGTCTTGAAACCGAGGAGGAATACACACCTCAGCTGACAGACTGAAGCCAAAAAGATGTGTCTCAGAAAAAGGGGATATATGATCGAATATCGAAAGAAAGAGTCCTGGAGCACACAGTTATAATTGGCGATTTATTGTGGTGCTAAAGACTGACATTTCGACGCAAAGTGTGCATTTGTGTGTCTGTGCGTGTGTGTGTTTGTGTGTGTGTGTATGCGTGCATGTTTGCGTGTGTGTGCGTGTGTGTGCGTGCGTGTGTGTGTGTGTGTGTGCGTGCGTGCCCGTGTGAGTGTGTGTGCATGTGCGCGTGCATGCCTGTGTGTGTGTGTGTGTGCCCGTGTGCGTGCCCGTGTGAGTGTGAGTGTGAGTGTGAGTGTGAGTGTGCGTGTGAGTGTGTGTGTGTGTGTGTGTGTGTGTGTGTGTGTGTGTGTGTGTGTGTGTGTGTGTGTGTGTGTGTGTGTGTGTGTGAGAGCCCTGCTCCTCTGTGTCTCTCAGTAGCTGTTCTGGTCGCTGTAGCAGAGGAAGCCTGTATGAAAGAGCTCTTTGTCTCTCCCACAGCTGAGCTCACAGGAGTGGCGCTCTGAGGCGGCCCAGGCTAATATTAATAATAATATCCTGTGGGTTATTATATCTCTGAGAGAATCACAGCGGGGCTGCCGGCTCCGCTATTGTCCGCGTAACAAGTGCAGCCTTTGATTCTGCTCCAGTCCCTTGAGAGGCTCAGGTCCAAGTTGAGAGGATACAGTCGTGCTGTGGCTGACGCTCACGAACACGTAGCCTGTGCTGCACAGCTGCGGCTCGCTCAGAGGCTAACGCCCATTTCTGGAGCCCAGCGCTACAGGCCAACGCAGCCTTTCCTTTCTTACCCTCTCCCTGCCTCTTTGCTGATGGCATCTTCATTTCCTCATCATGGCTTCTCCCTCGTAACTCCTGCCGCCCTCAGGTGTGTTTGTCATGTCTCTGATAGGGTTGACCGTGTCCTTTTCAGTTTTTCATCAGTTAGATTTTTCTCTCGGCTGGGACTTTCAGGCGTTTGTCAGCACTGCAGTGTCCACAGCGCATGCACTCTTATTAAATATCTCCTTTATTTTAGTTTTGTAAGATCGGAGATCAAAAGTGCAAAATGCCTTTTCTCGATCAAAATTTTATTCCGCTTAAACGAAGAATATGAACACGATTGAAAACTGATTTTGAAATTAACTCTGGTCTTTTCCCATAGTGCTGTGTCTCGGTACCAGCCGTTAATGGCGCAGTTAGAATGTGTTGTAAGTCTCTGTGGCGCCCAGTTTTAAATTGTCTGAGACTCACAGCAGGAGAGATGAAAGGTGAGCTGCAGTGACGTCATTAAGTCTTAAGTCTTTCTGTCCTGGATCTCTGCCTTGACCCTTAATGACCTTAGAATTTAGGTTGAGAATGAATATTCGCGTCTATGGTCTTCGCATCTATTGACCTCCTTGAAACGTCACTCTTTTACCTTGTCAGAAGTTTGCATTGTTCCCTTGCAGTGTGTGTTGCGTGGTCATGACTCATGTGTGACAGACTGTGGGGTTAGCTACTGCTCTGTGTGATGTACTGCTGGGGTAACCGCAGTAACCATCATCCATGGAGGCGTTCGCTGGAAGCCGCTGCTCTGTTTGGATTAGGCCAACTGCTTACAACCCATGACCTTGTTTTAGGAACAATTCATTTTCTCGCCCCGCAAAATGACGGATGACTGACTTTTTTCCCCTCAGCCCCGGCAGCTCAGTGCTCTTTGGGTAATTGTCGGTAAAATGAAACCCTGCGCATAATTAGCTACACGTTTTGAACGCATGTGATATGCATTTGTAAAATGCGAAGATCGGTCCTGGTGACTTTAGCGAGTAAAGTAATGAATTGAGGTTGGAAAATGCTGGTCTTCATGTGCACATGCAGCGTTTGATTCTGGCCTCATGATTACATCTGTGTATTGGCGTATCCTCAGGGCATTCGCCAAGGATTACAAACCGTAGAACCATTTTCCACGGTCTGGAACAAATTGGAAGAAATTCCCGTAATCGCATATGCAAGTTGCTCGACAGAGGTTATTGTCAGATTTTTGAGTTATGAACGGTATCATCAAACCGACATGAGAGCAGTTGTGCAGCACAACGCTTATGTTTGTCTCCAGTGGAGGGGGGTGGGGGGGGATGGTTTTTTGGGCACCTTGCCCCATGGGAAGGTTCCGTGTGCGCGCTTGTGTGTGTGTGTGTGTGTGTGTGTGTGTGCTGTGTGTGTGTGTGTGTGTGTGTGTGTGTGTGTGTGAGCATGTGTGTGGGTGTGCGTGTGTGTGTGCGCGTGTGTATGTTTGTGTGTGAGCTTGTGTGTGTGTGTTTGTGGCGTGCGTGTGTGTGTGTGTGTGGGTGCGTTTGTGAGTGTGTGCGCGTGCGTGTGTGTTTGTGTGTGTGAGCATGTGTGTATATGTGTGTGTGAGCGTGCGTGAGTGCCTGTGTGTGTGTGTGTGTGTGTGTGTGTGTGTGTGAGCACACACACTCAACCCCGTGTGTGTCAGACCTGCAGCCGGTGACGTACTGTGAGCCGGCGTTCTGGTGCTCCATCTCCTACTACGAGCTGAACCAGCGCGTCGGGGAGACTTTCCACGCCTCCCAACCCTCCCTCACTGTCGACGGCTTCACCGACCCGTCCAACTCCGAGCGCTTCTGCCTGGGCCTTCTGTCCAACGTCAACCGCAACGCTGCCGTGGAGCTGACCCGCCGACACATCGGTACCTCCGCCACATCGGAATATTTCTCATGCAACACCTCTGCTGCACCCCCATACAGCTCACAGATCACACCTCTGCTGCACCCCCATACAGCTCACAGATCACACCTCTGCTGCACCCCCATACAGCTCACAGATCACACCTCTGCTGCACCCCCATACAGCTCACTGATCACACCTCTGCTGCACCCCCATACAGCTCACAGATCACACCTCTGCTGCACCCTCTTACAGCTCACAGATCGCACCTCAGCTGCACCCCCATACAGCTCACAGATCACGCCTCAGCTGCACCCCCATACAGCTCACAGATCACACCTCTGCTGTCGGTCAGTCAGACTCTCACAGGGCTGTGTTATTGTGCTGTTAAGGTGTCGCAGCGCTGATTAGATGTGTGTGAGCTGGAGGGTTTTGTACACACTGAAGGGTGTGAGTTACGTAGTGAACCCTGTCGTGTCTCAGGCAGGGGTGTGCGGCTGTACTACATCGGAGGAGAGGTGTTTGCCGAATGCCTCAGCGACAGCGCCATCTTTGTCCAGAGTCCCAACTGCAACCAGCGCTACGGCTGGCACCCGGCCACCGTCTGCAAGATCCCACCAGGTGAGAGACATGAATGCACGCACACACACACACACACACACACACACACACACCGACAGTACAAACGTGGACCCATACACTCACACACTTTCCCGCTCTCACACCTTCACAAGCACCCAGACCCACACAGCTTGGGGTGACTCCGCTGCTCGCATCACTCATATCCCCTGTACAAACACACCCCCCACACACACACACACACGCACACACGCACTCACACACTCCTCTGCACCCTCTCCCCTCCCCAGGATGCAACCTGAAGATCTTCAACAACCAGGAGTTTGCGGCGCTGCTGGCGCAGTCGGTGAACCAGGGCTTCGAGGCAGTGTACCAGCTGACCCGCATGTGCACCATCCGCATGAGCTTCGTCAAGGGCTGGGGGGCGGAGTACAGGTAACGTGCGCGGTGTCCCGACCACACGCGCCACACGCCAAGCTCCTGCTGCCCAGGGCTCAGTCTGATTATAACACCATGGAAACGTTGCTCTTCAGAGTGCAAAACTGTTCCTGATTTTTCGATCATGTCTTGGACTCGACAGTCAGGCCCCCTTTAGTAAGCAGTGAAACGCATCACATGCAGCCTGTTTCGCTCATTTCTTGACGAGTCTCTGGCACAAACTGTAAGGTTCGGACGAGTGTTTATTCTGCTCTGACCTGCGTGTGAGAATCTGCAGCTGAAACCGCGTTTGTTCTCAGACGACGGTCTCCGCCGGAGACGCTGTTAGTCTCTGCCTGTGATGTGAGTGCAGCGGCGGAGTAACTGCAGCGGCGGAGTAACTGCAGCGGCTGAGTAACTGCGGCGGAGTAACTGCAGCGGAGTAACTGCAGCTGTATCAGAGCTGAATGTGCTTCTCTCTTCTCACACGTTAGCACAGCCATTTCAGCCTTGTTTTGATTAGTGGTTTTATTTTTACATAGTTTGTTTTTCGTCTTGTAACAGACTGCACTGCAGTGCTGATGTGATCGGGACAGTCGTGCGGCGGATGCTGGTGCTGATGGGGGGGGTTGAGTGACACAGTCAGTGTGTGTGAGACTGTGCGCTTCCTGCTGGGGTGGGGGGGCAGTAGGGGCCCAACAGAGTGAGTCAAGGCCCCAGGGGTCAGAGCCACCCCCCCCTCAGCCCCTCCTGACCAGCGCAGGGCTCGTAAAGCGTCCTGAGGGAGGGCGGGTGTATGTTAGTTACTAACCTCGATAAACAAAGGGGGCGGTTTGAATGGAGCCGTCAGGGAGGCGCGCGGGGGGGGGGGGGTCACAGCTCTCTGTCTCTCAGGAGGGGGGATAATCAGAGCCAGTTGTGGCTGTGGGCGGGCTCTCTGTGTGTGTGTGTTTGGGGGACAATCAGAGCCAGTGTGTTTGTAGGACAGGGAGGGTGGCGTGGTGTGTGTGTGTGTTTGCGGGACAGGGAGGAGCGTGAGTGTGTGTGTGTTTGTGGGACAGGGAGGAGCGTGAGTGTGTGTGTGTTTGCGGGACAGGGAGGAGCGTGAGTGTGTGTGTGTGTTTGGGGGACAGGGAGGTGTGTGTGAGTGTGTGTGTGTGTTTGCGGGACAGGGAGGAGCGTGAGTGTGTGTTTGCGGGACAGGGAGGAGCGTGAGTGTGTGTTTGTGGGACAGGGAGGAGCGTGAGTGTGTGTGTGTTTGTGGGACAGGGAGGAGCGTGAGTGTGTTTGTGTTTGCGGGACAGGGGAGGCGTGAGTGTGTGTGTGTTTGTGGGAGGAGTGTGGAGTGTGTGTTTGCGGGACAGGGAGGAGCGTGAGTGTGTGTTTGCGGGACAGGGAGGAGTGTGAGTGTGTGTGTGTTTGCGGGACAGGGAGGAGTGTGTGTGTGTGTGTGTTGCGGGACAGGGAGGAGTGTGTGTGTGTGTGTTTGCGGGACAGGGAGGAGCGTGAGTGTGTGTTTTGCGGGACAGGGAGGGCGTGTGAGTGTGTGTTTGCGGGACAGGGAGGAGTGTGAGTGTGTGTGTGTTTGCGGGACAGGGAGGAGCGTGAGTGTGTGTGTGTTTGTGGGACAGGGAGGAGCGTGAGTGTGTGTGTGTGTTTGCGGGACAGGGAGGAGTGTGAGTGTGTGTGTGTTTGTGGGACAGGGAGGAGGCGTGAGTGTGTGTGTGTGTTTGGGGACAGGGAGGAGGCGTGGTGTGTGTGTGTTGCGGGACAGGGAGTGTGTGTGTTTGGGGGACAGGGAGGAGGCGTGAGTGTGTGTGTGTTTGCGGGACAGGGAGGAGGCGTGTGTGTGTGTGTGTTTGCGGGACAGGGAGGAGCGTGAGTGTGTGTGTGTTTGTGGACAGGGAGAGTGTGGAGTGTGTGTGTGTTTGCGGGACAGGGAGGAGCGTGAGTGTGTGTGTGTTTGCGGGACAGGGAGGAGCGTGAGTGTGTGTGTGTGTGGACAGGGAGGGGCGTGAGTGTGTGTTTGCGGGACAGGGAGGAGCGTGAGTGTGTGTGTTGTTTATGGACAGGGAGGAGCGTGAGTGTGTGTGTGTTTGTGGGACAGGGAGGAGCGTGAGTGTGTGTGTGTTTGCGGGACAGGGAGGAGCGTGGAGTGTGTGTGTTTGCGGGACAGGGAGGAGCGTGAGTGTGTGTGTGTTTGCGGGACAGGGAGGAGCGTGAGTGTGTGTGTGTTTGCGGGACAGGGAGGAGCGTGAGTGTGTGTGTGTTTGTGGGACAGGGAGGAGGCGTGAGTGTGTGTGTGTTTGCGGGACAGGGAGGAGCGTGAGTGTGTGTTTGCGGGACAGGGAGGAGCGTGAGTGTGTGTGTGTTTGTGGGACAGGGAGGAGTGTGAGTGTGTGTGTGTTTGCGGGACAGGGAGGAGCGTGAGTGTGTGTGTGTTTGCGGGACAGGGAGGAGCGTGAGTGTGTGTGTGTTTGCGGGACAGGGAGGAGCGTGAGTGTGTGTGTGTTTGGGACAGGGAGGAGCGTGTGTGTGTGTGTTTTGGGACAGGGAGGAGCGTGAGTGTGTGTGTGTTTGCGGGACAGGGAGGAGCGTGAGTGTGTGTTTGTGTTTATGGGACAGGGAGTGTGTGTTTCTTGGGGACAGGGAGGAGCGTGAGTGTGTGTGTTTGCGGGACAGGGAGGAGCGTGAGTGTGTGTTTGTTGGGGACAGGGAGGAGGCGTGAGTGTGTGTTTGCGGGACAGGGAGGAGCGTGAGTGTGTGTTTGCGGGACAGGGAGGAGCGTGAGTGTGTGTGTGTGGGACAGGGAGGAGGCGTGAGTGTGTGTGTTTGCGGGACAGGGAGGAGCGTGAGTGTGTGTGTGTTTGCGGGACAGGGAGGAGCGTGGAGTGTGTGTGTGTTTACTTGGGACAGGGGAGGCGTTAGTGTGTGTGTGTTTGCGGGACAGGGAGGAGCGTGAGTGTGTGTGTGTTTGCGGGACAGGGAGGAGCGTGAGTGTGTGTGTGTTTTGCGGGACAGGGAGGAGCGTGAGTGTGTGTGTGTTTGCGGGACAGGGAGGAGCGTGAGTGTGTGTTTGTTTGCGGGACAGGGAGGAGCGTGAGTGTGTGTGTTGTTTGCGGGACAGGGAGGAGCGTGAGTGTGTGTGTGTTTGCGGGACAGGGAGGAGCGTGAGTGTGTGTGTGTTTGCGGGACAGGGAGGAGCGTGAGTGTGTGTTTGCGGGACAGGGAGGAGCGTGAGTGTGTGTTTTGTTTGGGACAGGGAGGAGTGTGGTGTGTGTGTTTGTTTTGGGACAGGGAGGAGTGTGAGTGTGTGTGTGTTTGCGGGACAGGGAGGAGCGTGAGTGTGTGTTTGCGGGACAGGGAGGAGCGTGAGTGTGTGTTTGCGGGACAGGGAGGAGCGTGAGTGTGTGTTTGCGGGACAGGGAGGAGCGTGAGTGTGTGTTTGCGGGACAGGGAAGAGCGTGAGTGTGTGTTTGCGGGACAGGGAAGAGCGTGAGTGTGTGTTTGCGGGACAGAGGCACGGCTGCATTGAGCAATAGTGAGAGTGTCGGAGGTCATGAAGCAGGGAGGTGACGACATCACACCTAACTGTCCAGAGTAATGGACCAATCACAGCTGAATTACGCTCACTCCAGACTGGATCCTGGAAACGCGGCGAATGGAACAAAATGTGTGGGAATCGGCCACACAGAATGGCGAGTGCGAAAGCTTTGGCCAGGAAATATCATGGCCCGTACCCCCCCGCTCTGAAAAAGGGAAGCGTACAGATCAACAGGCTGAACTAATAATCGAAACCCTCGGGAGAAAAGTTACAGGCTGAAACTCCAGCGCCGCCATCACACTGGATCAGAAATGCGCACGCAAGTCTAAAGAAGCGAAACGCTTTAATTGGATTGCAGAGGTTAAATTGTTCCGTATGGTGATACAAACGGGCTCCCTCACCGACTTCGTTAGCGAACAGCGGCGCGGACGGGGTGAGTTTGGCGGATTGAGTTAAACTAAGAGAGCGGGCGTAAGAGCAGGAGGGAGTTTGCGGGGAAGGAGCTGGAGTGGGGGGATTGGTGCGTGCGTGTGTGTGTGTGTGTGTGTGTGTGTGTGTGTGTTATGAGAAAGACTGCCGGCTCGCTGAGACTGAGCGTGTACGGGAACTGGGGACCCGAGTCGGATTTCACTCGACACATGCAGTCCTTCTCTCTCTCTCTCTCTCTCTCTCTCTCTCTCTCTCCCCCCCCCCTCTCTTTCTCTCTCCCTCTCTCTTTCTCTCTCTCTCCCTCCCCCTCTCTCTCTCTCGCTCGCACACTCACCCTCTCCCCCCCTCTCCCTCTCTCTCTCTATCGCTTCCCCCCCGCCCCCATACCCAGTTTCCCAGTACCCCCTCCCCCCGTCCCTTGCCTCTTACCGAAACTGGCTAAACCCTCCCGGTCCGGCCCTGATCTCCGCCGGCCAGCCTGTGCGCAGTTATATATCGCACCACCCAAGGCCAGTCAACTCCCAGGAGCTGTTATGCAGACGGAAAGTGAAACAGGTTTACGAGAACTCGCCGCGTGCTTCTCCGCTATTTTAAGCTATTAAGAGCAGGGCTCGCTGTACCAGCTGGCTTCTGTTTTTTTGCACGTGCAGCAGCGGTTAGGGAACTGGGTTTAAGGTTGAGGTGCAGGGTGGAGCACCGTATGGTTAGACCAGTGTAATTAAGAGAAATCCGGTGACCGCGGGGACATTTCAGTGAGGTGCCAAAAAAACCGCTGGTAATAATCAGTGAAGGCTGCACGGTCCTAATGATCCGCACCTCGGCGAACTCCTGAAGTACCAACAGAAAAACTCCCTGTAAAGTTTGATGCGTCGCCGCGTCGTCTTTCACCAAGGGAGTGAATGGAAATTCAGAGTGTGGGAGTCGTGCCATATTGTGCTTGTTGTTCAGACTGAAAGCCTGGGCTGCTGTAGATACACAGCTATAGAAGATGTTGCGGAGGCTGATTAAGATTGCAGTGATGATACAGTAATATTTTCGCCCCCTTCCTGGCTCGCGCCGATGTGCAGAGAATAAAGACTCTCTCTCGCACACATATAGAGATGGTGTGACTCATCAGTCCTCGCCTGCGGCTGCTTTGGCCTTGTCAGGGCACTGCGGGGCGATGGTGGAGGCCGGTGAACGGGTTCAGTCGCTGAGAGAGACATGCTGTTCTGAGGAGTCGTGCTGCCCGGGCCGGCACACAGCAGGGCTGCTCTCTCAGCTGCCGCAGGAAGTGCTTCAGTATACGGAGACAGAGGGGCGAACTGGCGAACTCCCCTTCACCGAGCGCTGGGTTTTTAAGAGGCACTGGCGTGCGGGGGGTGGGAGAGGGTGGTGTAAGCAGGAAGGAATGCACAAGCCTTCCTTTGGCAGGAGCGACAGTCCCGGGCGGGATGGGACGGCTGTGCGGACTGGACTCGAGTCGAGGGATTGAGCCGCCTCTTCGGCTCGCTCCACAGTCTGAAGACGAGGGCGAAGAGTAAAGCCACAATCCGTGTGTTTACACAGCGGTCGGAAAACCAGAGCATTTAAATAGCGAGAGCGAGGGACAGTTTTAGGTTGCATTGCTGGCCGTTGCTGACAGTTGACTGGATTCTGTTGCATAAAAATCAACAGTAATGTGGCCAACGGACTTCAGCTTCTCTCCGCCTGTATACAGCGGCTTTATTTTTGATCACCTGACTGTGGAAAGAAGCAGAATGCCACAAAAATGGTTATAATTCACCTGGCCGTGTTAACAGTCCCAGCATGAGACCACTTTTAAAGATGACCGCAGTTTATTTGCCAATCATCCTGACTACATCTTTCTGAAGCAGTGTTTGAAGGCGCATTTTGACCTGATATTCAGCTAAATTTTTGGCTGGGGAACGTTTAAAAAAAATGTCTTAAACCTAAATGGAATCCCCAGTTAGACTTGATGTTTTCCGATATTTGAAAGAACACACAAGCGCACATGAGCTCTGTCACCGAAAACCAACAGACTGATAACATCAGCTGTGGAACAGGCTCTGTGATTTCATTTGTCTCTTAATTCTGATACAGTTCCCGACAGCCTTTAAATCAGTTTACAGGTGAATCCTGCCGAAACTGCTCGTCGAGTGAGATGAAACTGGCCCTGGGCTGGTCCTACCCAGCGTTCTTCTGTTACTGAACAGCTCCAGAACTACAGACCAAACACAAATGTTTATTTTGGTCTTTTATTTGTTTTTTTTATTCCTATTTTATGAAGGATTCATTTAAGAAAGAAAAGAAGTTGTTTTTGCCAGAGATATAATTGTATAATGTATTTAACTTATTGAAGTAGTGCTTGAACCTGAAATTTTCCAGGGACAGAAGTTCACTGCTGAGAGCGTAAATCTACTCACCGCAGGAGCATGTGGAGATGGGCCTGTTTGGAGAGGAGTGTTTGGTCCAGTCTGACCGCTTCCTCAGGGCTTATATACACCGAGAGCCGCTCCTGCCCTGTTGGGTAACTCCTCCACTCTCCGCTCTCTCCCCCTGCAGGCGACAGACGGTCACTAGCACCCCCTGCTGGATCGAGCTGCACCTGAACGGGCCTCTGCAGTGGTTGGACAAGGTGCTGACCCAGATGGGCTCTCCCAGCATCCGCTGCTCCAGTGTGTCATAGGAGCGCAACGCCACCACCCAGACCAAAACCCACAGAGAGATCGCCGAGAGGGGGAGGGGAGAGAATGGGGGGCCCCGTTTCCCACCAGACATCAGTGGGAGAGTTTGGGGTGGGGGGGATGGGGCTCGGCCCCCTGCAGCACACACCCCGCTCACTGGAGCCAGCTGCCCCATTTCACACATGGTCCTAAAGCACTTTTATTTCATGTTTGTGGCACAGGGGATGAGTGCATTACTGACAGTATGGTTTTTTTGTTTTTCACGCTTTCTGTATCGATCTGATGCTGATTTTAAAAAAGAACAAAAGAAAATGTGTATATCGTCTTGGGAATTGCGCCAAACAGGACACAGTGAACCATAGCCGAAAAAATAATCTGAAACGGGCAGAGATTTCCCCTCTGTGGCTCTTCATCCTGATTTAACTTGTACATATATGTGTAGTTGTAGTTTTGTGCGTATTATGAACAATGAAAAATGTACCTTTAAGTAATGTCTCATGGTCTTCGAGCAGCGGTGTTGGACTCATCTGGGATGGCAGCAACTATCCTGACGTCGCTGAGGGCCTGACATTGGCGTTGACTTTTACACCCTGCATTTCTCAAAATGCTGTCTAGTGCGCTTTTCAGACCAGGCTGTGCAGATCTAAAGCACCTGTATGTTTAAGTCTCCCTCCAGGAAGTGAGTGTGATGCAGCCGCAGGATCCTGACGGAGGATGTTAAGTTAAGCCCCGCCCTCATTTAGGCTCCAGTAAACCCAGCCTGGAACAGATGTTTTCAGTTTCATAGTTGCAGGCTATATGCTGAGAGGAAAGGCTGGTGAGATGCTTTAAGGCATTTGTGTTACTGTTAACTGCTCTGTCATTTTTGAAGACTAATGCCTTACACACATAGGCATGCACGCACACACACACTCACACACCCCTCTGAAGGAGAATAGCTGATGTAGCTTGGGTAGAGAGCAGGCTGGCGTTCTTGTGTAAAACATGAGGGCGAAACACTTAACTCGCCCCCTCTCTCTCTCGGCCTGCGCGATTGGACGTGACAGGTCTCTGATCCGCCCATAGTTCTGCTACACCTGATCTCCTGCCCAGAGTAAGTCCTTCCCAGGCGTCCATATTGTCTGATGTAAGGATTGACTGTAGCGTGTCAATTATTTTAATCAGCCATCGGCCTGGAGGGCTGGCTTTCTATCTGTCCGGCTATCCTCCCTCGCTCGCTCACTCACTCTTTCACTCGCTATCTCACTCACTCACTCACTTGCCCACTCACTCACTCACTCTCACTGTGATCTCCTGCTCTGCTGGACTCCTGGAGGGACATGTAGATGTTCATCTGACAGCAGAACTGTGGGGCAGCTGTAGGGGGGTGATATTTGGCCTCCTCGCCTGTAGGGGGTGGTGACTGCAATCCCAGCAGCAGCAGCTGCACCATGAAACAACTCTTCAGTCATCAGCAGAAATATACAGCCATAATAACAATGACTATTCAGGTACTTTAGCATTTAAAGTAATATTTCCTAAAACGAACAAGAAATGCATTATTTCACGGTTGTCTATGTAGATATGACTAAATGGGTCAGTTATGTAGAAAAGGCATTGTAAATATCATAAAATGGTAGCTGATGCCATTTTGATTTTCAAAATGCTATTCTATAGGTGTTTAACTTGTGGACATTTCTTTGTTCCACAGTGAGTAGGTGAAGTGCACCTGTTGAGGTTTTTTTTGTGTTTGTAAGGAAGTTATATTTGCCGAATGTCCTGCACAGGAGAGAAAAAGGGTGCGTTTCTGTTCTCTTGTCCCGTTACGGTAACGTTATCTGTGCATAAAGATATTTAGTGCCGGTGCGCGTGGTCTATGTCGTAAACACTAACGGGAGCAGATTGCGCTGCCCCTTCACAGAAGCAGAGCTCTGGGGGCCTCGACTGACCCCCGACACGCATGCGCTTCAACTCTGTTGGCAGAACAAGGACTCAGAAATGTGACGGAAATGTTTTAATTGGCTTAGCTGTCAGCCAATCACTCTGTCCGAGGCATTGCATTTCATGTATGTGCTGCTTTGGAGATATTACGTCTGCCGTCCGCACGTCTGTCCTGTGGCTCGAACAAGGCGTTTCACTCCTCAGGACCACTGAGAATTTTTACTCTAGTGGGGGGGGAAAGAATTATATGTGTATGCCTATAGAGATCGAAAAGATGCATGCTTATTTTCTGAAATTTCCACTCTTTGTACTGTAGATTCTATTTTGCTACCATGTACCTGTACTTTTATTTTTAAAGAAAGGGGAATTTTTAATGTAATGTGGTTTTAACTGCAAATGATGAGATTAGTTTTTTAAATGTACCAGTTAATGAAATGGGGTGGGGTTGGATGTTGGCCGGAGATGAGCTGTGCGTTGGGGTGATATTTTTGTACAGGAGAAGTGGGCGGGCTTTGAAAAGGGAAGTGTTCGCTGTCATGGCTGACTGTGTGCGTTCAGGCTGTGGCCCACGTCCCCGTGTGTCCTCAGCCCTGATTTGATTATTTATTTTCCTCCCATTTTTGAGATGGAAACGGCACCACATGCGTAGTCAGTGATGTTTCAAAGGTTTTCCCTGGTAAACTAACAGTTTCCCCCGCAGAGGCAGCCGGTTTTGTGAAGTGGAGGGGAGAGAGGCCTGGTTCTGTGGTCAGTGCAGAGGATGAGCTGTAGTTCACAGAACACACCGGTAGAACCCTTACGGAACTCCCTACTGCAAGATGGCACTTACAGGACGCGCTTCAGATTTCATAAGCCACAGGTCCTGCACCCAGATAAGGCACTTGGCTCTCGCTCAGTGAAAAGCAGCTCGTATGTGCTGCTGCGTGAGAGAGTGAGGTGGGGAGTTCAGCTCTCTGTGTGTGTGTAGTGTGGCCTCTCGCCCTCCACAGTCCTGCCAGAGCGAAGCAACTATTTTATGCTCAGTGTCCCTTCATTATGAAAAAATGTTGTAACACAAAAGTAGAGTCTGAAAGCACACTTTCCATATGTACATACTGGCTGTGATGTAACATGAGTATGTAGTAGGCTGTTTTTGAGAATTTGCGAAGTGCCCAGATGTATACATTAGCAAAATTTGAGTATTTGACTGAAGTTACTGAATTATAAGCAGACACCCCAATATTTATTAAATATGAAACACAGTTTTGGTTAAATATTTGTCAATTTAAGCATAAATTGAGTGCAGCTTGTCACTGGTTTAGGTACGGGAGAGTCTGTTGAATTTCAAAACATTCAGTATAGGAAACAAGCCATTCATACTAACTTCTCTCCTTGTATATAGTTCACAGTACATACTAATGTTGTTTGGAAGATGTTAGCATTCACTCAGTTGTATAAAAAATATGCTTTCTGATAATTTCAGATACAAGGTGCATGCCTGCCATTTGGGGTATGGCTGTCATGTTTTTAACTGGGCACATTGATTTCCCTTCACTAGGTGATACAGTACAGCACTGGGGTGCATTCTGGGAATAGAGAAGTATCGTCTATAAAATACCATAATAGTTACTCATCAGGACATGCAGAATACTGAAATATGCCTGCTGTAGTAATACAGTGTGCGTTCAGTGAAGGCCAGTAACCTCACAGTCAAACTGATTCTTATGTGTGCAGCCCAGTATATCCCAATTCACAGCTTATGCAAACCCATCACAGTATCATGAGTGCGTGAGATGGCTGAATCTCACTGGCTCTCTGCCCAAGACCTAAGGAGTGAAGTCAGGCGCAGAAGCCTGCCGCAGAATTACTGGTCTGCAGTGAACTCTGTAACTGCATCGTTTTCTAAGGGTCCGCCACTGAGACGCCGAGTGAAAAGTCTCTCAAACTCGGGCAGCACATGCAGCTGTACTGTAAAGCCCCCTTCGCATATCCTGATGTCCAAAGTATATTGTAACCTTTAAAAAACTCCCTCTGTGACTGGAAATGCAACAGAACAGGTGTTGTCTGGTCATGTCATTTTAGGTAAAGGAATGGTCTTTAAATGTATTCATGTCAGTTCTTTTATTACTCGTAGTTTTCTTGAATTGGTGCGTAGTTTTGTGTCATTTGTGCTTTTCCTTGACTCTTTTATATAATTATAAATGCAAATATATATCCTTTGTTTTTCCCTGCATATGAACTGATTGTTTTAAATCTTGCATTGTGTTATTTTTTGTTATTGTTGGTCTTTTAATTAAAAAAAAAAAAAAAAAAAACTGCAATGCTTTGTTCTAAAATTTGTAATTGAATCTGAGGTCAGATCTCAGGAGGAGAGGCGTTGGTCTCTCGCTGGTATGAGAAGTCCGGTATGATCTCTCGCTGGTATGAGAAGTCCGGTATGGTCTCTCGCTGGTATGAGAAGTCCGGTATGATCTCTCGCTGGTATGAGAAGTCCGGTATGATCTCTCGCTGGTATGAGAAGTCCGGTATGGTCTCTCGCTGGTATGAGAAGTCCGGTATGATCTCTCGCTGGTATGAGCAGTCCGGTATGATCTCTCGCTGGTATGAGCAGTCTGTTGCACACAGGGTACATCCTTTAACACTCCGCACCGGGTTCATATTTCCAATCTTCCCTCCATGCTAATACAGTTTATATAATGCAAACCAGCACACTCCTCGGCTCAGCACTGAGGCTCATTTCCTGGGCCAAAATTAGCAATGGTTTTATTTTGCGCCAAGTCAAACTATTTGTTCCTGTCACTAGGGGAATCGCCCCAACTAAAGTATGGCCCAATAACGTCTGTTATCCGCATTTACTGGACCGGACCGGTCTGGTTGGGCTGTATACAGCACACTTGGCCTCCACCCTCTAAACTCGGTGGTTTGGATGATTTCTGAGGCAGTTTGTGTCATTGCAGTTCCTCCCGGGGATAATGATGGCTGATGTGGCAGCTTCTGCGCAGACAGAGCCGGGCTCGTAATTACAGGGATCAGGCTTTGCTCCTGTGTGTTTCTCCATCGCTAGGTTACAGCGTAATGCGACCCAGCCGCCGGGTGCGCCGAACCCACCCAGATTTGTGCGACGCCTTTATTCCTGCGGCTCACTGGCACAGGAGGGCCTTCCTACCTGCGACCCGTCCTGCAGACCACCTATCGCCCACGTGCGGTGTGGACCTGATCCAGAATCAGACCATCATCGTGCAGCTGTACATATCCATGTGAGGGCCGAGACTTCAGCGACATCTGTAATGCGCCACATGAAATAAGATCCGTTTCTGACGCGTTTTGCGCCTCCTGAAGGGAGGTCTGTGGTGTTGTTTTTGGTTGCCTTTGTTTCTTCGTTAGTTTATTTGCCTGAAAAGTAGTTCAGTGCAAAAATGGTTTGATCAACCCAAAATTCCAGAAGAGTGTGCTTTGGTCCAAGGATAATCTGATGAAGTTCTAGAATAAATTAGGCCGAGGTCAAGGTCACAAAAAACTGGTTTTTCACGATATCTTCCTCACGTCTGTGCTTCATCTGCGCTGATGTACTGGTCACTGGATTAACCCTAGAACACTATCGCCGGGTGATTTTCACCCGAGCAAACGTGTTTACGTGATTTTCAGTATGTTGCGTTTGTCTGAGTGTCATGGGTCCCTGGGTAGCTTCAGCATCGACTTTGACATCTTTGAAGGCATGAGTGTTTTGTTTACCACATGGTACTTTTTTCATTTTGTTAGACATGGCACAGTTGAAAATAAAAGAACACTACTCTAATTTGTTACGTATTGTCATATTTTGATGACAAGTACTTTTTATTGGGTATATTATATCGGGTAAAAATCACCCGGCATTCGTGATGGTGTTACTGATTTTAGCGATAGTGTTCTATGGTTAAAAACTTGGGACTTTTCCATTCATGTGCTGTGCTACTGAAATCGAATTCAAGTTCTGCTGTATGTGCTGCACTACGGTGTGACGTCATTAGGGTCGTTAGTGGTCGGGATCGAATGTCACAGGGGTCGCAGGTTATTCAACACCCAAAACAGTAAATAACCGGCTCTCTGGAGTGTGCTGACTCGCACCACCTCTTTACTGTTCAACATGACAAATGACAGTTTAACACAGGTTATTCAATCACTTATAAAGGCAAAACTGATGGAAAAAAGCACAATACGGAGAGAAGTCACTCGTTCCACTACAGGCTCGGGGTACTTTAGTGTTTCCCACCAATAGGTCAGTTCTGTAGTGGGACAAGAGTAGTGTCTTAATAAAAATAATGCTGATTAAGGAGTCTTTAGATGCACAGGTTAGAATACAAATCACATTCAGTCTAACTCGGTCAGTGCTTTACAGGGAATGTAATGTGACCATTTATACACCATCTGGGATTGAGCAAAGTATCCATGAAATCAGCAGAGCAAACGCGTCCAAAGGCAAAGGTTCAAGGGCCAGGACTCAAAGGCATCGTCCATTTCTCCATTCATCCTCTCCCAGCAGTATCTTCACAGGCCGGTTTCCCCCCCGAAGCTAAATTTTTCCTGCGTTATTAATTTATAATGTATACAAATTTATGTATTATACAATTATTGACTTCAGTTGAGGTGAATCCAATGATTTATCCACCTTTGACAAGTGATATTCACCGGGGCTGTGCCTCGGTGAATATCACTTGTCAAAGGTGGATAAATCATTGGATTCACCGATAACTGAAGTCAATAACTATTTAATTATATGACCCTACTTAAATATAAAATAAATGATAATATTAATTTATTTATTTAGGGACGAAGCGAAACAAAACATGGACACAGTCAGAAGCTCCTGCGGGGGAAGCCTAATCCATTTTTAGCTGGAGGTCGTCGGATTGTTATATATTCACCTCTCGCACACTTTCACGGGGTGAATATCACTGTCTACAGTGACTGCTGGAGCTCGCCCAATCAGCAGAGAGCGAATCCTTCGGTCATATAATATTATATATACATGTACTTTTTTCTTATTGCACCCGTAGCTGTGACTGGCCAGTACCAGGTACTTTAAGCTGAGAGGGAAAATTAAAAAGGCGAAAAATAAAATCAGGAAAAGCCTGTAGCTCAGGATCACTTTCGTCCCCCTCTCTCTCTCTCTCTCTCTCTCCTGTTCTGGCTTAACGCGAGCAGAGGAAATGGCCTGGTTTGGACCCCCCTCTGCTCCCAGCACGAGTCTATAAACAGGAGTGTGTCCAGAACAGACGGTACCGGCACACAACTGAAGAGCAGCTTCATCCTCTCCACCGTCGACAGGGTCTCAGCTCTCATCCCCCGAGGACAGACCGTCAATCTCATCCTGGTCTCCACCAATTGCCATCCAGAATGCTTTGGCAACCTGAGGAATGCAAGACTCCTCGTCAGCCGATGGAACAAACCGCCCGATCCCGTCCCAAAGCACAAACACTCTAAACCGTTACTTCAATGGTCTCAAGTTTACGACTGTCTGACTGCCAGCGCCGCCATCCACGCCAATAAAAGTAATTTTGAGTTCTGCACCCTATTTAGCAGCAGTTAGCACTGGGCGCTGTGGCTTGTGTGGAACGCGAAAGCCGCCATAGGAGCCTTAAGGGCGGCACAGGGGCCAGAGCTGGGGGAATATCCTCCAGCACAGACTGGCGGATGGCGACACAGTTGAAAGCCGTTGGCGACTGAGGCAGGTTCAAGAGTGAAAGACCCTGCCTTTAAACTTAACGTGTCCGTTACACAGAGAATCCCTACCTTCTCAGCGTGAACCTTCCTCTGCTCATGAGGTAAGGAGGAGGCCTTGTCTGTAAAGAGAGAGCATGATGGGACTTAGCCCAAGCCGCACACCACGCTTCTGCTGAATTGTCGGCAATTTACGCATCTTCTGGTTGGACAAATATTTTAGGCATTTAACAAGTCCCTGACATATTTTAGCAGAATAAAATTTCACTGCGGTGTGTATGGCCATTGGCGTTGGTACCCTTCATTTCTTTCAGCTTGGTGAAGAGACGCTCGAAGTTTTCCACGTCCGCATCACCTGTCGTGAGGCTGGCCAGCTCCTGGATGTCCATGTCTGTCGAGGGGTCTGAGCAAGAGAGACGCAACCCTACCAGTCAACTAACTACCCATGCAGCTGGGCACAGGCTACTGCCATGAGAAACTTCCAGAACTACAGATCACAGTCACACCTTTTACTTACAATCACCAGTTACATATTACCATCCTCGTGCTTGTTTGCCCTCTTCATACTTATAATTCAGTCTGCTGTGAGATGTGCAGGGGATTTAAAAACACAAACTTAGAATGGTTCAAACAAGACAAAGAACTGATATCCAAAGGAGGGTTATTTGAGTTACTGTGGCCTTTCTATCAGCTCAACCAGCCTGGCCATTCTCCTCTCACCTCCAACATCAACAAGGCATTTCTGCCTGGAGAACCGCCGCTCACTGGAGATTTCCTCTTTTTCGGACCAATCTTTCTAAACCCTAGAGATGGTTGAGTGTGAAAATCCCAGCAGATCAGCAGTTGCTGAAATATTCAGACCAGCCCGTCTGGCAGCAACAATCATACCACGTTCAAAGTCCCTGAAATCACCTTTCTTCCCCATTCTGATGCTCGGTTTGAATTTCAGGGGATTGTCTTGACCATGCCTACATGCCGTAATGCCTAGTTGCTGCCATGTGATTGGCAGATTCGATATTTGCGTTAACGAGCAGTTGAACAGGTGTACCTAATGAAGTGGCCGGTGAAAGTAAATTCGGTGTGATTCAGTTATAATCATGCGAGAAATGTGGCTGCAAAGTTTAAAAATGTGTTGGCGCGGTGCGGCAGGCAGGTGCTCCAACTCAAATGCTGCATGAGTGAGCTTCTGTCGACGGCCTCAGGATGAGAACTTTACAGGAATATAGGCTAATTTCGTCCAGGGGTACGCTTCCCAAAACTATAGCTGCGAACTATGTTAGCAACTTGCATAGTTTGACCATATACAGTTAATGGTTCAACTATGTAAGTTAGCCTCTGTGCTTTTGGGGTAACGTACCCCAGAATACTGGTGTGGAAAGGGCGCCCTGAACACAGCTCTGCTCATCAGATTTTTCTCTAAGAGCCCTTGAACAGCTGAGCACTGCAGGCGACTGACTGTGTTTATAAACCAAATCTGCAAGATAATCAGAAATGTTGCATCACTTGTATGTTGAAACTTCAATGAAAGATCCCGACTCTCGATCGATTCTTCTGTCTGTTCCTATGGTTTCTTCTGCCGTTTTTTATTTAGGCACCGCATTTGGTAGCAAATTTGGTTTGTAACCACAAAGCTCAAATCATCTCAAGCTGGTTTCTTGAACATGACAGTGAGGTCACTGAACTCAAGTGGCCTCCGCAGTCATCTGATCTCAATCCAGTAGAGCCCCTCTGGGATGTGGCAGAGCGGGAGATCCGCACTCAGGATGTGAAGCCGACAAATCTGCAGCAACTGTGTGACGCTGTCATGTCAATATGGACCCAAATCTCTCAGGAATGTTTCCAGCACCTTGTTGAATCTTTGCCACGAATAATTAAGGCAATTCTGCAGGCAAAAGGGGGTCCAACCGAGTGCTAGCAAGGTGTACCTAATGAAGTGGCCATTGAGTGTGTACGCCGAATGCAAGTTGTCCGCCTCTGGTGATGTCATAGCCAAAACTGACGGAGGCGCTCTTACCTACTTTTAAAATGTGAATTTCACGAAATGTAGTTCTTCTATACAAGTGCAGCCAATATTATTCTGACCTCAAAGTGATTCACTTTTGATTTATGATTTTTAACCATGGCCATTTGGGTATACTTAAGTATTCAGAGGACAAACGTGATCCGAGTGCACTCACCGACTCGAGATTCCCCCTGCGTGTCGCCGTTCACCGCTGTCTCGTTCCTCTCCGCTCCAGTGCCAGCAATGCTGCCCTCTACTGGCAGATGGGAGGACTACCACACACACACACACACACACACAAACACACACAGACATAATGAGGTGAGTAAAAGTGTAATTCAGCGAAGCTACAGTTATTACACCAATAGCCCTTTTCACTAAATCAGCATGATAATTTAGAAATAATTACTCAATTTCTTACAGCCAACAGCTGAGCATAAAGACATCGGCAGTAAACCACTGCAGACCTCAGAGACATTTGCACAACTTCAGTATTAAGCACTCGGGCTGGTAATTAAAGCATTACAGCTGTTCGGCATAAATACACTGCTGCTGCAAAACAGAGTTTTAATTACACCCAAAATGGCACATGTAGCGCAGGTTCAGCAGTAAATGACTTAAGCACTACACAGGATATGACACGTTTAACGGTTACTTACCGCTGAAGCCTGGCTGGGACGGGGGTTGTTGTGCCGAGACGCCACCAGGCTGCTCATCAGTCCAAACCCCTGGTTGTGCTCTGGGACGGAGAGAGAGATTTAAAATACTGCACACAGCGCCACGTCCCCAACTCAAAATTAGCAGCATAGTATCCGCATTGACCTGAACACGACTCTGAGGTCACGACCCCCAGATATTCAAAAGTCCGGACGATATTTCAACTCATTAATTGAATTTCTAGATCCAACTTAAATAGAACCAACTTGACCCCAGCAGTGGATATGCGCAGATAATTTAAGTTTAAGTCGAGTACCGTGCAAATGATCCTTTTCTGAATAACTGCTGCCCTCACTGAGCTGTTTGACCCGATGCACTGCATCTCGTACAGTAGGAAAGACAGCATCTAAACGGAGGTCATGTGATATCAGCAGCACTGCTGAGTAACCCATGGGTGTCACTGCTCTATAATTGGGGCAGTCAGTATCCTCTCTCTCTCCCTCTCTCTCTCTCTCTCTCTCTCCTCTCCCCTCCCCCATCTCTCCCCTCCCCCCATCTCTCTCCCTCTCCCTCCCCTCTCTCCCCCCATCTCTCTCCCCTCCCTCCCTCCCCTCTCTCTCTCCCTCTCTCCATCCCTCCTCTCTCTCTCTCCCTCTCTCTCTCGTCCAGTAAACCAACAGCCAGCTCAAGGGCAGAGTGAGAGTTTAAACACCGTAACACTGACTGACCCGTAACTGCAGCAGTATGTATCCATGTCCCACTTCAAAATGAAGCATTCGGCAAGTCGTCCCGCCCCCCCTCCCCCAAACAGAGGTTAAGGCTCAGAAGAACCAGCTCTTTGGTTTGGGATCTCGTAGCACTGGTGTGTGCGCATTAGGTGTGTCGGCCTGACCTGCCCCGAGACGAAGGCCAGACGAGGAGTGAGAACCATCACAAGAGAGTTGGCCGGGGCGAGGGGGGGGCCGCGGAGTGTCGAACAAACAGGAAGCGGAGCAGAGAGGGAGAGCTTTTGAGGGGACACATCCCAGCATGTCAGTTGGGTTTACATTGCCGGGGCGCTGTCGCTGAGAGGAGTGCTGATTGTCATTAGTCGGTCCTACTAAACTCAACTGCAAAGCCCTCTGAACAGAATGAGTCCTGCTCAGTACTGCCTACTCCTCGTTAGATCAACAATCTAAAATTTCTAAGCTTTCATCCATAAAAACCGGGGTCAAGTCCGGAGAGTAACTCTGAAGCAGCACTGCAAATGTGTGGAATGCATCCAGTAAAGGTTGTGGGCATTTGCGGGTACAGAGCAAAACCTTCGTACCGTCTTTCATTTCCACACTTGACCACACGTTAGCATTGAGCGCCTGGACGATCCGTTTCACCCCGGTGGATTCCGGAAAGTCATCTGGGAGGACATTGAATGGAATTGAGGGGAGAACATAGCTTCAGTGCAGTAAGTATGACATTCATAAGAGAAGTAGCGGTATGGGCGCGCGCGCGTGTGTGTGTGTGTGTGTGTGTTTGTGTGTGTGTGTCTGTGTGTGTGTGTGTGTGGCGCGCATGTGCGTGTGTCTGTGTGTGTGTGCATGCGCGTGTGTGCGTATGTGTCTCTATGTGTGTGTGTGTGTGTGTGCGTGCGTGTATATGTGTGCGTGTGTGTGCGCGCGCGTGTGTGTGTAGGCTCCTGTTGGTCCCTCACCGTCCTCATCAGGCAGGTCCTCAGGGTTGAGCTCCACCAGCTCAAAGGCATGAGCCAAACACCACTGCTGCGCCTCCTGTCTGCAGACTCCTGTAACACAGCCTCATGTCAGCTCTGCAGTATCCGTCCATCCTGTAACACCACTGAGCCTAATGACACATCACAGCAACACCTCCGTCCTACTCAACCCACGTGTACAGTAACATTCTAACATGTACTTACTGCTACAAAACTACTACAGTGACACTCAGGCCTCCTGTTCACACACAGATAAACACTCCTGAGGAACAAACCGCACTCACCACTGTCACACACACGGTCACACACCAGGATCAGCACCTCTGGAGCCAGGTCCTCAACTATAGGCAGCCAGGATGATACCCTGTCCAAGCCCCCAGTCTACAAGGTACAAAACAAGGCTAAAGAACGTGTTACAGACAACAGACTGCAAAGCATCGTTCCCCCATTCACCACCAACTCACCACAGCACTGTCGAAGTAAACGATGAAGGCCTGCATGGACTGGGCAATCTCCCTCGTCATCTGAAAGGTGCTGGGCACCACACACAGGCTGACTTCAGCCGTGTAGTACTTATTATTGATGGTCCAGGGATACCAGCACACTGCCCCCTGCTGTTCGGAGGGCTCAGGCAAGGACGGAACTCCTAAGATCTCTGTAATCAGAGAAAGTTTAAAAAGGAGCGTTTTGCAAGATTTGGCCAGACTTTTAGCATGAAACACTCAAAGATGAACTAAAATTATCACTGGAATGTGAAGATATATCAGTTCTGACATTATGTCAAAGACATGTATTGCATTGCAGATATATCTACAGAAATTAACATGCCAACCAGTGCTCCCCAAGTGCTTATCTACTCACTATGTCCCCTCTTGACTGGGACGTAAACAGCTAACTGCCAACTAAACTCATAACAAAATTAAGAACAGGACCTTCAGTGCAACAACAAACTGTACCAAAACACTTTCAATACGGCATTGATACATAGTTTTACTGAGGCTGTCCTCTTATATGGTCTTACTATAAACTCAGCTAAGCAAGCTACAGCGTAAGCTAAAGGCTGATGCTGCATGACAACAGTACCATCTTCACTGGCTTCCAGAGCTTCAGCCGGTCAAGATAACCCTGCATGTTCTTGTGCTGCTGTTCTTAGTCAGCTTCTTTTATGACTGATGACTGAGAAGTTGGATTTTTTGGACCCAGCATTGAATTGACTTTGCCTTCTGGTGAAATTCTGCCCTCCAGCAGTTTGGAGCATGTGGTGCCATCTCACACATTGCACCGTTGAAGACATACTACTCAGGATTTCTACCCCATTTAGTCTCTGCAGTTCTGACACACTTGGCTCGTGAGCTCTGCTCCTAAGCCATGGGGTCAACCGAAGGGTCTGACTTCAGGAACATTAACTTAAAAAAATAAATAACAAAACAAACAAACAAATAAATCACGAGGTGTATCTGTTTGGAATGCATGGGTGTTCTCCTGAATGTTTCGCAATGCGCTCCAATAAAAAAATTCAAGCCTGCAGTCTTAGCATCAACAAGTCTTACTCTTTCCTCACAGATAATAAGGCATGTGGTCCAGATGAAATGTCTGCAGAGCACTTTAAATTAGCAAGCCCGAGGGCAGTGGTTCTCCTTGCTATTTGTTTTACAGGTTTCATGTGTCATGGTGTATTACCAGACTCCATGTTGTCCGTTACTTCGGTGCCTATCATCAAGGACAAAGTGGGCAGGGTGGGGAGTATGGATAATTATTGGCCAATTGCTCTAGCCAGTGTGCTGTCGAAGGTTTTGGAGAGAATATTACTAGACAGATTATCTGTATATCTACGCACCTCTGATAACCAGTTTGGCTTTAAGGCTAAACATAGTACTGATTTATGTATCTATGCACTGAAGGAGATGGTGGAAAACTATAGAAGACAGAACTCTACTGTATTTATTGGTTTCATTGATGCATCAAAGCCATTTGACCGTATAAATCATTCTAAATTGTTTTTAAAATTACATCAGAGAGGAGTGCCTGACACTTTTATAAGGATCCTGTCTTATTGGCACTCTAACCAGAGCATGCAGATTAAATGGGGAAATGTTGTCTCTGCTCCATTTGGGACAAGTAATGGCGTTAGACAGGGGGGGCTTTTATCACCGTGCCTTTTTAATATTTACATGAATGATCTTTCAGTCCAGTTAAGAAACTGTAAAACAGGTTGTATGGTTGGCAATGAACTTATTAATCATTTTATGTATGCCGATGATTTGGCAATTGTTTCACCTAGCAGTGCTGGGTTTCAGGAGCTTCTCAACATATGTTCTAATTATGGTGTAAAATTTGATGTGAATTATAACGCTAAGAAGAGTTCTGTTCTGATTTGCAGAGTAAAAGGGGATAAGGACCTCACTTTTCCATCCTTTTACCTGTCAGGACAAGTGCTTCCTGCTTGCTCTAAAACTAAATATTTGGGACACATCATCACTGATGATATGACAGATGATGAAGATATGAATAGACAGCGTCGTATTTTATATATGCAGGCAAATTTGTTGACCAGAAGATTTTCCTGGCGTTCTGAGAGGGTGAAAGTGGGTCTCTTCAGGGCTTACTGCACCCCTTTTTATACTGCGCCCTAATAGATTAAATTTAAGAAGGCCAGCATCCGCAAACTTCAGGTTGCGTATAATGATTGTCTGCGTATCTTGCTTGGTAAACCAAGATGGTATAGTGCAAGTGAACTCTTTTGTAAAGTACAAGTTATCACTTTTCATGCTCTTTTGAGACTACTGATGTTCAAATTTACATGTTGACTTAACAGTTCTTGTAATGCCATTATAATGATGTTGACTAACCCTGTCCTCAGTGCTGTAAGATACCAGTTTGCTATGTGGAAACACTGGTAAGACCGTCTTTTTTAAATATTGTTGTATGTTTGTTTGTCTTTTTTTTTTTTTTTTTTTTTTTAAATGGACCTGAGTCTAAATATAAAGATTGATTGATTGATTGACAGGTGAAACAGAATTTTTACAACACAAAAAATATTTTTCCCCCAGAGTAATTTGCATTTATTCTGCAATTTGACTACAGCCAAGCCAAGTTTATTTCCTTTCAGCATCACATTGCAGTTCATTTCAATCATAATTTGCCATATCTAATTCAAATTACCGGCTCATCACGGTCTGTAACAAAGAAATGCGGCACGTTTCGTTTCACGTGGAGTGAAAACACACGGGACAGTAAATCTCCTGGACCAGGGACAGTCACTTCTGTCAGTTATTCCTGATGATATCAAAGTGCAGTGATGTCAAATAGAAATCTTCTGACTATGCAGGAAAAAAACTGCCTACTTAAAAATAAAGTGCTGTTTGACTCATGCGCTAATGTCTGCTTTTCTGTCATTCCAGCACTTCTGGGACACAACGGGTCCGCTGCGCTCACGGAATGGAAAGGGGTGAAGGGCAGTGAAGTGGATGCCAAGTTTAGTGTGGGCGCGCAGCTCGTTTGTTTTCCCTCAACGGCCCAGGACAAACTTAAACAAACATCACTAAATGTAAGAATAGCGACAGTAACCACCACTGATTAAATTGCTGGAATCCGTCAGGACTGATTATGACTAATTACATTTTCCAAGGGATAATGAACACAAAAACATTTTAAAGGCCCACCGCGTAATTAAGCTCACAAATGTATAAATAATGAAAGTTAACTGATCCGAAATAAGACTCAACCATTCCAGAAGGAAACAAACCAACTTCACTATTAAATACTGCCACCTTCTGGATCCAACAGTCACGTACAATTAAACAGAAAAGCTCTGGTAGCGTTAGCCAGCTTGCAAAAACAGTTCGTACATGTTAGACACGGTTAACGAGCTAACCAGCACCACACATCCATTATTTATGTAGACAGGGAGCGAAGTTACCAGCAGCCTGGAAAACCACCAGAGAAAATCTAGCCGATTCGCAGGACCGTGCCGCTAACGTTAGAATGAATAATGCAGTTATTAGTTAAATAACGATAACTAACAGTTACCAGTCATTCAGGGGAGATTCACGCAAACATCAGACTAAAGCCGCTTTCACATTGGACGCGAAACGAATTTTTCGCACGACAGATTAATTACATTCAAAGTCAATGCAAAGAGTCTTTTACATTGACTTTGAATGTAATCTGTCGTGCGAAAAATTCGTTTCGCGTCCAGTGTGAAAGCGGCTTAACTTCAGTGCCAGCACCAGCAGATTCAACCAGCAGAGCCAATGGCGTTAATATCAAGCGCGCTGATGTTGAATCACATGGCAAACAACAGCTCGACGTTACCAAGCGGTCAGTTAAACTAACGTTAACCGACAACAGCCAGCTACTATTCCCATTGATTATTTATTGGCTCAGCTGGCCAGTAAACCCCAGCGTTGACGTCGGATTAAGTTAGCTAACGAACTAGTCAAGAAAATGAGTTAGGTTTAGCCAGAAGCAAGTTAGCCAGCTAACTAGTCAAAGCAATCTAATATTTGCCAGCTACAGCATTCATTTACGATTTTAGCTGCTTAAAGCCAGTGAGGGCGGCGGGCGACTCCTCAGGGCGTTTGCTTCGCCGGCTAGTGATGAGCAGCTTCATTCTTCAACACGGCAAACTGCCTATTGCTAACGTTAGTTAGCTAGTCACCAATAGCATGATCAGGATATTCGCAAGCCGAGTAACGTTAACCGCAGAACGCCGCCGGCTACTTACGCTTAATCAGCTCCTCCTCTTTGAAATCGGGATCGCAGCTCGTTATGAGGACGCACGGCACGGCTGTCATCTCGTCTTCCAGAGAGGTTGTCATATTTCAGGTTTTCTGCTGAAATGATAAACATAGCATAAGAGCAAAGCGGAACTGCTCAACTTTCGCCGAACGACAGGAAGACTATCACTTCCGGGTCCTCACGCTCGCTGTAATGCTAAGGTTAGCCATGAGGTTCGCTAGCCCTGTTTCAGTAGTCTGTGGGCGGACAAGCTGAAGTGAGGTGCTTCTTGGCAACTAGGTCATGTTAGCCGGCTTGCGCATATGGCAGTAGCTCTGAAAGCTGAAGTGTGGTATGGGCAAGCCATTGTATTTCAATGAATGAATTTAAGTGAAATGGTTGCATATAAGTATATTAGATATAAAACCCTGATATGCACCAAAGAATGAACAAAAACACTTCGCACGCTTCTTCGCAAATATTTTTTTTTTTTTACCCGAGTCAGCCAGGTTATTGGCAAAGTCTCTTTTATAAGAGAGCAGGAGAACTGCGACGTATACACCGGATCAGCCGTAACATCATAACCACTGACAGGTGAAGCGAATAACATTGATTATCTCGTTACAATGGCACATGTCAGTGGGTGGAATATATTGGGCAGCAAGTGAACTTATTGTCCTCGCAGTTGATGTGTTGGAAGCAGGAAAAATGGGCATGCAAAAGAGTGTGAGTGACTTTGACAAGGGCCAAATTGTGATGGTTTTGACGACTGAGTCAGAGCATCTCCAAAAGTGCAGCTCTTATGGGGTGTGCCCGGTCTGCGGTGGTCAGTACCTACCAAAAGTGGTCCAAGGAAGGAAACTGGTGAACTGGTGACTGGTTCATGGGCGGCCAAGGCTCACTGATGCGCGTGGGGAGTGAAGGCCAGCCCGCTTAGTCCGATCCAATAGAAGAGATTCTGTAGTTCAGATTGCAGATAAAGTTAATGTTGGTGCTGATAAAAAGGTGTCAGGACACGCAGTGCATTGCAGTTTGTTGTGTATGGAGCTGCGTAGCTGCAGAGCGGTCAGGGAGCCCATGCGGACCCCTGGCCATTGCCAAAAGCACCTACAGAGGGCATGTATCAGAACTGGACTGCAGGGCAATGGAAGACGATGGCCTGGTCTAATGAATCACATTTTCTTTTACAATACATGGATTGACGGTTGTGTGTGCGTTGCTTACCTGGGGAAGACGTGACTCCAGAATGCACTATTAGGAGAAGGTAAGCCAGCGGAGGCAGTGTGATGCTGTGGGCAGTGTTGTGCCTGGGAATTTGGCTCCTACTATTCATGTGGATGTTACTTTGACACGTACCACCTACCTAAACACTGTTGCGGACCACAACATAACATGAGTGGCGAGAACAGGCCGTTCAGCCCAACTAGGCTCGCCAGTTTCTGTATACTATTGTGAATATATCACTTCAGATACTCAATGTCTCAATGGTATCTAGCTTTAAGTCAAGCCTGCTCTTGAAAATTGCCAAGGTTTCTGCCTCAACAATTGGTCAGGCAAGCTATTCCACATCAAAATTACTCTTTGGGTGAAAAAATATTTCCTAATATCAGTGCTAAATTTACCCTTGGTCAACTTCCCTTTATGCCCCCGAGTTCTACTAACAGAACTTTGCCGAAGGAATCCTACATATTTCACTTTGTTAATCCCTTTAACATATTTAAAGACCTCAATCAGATCACCCTGAGTCTCCTTTTCCTAAGACTAAAGAGATTAAGGATCTTCAGCCTCTCCTCATAGCTTTCATCTTTTATACCCGGCATAAGCTTAGTTGCTCTTCTCTGAACTTTTTCTAGAGCCTCTATATCTTTCTTAAAGTATGGTCTCCAGAACTGTACTCAATACTCCAGATGTGGTCTGACAAATGTGTTGTACAAGAGAAGTATCTCCTCCTTGGATTTGTACTCAATACTTCTGGCAATGTATCCCTACATCCGATTGGCTTTTTTAACTGCTACGGCACAATGGCTAGAGCCTGTGAGGGTTTGGTCAACAATCGCTCCTAGATCTTTTTCATGTGGAGCACATTCCAGTTTTAAACCTCCCATGAAGTAATCCTGTCTAATGTTTTTATTACCTACATGTACAACTTTACATTTTGCTAAATTAAATTTCATTTGCCACATTTCTGCCCAACTCTGGATTCTATCCAAATCCTCCTGAATCACTTTAGTAGAGTCTAAACTATTTGCCAAACCTCCCAATTTAGTGTCATCCACAAATTTAACGAATTTGCTCTCAATATTTCTATCAAGGTAATTAATGTAGATAAGGAACAGCAGGGGTCCCAACACTGATCCCTGAGGGACGCCACTCCCCACCATACTTTGCTGAGATGAGATTCCACTGACCACCAGTCTGTGTTCTGTCCTGTAACCAGTTTTGAATCCACTCCAGAATACCTCCTGTAACTCCAATGGAGCTCATTTTAAAAATTAGTCTCTTATGCGGTACTTTATCAAATGCTTTCTGAAAATCCAAGTATATGATGTCATAAGCCCTGCTCTGGTCATAAGTCTTGGTCGCCTCTTCAAAAAAAAATTCCAGGAGGTTTGTCAGACATGACCTGACAAAGTTACACCCCTTCATGGAAACGGTATTCGCTAGAGGCAGTGGCTTCTTTCAGCAGGATTATGCGCCTTGCTACACTGCAAAAATGGTTCAGGAATAGTTTGAGGAATGCAGCAATGAGTTTAAGGTGTTGACTTTGCCGTCACGTCCCCCAGATCTCAGTGCAGTCGAGCATCAGTGGGATGTGCTGGACAAACAAGTCCGACCCATGGAGGCCCCACCTCACAACTTACAGGACTTCAAGGATCTGCTGCTGACGTCTTGGTGCCAGATACCGCAGCACACCTTCAGAGGTGTAGTGGAGTCCATGCCTCGACGGGTCAGGGCTGTTTTGGTGGCAAAAGGGGGACCTGCACAATATTAGGTAGGTGGTCATAATGTTATGGCCGATTGGTGTTTGGTTGCCATATGGCCTGTGGATGCCAAATAGTTGCAAATAGAGCTTAAGTTTGTTCTATTGATATATATGACCTCTATTTTGGCAGTGTTAAAGTTGTCCTCAGATGACCTTGAAAGGTCAAACTTGAGGACAAATTAGATGTTAACAAGGTTGAAAGATTGGACTTGAAATTTGAAAAACATATTGCTCAAAAACCTTTTTTCAAACTCATGCAATCAATTCATGGTACCCGCAATGTATAGTGTGAGTGTCATTTTGATTGAATTGCTGGAAGTGGGTCTAGTGGAGGCGCTGTACTTTAACATTGAGTCTCATGGATAATACGCAAAATGGCCTGTGGAAGCTAAATGGTTACAGATTGAACTCAAGTTTGTATGATGGACATATAGGAAGTCATATATGACCTATATTTCTGCCGTTTTAAAGTTGACCTCAGGTGACCTTGAAAGGTCAAACTTGATGTCAAGCAAAATGTTAAAATTTTCAAAGGCTTTTGGGCTTGAAAATTTTGAAGAGAGAGTTTCTCTATGTATTAAACACTTGTAGGAAGTCCTATTTGAACCTTTATTTGGTGACCTTGAACTTGACCTTCAAAGGTCAAACTTGATAGTGAAATTTCAATGACTTTTGTCACCAAAACTACAACAGAGAGCTTGTAAATATTTCGGAGACATATAGGAAGTCATAAAGAAGTTTCATTTGGTGACCTTGATCTTTGGTGACCTTCAAATGCCAAGCTTGACCGAGTAAAATTTCAATGAGTTGCATCAAACAAGTGATCACCGATAGAGCATGGGTTTGTATCAGAGACATATAGGAAATCATATATGAACTTTCATCTGGTGACCCCCAGCTTGACCTTCGGTGACCTTCAAATTTCAAACTTGACTTAGTGAAATCACAATGACTTGCATCACCAAAACGGTCACAGATGGAGCCTCGGTTTACATTGGAGACACATAGGAGGTCGCATATGAACTCATTTGGTGGTTCTCCATACAGTGCCCTCTGAGTGACTGCAGATCATAGCTGTTTAACTGAGGCTTGCGACCTTTCCCTTCATGCGCAGGCATTCCTCCAGTTTCATTGAATCTTTTCATTATGTTATGGACCTCAGAGGATGAAATATCCAAATTCCTTCCTGTCTTTCTTTGAGCATAATTGTTCTTAAACTGTTTCAATGATTTTCTAACACATTGAGGGCAAATAAATCTGTGGCCCAGTTTGCCCCTGGAGGACTCGGCCTTTCCTGAGTACTACTTTTGTACTAAATCACGATTACAAGCACCCGATGTTTTAAATCACATCATTATTCAAACTTTTTGTCTCATTATTTATCCTAAATAATCCTTGTTCTAGCTCTTTTTGGAATGCGGCATGGGCCTGAATAGCGGGAATGTATGTACATTCACAAATAAAATTAAGTTAACCGAACAAAGCATTGAATATCTTGTCTTTGTACTGTCAGCAATGAAGCAGGTGTCAGAGTAAATTTAGAAATCATTGCTTTGGTTTTTATGTGCATTTTAAATTCCAGCCCAATTTTTTTAAAGTGAGGTTGCTCTCTCTTTCTAGCTTTGCCCACTAAGTTTGCAGTAAAATTCTGCCCAACTTTGACAGAAGGAAGCAAGTGACATGTCTATGTAACTCGCCTCCTTTTGTCAAAATTAGGCTGAATTGTCAGTCACTCTTTTTTTTTTCTTCCTGACTGATATGTGGTTTTCACAATGAATTCATCTCTATGGCATTAAGTGTTTTTATGAACCTGCATTTTGAGGAATGGGTTGTACAGAGAGGTGCCAGTTCTTCCCAATGCTCAAAACCTTGGAGTAGGTGACCAGTCAGATGGCAAAATGGTAAAGAGATATTCGGCTGGGCTGTGGCTTCAGTGATGTGCAGCAGGGCATCTCAGTGAAACAAATGAAATTCAGGTTACAGCTGATATAAGCCATTACCTCTACTCTACTACCAATGGTGCTTATCTGAGCTGAAAAACAACATGCAGGTCAGCTCCCTGCAAAAAGAACAGGAGTGCGTGCAGCCTGTTCCTGTACTATTATACTGAAACAGATCATGCCTCTGCTGGAGTCTTTCATTGATTATACAATTTACCACATTTCATTTGTGACTTACAGTGTTTTGTTTTCAGTTCCCTTCCAGATGTTTCATAAAGGATGGTGTGGCAGTGTGAGAGTTCTATTAACACTGTAACACTGAATTACACCTGTGTTGCTGCATAGAAACTCTGGCACATATTGCCTGGAGGATTTGCGCTGCGGTCAGCTGACCTGGGGAAAAGTTAGGGTAACTGCTCAGACAGTGCTGTTCACTGTCTGTCTCTCTCAGGAGGAGAGTGCAGTTAGGAGTTTTGGTGACAGGGGCCAGTCTTGTAACCAGAAGGTTGCAGGTTCGATTACATTTTGGGATACGTAGTGCTGTTTTACTCCTCTGGGAAAACCCAAGTAACCCGAGTCTCCCACATGACGTGACTGCTCAGCTGTTTAACTGAATGATATGTAAAGCGTATGCTGCGCTGGTCACCCTTTACAAGGGCGTCTGTGAAGCAAGCAAATTGTGTTTTGCCACAAATAAATGGTGTAATGGAACCATTGTAATCTGACAACTGATAGCGGACTTTTCGAGGTTTCTGAAACACCGGGGGGGTTATAGTTGCAGACAATGTTCTGGAATGTTTTTAATCTCCGAGCAGATTTCTGCTGGTTAGCGCAAGGCGGCGCTGCCTGTGCGTTTGTTCCGAAGCCAGATCACCGGAGAAACTGAACTGTTATTAGCCGGAGTGATGGGATTAGACACATGGAGCTACACAGAGAAGCGATCAGTGCAGTGAGTACATGAGAGACTGTTTTCATAATCTCAGTACACCTAACTGTCTCTCTGTTCTGCAGCTCATGCCTGAAACACACCCTGTTAAATCCTGCCTGTATTTACCTCCTGAAACACGCGCTGTTAAGTGCTGCCCATGTCAACTGCCTAAAACACACCCTGTTTAATCCTGCCTGTATTAATCTCCTAAATAATGAGACACACAGTGCAGTCCTGTCAGGGTTCTCAGTCTAAGTGAGGTTCCCCCTGCTCACCTGTTGGCATCACCACCCAAAAACATCATCTGTGCCCCTTTCCACCGCCTCTGTTTACCCCTCTTAAAGTTAGCTACACCTCAGGGTGATCAGGACCTTTTTACTCTTCCTGTTGGTTGTCAAATCAGTGTCAATGCTGTTTTCATATTTAGATGGAAGAGACCTAGAATTTAGTCTCAGCTATTGTAAAATTATTGTTACTATAACGTTGTATCCAACATTCGCTGATACGCCAGAGTGTCGCAGCCCCAATCAGGAAAAAGTGTGTTGACTCACATGTCAGAATGAGTCTGTGTAAATCATTTGTTGAAGTTTACCCGCTGACCTGCACCTCCTTTCTGCAGTTTGTACAATGTGCCTGTGTTACCTGGGCAGGGTGAGTTCTTACTCTTTCCTGGACATTGTCATGACCGCAGAATTTCATCTCATCTCTTCATTGTGATGAACTGCGGGAGCCATTTTGTTTTACCTTTAGAGAATCATTGGTGAAATTTCATAACTACCTACTAAGCTCCCAGAAATTCTTTTAAAACTTTGTAGTTTTAAACTTTTAAGTAGACAGTGTCTGAAATTAAGGACTTAATCTTTCTAAATACTTTGGCAAGTCTGCCCTTTTCCTCCTTTATATCTGCAGTAACTGGGGGGGAAAATCAGCAGCGTACTTCATACTTTCAGCTGCAAAATGGCCTTTGATTGAGAGAGTCCAGTGAGAGGGGAAATTATCTTGGCTCTGCCTCAGTTGAATTAAGTGTGAAGTTTGTTCCACACTTGAGGGATTATTGGGTTTGCCTGCCTGTGGTCATGTTATTGGAACACTATTCCCATTGTGTAAGCTTACTGCGTGTATGAATTTTTCTATCACTGGGTATCGACTTCCTGCTCCCTCCACTTAGCCGAGTGTAGCACATCAATAGAGGCTTGTTCATCCTTCCGAGGAGATTTGATTAGGAATTATTACAGGAATTATTACAGCTAACTGAGACGGATTGGATGTTATTATAAGAGGACGGGCAAGAGTCTCGTGTGCCGTCCGTTTGCCTGGGAACCGGCGGATGCACCGGTGGTTGCTGTCACCCGCGCCGGCGGAGACTGATGGGCGGAGTTTAAGTTAACAGATGACTACAGTCAGCACGCGCGCAACCTGGCGATGGGGACGTGAAGGTCAGCCGGCCCTGCCGATGACAGCCAGAACATTTGTTGGTAAACAAATTAATCTTTCCAAAGGTCGCCATTTGTTTCAGTGTCTTTTTTTCCTCTCTCCACTCTCTGTTTTCTCCCCTCTCTGTCCCTCCCCTTTTTCGCGTGTCCTCTCCCCCCCGTATCCTGAGCTCATCAGGAGAAATGAGGCAGGGGCTGTCAGTCTCGTGTGCGGGCCGTACGCGCTCCGGCTGCTCGGGCAGTCGAGCTGCAGATTGCAGCATATCAGCATTCTTCAAAGGGAACAGGCGCCTGATTGCTATGCTATGGGCTGCTGGTTTACAGCTGTCTCAGGACAAGAGTAGCTACCTGGCCCTGCATGCCAATAGGATGGGTGCACACTCCCCCAACTGGCGCACACTGGCCCACTGCCCACCGCCGCATCCGCCAGCCTTTCCCTTCAGCTGTCTCCTGTACCGGGGGAAAGCAACTTTCACGCTTTTTCCTTTCTGTTTTTTATATTTTTGTCATTTTTGTTTTCAGGGATGTTTTTTTTCCATCTGAACAATTCGTAAAACAGATGTGCCTTTCAAAAAAAGGCGAACAAACACAAAAAAAAACCAAACTGGCAAGCGCTGCCGCTCTGTTACATAGCCTGTCAGCCAGAAAGCAAATGCACAAGCAAAAAAGAAATAAAAAATGAATCCAAGAGAGGAAAAAAGTCTGGAGAGAAAGCATTAATATATTAAGGATCTGCTTTGCATGTGGTCAGCTCCTGATTCATTTTGGGGAACATGTGCTCACAGCACAGGCTCCCCAGGACAAACTGCCATGCGCAACAAACCGCTGAGCGCTGCAAAGCCAGATGCTCCAGCCAGCGTGGCGCGCCAGATCTGCTCAGTTCAGTTACACTGTTATTTGTGCATGTATGCCATTATGGGTGGTAATTGTGAGAACAGAATGTTTACCAAAAGAGGCATCCTGTGGAATGTCATTCCAAGGTGATGGTCTCGCAGTGGTCCTCTAGCATGTGGTCCTCAGAACTTGTGAATTTTCCATCCATATATGTTAATAGGCCAATCGCAGGTTCTTTGCTTAACTGCAAGATATTTCATTTGAATATAAATTTTTTTAATATCCCTGCCACATATGGCTGGGAGCATATAGGGTTTCCCTTGTCTGTCGGTACATCTGCACGGGGTTGAATTTGTTGATAAGGGGGGCATCATTTATCCCCTTCTTCTCGAAAACCGCTCAAAAGAATTAATTGAACTCATACATGTGCTTTGTTGGGACACTAAAGGTGTGCATCTCTTACCTTGTTTTTGAATTTTTGATATTTTTGTGATTTTTCAGGTGTTTGAACGTAGGTAAATTTTGTCAGGTTTTCCTCTCCCTTTACTGTAACAGGGGGTGCAGTCTATTTGCTTCTTCTCAGAAACTGCCAACAGAATGACTTGAACTGGCGTATGCTTTGTAGAGACCCAAAAGGTGTGCATCTCATACTTTTGTTCCTGAATTTTTCAAAATTTTGATGATTTTTTTTGTTTTTGTTTGAATTTTGGTCAATTTTGTTGAGTTTCCCAAAAGCAAAGGGCATCAGAGTTCCATGGGCACAAATTTTCTGTTTTTGGATATGCTTAAGTGAATTAAATATAATTTACATATCAATATTTTATAGAAGACTATCACAAAGTTGATTTATAGAGAAGTTTGTCAAGTTTCCTGTTTTTGAGTCTTACCAATAGTTTACATGTTAAGGTCAAGCCTCTGTATTTACTCTGGTGAAGTCTTCTCTTGACTGCTACCTGTGGTACTAATACACCTGCCTCCCATGAATGTTCTTATCTGGTCTACTGTTGGGAAAGGGTTTTCCTGAACCAGGGAAATAATTCCTCATCCATCACAGTTGTTATCTGTGGTCTTCCTGGCCTTTTTGTATTCCTGAGCTCACCAGTGCTTCTCTTCTTCCCAAAAAGTTCAGTTGGTCACAGCTAAAGGTTTCTGTTTTTCTCTGGTGGGTTTAAAGGTTTCTGTTTGTCTCTGGTGGGTTTAAAGGTTTCTGTTTTTCTCTGGTGGGTTTAAAGGTTTCTGTTTGTCTCTGGGGGGTGTGTTTTGATCTTTCAGGCTAATAATGGCTTGTGACACTGGCACTGGCACTGGCAGTGACACCTCTTTGGATTTCATATTGAGAGTTAACTCCTTCAACCCCACAGCCCTCTACAGAGGGCTGACCAACATATTCCCTTCAACCCCAAATTCCTGTAGGGAAAATTCAAACAATCTGACTAATTGATTGGAACATATCAGGTTACATTTAATGGGATTCCAGAGATAACAGTAAGATACAATGTCCAGATAATGACCAGCCCTCTACAGAGGGCTGTGGGGTTGAAGGGTATAGTGATGCTAGAATATCTGGGGTTGAAAGAGTTAACAGATTCCAAATGAAAATGTTACTCTTGAAATCATTATTAGGAAATAAAAACACAACTGGCCATGGAACAGCTGAACATCCAATTGTCCAAATCCTTTTGGTTCCTTAAAAAGGAGGACCTCTTAAAAATGCTGTAACTCCCACACCGTCCACCCAATTTCTGATGTGTTAACCTCAAACTGAAACAGAATGTCCTCACTTTGAACTCATATTTACTATTTAATTTCAATCACAATATTCTTTGGGTGGTAGCTAAAATTATAATGATGTTCTCAGTCAGTACATTTACATGCACAGTTAAGTTGAGCTACGGTAATAGCTCGATTAGGCCTTGCAATCGGACTACTGTTCTTATCCCAGTATACATGCACAGGACGAAATTCGATTTTTTGACTGAAGCTATGATAGGTGGTGATATGCCCCCTTCCAGCTTGTTCGAGTTGTATCTTTTTCTGATTGACCTATTACAATACGGACCAAACATCTAACAAACAAGTTAACTGGTGGCAAACTAGGAGCATGATGAGTGCATTCACTATATAAGATTGAGTGGCGATAACATGGACAACTTTGCGGCACTGTACGTTTTATATGGGCTGCACTGTACGTTTTATATGGGCTGTGCACAATGCTTTTCGTACAGTTGAGTTGCACGCTATCCCCGGTGGTTATGGTGTTAGCCAAGGCTTGGCTGAAATGGTGCTATGCTCGACTTTGCGCCCTTTCTACTACCCCGGAGTGCATCTCCCAGAAGTGTAGTTGCTAGCAACTAACATAGTTCATCCATTCACAGTCTATGGTTCCAACTATGTAAGTTAGCATCTGTGCCTTCGGGAAACGCACTCCCGGGCTTCCCATGGATGTTGGATGCGGGTCAGGAGTAACGACCAGTGGGAGTGTGTCGTTTTTCCGATGGCAAGTGGAAGGAAAATTTTTGGATGAAGTGCAAGTCATTCGATAAATCGTGGATTAATGGTAGAAGTTAAGAGACCCCAAGGCGTTACTGTTCAAGCACCAATACCCTTGCAGACGAGGATTGTAACTGTTCAGTACAAACTTGCTAGTCGGGCAGATCTCAGAGTCGTCGCTAAGCAGTTTGGTGTTTACGTGTCCACAAGACTTCCGGGTCAAAGCCCTACACCAAGAAGGTGGAGCAAGGATGCTCATCGCACATAGTCCAGTTTGGTTCGATTCATTATCTGGGTGTGTTAGTTGGACTATGAGAAATTCGATTTAGTGCGATTCCAGTCGGACTAACATGTTTACATGCATTTTAAAAATCCAGTTATAGTCGGACTAACACAATAATTTAATTTTTTCTGATGTCATGTTAATGCACTGACTGTCAAAATATTTATGGGCCTAACTGTACATACTCAAATATTATGAAATACTGTACTTCATTTATGTTTGATGGAACCAACCAAAATTTTTATAATTTCTTCCAAATCAAGGCTCACAATTAATGGCACCCCTGGTTTTGTACTCTACCTCTGGCAAGGATACCATTCCACTGCAGATCCTATCAAGAACAGTCACATCCTTGGGTTTGCACGAATTAATTGCCTCCTTCTGTGAAGCGGACACACTTTTGATCACATTGGGGTCTGGTAAGTGAGATGACCATTGCATACTGTACATTGACTTTGTTGTCCCAGAACCGATTGTACCTGGATTTTGACGAGTTCTTTGGGTCTTTGTCATAGTGGAAAGTCCACCTATGGCTAAGTCTCAGCCTGATACTTGGTGGAATCGATAAAGCCATTAACCTAAACCATTGCCCCAGGCTGGTCATCTGGGATTGCAGCTGTCCCAAAACGTCACTGACCCACCACCATATTTCAGTACAGCCACGCACTGTTTTTCCTTCGATGCATGTCTGTTTCCGCACTAAACATGCCGATGTTGTATCTCATCAAAACTCACCATTTTCAATCACATCTGACCACAATCATCTCGCCACAAGGTTTCGTTGCAACATTAAGGGGTGATCTGTGGTTAAATGAAAAATGACACCAGGAAACAACTCAGAATTAATCTAAAGAGGTATATGTAATAACCACCAAAAAAGATACAAGTTGGCATTTTTCTGTTTATCGGGTTGCCATGGTAACCGAGCAAGCTCATTAAATATGCAGAAAACTTCTGGCACCAATTTCTCTTTATCTCTATGATAGAATTCAGTTTTTCTTTCATCATTTAAAAGTCATTGCTTATCCAAATGCAATGACATAGCCATTCTTTGCCCAATTCATCAGTTTTGTGATTTTGGGGAATTTTACTCATGAGAAACATGAGAAACATGGAAAAAGTAATACCATAGGAAATCAATGGAAAATGCATTAGACCGCATTGAAAAGTTGAGTTCAGTTTTTAATCCGTGTAGCAATTAGTGATTATTAAAGGTGGGTTATTATGGAATATTTTTATTAAAAAAAAAAATTTTGGAAAAATAATCAAATTTTGCCCATTTAACCCCAGATCACCCCTTGACCCTTAGAGCGCTGATAAAAATTTTCCTGGAATTAAAAATGCAGTTATCCTGAGCTGTTGAAAACCTATCATGTGGGAGCTTGCTCTTTTAAACAAGTTGCCACATGATAGGTTTTCAACAGCATTTGATTTTGATATCTTACATCATTGGGCAACTGTAGTTGCCTGTAGCACTCAAAGGGTTAATGATGTACCGTATTTTGTTTGAGTTTCTGTCTATCTTGTAATCATTTATTTTTTAATGGTGTTTTTTGAGCATTTAAAGTCAGAAGTGCCAATAATTCTGGAGTCCACTTTCTATGCCGCAGATCAAAAACATCTCCGCCTGAAGTTCTCGCTCTGCGATGAGCCGTAGTTTTCAAATGCACAGGCCGTCAAATGAATTCACTAAGGCATCGGTGAGACTGAAAGCTAGCGGGCTTTAGTAGGGTTTGGGGGGTTAATTACTGTAGTTCTTATGGCACATTTACTGTAGATATGCCATGACTGTATGGCATCAGGAGGAAGAGCAGAGCTGGGAAAAAGAGAGATTCAGGAATTGTCCCGAAACCACTGCTCACCAGAACCAAGCCAATTTATGATTGATGGCTCTAGGGAAGGGGCTTTTTGGCCAGTTTACAATGTCATTAGCTGCAGTGTCTCAGCCTCCTCGCTCTTTAATGAGTGCAGGAAATCTGTCCCCCTCAAACGCACACCCCACACACACAACCAGGGAAAAATACACATATTTACTGACATCCACAAGCTGCCAGTACTCTGATTAATGGATGGTCGTTTCCGTGCTTCATAAGAAAGTTTGTTGGCGTGGAAAAAAAAAAAAAAAATCCAGCAGGTGACCCGGAACTAATAGCATTCCACTTGTGCTAGCAATCGAACACACAGAGGTGCAGTTATTTCCAGTGGCGGACCGTGGGGATGGCGGCCCGGGGGCAGGTCTCGGGGAGGGAAGGGCAGGGGTTAATATTGTGACCTTTGGGCCTGTACCCCCAGTGCCCCCCAGCTGACCCCAGACCAGCCGTGCTTGTGATTCAGGGCGCGTACTGACTGCCCCCTCATTGCTGGATCAGCGAGTGTTTGGACTGATGGGAGCGCTGCTCCTCAGGCCTGCATCTTAAGCCCACTGCTGACCTCCCAAGTGAATGAGGTCATTTCACCTAAACAGGCCGTGAGCTACTGTTTGCTTTAGGAAACCACATGTTATTTTATCTTTTTTTTTTTTTAAATCTTCTGCAACAAAAGCTAAGAAGCCTGCAGTTATGAGCCCCAATCTTAGTGCAATTAAGGATCATGCATTTTGTATCTTTTAATTTTATGTCGTGTGGCATTATCAATCTAGTATTTCAGGAGGAAAAAGTTGGTAACGAAGCTTTTCTGAAAAATGCTGGCGTCTACCAAATGCTGAGCTAAGGTCCCCCCCACCCCCCCAATGTCTTGTTCAATGAATATCGGAGACTCTGCTTCTCACGTCATTTAAGGAGGGGGCAGTAACAGTGGGGTTGGGGAGGCTAGTCCTTTATTTTCTATCAGGGCTGCAGTGCGTATTTATACTGTGACGGTTACATTTAGCTTAATTGCACTCAGAGACTGTAAACCATGATGAAAAAATAAAAAACAAAAGAGTCTGGTATCGATAAAGCACTCTGGCTGGAGGCGAAATGCTTCGACCCTGAGACGAGTTTTCTGCGGAGTAGCAGCGCGCTAAGAGGGCCGCTTATCACGATGAGCATCGAAACCAAACGGTACTTTTGTGCTGTGAATGATTCAGTTGGAAAGTTTAGCCCTCAGTGGCCTTAAATGACTGCTGATTGTTTTATTTTAACACACACTGAAACACAATCGTGGACATGTTTGGCACACGCTGCTGTATGTGTCTGTATATGGGGGTGTAGACTACTTTTGGCACAGATTAAGTGTCAAATAAAGCCTTTGATCCAATTTATTTGATGGAGGCGCCAGAATTCAACTTGCATGCCCCAGGAAACTCTTCTCATTTTATGTGGAGTGGAGGCATTTGGACTGCCCATGAATATTTAATTTCTACTTGGGTTTCTCAGATTTCTTATCAGCCAAGTAAAAACCCTGCATTACGAGACCTGGATGGGATAATTGGCTACTTGGATGTCATGGAAGTGATTATGAATATCAGTGGGGACATTGTGTATTGATGGCCAGCTATCAAGTTAAGGACACACAAAAACATTTTCCCTGAGGTGTGATGTATTCCATTTCATGGATAAAAGCAAGCGGCTACTGGACCATGAGCAGATGCATTTAGAGCAAATGAGCAAAATGAGCTTTTTTACGGCATCAGGGCAAACCTGACATTTCAGAGCCCAGGTTAAGTATGCAGAACAGTTTGTGCTTTCTTTTGGAAATCAGTCTCACAGCCCTCTTAATGCTTATCCAGTTTATTTTTGTGTATTTGTGTATTAACCTATCAATTATAATTTGACTAATTACAGGAATGCAGTCAGTGTCCTTTATCAGAATGCTTTAATAAGAGGACACACGGTGGCTGTTGTTAGCATACCCTGCTAACAGCCAATTCATGGAAATTTGATTTACTTGCATACTGTGGCATTCAACATTATGGACTCTAAGATGCCACCCAATAAATGCATTAATATATGCAAAACATTAAAATTTGTTTGCAGGCATTTACTCTATACTGTGAATGGCAGGCTAGAGTAACTGTATTCCCGAGTTCAATGCTACTTTCCAGGTTTAAACTCACTCACTGATGTCTCTGAGCCGAATAAAGCTCGGCACAATGAAAAAGATCTGCGCTCAGAAATTCTCCTGATGTTGGGAGTTGAGACGAGGGAATGTTCTTGCCCTCCCAGGCACTGGACTGAGAGCTGATGGCTGCCACACAAATGCTATTAAAATGGGTGGCCTTCTGCCAAAGTCTTGGGAGTAAAATAATTGGAGAACAGTAATCTCGTTCTTTCTCTTCCTTTATTTATTTGCCTTTATTTGCCCAGCACCATGTGACACGAAAGCGGTATTTATAGAACAGTTTTTTGCGAGTAAGGAGAAAAGTGGTTGCTTTTTAAACTGGAGGACCAGTTTTTTAAAAAGTTTTACCATGTTATAGATAATTATATAAATGTGCGTCTTTGTTCATGCATGTCCAGTACAGGGGAGTCCATTGGTAATTTGACATTGAGATTTTTTTCTTTAGTTCCGTACTTCAGCACATTGGAGTTTGTATGAGATTCAGTGTTTCCATTTCAGTTTGATGATATCTTGGGTTGCATCCATCATAGGGGAGCCGTCTCAGAACACACAAGGCTGTGTAGGTAGCTGTTGTTATAGATAATCCTCCATTTGCATTTGGAGTCTGCTGCTGTGGAAATGTTAATTTCACTGAAGGAGACCATCATGAGGATGATAAATCTAGGGACATAAACAAAATACTTCTGTCAGTGTCAACTGTTCCTAGCATTGGTAACACTCAATAAATGCAATTTGTGAGCGCGTCCATAACGAACAACTGGACTGACAGAACCATCAATGGACACTGGGAAAACAAAGACCTAGAAAGGTTACTGTAGCAGATAACTGAATTTATAAAGAACCTTGATTTTGTATGTGTAGATACTGCTGTATCGACATGCCAGCATGGGCCTCAGTGTGCCCGCCCAAGCTCCAGAGAGCCATGGACAGCAGGGTTAACCCAGTGTGGATTTGTGAAAGATTGAGTTCAAGCACTTGTAATCCACCCACATCCCCCTACAGCTGCCAGTTTCCCTCCACCCCCCACCAGCAGCTCAGAACACGTCTGTTTCTGCCGGATGTTCTACAAACATTTTCACTTCTACAAAAAGCCATGTCATTTTCTGAAATTTAGCCCAAGCTCTCAGCGCTGTGATAAAGTATTTGTCCTCTTGCTGCTTTCTTCTATTTTTGTATATTTGTCACACCTACATGTTTCAGATCGTCAAACTAGTTTAAATATTATAACCCGAGTGAACACAAAAACCAGTTTTTAAATAACGATTTCATTTATTAAAGGAAAAAACTATCCAACCTCACCTGACCCTATTTGAAAAACGTAACTGACCCCGTAGTAACTAAATTAACCAGATTATTAGGTTCAATTTCACCAGACACATCCATGCATAATTGCTGCCAGCCATACTGAATCTAAACCTCACTAACAGTAAATAAAGCCTGTCTGGCAATGTGAAGTAGGCAAAAAGCAGCACATGATCCTGCGACCTAACGAAATTCCAAAACATGAGTCAGTATTATTGACCGCTATTAGTCTGTAATGGGTTACAAAGGCATTTCTGAGGCTCTGGGACTCCAGCGAGTCATAGTGAGACCCATTATGAACAAACAGAGAAAACTTTGAGCAGTGCTGAACCATCCCTGGAGTGGCCAGGCCACCAAAATTCCTCCAGGAATGCATTGGAGACCTATCCAGATTATCACAAAAGAACCCAGACTAAATTCTAAAGAACTGCTGGCCTCACACTTCAGTTAAGGAAAGTGTCATGATTTCACAATATGAAAGAGCTTGTGCACAAATGGCATCCATGGGAGAGCTGCTTGGGGAAAACTATCTCTGACCAAAAAGAACAAAAAGCTTGTCTCACATTTGCCAAAAAAAAAAAAAAAAAACATCTGTATGACTCCTGTATGACTTTTGGGATAATATTCAGTGGATTGATGCATCAAAAGTGGATCCTGTTATGTCTCACAAAAAGCTAACACAGCATTCCACAACAAGAACATCATACCAAATGTCAAGTATGGTGATGGTAATATGATGGTCTGCGGCTGCTTTGTTGCTTCGAGGACCTTGGTGACTTTCCATAATTGATGAATCATGAATTCTGCTCTCAAACAGAAAATCCTGAAGGAGAATGTTTGAGCATCAGTTTGTGACCTAAAGCTCAAGCACAGTTGGGTCATGTAGCAGGACAATGATCTGAAGCACACAAGCAAAGTCACCCCTGAATGGCTTGAAGGAAGCAAAATGTACTTTTTGGAGTGTCTTTCTCATAGTCCTGACTTGAATCCGATTGAGATGCGCAGTGAAGTGACTCATCGCCAGTTTTTGCAAATGTTTGATTGCAGCTGTTGCTTCATTTAATTTCTGCATTTGGTGTTTACTCATGTTGTCTTTGTCTGATTTTAAAATTAGTTGGATGGTATGAAATTATCATATATGCCAAATCAGCAAAAAAAAAAAAAAAAAAAAATCAGGCAGGGAAAACATATTGTTTCACAGCTCTGTAACGATGTTTGTGTTTGAGAAAGTAACACACTGCATTTTTCAATGATACCATTTTCCTTATGTGTTATTTGGGAAAGTAGTTGAATAACCTCTGTGCAGCTTATGTTGTTTTAATTGTATTTCCATTAATTAAATGTTCCACATGACACAAATTCACTGCCCTCGGTCATCTTTACCCTTCAGGGTGTCTTTTGCCTTTAATTTAAATTAAAAATCAATTCTCTGCCTGAAAGAGTGCAAACAGCTGATACAACCTTTAACCCTTGGGTCTTAATGCTCAGTTTATTACTGGAGATTGTTTTTGCAGCTACTGTAGGACCCATTTGACCGGTTAAATTGCCAGATTGGCCTTGTAGAGTAACAGACACCTATACAAACACCTGAGGAGTAATATCTAACTGCTGAAGCTGAAAAACTACCCAACATTAACGGTGCGTATGGGGGTTTAGTGAGAACTTCTGCAAAATATATCACTGCAGTGAGGCAATCCTCATCGGCCTCTGTTCACACACACCAAACCTTGATGGCACAGATATGAATAAACATTAGTTTCTTTCTGAAATTTTGTTTATAGAACAGTTCCCTGCTAATATGTATTTCTCAGGTGTAGGGGCTTTGTTCTGAGGAACGGAAATGAGCGCAGCTGAAACATAATGGGCCCTAAAGGCACTTGTTCTCCTGTCATGTAGCGAAATCCTCTATCTGTTCCTGCCAGCTGTTCTATGTTTCCGCGGAACACGGAACGCGGAACGCATGGCCAAGCAGACACAATCGCCACCGGTCATGCAGATTATGATGATCAAAGGAGAAGCGATGACAGCGGGAGCCCGTTCCTCGGGCCGCTATTGTGAAGCTGGCGAGAGGGCATTGGTCAGACTGTGCCCTCCTGGCACAATGAAGAGATGGGCATCTGTCATCTCGATGGTCCGTATGGGGATCCTAAAATTGAATAAATCGTCGCAGGTACTTCTTCGGCTTTGTTTTTCATTCTACTTCCAGCTCCTTCAATTTTACGGCAGTGCCGTTTTGTTTTACGCTGGTGTTGACATTCTTGGTAGTTGAAGCTTCGTGTCGGAGCAGCGAGTGAAGGAAGGAGTGGATCGGGTGGAAATCCCGTGAGGACACAGATAAGGGGCGTGTGCTGATGGCACCTCTGTCTCTCTGATAGGCTCAATATTCAGCAAATATTCAGCCTCACATCGCTGATAAGGAAGGTCTTTCTCAATGCCCCCGAGACCTGGATCAGCCCGCAGCCCCTGATATTCCAGCTGTGGTTAAAATCCCTGTGAGCTGCTGTGCTCTGTTACTGTGGACACTTCAGTAGGGATGCCATGGTGCCTGTGAGGGAGGCCAGTGTAGGAGCGCAGTGCTCATCGCTCTGGTGAGCAGGTGTTGGCAGATGCCGGTGCAGGGTCTGGGCACGTCCGGGCCCTGCCATGGTACGGCCTTGGGTCCTGATTGGCAGAGTGGGATCTGCTGAACCACTCAAGCTACCACTTTGAGTGGAAGGGAGGTACAAAAACCGTCGCAAACATGGCTCCCGACCTGGGATGAGCACAGCCCATGCGGCCTGCTCACTACACCACCGCCGTGGCTAATGGGCGGTCAGTACCGAGCTCGTGTCCTGACTGAGCCGCGCCAAGACGGCCCTCTTCCGGAAGGCCCCGCAGGCACCACGCCCCCCACACCGGGAGGATTTCAGCGGCAGGGCAGGGGTGAGCTGCGCCCGCCAGCTGTCGCATCGAGAGCAGCCCTCCTCCCTCTCCACTTCAGCGGGCACATCGCTCTGGCCCCTGCTCCCCCAGCCTCCCCAGAAAAAGCCCCTTTCGCTGAGATGAGCGGCCTGCTCTCGGCTGCTGCTGCTCCCCTCGCCGCTCCCCCCTAACTTTGCTTAATTTTTCTTATCCTGTCATTACTCCTACTTCAGGAAGTCAAATCCTCTGAAATCCTTCACAGAGTCTCAAATCAAATCTGTGCCCACGCGTCCTCTCATTATTCTGCGCCACACCGTAAAAACTGCTCATACATCACCAAGAGAAGCTCGTTTCCCTTTGTCAGCTCTCACTAGTTTGAAAATAACAGAAACGCGAGCAGCACATTCTTGTCAGTGCTGTCATATTTTCGCTCGCATCCTTATGAACACAGGCAGCGTTTTAATTAGTGCTCACCACTTCTTTATGTTTGCCTTCGCTGTGTGTGTGTGTGTGTGTGTGTGTGTGTGTGTGTGTGCATGTTTGTGCTTTAAACATTCATATTCTGTTAATTAATCCCTCTAATCTTCTCCTGCCAGTAGCATCATGTACATGGCTAATTTAATTAATTGGGGGAAGATGCTTCTAAGTATGTAATTAATTTAATTAATATAATTTATGCTTGGTTCGTTCCTGTTGTAGGAAGAGAGAGACAAGCCTGATTTCAGCTGTTTTTTCTCTCCTGGTGTCCTGATGAGTGTGCTGGCTGCCCTGTCACCGATCAATGTTTGTCTTGATTTTCAGCATCTGGCAGCCAACTGGAAACACATCAGGTCTTCAGTAGGACTGTAATCCTCATCCCATCATTAGGTAGCTCTCTCTCCCGCCTGCAGATCCATCAGCCTCCGCCATTAACCCAGGCATTACAGCTTCTTTATTGAGTTCAGGGAGGGCCCTCTTGTCTTACTCAAATTGGTCTCGGCAGGAAAATGTTCTCGAGATGATGAGAGTAATAATACCGGGGAAAAAAAGTGCCTCTCGCTTCAAACGCCATTTAATTTGGAGATTAAGCAAATGAAAAGTCGTTACGCTGGGACGCTTCGGATGCAGGCTCTGTTGGTTCGGCGTAATTCCCTTTCATTTATAGGAAATGAACTATAAAGGATCGGGGATTTTTATAACCCAGAATTTTTATGTGGACATATTTCCCCCTCTTCATCCTGTCTGATTTCTGTTATCCCTTTCTGTGCGCCAGTGTCAGCGGCTCTGTAACCCGCAGTACCTCCATTAGGTAAATTCAGAGTTCCACGGCTCCCATTCTGGCTTTAATCAAATGTGCAGTCAAAATGATAAGCTACATCGTCTGAAATTATTTAGATCTAATTACCAGCAGATGGGGTGCTTTATTTGCACTTAGGGCGGCTGAGTGAAGGGAAATGCTGTGTGAACAAGAATAATTAAGAAGTTGAATGGTGTTTTTTTTTTTTTTTTTTTTGCTTAAATAATCAACACTTTCATGTTAATTAGTGCTAATTTAATTATTTAATTACATTTATGAATTTCGAGCGGCGGATCCTCCCCGAGCTCGAAGGTCTCGAAGCCGAAGCACATTCATAATTCATTTATTAGTGTCGGCTGTTTGTTTATCCGCGACGTGGCGGCGTGCGGCGACGCTAACCGCGGGGCCGGCGTTACCTGCTGCAGTCGCGGGGCCCTTCGCGCGGGGCCACAGGATGCCGCTAGACTTAATTAGGCTCAGCTTAACTTCTCAGGGAGATTGGAAGTCGTTAGCGCGGTGTGTGCCCACTCGCTGCGCCGAAAAGGAGGTCTCCTCTCCTCCGTCACATACACTCCTGAAGGCTGGCTCTCTGTGCCTGGTCTTACGTGGCGCTACGCCACGATCGGGTCGCTCGCCGTTTGATTCTTTTTTATTGCGTTGCGGGCCCTTCGCCTCATTTGTAGCCCTTTGTTAGAGCTGTGTGAAGTGCTAATGTGTGTGCATTCCCTTCATTTGCATATCAGAATAATTTCAGTCCTATCTGTGTCAGAACTGCAGGTCTAACGCAAACACAAACAGCTGATCAGCACATATGGTCTCCACATATGAGGGATTCATCTTCTGAAGGCCAGGGGCTGGTTTGTACCGTAACACAACTTAATACAAAACAATAACAACAGCAGGAAAATAATAATAACAATAATAATAATAATTATTATTTAGGGTACATGAGGCCATTTACCATGCACAATATTTATTTTTCTGCCTTTTCTTAAACAAGTAAGGGATGGCTGAATAAGTAATATTTTTCGCTCTAATGTAATTTGTGCCCTGATTGTTGCAGGCATAAACACAAATTATCTATAATATACACCCTATATCAGTCCCATATCAAGTACAGTCATATTTACTGACGTGTCAAATAAGTGTCGCACAACTGGATCAAGACTGGAGCTTGCGCAGTGACTCTTTTGACCCTGTCCATTGAGTTGAAAGTAACAGTTATTTGGGGAAAAAGTAACTCGGGTAGAAAACTCGTATTTTCAGATAATCTTTATTTGCCATGCTCATTTCCTGGTTTGTCCACTCATTTTTACATTGCATATATCCTTAATAATTATACTAAATAGCCTATGTCAAAATCAGAAGTTAACTGTGTACCTATGGAGCCACTGTTCACATATGTGTGGCCTGGCCGGCCCTTTCTGCATCGTCCTCACTCTAATTCTGGCATTTTTGGCTAGTGTGATGTATGCAACACAAGCACATTTATATGAGCACAATTCAATGTGAGCATCATTGCTTTGGCGATGCGGTGAATGTTCGCATTATTACTTTATACCCAACGCTGATTATAACCATTTCAGCCAGTCTATCTCCGTGAAGAAAAAATGCTAAATTTCACTCTGGAGTCATTAAAAGCACTAAATGTACAACTGAATTAGGATAGAATTGGAAAATTAAATGGTAAGCATAAAATCATGATTGAAAAATACTACCACTTGAAGATTTTTATTCACCGGGGTCAAAAACACATTTTTGGCGATAACTAAATAAAGGTTTGACACAGTGAGAGGATGTTTGGCCGAGGCTTCAACATCTGTATGCTGTAGGCTGCTACCTGATCACCAAATGATTCATCTCTGGCTGTAAGATGCAGGCTGTGTTACTGTCTTCCTGTGTTGCCTTTGGCCCGATGCTCCTCGAACAGGAGCCTTGACTCTGTGTTTATGTTGTCAGCTGATCTCCATTCAGAACTACTAACCTTGTTCCAGTTTCTTTGCAAAATATTTAAGCACAGCTTTACTAGTGCCACCTGAAGTGTTCAAAGTGGATTGTTGAGCGCAGAATGCATTGCGTCTACATAAAAAATCTCTGATCCATATTTTTTTTTCCCCCTCTTAGCTGCTTGTGCTGCGCTGAGCCAGATATTATGACCAGCTTGACCGGTCGCATTTTTGCTTGAGAGGGTGATCTTGTTTTCTGAATGGAGGCTGACCTGCAGAAGTATTTCTTTGTGCACGAATGCAAGGTTCTCACAACAATCTTGACGCGCCACCATAACACACAGATTTGCTGTCGGCAGAGACACAGGAAGCCTTTATTAGCCCCCGACACAAAGAGGATTGGGGATATTGCAAAGAAGCTCGTCTGTCCAATGGGGTGATTAAGGACAAGTTTTCACGAGACTAGTTCACCTATATGAATGAAATTGTGTGTGTGTGTGTGTGTGTGTGTGTGTGTGCGTGTCACCGGTCATGACCTTGATTGAGTGTGAAATCGAGACTCCAGGGGGGTGTGGGTTATTGATGATAATGTCTTCATGTTGAAATTTTTCATCATTTCTCAATGAACTGCAAATGTGACGGAATGGAGTCACGGTTTGGAGGTTCCCTGCATTGTTTGGGCTTTGATTTTATTTGAACTGAAAATTTTTGGTGCTCTAGAAAACTCGAATATCGAATAATTAGTATAAATATAGATGCACAATTTAGTCTTTGTATCGCTGTGATTGCACAGATCTGAATGGCTTAACCTTCTGTCTTTTGTCTCATAGCCCTATAAAGGGAAACAGACCTTCTGAATAGAAATGTATTTCATCTTGACTCCAGTCCAGTCGATGGAGATTGAAATAGTTTTTTCTTTTGAAAGCTCTTGTCTGCGAGTCACGGCTTTTCTTCTTGACGACATTTTTTTACGAACCCACCACAATCTAAGGAACAATTTTTTGCCTTTTCTGCCTGATTGAAAACAGTGCTCTTTCTGTACTGAGGCTCCCTTGTGTGACTGACAAATATCTGTGTGTAATGAGCGTGTGTGTGATTAATGAACAGTTGTGTGTGCTGTGGATCCGTATAGTCTAACTCAGAGTTCTGTGTGTTATTGTTGTCATGTTTGTATTAACCCATGGTTCTCAGTGTGTGTCTCTGATCTGTAGAGACTAAAGCAGTGATCTGTGTATTTTAAGGATGGGTCTGTATGGACTAACTGTGTTAGAGTGTTTGGTTTTTATATTATAGTTTTGTATGGATTAATCCAACATTCTTTGTGTTTTTTGAGATAGGTCTGTACTGTTTTATCCATGATCATGTGTTTTTTCAGTCTATGTGGATTAACCTAGTGCACCGGGTGTGTTTTTGGGATAGCGTGTATAGATTAAGCCAGTGTTTTTCTTGTGTATTTTACTGGTCTGTACGGGCTGATCCAGTGTTCTGTGTGTTGGGGGTCCATATGGGCTAATGCCGTGGTCTCTATGACACTGGTAACACCAGCCACAACTTTCAGGTGTAAAGTGCCCGGATATGAAGCACAGATGGAAGTCTACGTGATGCGCTGTGTCGGTGCGTTCTCATCTCCCGTCTGTTCGCTGTCAGACTTGGGAGCACACACACTCATGTACACACACACGCACACACACACTCTTTCAAACACATGCATGCACGCACACACACACACACACTCTGGCAAACACACGAAAGTACAGACACAAACACACACACACACACACACACACACTCACGCATATACAGACACACATACACACGCTCCATTTTCTCTCGGCTGTGACATTTTTAAATCTCTCTCTAAATCTATTCCCAGCAGGTAGCACCTGCCTCCCTGTGCTGAACACAGCAAAGTAATGCTCTGTTTACAGAGCTGGATGCCACACACCATCGCAAAATGCATTTTGTTTCAGCATTTTTTGATTATCTTTATCACAAATGATGCCATTGATTTAAGTGGTGGATGCAGTACTGTTAGGTGAGGAAGACCCTCTTTGGGGGTCTATTAAAGACTCCGTAGTTGGTCGTCCCCTGATTGAATATTGACTGGCTATTGATCTGGGCAGATAAGGCTTTTGAAAGAATTATTTTGAGTTCATGTGGAAGTGCACAGTTTAAAATAAGGCAGTTTTATGATCCTTAGACATCTGGGGACTAACAGCCCTTCTGAACAGCAGTCCATTTGCAAAAGGCCTAAAAAATACGGTCACCTCCCATTTTCAGCTTTCATCAGGAGTCACCGCGAAACTTTCCTCTGCTGTCCTGTCATCAGACTCGCATCGGTTTACCTTTCACCTGTAACCTCTGACTTCCATTCCCTGCGGTCCCAACGCGACATGCTGTCATGCGAATACTTATGATCTATGTACAGCTTTGCATGTGTTTGCTTGTCAGTGCGTTACTGAATGTGTTAGTATCTTTATTCTTTATTAGGAAGTGAATAAAAACAATAGTATTCATAAATACTGTTAATTTTTTTTTTTTTTGGGGGGATCGGCTGAATTTGAATCTAATTTCCAGAAAAGGTGAAGATTAGCAAAGATGTGTGCGTGTGTGTGTGTGTGTGTGTGTGTGCGTGTGTGTTTGTTTGTGTGTGTGTGTGCTGCGTGTGTGTGTGTGTGTGCGTGTGTGTGTGTGTGTGTGAGTTTGTGTGTGTGTGTGTGCGTGTGTGTTTGTGTGCGTAAGTGTGTGTGTGTGTGAGTGTGTGCATGGGTGTATGTGTTTGTGTGTGTGTGTGTGTGTGTGTTGTTTGTATGTTCTCTGCTCTGATTTCTTTACGTGCTGAGATATCCTCCCACAACAATCAACTGTATGAAACAGTTACAGCTAAAATTTCCACGGCCATATGGCATATTTCCCTTTGCCACCACTGTGCCACACGCATCCGTGTGAGGAGCCCCTCTGCTTAATGTGCCCGAGAGTCAGCGATTCATTTCCACTCTACGCGACGCTGTCGAATTCTAGCGAGAAATAAACACTTATGTCTCAGATGAAACAGGTGGAGGCTGGTATGGCAGCACACTGCTGCATTTCTGAGCGAGACAGTGAAACTGTTTGGGTGAAGGCCATGTTCAGAGATACCCTCAGCTATAGGGCTGTCTGCCGAAAGCTGCCTGTTTCAAACACTCCCAGTGGCTGGTACTGGTGGTCATTACAAGTGATCTCTCTGAATAAATTCCTTTTATGGGTGCACAATGATTAAATCACAAATATTGTTCGTGATAATCACAAAAAAACAAGGTGATGTGACCTTTGTTTTTGGGTGCTGGGAGGTTTAGAAGCAAGACTGTTGGCTGTATTTCTCACAAAAGGCTGCATTTCATCTCATCTGGCTGTAGGGGTCAGCAGAGGAGCCTGGTTTTGTCGCGTTTGCTCCGCACACGATGCACTGCAATACATCCCGTAAGTCTGTTTGTAACAAGCTTACTTTTATCCATTATGGATGGCAGATAAAGATATTTTTAAAATTATATGTTCAATAATAATAATAAAAAAAATCCTATGGACTCACTCGAGCTTCTAGAAGTCCTTGCAAACAACTTTTGAAAGTATTTGTTCAAATTATTCATTGCTGGTAATATTGCGGCACCGTAACTTCAAATGGCAACCAACCAATTACTTTCTATATAGCCAATTAATTCTGCTAGTCATATAATATAAATGTCACACTTGCAGCTCCATTCAATATCTAATACCAGATATTCTTTACAAAAAATGAACAGCCAAGAGGAGTGACACGTATCTTCAATCTAGCCAATTTATTAGCAGTGTATCGATATTGCGACTGATTCCGAAAAAAAGGGAGGGAGCGCGAGAGGCAGCTGTGGCTTTATTTATGGTCTCGTGTTTTATGCGGCCCGTTTTCTCATCGCAGATATGGCAGGAGCCGGTTCCTTTCCTTCTGCGGTGTCTTCTTCATTTTTTTCTATTGATTTTCTAGCTGCTTTGATGTTAAACTACGCCAGAAGTGTCACGGAGATGAATCGCTGTTAGCCGAGGCTGGCAGCGTCTTTTGCGAGTGACAGAAGGATAATTCCGTGCGGATCAAATAAATACAGATGTGGAGTAATTAGTTGTATTCCCAAGGAGCTCATTGCCGACATGCTAAAGACGTGAAGGATCGGGCTGGCTCCCACCACCACCTTATATCAATTTAAACTGCTCCACTACAGGATAGGTCACTACCCATTTGGCTATTAATAATGCGTATATATATAACGGCTGTGTGTACTAATATAATAAATTACAACATGGGACAGGTCCTGAAAGAGACGGCAGTAATTCTGCTCCTAAGACTGGACCTGTTCTGACCCACTGCTCCACCCCACCTTTTTCCAGTACAGCCCGTCAGAACCCAGTTGAGGGTGGAGGTGTTGTCCATGTATGGCCTGGATTTGGCTGTACGAGGACCAGTGACTCAGGCAGCAAATCTGAAACATGAACCTGCGCACGGCCCCTCATGTAGACCTTGATGCACACGCTGTCACAGGCAAAAGCAGAACCTCAACAACAATATTCTGTTCTCAACTGAACGTGTTTTGGGGAGGAAAGGGGTCATGAGTGGTGGGTTTTTAATCTATATTTATTTCTGTTCCATCTTTTTGTAGAGCCTTCTTCCCTGTTTTTCAATAATTCAAAGAACCTCATCCAAACAATAGGTGGCATATTGTCATTAAATTAAGCTGGCAGATCCCTGGAGTGCAGATGCTGTACCAACTCTCTCTGCCCTCTGCCGTCCTGTTTGGACAAGCCATCGGTTCGGTGTGGCGGTGAAATATCAGGCCTTCAGGTTGCCGATCAAGGTGCAGATGATGCGCCCTCGTCGTGAGGTAGCGAGGGTGCCTGGGGCCCGCAGGAGTCAGTTGCGCTACTGTGAACACCATGAGAGGCACAAGACCTGTGCCAGATCGATCACGAGCCCGATGTGCTTCTCAAGTTGTGTCCAAAGGCAGTTTCAGTTTGCTCGAAGGTTCAGATCAGGTTTGTAAAAGGTTACGTAGGGTTATAGCATTGGAGTGGTGTGGGGAGGATTCCTGCCTTGACTGACTGGCCCCTCAACTCAGGCCCTTGGGGCGTGATGGTCATGTGCGGGTCCTGCTGGTGTCTGGAGGGCAGTCCATCACACGCCCGCGCTGAAAGTGGGATTATTCCTCTCTTCGCTGGACACTAATCAAAGCTCAAAGCTCACGGGCATGTAGCTAAGCCTGACCATCCTCCTCCACACCTCCCTACAACTCCAGCCATTCAAACTCACTGAGTCTATCTGCGCGTGCCAGTCTTATTCCACAGCTATTGAGCGCAGTTAGCATATATTGTATGTGCTGCAGCATAGACACATGAGAGCTGTTTGATTAATGTGTGTCCCATCATTGGCTCACATGCTCTTGGGTTGTCATGTAAACTTCACACAAGTAAGAGGCTGCGGTTTCGCTCAAACTTAATTTCCAGCCACAGCTGAACACTCACGAGGTGGAAACAGTTTTGTCATTTAAATATTATATTTGTTTTCTAATGTTGCTGTCATTGTAAGTACAATGGCAGGGAGTAATGAGAGTTTGTGTAATCTGACAGGGCTGGGGTTTGGAGAGAAAGCACAACCCTGTTTGTTTTCAGTGAGGAGAGGAATTGAGAGCATTCAAAGCTCAATCATTCATCAGTCAGAACAGAACAAGCTTTGATCTCCCCTGTCTGTCATCGAATTAGAGTGGCTCCCTGAAATTAATCTCACGGCGAGGAACAATGCGCAATATTATGCTATAATTGTGCAGTTATGGAGTGGCTGTTTTTGCCTGTGCAGCACTGTACGCTGAAATTTATATAATGCTTTTTGTTTTTCGTTCACTCAGGTCCTCTCAAAAACAACTTGTACGTGCTTAGTAGTTAGCAATGCATTGATTTAATATGCTTGTAATCAGTACCTACAGCTTCAGGCCTGCAGTGTTAATTTTTCATACACTTACAAAGTAGCCTTTGATTTTCTGTCACGCGTTAATTACTGTGTTTTGCCGGTAAATAGGGAGCTTTGTGTAAACTAATTACAAGGTAATCATCGTGTCTTGCGAGCGCGCTGTTTTCACCCTTTTTATTTTATTCCGATGCACCCATCTTGCGGTCTGTAGTTGCCTGGGCTATAGCTCGCAGCTATTAGCTCGCGCTAATTCACGGTGCGGCTCTGTTAAGATCAGGGCCGTAATTGTTGTGGTATTGGTGCTGTTAATTACTGGAGTAAACGGTTGAACCGCGGCCAAGGCCCATTGTGGTGGTGAGGCAGAGGAGTATAAATGGTGTTTTCACCATCTGGGGGCCCGGGGAGGGGAGACGGCTCGAAGGCCCCATCGCCAGAGCTGCCCTCGGGGCCCGAGGGCCATATGGAGACAGCACTTTGGCTTGCCTTTATTGTACACCTTGCTGTTTTAATCAATGGCAAGCCTGTTCACAGACGGGAGAGACGCTGAGGTTATTTCATAGCGTAGCTGCGTCTCCCCGCTTTTCGCCTCTCACTCCTGCCTCCTTCCCTCTCTTCTTCTTTATTTCTGACCTGCTGTTTCTCCCACAATGTGATTTACATTAAAATAATTGTATTTTTTGTCTTTTTTTATATAGATGAATATATGTTTGTTAGTATGGATGTAGAGAGATGGATATTTTAAAGTACACATTTTTAAATGTACAATGCTCCCTTTAAATATTTCATACGATTAATTTATTTCCCATTTTTATGCAAACAAATCATTCTTATTAAAATAGAAATGCACGTTCTGGAACATTCTAATTGTATTTGCTGCGGCAGATACAATAGCATTTGTGGAAATACAAGTAGGAGGCTGCAGGCAAAGCAGAAGATCCATATTCATAAAGCAAATTACACCGAGAGACATTATATTACCGCACATCTACATCTGCTGTGCCAATGCTTCTTGTATTTAATATCTAAGACCGAGTTAATGCCACATTTTATATCAATGAAAATGCATATTTTGAAATATATTGTGGTCCTTTTATAGTGATATATGACATTTTTGTTTGGCGAGGGCGGTAGGATAAAATGAGAAAAAGTATATTTTTGTCCTGAGTTTGGACACTTACTGCAATAATCAGTTGAGCGAGTAATTATGGACGGGGTTTGCTAATGTTCAGGTCTGTCTGGTGAGTGCAGTCCTACTGTCCTCCCCAGAAACCACTGCGACGGAGGGACGTCTTCCTCTAATCGTCCCTGACAGCGGCGAGCAGGATCGTCCCCGTCCCTCTCCTCACAGACTGTGTGCATATTGTTTAATTATTGACTGTGTTGGGGGCCCAGCGTGATCCTGGGCCGCAGCGATCACACACAGAACAACGCAATACCCCATGTGGTCCCCGAAAAATAAGGAACAGTTGCTCTGGAGTGCGGGGGGGGGGCACGTGCCTCTTGTTGATGTGGTTGTTTTGGGGGCTCTGGCCCCTTCGGTCCCCAAACACTATTACAGCCCAAAGTGGTCTCTGTGGCTCTCCTATTACGGAAATATAAGGGGTTTAAAAGCTGCAGATCTTGCCCATAGACTCTGGCTTTTCATCGCCTGGATGCAGACCTGCACGCTGACATATACACAGGCATGCGCACACTCCGACATACACACACACATACACACACACACACGCACACAGAGTGCGGCAGCCGACACAATGGATCATTAGGCACAAGAGAAAATTACGCTTAATAGCATCAACAGATGGAGCGAGCATTTTTTGGGTTTGGGTTTTTTGTACATTGTGTTTGCGCAAACAAAATTAAAGTGAGGCGTAATGGCTGGTTATTTAGGGGGCTGGTTGTATCCCGCGCCTCTCCTTTGCAGGGTTGAATAAAAATGGAATAAAGAAAATTCAGTGGCGCTGCACCTTAACCCCGTCCGTCCACAGCCCCAGTTATATTATTCATAATTCTCTTATTTCAGTTGGAATGCCAGTAGGATAGAATGGGTTGTTCTCTTTCATGTTTTTGTTTTTAAATCTCAAGTAATTAGATGTCTCTAAGTGTGATCTATCCTGGTGCAGCTGTCACATTTATAAAAATTGCTTTTTTTTGTTCGTTTCGTATTGATCTTTTCTCAGGTGCTCTGAAGTTCCTTCTCATCTAATATAACACACTTAGAAATTCTCAATCCAGCCCCCCTCCTCCCCTCCACTCCACAGGCAGCCTTTTGTCCCGTCCAGCGGCTAATAATTCAAAGGGTTTGTGAGTACACTAACTCATATTGCGATCTTTCATTGGCAAATTGAATTGAGTCAATCTGAAAATGTACTCCTGGTGCTTGTTAGGAGTATTGAAACTAAATCCAGCCTCTGTGTCATGACATAAACAGCGCTTCAGAACGTCACGCGGTCTGACGGAGAGATCAAATAGCGCTCGCTCTCCATGTGTTCAAGTGCAGAGCGCATATCCATGCCGTTAACGGGCAGACAGCTCCGACCTGCACAGAGGCCAAGCCGGGCTGGAATCCTCTTGCAGTGAAGAGCACGCAGTTTAAACCGAAATAAATAGTTGCAAATTCTGACCATTTATTTATTTTGTGTGCTCCTCTCCCACCCGAACTCACCATTTCGCTCCACAGTCACGAAGTGCCATGGCAAGTTTTCAAAGTGAGGTTGCTCTTCCGTTTAAAAAAGACGACAGTTTTCTTACACTTTCTCCCGCACCATTGTGTGCTTTATGGCTCGTGGAGGAGACCGAATCGCCATGCAGCGTTTGACCTCGGCTCTTACAGTACTTGAATATGATGATGGCCGTTTCATGACTGGAATTTCAACAGCCGAGGATCTCCTGAGCGTGTCAGTCTAGCCGAAGCCAAATCAAACGCGCGCGGCCGCCGTTCGCCTCGCAGAGTACAGTACCACACGCCGCCTGGCAAACAGGCACTTATGGAAGGTCATGGAACACAAATTCATTTGTGTACATATTAATGTCATCGCTTGAAATAAGCTTTTTCCCCCTGTTCGACGGATAATTTGGTGGAATTTCACCTGCCAGAGGTTATAGACATTTAATAGCTGTACATTTCTGCGCTGACAGCTGGAGGCTATAGATCACAGGGGCGCTGCCTTAATTGGTTTTTTGTGTAATAACAGAAAGGTCGTTCACCCTCAATTTACTAACACTTAGTAGGCCTCATATATTCAAGCAGGGGCGTACAATCCTTTCTGGAAAGGATCGGTGTTGGTGCAGCTTTTTGTGTTAGTCTTGTATTAGGACACCTAATTTAACTTATCAAGGTCTTGATTGAAGACCACGGTTAGTTAATTAGTTTAATCAGGTTTAATAGGGCTGGGTTAAAACAAAATCCTGAGCCATGGCCCTTTTTTGGGAAAGATTGGACTCCCCTGTCTGAGAGGAAAATGGTTACATTTTCTGTGCCAGCAGTGGAATCATTAGGCCTTCACTTGTTTTAAGTAATTGTACACTTTACTACTTAAGTAGTCTGCTTGTATTCATTAATGCATTTTGTAAATCCTCAACACAAAACAAGATCCTGGAGACTCAGGTGAGGCCATTTTGAGGTGTATTTGGAGCGTACAGGGTTGGCTTTTTTATACGGCAATAATAATTGTTGCAGAGCAGAATGTGAGAGCACAGCCATTCTCAATTACGAACCTGTTCGAAGGGACAGCCGAGGAAAGCGTAACTCAGCAATTAACGACATAATTAAGTGCCAAAGCCATTATGGCGTTTTCTAGTTCCAGAAACAAGAGCAGCATTGATCAGCGGATAGCCAGTCAACCCCTGATTGATTGTGCGATTGATTGGCTTGCATAGGCATTCATCAACAGCCCAAACTGGTGGGGGGATAATGGGGAGGGGATCGAGGGCCGGTGGGAGGGTTAGTGCTTCTGCGTTAAACCCGTTACTGTTCCTGAACAAGCCGATAATGGGCTGTCACAATCTCGTCTGGTCACTTTATGCCCTGAGTAGTGCTCACTTCTTTGAGACTCTCAGCACAGCAAGATCACGTGACCCTTTCAAAGGCCGAGCAATGGCCGCTGAATCCTAATTAACGCACCGGTCTTGTTGAGCGAATCTCTCCTGACATGCGATCTTTATAGACGAGGTGTGGAAGGTTTTGCCTCGGTTTCCATGCATTCTTGAATTCTTGAAAATGCCGCTGGCAAATCCGACCTTTTCAAAGCATCCGCGACACCTGAGATGCATAGTTTTGGTCGTGATGCTTGGTTTTCATTCACACTAATTACCCGGGCTATTTTGGCTAAATACGCCAACACTGGTGCCGTCATAAATCAATATAGACAGTTTTTTTATTAGGGCACAAGACCAGTCTTTCACTGACATGCATGCGTTTATCAAGAAAAGCAGTTGAAATGTCACACAGTGTTAATGTTCGGGTTAAGCTTGTAATTAAGAAGTTTCCATGGAATCCGGAGACACATACGACCCTCCTTGCCCACCTATGTCTTTTGCAATCGATCCACCATCTTTATGAAATGTTTTCTGTCATTAATACTTGTAAGTATTTTATTGCTGTCACTGTTAAGTTTATGTCCATCTGTTTATAAAAACCGATAAACCTCTTTGAAGTGATGCTCTGCGCAAGGTCCAGATAATCAGTAGCATCTCCAGGATGTTCCGGAGAAAACGGCTTGTTTCCTTCGATGATTCCTCCTCACTTTAACTTCATTTTTTTTCTTTATTTTAAATTTGGCAACTCCAGTCCCACCCAAATCTGGAGTGTTCCATTTGCAGACTATGTACAAGCATACTCATCAACTGTTTTTGCCCATCAGCTGACATTTCACTGCCTACCTTTAATGTTACTAGACTGAGGGGTACTTCTGTATTTACACCTGCTTATTTGATAACTTCTTCCTCGGCTTTTGCAGTAAATGGCAAGGCTTGGAGTCTGTGCAGTCCCTCTGATTGGCCCAACACTATTGATCATCTCTGGACTTTGTGAGCCGCTAATATATCCAGTGAAGTTGATCGCAACTAACACAGCTAGGTCCGAGTGTGGCGGAAACTTCATGTTATACGATTAGTAAATATAGACACCTAAGGGGTTGAAATTTAGGTTCAGAGACTTTTAGATGTAAACACACCGGCTGACATTATGTTCACCCAATATATCATTCCAGTTCCTCCAGCATATCGCCAGGCTACATTCTTGCCGTTCATGAAATAATTCACCTTTCAAATAAGTGTAGCTGGGTCTTCATTCTGCTGTCAATAACAAGATATTAAGACTTTTAATCTGATAAATGTTCCTAGGGTTGAGTTGTACATTATGGAAACTTTATATTAACACTTTGAGCGCTGAATACATTTTCAAGGAATTAAAAATGTTATTATCCTGAGCTGTTGAAAACCTATCATGTGCCAACTTGTTTAAAAGAGCTCCCCTGGGAGCTCTTTTAAACAAGTTGCCACATGATAGGTTTTCATCAGCACCTGGTTTTGATATCTTGCACCATTGGGCAACTATAGTTGCCTATGGCGCTGAAAGGGTTAAACTTCACAAATGGAGGACCAAATCAAGGAATTTAACATTATGTTGTCACCCTTGCTGTCGGTTAATTTAAGAAATTGCATAAAATATCCAGTAATAATTTAGTGATTTTTTTTTTTTTTTTTTTTGATAACTGGCTCAATAGTAGCCCAAACCTGGAGCCATTTTGAAGGAATGGTACGACCGACGTTCACTGAATGGGTGGGGCTTTTAATCGGTCAATTGTGGAGGCTCCTGTGTAGCTCGGCCAAAGAAGGCTGTTCCCTGGACAGAAACTTATAAGGCTAAATTTACATTACTAGACCAAGTGTGTTGCGTATCATTGGCCTGCTGTGGCCAGAAAACCATACAGGCTGAACTAGAGTCCTCCTCAGGTCCCCACTTCTCCCACCACCCCTATTCCCTACAGGTTGCCAGTTAAGACTAATTTAGAGATGCGCTTCCCCTCTGAAAGGCTCTATGGTTCCTGCAGTGCATCATGGCTTATAGCTGCAGCTCGTGTATGTTGATACAGGCTATGGTTTGATGCGAGAAAAGTAAAGTGTTTCCTACCCTCTCTTAGCTGGCGAGTGTGTTTAGTTGAACCCTCCAAAGTGGATGACAAATGTCCCAATCTAACACACCTGGGCTGTCAACATCTAATGCCCCTAAAACCGGTGCTAATTTGCGGAGAATTGCTTCGTGCAGGTTCAAGCATTTGGATACTCATTCCTTGAAAGAAATGTATATCTATTCAAATAATGAGGTTCCTAAACCCTATCGTACATCTTACTCACCCTGTTAATTAGACATTGGACACAATGCGGCTTATGAAAGCGGTTTGTACTGAGGCGGTGTAATTACCCGGTGTAAATGTTGCTGATTGGACAGATCAATCCCTTCCACTGCAGGCCGCTTCAATTATTAAGCAGGTGCCTCCGACGGCATTATTCTCCAGCATTCGAGGCCGAAGCCGAGGCTGTGAGCTACAGGGGGTCAAAGGACTCGCACTGTGGACTGGTGCAGACGGGGCATCAATGCGATGCATTGTATTCCTGTCTCGTGCTCTCTCTCTGTTTCCTTCTTTGCCTGTCTGTTCTTCCACCCACCCATCCTCTTTCATCCCTCTATCTACATTTAGCCCCCCTTCCCTCGTTCTTCCTCTCTGGTCTTTCCGTTCTCTCCCTGTCTCTCTCGTTCCCTCTCTTCATCTCTGCACCTGTCTCTGCTTCACCTGGGTGGCATCAGCACTTGTCCCTAATTTTCACTTTATAAACAAATTAAATACACTCAAATTTTCAATCCGCTCATTTATTTCATTAATTTTGGTGATAATTGGAACTTGCCAAACTGTTTTTGAAGAAAGCCCAGTTTGATTGAACCTTATTACGTGTCAGAATTAGGGGCAAAATGTTGATTTAACCCACACCTTTACCCTGATTTGTCCCTTGAGACAGTGATTGAGGGAGTCTAGGAGGACTAGGGTGTGATTCCTGTTCTGCCTCAGTACCTGAGTTCCTTACATTAACTACTCTGGGCCTGCAGGTGAATCTTCTCTCAGAAATCCCCCAGACTGCTCCAGGGTCTCTCTTCCAAAATCCCCCTCTGATCCCCAGAGCTCCCACACCAGCCCACAGGCAGCCCACTTACCCTGCTCCTGAGGTTCCACAGCACCTAACCTCCTTTCCTGCTGAAGAAAGCCTCTGTCTTTACTGGTCTCAAACTCTTCTAATTAGTCTTCAAAATTTTATGATTTCCCTCTCAAGTTGAAAACATCAGCTTGTTTGCAATATGCTTTACAGATGAAATTTTCCGACCCCATCCGAAATCTCAACGTGAGTTAAATTGCCTCTCCTCATGAGCATATTATTTTGTCTTATTGGGTAAAGAAGTAATAGAAATAACATTATAAGTCTAAATGTATGCCTGAAATACGCGTACCTGTGTGTGTTTACATGCTGATATGTGTGCTGGTAGCTGGCTAGCTCCCCAGGACTCGGGCCTGGTTGGGGATAGTTTGGCCCGGGCGGTGCGGCGAACCCCTGTGTGTAACCCCGCAGATAGATGGTCCGTCCAGCAGCCTTCCCCAGGGAGCTGTGAAAGAGAGGCAAACAGAGCGGGGGAGAGCTGGATAGCCATCAAACAAACTGCCAGGTCTTATTGTGTCAATAAACTAATTCCCACTTTAAGGTTTGCCCTTTGACCTTACAGCACTTCAGCAATGCAGGATTCCTTGTCTTCGGGCAAAGCGGGTTTGTGTTGGTAGCGATCGGGAGGGGGGGGGAGCGTTAGTCTTTCTCTGAAAACTCGATAAAGGTTACGTTTTTTTCTCATCTCAGCTTTCAATTTAGCTTGACAGCTAATATAAAAACCAGCAGCTGTCTCCACCTCTCTGCTCGCCAACTTAAACGCTTATCGTTTTTGTCACCTTGTCTGAATCTTTTTAGAAAGTGAATGCTTGGCGGTAAATGCTGCGAAAATAGTTGCCAAAAACAAGGCGACGTCGCCCTTTGGTTTTAGCAAAGCATTACCTGAAGGCACCTCTCTGCAGTAAGACTTCCCTTTGAAGAAGGCTTTGTGTTGGAGATGAAGGCGAAGAATGAGAGGACAGACCCCCCCCCCCACAGTCACACGCTGGTTTCCTCTTTGGAGCAAAAACACACACTATAGGAATGACTCCCCAATGGCAAAACACTACAAACCCATTGAGTTAATGAATCGGCGGCTATTAGAGGAGAGCACGGCGAGGGGGCTGCGGAGAGGTTTTTGCGGCTGAGCCGGGGTGAGGGGCTCGTCTGAACCCGCGCACAGCGTCTCGCATCGCGGACGAGCCCGGTCCTCGCAGTGGGGAGAAGGGCCGGACACTGGAGCCACCATGCGCTCGGACTGCGTAGGGTTTGTACAACTCAGACTCATTCGTGTGTGTGTGTGTGTGTGTGTATGTGTGTGTGCGTGTGTGTGGGATGGTGTGTATAGTGAGCAGGGAGCCACAGGGGTCTAACAGAAACTCTGGCTGTGTGTGCTGCTCTGTGGGAAATGCCGCTCGCATCAAGCAGCAATAAAGCAGGAAATCTGCGGAAAAAAAAAACATTTAAGTGAACATTTGAAGGGTCTGACTGTGTTGGAGTGTGCCTGTGTAAACCGGTAGAACAGCTGCCGTTTGTTACATTTACACCATCTCACTCAAACCCTATGGTTTAGCTTCACAGACTTTGCATCTAGTTTTGTGCGACTGGAGTTGGCTGGATGCTGCCGCTCATAAGATTGAGCAGTGCTTACTCTTCCTCATCACAGTCTTCCTCCTTCTGTCACCCCTGCCCTGCCTGGTGCCGGCCCCGTCCCCCCTCTCCTGCGCTCCTTACCTTGTGTACACATGTGCTTACATCTCCATCCACTAGAGGTCAGAGCGACATGCCCAGAATGCACTGAAACATTCTGCCTGTCACTGGATTCAAGACTTTGCACTCCGCTCTGTGTTAAAAAATGTGTATAATTGTGTTTAAAATACCTGCTTTGGATAAATTAATGTTTATAATGAGTAAAACATTTGACAATTGCCTGTACAATCATCCTATGACTCCCCACGCTCATGATTTACCAGGGTCTGTCCCAGTCTCTGACAGAGAGTCGGAGTTTGTCGGCTCTGAGGGGGATTAGCTGGGCTCATGTGGGGGGTCTCTTTGTTAAAGGTCTCACTCCCTACATCGGATCTTTAATCTCATCCTCTTTAGAACATGCAGAAGCAGCTTAGAGCCCAGGGCTCTTTATTGTCCTCTGACTTCCCTACAGACCAAAGCCCCCCCCCATGTCGTCTAAACCCTCCCCCCCCCCCATTCTTGCGCTTTCACACAGCCAGGCTCGCCAGCTGCATTGTCGCCTGTCCGCTTTGGGCCGGGTTTTTTCCGTACTGTTATCGAGTGTACAATTTAGAGCCTGAATGCGCAGAAGGCGCTGTGGTGCGCCGGCGTTTCCTGCGGTAACTCGGCAGCGGAGGCGCCCTGACCTCACTTCAGCGCAGCTGAAACAGGAGGATGTGGTCATGTGATGTGAAGGGCGGCGAGTGGCGCCCCGTGTCAGGCTGTGAGTGACGGCGAGGCTTCGCTGCTGAACTTTTGCTCTGTAATTACACCGCCCGGACCTTGAGCCGCGGCGTGCGGCGGCCACAGCACCTGCACTAGCCAGCACCGCTGTAAACAAAATCGCATTTTACCGTCGTATGTTGATAGAGCTTTCCATTAAATTATAAAATGTATTGTGCCCCCTCTGACCACACCCAAGCCAATCAAACAATACCAATAGTAGTAGCCCGTTAATAGGCTGGGCGTAACCTGCTTAGAAGGGAAAAGCCAGATTGATGTGTGATTGAGGTCCTTAATGACTGATACAACTTTGTGCGATGTGCAGGCCGTCCCTTTCGAGATTAAACAGCCTCGATATTAAAGGCAACAAAAGGAGTGGAACAAAGCAGTCCAGGGGCATCATGGGAAGCGGGACGCAGTCCTCCAATCCCCATCCTGCGACTCGCACGGTCGCCCACGGCAGGAGAGGGGTGTGTGTAAACCTGTCTGGATTTGAACATCCATTTACATTAAGAACCTGTTGCTAAAAGCTGTCTATTTTTTTCTGATGATTATTTGAAGGGGAGAAGCGGGCCTCATATGTTTGCCCTTGTAGTCCTGCTTCACATTGTGGCGTAATGGAGCCTCAGCTGCTGGATTGCGGCTTTTAATGAAAAAGTAGGGCTATAGAAAACAGGTACAATCCGGTCTCGTATTTCAGCTGGCTTTGTTATGTCTGACAATGAGGCAGGGCTGTTTGCTTCTTACAGACTTGGTAAATGGTGCTCTGGAGCCTGAGTGAGGCCCAGCCCTGGATATTAACTCCAGCGGAGCCACCGCAGGATCAATACGCTGCTAAATCAGGCCGCGCAGCCTCTCTGCTTTATTTCTTTATGCGTCTCTGTCATTTTTGCTGCTGATTTTGCGGCTCAAATTTAATTTAGATGCAGGAATGTCTTTTCACAAGTAAATTGGGCGGCCGGATCGTTTTTGTAATTGCATGTGTGTGTGTGTGTGTGTGTGTCTGTGTGTGCGTGTATGCGGGCGCGTTCGTGTGTTTGTGTTTGTGTCCATGTGCTTGCAGGAGTGTGGGTGCATGTTTATTGCATATACCGTATGTGTCAGCATGTATTGCATGAGTGCATGTAAGCACATGTATGGGTGTATCTTTGCGCACAAATATTTTGAGTTTAACCGTTTGGATCATGAATAGGTGTACTATAGTGCATTTGTGTTTTTGGACCAGCTAGTTTGAGTGGTTTTCACATCTTTCCGTAAACTCTATGCTACCAATGAGGTGAAAATGAAAGCGGGAAAAGATTTCAGCGCTACAGTGCAGTAAATATTGGTCAGTGGCACATTTTTCTTGGTTTGGTCCTGTGCCTGAGTACATTACATTTGAACTGACACAATGAATATGAGGATAAGATGTGAAATGTCAGCTTTAATTTGAGGATATTAATCATATATCCATGCTCGGCAATTCGTGCAAATACATAGTCCACCATTTTAGGGTACCAAAAATAACTGGACAGCTGGGAGCTACTTGTATTTTTGGCCTGTTGTGTTTATTTACATTATTTGGAAATTTTCAACAAAGGCTAACGAGAGTTGCGGAATTGATGGTAGGTCTGTACTTTCTCTCTGCATACATATTGTAAAGTGTCAATTTCTGTAAAGCAGACCATCACAAGACTGAAAAATCAGAATAAATTGATCAGAAATATGGCCAAAAAATGATAATGTATAATACAATTATCCAATTATATATAATTAGAATGTAGGACTACACTGCTGAGCTCAGCGGTAGCGAACAGCCCAATTGGCCATGGATGAACGTTGTCGAGGGTGACCAAAGACTGCGTCCAACTATGATGAGAAACCTTTGTGCAGGCATGAACAGATCCAGAACACTCTCCAGGATGCAGGCATCCATATATCGGCTGCTAGGCAGAAATTGAAGGAGGATACAAACATCCCTCTAAAGTAATAAGTCGTCTTGACCTGTTTTCAGTCTTTTTCCTTGATTAACAAGTTTTCCAATGATTGGAATAATCCATCAGCAATTACACACACAGCTTCCTTCTTGATGCAGAGCTGCAGAAATTTTAAAAACAGTAAATTCAGAAAAAAAAATGTTATGTTCACTTTACAATGAGGATAAATTACTCTGTTCATTCCTGAGTTGGCTTTTGGCACATCCTGCACTGCAGGCTGTTTAACCTACACTTCATGATTGTTTTAATGACCGCAAAGAAAACAAAGATTAGCAAGAAGTATCCACTACTGAATAATGCTGAATGAAGTGCAATAGCGCATCATGAAATGATGTATTTCATCTCTTGTCTTACCTTAATGACCAGAATTGGCCTCACCTGATTGTGCTGAGTGTTTATCAGCTTCAAGTAATGTTAATTTAAATAAACGATTAAAAATGGGTCAAGACCAATCATTAGTTTAAAGGTAGGTTGTCTCCCTCTCGAATTTTCAGCTCATCAGCCGACACAGCCTCATATCTGTGGCTTCATTAAGGACAAGCCGAAATCGGCACAGCCTCAAAGGTTCCCCTCGATGCACATCACCGGGAACCCCACACTAGAGAATGAACATCAAAAACTGCAGAGTGGAACTCAGTCATGTACAGAAGAGATTAACACTGACCAGTTCTAATGGACAGAACAATGTAGAGATTGGCAGGAATGCTCTGTAACCCAAACCCCCCCCCCTAATGAACAGTGGTAGGGGTAGTAATATGGCTGCATCTGAAAAATGGCACACTGGCCTTCATTGAATGTGCGGCTGCTGACACCAGCAACAGGGGGCGTTCAGAAGTGCACAGAAACGCCAGCACAAATCCAACCAAACGCCTCAACGCTCATCAGCGCTTCACCTTGCAGCAGGAAAATGACCCCAAACATGGCGCTGAAGCAGCCAAGGAGGTTTTCAGAACCTTAATGGAATTTCCCTCACCGGCCAAATCACCAGATCTTAGTTCAACTGAACGTTTCACCTGATGCAGACAAGACTTAAGGTAAAATGCACCCGAAACAAAAAATGTACTGAAGACGGCTCAATTTAATTCCTTCATATAAGTCAGGCAGTCATCCAAAGCAAAGCTTTTAGAACCAAGGACTCAATATGACTCAAATTTTGAATTCAAAAATGTTAATTTGTACTTACCTCAGCTCCTCTAAAAAGGATGGACTGTGTATTTAAAGGACTGTAATTTCTACAAGGATCATCCAGTTTGAATATACATGCCCGCTAATTAAGGCTTACAGTTCACACTTTACCGTGATATTTACTGAAGTCTCAATTTATATCCAATGTCCTGAAATATTCAGCCAAAAAAAAGAAAAAACTGTGTCACTGTCCAATACTTACGCATTACTCTGTAATTCAGTGAGCAGATAAAACTGCAGCACCTTCAAATACACTGCTGTCTCCGTGATTGATTATGTGTCTATAATGAGTTACTACATCATGCACATATAAAGGAAAGATTATTACCGTTAATAATAATAATAATAATAATCATAGGAAGAAGAAGAAGAAGAAGAAGTAGAGGCACTCCGAGAGCGCAAACCTCCGCCAAAGCAGCACAGTTGAAATCTTGCTGAGTGAACATGGCTCATAAGAAATTTAAGGTATCTGCAACATAGAATTTCGAAATGGTTGCTGTGGCGGCCATATTGTTTGACTAATCGCGGTCAAAATCAGTAGGGTCCATCCCTGATGTAATAGCAACCCACCCACCAAATTTCAGAGATATCCGTTCATTACAACCCCAATTCCGAAATAGTTGGGACGAAGTGTGAATTGTGAATTAAATCATAATGCAATGACTTTCACATCATATGAGCCAATATGTTATTTACAATAGAACATAGATAACATTTCAAATGTTGAAATTGAGACATTTTACATTTTTATCCACAAAATGAGCTTATTTCGAATTTTCTGGCTGCAACAGGTCTCAGAAAAGTTGGGACACAGGCAAAAAAGGGCTGAAAAAGCAATTAATAGATAAGAGAATCAGCTGAAAGAACATTTAGCAAGTAATTAAGTTAACTGGCATCAGGTGTGTAACATGATTGGCTATAAAAGGGATGTCTTAGAGAGGCTGGGTCTCTCAGAAGTAAAGATGGCCAGAGGCTCTCTAACCTATGAAGGCTTGCATAAAAAAAATTGTGGAATACTTTAAAAACGATGTTCCTCAACATCAAATTGCAAAGGCTTTGAAGGTCTCATAATCGAAAGTGCATAACATCATCAAAAGATTCAGGGAAACTGGAAAAATCTCTGTACGTAAGGGACAAGACTGAAGACCTTTACTGATTCCCGTGATCTTCAGGCCCTCAGGCGCCACTGCATCACTCACCAGCATGATTCTGTCATTGACATTACTAAATGGGCCCAGGAATACTTCAAGAAACCACTGTCTGTAAACACAGTCTGCCGTGCCATCCACAGATGCCACCTAAAACTCTATCATGCAAAAAGAAAGCCATTGTTGAGCATGATCCAGAAGCACCGCCGTGTTCTGTGGGCCAAGGCTCATTTAAAATGGACTGTAGCAAAGTGGCAAAGTGTTCTGTGGTCAGACGAGTCCAAATTTAACATTCTTGTTGGAAATCATGGGCGCGTGTCCTCCGGCTAAAGAGGAGAAAGACCACCCCTCCTGTTATCAGCGTTCAGTTCAAAAGCCAGCATCTCTGATGGTATGGGGATGCATTAGTGCATATGGTGTGGGACACTTGCATGTTTTAAAAAGCACCATGAATGCTGAAAGGTATGTAAAGGTTTTAGAGCAACATATGCTCCCCTCCAGACGACATCTATTCCAGGGAAGGCCTTTTGTATTTCAGCAGGACAATGCAAAACCACATACTGCTGCTATTGCAACAGCATGGCTTTGTAGTAGAAGAGTCCGTGTGCTGAACTGGCCTGCCTGCAGTCCTGAGCTTTCAAATGAGAACATTTGGAGCATAATTAAACGAAAAGTCCGTCAAAGGAGACCCAAAACTCTCCAGCAGCTGGAAGCTTGTATTAAACAAGAGTGGGATCAAATTCCAATGGCTAAACTCAAGAAACTTGTCTCCTCAATGCCCAGACACCTCCACTCTGTCTTAAAAAGAAGAGGGGATGCTACACCATGGTAAACAGGCCCCTGTCCCAACTTTTTTGAGACCAGTAGCAGCCATTGAATTTGAAATGAGCCCATTTTGTGGACAAAATTGTAAAATTTCTCAGTTTCCACATTTGCTATATTATCTCTGTTCTATTGTGAATAAAATACTAGCTGGTGTGATTTGAGAGTCATTGCATTTTGATTTCATTCACAATTTACACTTTGTCCCAACTATTTCGGAATTGGGGTTGTACTTTTTTAGTTTTCTTGTAACACAAACAGACAGACGAACAGACCAACGCTGGCAAAAACATAACCTCCTTGGCGGAGGTAATAATAATTTATTATCTTGAATTTGCTGTTTTTTAAATAAATTGGATTTTTTGCTGGTCCAGACTCCTGGGTGTAGACTGCATGTAAAAGGCTGTGACAGATCTGGGAATTTGCTGGTGTAAAATACAGTTAAATTATCGGGTGAACAGAGCAGGGGTCAAGAGGCAGGCAGCCATTTGCGTTGGCTGGCAGGAGCGTTTAAGTTGACAAATAGGATCTGCTGGGAGACCGCAGCCACCTGCCACTTAGTTATTAACAGCTCTTTCTGGAGTGATTTATCTGGCACTTTTTAAAGAGGGGGCACAGCTATTAGAATATTATTCAGAAATTAGCCCTGTTTAAGCATGAGGCCTTGGCTGGGCTGACCCCTTAATATACTTATAATGATGCCATTTACCAAACGGGGCTTCAGCCAGAGAGGGGAGAGCTGGGCTCTGAGCATGCTCACATCGCCATGGAGGTGAATAACACACCTGGGGTGCTTCTCTTCGAGCTTTAAACTCACAGAAAGTGTTTGGTTGGACTGTTTCTTTGTAATGTGCCAAAGTATTTGCCCCTTCTCACTATATTCTTTTTTTTTTTTTTTTTTTTTGCTTATTTGTCATATGTAAATGGTCATCAAACCAATTTTAATTGAACACAAAATCATTGCATTTGTTAAAGGTAAAGAGTTATTCAAAACATATATAACCCAAATTAAAAAACTATTTCCTCCTTTGACCTTCTAACTGGTTGTGCCACCCTTGGTGGCCTCAACTGCAGTCAAACGTTGGCGATAAGCGTCAGAGTCCTTTTCATCACTGTGGGGGAATTCTGGCTCACTCCTGTTTGCAAAATTGTTTTATTTCAGCCACATTCGATGATTTTTGAGCATGAACTGCCTGTTTGGTTAAGGTCACACCAAAGCATCAAAATCAGATTCAAGTCAGGACTTGACTCAGCCACTCCAAAACCGTAATTTTGTTTCTTTTGAGCCATTCAGAGTTGGCCCTGCTTGTGTGCTTTGGATCATTATCCTGCTGCTCAACTGCGCTTAAACGGACTTCTAGTGAAGCAAACATTTTTCCAAGATATTCACTTTTTAAACTAATTATTATCAAAATAATTCTATTAGAAATTGCAACTTAAAACACTGAGTTTCTGTAGCATCACATCAGTGGTTGCCATGGCAACAGCTGTTTTAATGAACATATAGATACTTAGAGAAACACAGTTATTGAGATAACTAAACAGTGTTTGGTTATAATTTCAGATGTAATGTGAATGAAAAAACATTCCTAATGTCAGTACAGAGCTTTTTTTCCAGGTTTCTATGTTCTAGTATTGATTTTGACCCTAAATCAATTTCGGCGGGAAACAGCTAATTAAGCATGCATATTTTGATTTACTCATATTCAGAGGTACATATTGCAAAAAGAGCTCTGTACAGACATAGATCATCACAAAATGAAGAAAACTGCCAAATATGAAGTTAATTGGATGTACAGTTGCTGACAAATCTGTATTTTCTTGTTGAAAATCTGTATTTTTAGAAAAACGTGATTTTATTTCGGCAGTAATAATGTGATCGAAGTTTGACTGTAATATTCTCAGGAGGAATACATTTAGTATTTTGTTTTTAGTGTTTTTTAGGATTTTTTTTTTACGTTCTTAAAAGGCACCAGCCTCATAAGTAACTCCCTCTTCTTCAATCTGTTTCTTCCCTAGTTTTATGTGCTTGTTGAGCGTCTATTTGTTTCTTTTTTCAAGTTCTGGTGCTTTCGCGTTTTTCACTGTTTCACATGGTTTCTGTCCATTTCGTGATAGCCTTTCATTGAGTGTGCCCCTGCCTTTATGCCTCATTGGCCATCATTGAAAGTCACCGCACTCATAGCTGTTCCAGCCTTGAAGACAGTGTTCGTGACGAATGTTTCCTTTGGAACACGACTCCACATTACGGACTATTTGAAGAACCACTTCATGTTCTTACCTCAAAACCAAAATTTTGAACCAAAATTGGCATTTTGCTTAGCTATAGGTCCCCTTAAGTATTTTGTCACAAATTGATGGCTGGACATTCTCCTTCAGGATTTTCTGGTTGAGAGCAGAATTCATGGTTTCTTCAATTATGGCAAGTCGGCCAAGTCCTGAAGCAGCAAAGCAGCCCCAGACCTCCACATTACCACCACCATGTTTGACTGTTGTGACGCAGCACGAGCTTCACATATACAAAAAGGGGAGGAGGACAACGATTACGAATTCCAAATCATTCAGATTTATTTTCCGTTTCAAACGTTCAATAATATGAAATCATTTTTCGAGGCTGCACAGACATGGCAAATCAAAGAAAGATCAGGTGCCGGCCTACAAACAAGGCCCAACACTAGATCCTCGAACAAATGTGCCGGTGGCACGTAACAAGCCGAATCAGAGTGTTCCCCCTGAGCACAACTTAGAGCTGGTTCATATAGACGGCGCGCTCTCAAGAATTAAGTCACGTGTACCACCGGCACACCTGTAAAAAGGCAAACAGAAGACAAGATTAGCAATCACAATAAACAGGACCAAGACAAGCACAGACAAACACAAAACACAACAATTAACACTGAAAAGGCCAGAGGGCCGTCACACTGTTGGTGTGATGTTCTTATTGTGGAATACTGTGTTAGCGTTACACCAGATGTAACTGTCCTCCAGAAAGTTCTACTTTTGATGCATCAGTCCACAGAATATTATCCCAAAACTCTTGGGGTTCATCAAGATGTTTTTTGCATTTTTGATGGTCAGCATTGGTTTTCGCCCTGTGGCTCTCCCATGGATGCCATTTTTGCTCAGTCTCTTTCATAGAGTGGCATTGTGAATGCTGATCTTAACTGAGGAAATTGAGGCCGACAGTTTTAGATGCAAGTCTGGGTCCTTTTATGACCTCATGGTTGAGGACTCTTGGTGGAATTTTGGTTGGTCGGCCTCTCCTGGAAAGGTTTACCACTGTTCCAAGTTTGCTCCATCATCTGTTCTTGATTTCTTTAGATTGCGGAAACAGGTGCTGCTTTTAGACTACTTCATATTGTCACCACTTAAGTGATGTTTAGATTCAACAGGGCTGGCAGTAATCATGCCTGGATGTACCAAGTGAAATTGAAACCCAATTATCTATTAACCCTCTCATGCATGAATTATGATAAACTCAGTCAGGATTTTTTTACAAATATGCAGCAGTGCCCAAAGTTGCAGGCATATATAGAGAAAAAACACTTTTAAACAGCTGTACACTGTAGTGACCTCTATGCATGAAAGGGTTAAATTTGTTGAATTGGTTGATTTAGAAACTTTGGAGGCAATTTTTTTTTCATATAGACACTGAAGGGTTGGATAGCTTTTTTCCTTCAATAAATGAAATGATCATTTAGAAGTGCAGTTTGTGTTATTCAGGTCATCTTTATCTCATGTTAAAATTGGTTTCATGACCTGAAACATTTAAGCGTGACAAAAATGCAAAAATAAAATAAATTGGGAGGGGGCAAATATTTTTTTTATCGGCACTATATGTCAAACTGAACTCTGACCCAAGGGTTTGTTTGATGCATTTATTTGTGTTTTACACTAAAAACCAGTGTTGGACATTTAAGAGATTGTGCAGTGTTTCTGCACTCGAATTTTAGGTGGGGTAAATTAAAATGAGTTGAGAAAGGGCAGGTATGACGTGGCTGTCGACTGGAAATGTTCCATTAACAGCTGATACTTTTCCTCAGCTATTTTGTCGCCTCTTTTTGTGAATTTTCCCAGATCCCCCCCCTGTCTATCAAATACACTAATGCAGGGATGTTTACTCAATTTCTTTGCCTCAGTTACCTTGGTCACATTGGAGCAAAACCACTGAAAATAAAGAAAAAATAAATATACACCAAGGTATCCAATACAGTATTTGCGCAATGATAGGCTTGTACAATTATGGGCTGTAACTTCTTCATGTATCGCTCAATATGGGTTTACAGCCCTGAAGTGAAGCTGACTGTGCCGTTTAATATGAACGTATTTACATTCTTATAGAGGAAACCAAATAGGAATTAATGCCTCTAAAAAGTTGTGTCACCATTTAAATACAGTGCCGTGAAAAAGTATTTGCCCCCTTCCTGATTTCTTTTTTTTTTTTTTGCATATTTCTCACACTTAAATGTTTCAGATCATCAAACAAATTTTTAGATTTGACAGAGATAACCTGAGTAAATACAAAATGCAGTTTTTAAATGATGATTTCATTAGTTAAGGGAAAAAAGGTACCCAAACTTATCTGGCCCTATGTTAAAAAGTAATTGCCCCCCGAACCTAAACTTACCCTTGGCGACAACAACTGCAATCAAGCGTTTGCAATAACTGGCAATGAGTCTTTCGCCTTGCTGGAGAGGAATTTTGGCCCTCTCTTCTTTGCAGAATTGTTTTAATTTAGCCACATTGGAGGTTTTTCAAGCATGAACAGCCTGTTTAAGGTCATGCCACAGCATCTCAATTGAATTTAAGTCCGGACGTTGACTAGGCCAGTCCAAAACCTTCATTTTGTTTTTTTAAGCCATTCAGAGGTGGACTTGCTGGTGTGTTTCGAATTATTGTCCTGCTGCATCACCCAAGTGCACTTGAGCTTGAGGTCGCAAACTGATGGTCGAACATTCTCCTTCAGGATTTTCTGCTAGAGACCAGAATTCATGGTTCTATCAATTATGGCAGGTCGTCCAGGTCCTGAAGCAGCAAAGCAGGCCCAGACCGTCACACTACCACCACCATGTTTGACTGTTGGTATGATGTTCTTTTCATGAAATGCTGTGTTAGTTTTACGCCAGATGTATCGGGACGCATACCTTCCAAAAAGTTCAACTTTTGTCTCATCAGTCCACAGAATGTTTTCCCAAAAGTCTTGGGGATCATCAAGATGTTTTTTGGCAAATGTGAGACGAGCCTTTGTGTTCTTTTTGCTCAGCGGTGGTTTTCGCCTTGGAACTCTCCCATGAATGCCATTTTTGCCCAGTCTCTTTATTATTATTGAATCATGAACACTGACTTTAACTGAGGCAAGTGAGGCCTGCAGTTCTTTAGATGTTGTTCTGGGTTCTTTTGTGACCTCCTGGATGAGTTGTCGATGCGCTCTTGGAGTAATTCTGGTAAGCCCACCACTCCTGGGAAGGTTCACCACTGTTCTAAGTTTTCTTCGTTTGTGAATATTGGCTCTCACCATGGTTCACTGGAGTCCCAAAGCCTTAGAAATGGCTTTGTTACCCTTTCCAGACTGATAGATGTCAATGACTTTGTTTCTCATCTGTTCTTGAATTTCTTTAGATTGCGGCATTATGTATTGCTTTTTGAGATCCATTAGCCAACTTCACTTTGTCAGGCAGGATCTATTTATGTGATTTCTTGATTCAACAGGTCTGGCAGTAATCAGGCCTGAGTGTGGTTAGTGAAATTGAACTAAAAAATGTGGTTAATCACAGTTACTTCATGATTTAACAAGGGGGGGCAATTACTTTTTCACATGGGGCCGGGTAGGTTTGGATAGCTTTTTTCCCTCAATAAATGAAAGCATATTTCATTTTTGTATTTACTCACGTTATCTTTGTCTAATATTAAGATTTGTTTGATGATCTGAAACATTTAAGTGTGAAAAATATGCAAAAAAATAAGAAATCTGGAAGGGGGCAAATACTTTTTCATGGCACTGTACTTGTGGACTTCACTCTGTCTGTGCACCACCAAATTTTAAATTCATTAAACTGTGATTTGAAACACATTACTGAGAAGCAGTATGTATAACTGGACATGATTTGGTATTTATTCATGTCTGAGCACCGAGGTAAGCCTTACCCAAGCAGAGTCCTGAAACACGTGTTTCCAGAGCTGGTTCCACTGGCAGGTTGTGCAAATGTTGCATTGGATGTCTGATACTGCAGCCTTCGGCGATGTCCGTCTGCCATTGCTTCAAGGATTCATTGATGCAAAATTGAGCAACATTCTTTGGGTCAGTTGAATATTTCTGCACTGTGTAATTTAATAAATTAAAAACTCCAAGCATTATAGTGCTCTAATTTGCAATCACATCCACTGCATAAGATGTGGCACAGAAATTGTACCAGCAGAAAGGAAAGCCAGTGGACTCCAGGCTGTAACATGGTTTGGTTTTGTAAATTAGATTGTTGCACACAAATGAGTCCTACTTTCCTCTGTCCCTTTTAAATTGCCCCACTAAAACAATGTGGGACCCGACGAACAGAAGATTATCTCTGTAGATCAAAGTATCTTTTACAGTTTGTCTTTTTTTCATTTTTGTTAAATACTACTAACTACGGTAATTATGCATAAAAACCCAGTTGGTGGCTGGATGCAGAATACATTATCATTCTGATAGATGAGCCTAAATAATCAACACATTAATAATTCATACGGCAATTCATTATGCATGTGTGTGCATACTTTTCAGCCACAATAAGCACCTCATCAACCTGATGCCAGCCCTTAAACAATGGAGTTCCATTATTAGCGGCGAACCCCAGTTTACGCTTGTTAATCCGCTACTTGTATTATTTTATCAAACATTCATTTAGTCCGCGGCTCAGCGCAGTAACACTGCATTTGAGTGTCTCCTCTGTTTTTAAAGTTAATGGCTTGAGCCGCGGCCATTATTGAGAGCCGGAATATTACAAACACAATTAAATCCCAGCCGGACACTTTTTATTGTTGAGCGAGGACACAGAGTATGTCAACTTAAAACGTGCCGCCATCAAAACTAATTACGAGACGTCTCTCCTGCACCCCCCCTCTTCCTTCAGGGCACCTCTCCCCCTCTCCACATACATATATTTTTACACTGGTGTGCCACTTATAAGTAATCAGATTTTTTTTAGGGTACTTTTTGTCCCAGTATGCTTTGCTTCTTGTGCCTTTCACTCTGCGCAGTTGGTCGCTGTTAGTAGTTCATATTCCCTCATAACTCGGCCGCGCTGATTAACTATTCCAGACTGCACTTTTACCCCTGATACCCTATACAGCCTGTTACTCAAGCTACTGTGTCTAGTTTACTCACTGGGGCAGTTCTCTCTCTCTCTCTCTCTCTCTCTCTCAGTCTTTAACCCCTTCTCTCTGTCCTCATGATGTTTTTATCTCAGAATTCTTCACTATGTCTTCATGGTGTTCTGCTTTTTCACTCTCCCTTCCTTACTCTGTGTCCCTATTCTTTCATTTTCTCTCTCCTTTTTAATTCTGTCTCCAATGAGTTCTTTCTCCTGGTAATACCAGTATGTAACCAACACAATACTGTTCACTGTGGACAGTGCCACACTATAAGATCTTCCTAGCCTTCACACCGCATTCTTCTCAGCAAGGCCCATTGTTCAGCCTTCAATGTCGCGGTAATAAAAAAAAAAACCTACAAGATTCCTCATTTAACTGTGCTTAAAGCAGAGTTCTTTAACTATGGCCTGAAAATGTTATACATTACAGTGTATAGGAAATGTACATTCAAGAATCACTGATATAGTGCCAGACTCTCCACTGGTTTCTGACTCAGACTGACCTTACTTCTCACATTATGAATTAAAAAGCAAGAAAGGAATAGAAATTAATCTTCTGATGTGCAAATACCTTTTATCAGTGTGGCCAGAGAAGAAACCTTGCTTTTCACCCATTTCTGAAGCTAAATTGTCTCGATTCATATATATATATATATATATAAATATATTGAGTTAGGTCAACGATTATGTTATTATCAACCATAGAATATTTGAATTGAAATTAAATCATAAATATGAGTTCAAAGTCAGGACATTTTGCTTCAGTTTGAGGCCAAAAAGACCAGAAGTTAGATGGACAGTGTCGGGATTACAGCATTTCTAAGGGGTCCTCCCTTTCTGGTGACCAAAAATATTTGGACAGGTGGATGCTCAGCTGTTCCATGGCCAGGTGTGTTTTATTCCCTAATAATTTCATTTAAAATTGAATACATAAAAGGTGTACAGTTGATTTTGAGAGTTACATTTCCATTTGCAGTCTGCTGTTGCTAACTCTCACTGTGTCAGTGCCAGGACAGCAAGCCATTATTAGGCTGAAAAAATCAAAACAAACCCACTTGAGAAAAAGAGAAACAATCAGGTGTGGCCAACTGAACTTCAGTCAATCAATCAATCAAGTTTATTTTGATCAACAGTATTTGATGTTACATTAAATATTGAAAATCATTATTATTATTATTATTATTATTCTTTTGTTGCCAATCGAAAAGGTAAAGGCTGAAGCTGTACAGCTTATAGCTGCCTATCCTTTTTACCATACAATTCAAGCAACAGCGCAATATACATACACAAAAACAAAGTTACAACCAAGAATTCCAAAAAAACATTCAGTCATTCATTCAAGTCGATACTTATCAAGGATAAGTTTCTTGAATTTTTTTAAATTGTGTGACATTGATACTTTCTTTGACATCTTCCGGCAAACCGATCCACAATTTCACCCCACAGACAGTAATACACATGCTTTTCAAAGTGGTGTGCACACTAGGTTGCTTAAAATTCAGTTTACCTCTCAGGTTATACCCCCTTCTCTATCCATGAACATATTTTGTATGTTGGCAGGAAGTTGATTATTCCTTGCACTATACAGTATTTCTGCTGTTTTGCATTCCACCAAATCCATGAACTTCAATGCCTTCGACTTTAAAAACAAAAAAATCCTAAATCGTATACTATCCTTATTGCGTTTTTTTTTTACCTCTTTATTTTCTGAAAAAGAAAGAAAACACTGGTGAGTTCAGGAATATCAGAGGCCAGGAGGACATAGTTAACACTCGTACTGGATGACGAAAGAATTCTTTCCCTGGTGAAGAATAACCCCTTCACAACAGTTGGCCAGATCAAGAACATTCTCCAGGAGGCAAGCGTATCAGTGCCAAAGTCAGCAATCAAGAGCAGACTTCACGGCCTCCAGGTGTCTCACACCGAAGACGCTTGTCTGTGAGTCCTGAGGTCTGGGCCTCACACCGAAGACGCTTGTCTGTGAGTCCTGAGGTCTGGGCCTCACACCGAAGACGCTTTGTCTGTGAGTCCTGAGGTCTGGGCCTCACACCGAGTCCTGAGTCCTGAGGTCTGGGCCTCACACCAATCAAGACGCTTTGTCTGTGAGTCCTGAGGTCTGGGCCTCACACCGAAGACGTTTGTCTGTGAGTCCTGAGGTCTGGGCCTCACACCGAAGACGCTTGTCTGTGAGTCCTGAGGTCTGGGCCTCACACCGAAGACGCTTGTCTGTGAGTCCTGAGGTCTGGGCCTCACACCGAAGGCGTTTGTCTGTGAGTCCTGAGGTCTGGGCCTCACACCGAAGACGTTTGTCTGTGAGTCCTGAGGTCTGGGCCTCACACCGAAGACGCTTGTCTGTGAGTCCTGAGGTCTGGGCCTCACAACCGAAGACGCTTTGTCTGTGAGTCCTGAGGTCTGGGCCTCACACCGAAGACGCTTGTCTGTGAGTCCTGAGGTCTGGGCCTCACACCGAAGACGTTTGTCTGTGAGTCCTGAGGTCTGGGCCTCACACCGAAGACGTTTGTCTGTGAGTCCTGAGGTCTGGGCCTCACACCGAAGACGTTTGTCTGTGAGTCCTGAGGTCTGGGCCTCACACCGAAGACGTTTGTCTGTGAGTCCTGAGGTCGGATGCTAAAATCCAAGCCACACCATTACCAGCTATGGCCGGAGGTCCACATGGGTGAGCCAACAAGTGGCGCAACCTTGCCGGGGATAAAAGGTTTAAGCTGGTTAAAAATGTGTTAGTTAATTGCCCTGTAGGGACCACATCTGGTCAGCCAGGCGCATTTAGCTGTATGAACAAAATTGCATGCTGACTATGTGATCCTTCGACAGCAAAAGCAGTGTGTAATTGGTGGTATGACTGCATAATGTAAAGACACAAAGGCCAGCCGTCTTGTGAGTTGGAGGAATCTCATGCCACAGCATCCTCCTCAATGGGAGCAGATTGGGCTAAACAGTTCAGCTGTATCCAGAGTGGGGAAAAAGGGGAAGGAGGGGGGAGAAGAGAAGACATCACCAGAGTAAATACAGGGGGTGGATGTGAACATCCAAACTATTGGTACGGCTCGGAAACTAGAAAAATCTAAAAATAGTATAGTTCTGGAACAATAACATACACCGATGAGTCAAAACATTAGAACCAGTCATGGATGCAGCAAATAATGTTGATTATGACATAACAATGGTCTACAGACAGATCTGAGTCAGATCTTAGTCATTTATCTTGACAGTTACTAGTATATAGAAGGAAACAACAAGCCGAACGTGCTTTTATTCCTTTGCATGTGTGTCTGGGACCATAAGAAAGCCTGAGTGCGCAGGTTGTCCTCCATGTCAAGGACTCCATCACTGATCTCCTCTGGTCACTTTTCACATGATGAGTGACCACATTTTCCTCACACGCTCCTGCAGATACCTGCACAGAATCACTATGGACTCCGGAGGGTCGGTCAGGCTGACCGCAGACTCCTGTCTTCCTTTCATCATACTGTATGAAATCCTTAAGAAAAGAGCGAAAGAAATGCTTGGCTTCAATGGGAAAATTAATTGCACCGTATACTTATTCTATCTATTATGTTTCATATTGACAATGTCTCATTCTTAGCGATGTACTTTCATCTGTGAGCTTCATAGTAAACGCTAGCTTTAAGCGTCAACTGATTTTGAAATCTTAGAAATCTACGGGAGGTATTATTAGTCTTTGTTGCAAATGAGCACTGCCCTTGAACTGACTTTAACTACAATCCAACATGGAGGGACAGCAAGATTATAAGGAAAGAGGCACACGAGAGAGAGAGAGAGAGAGAGAGAGAGAGAGAGAAAAGAGCGCTGCAGAAAAAAAAGCTTTTTCCAATGTAGACGAATATTCACATGGACTGGAGAGAATGAAAAAATTCAGTCTAAGATATCTCTCGACGGGGGAATAGAATGCTAAGCACTGTCCAATTGTTCTTTTAAATTACTCAAAGCATCGGCATGTTGTATAGAGTTGATTAATAAAAGATATTTATTACACAAATCCTCTGGTCGACATGTTAAAATACAACCCCATCTTTCATTTCTCCCCAAAGATCGCTGCTCTCTCAGGTTGAAAATACTCATTAAACAGCCTCCAGTGCTGCCATCCAAACCACGAGGTGATTGTTTTTTTTTTTTTTTTTTGAAGCAAGTGGGGGAGTCATTAGTAAACTCGTTTGTTTGGGGGGTATCATTAACAGAACAATCGCAAAGAACCTCGAGGGAACTCCGCTGACCTTTGTGCGGAATCTTTTCACCATTCATCAGGAGATATCAGCCCCTAATATGCAGAGAGAGACCAATTTTAAGGCACGGCCTTAATGAACTAACGATTGTAGTTTCTTTTCCTCTATTTTTTTCGGACTTCAGAAGAAAAAGCACCTTGGATTACGCAATGGCACCAAGGGCTATGCTGCACAAACTTAATGCACTCTAATCGCAGAACTGGGATTTGTAACTTGTGTGAAAGCATAGCTAATTATACAATTTTGTTATATTCTGCTATTAGCTCAAGTTCTGGGTGAGTCAAATTTATTGTCGCCAGTTTGGGTTGCCTATTTCACGTAACACTGGAGAATGCGTCACTCTTAATGCCAAGAGGGAAATATAATTATAACAAGCTAAATAATGTGACTTCTAGCCCAGGGAGCAGACTCTTATAAGAACACTTTATCCACCCATTGTTTAACGACTGACCAGTACCTCTCTCCTCCTCCTGTTCTCTGGGGTTGTGCATTTTATTCTGCTCTCAGGAAAAGCTCAAAGGTTTTTATAGGGGTGTCACTCCCTTGGGACCTCTGGGGACGCAAATCTCATTTACCAACAGCAACCATTTTGACTCCAAAAAAAAAAAAAAAAAAAAAACTGAAGCAGAAATGAACCTGTGCGGGGAGTGAGGGCTGGGACGACTTTGCAAGACGCAGGCTTTGCGAGCCTGGCACACCTCATCCACTGGAGACGCGTTATTTATTGTCCGGCAAAGCATTAACTGAACCAAAGTCAAGGTCCATCTGTAGCCCTTCTGCGGAGGCAGCTTCGTAAATCACAAGCTAGTTAGCTGGAAAGGGTCAAGACAGGGACAGCTTTTCTTCTTTATTAGGAACTAATAGTTATTCTGAAGGAGCAGTAATAATATGATAGGCATAGATGCAATAAAATAGGAGAGGAACTGGAAGCACTCCCACCTCGGAGGACTGAGGCACAATGCTCTTGCTGTGGCTGAAAGAATTCTGCACTCAGTGGAGCCTTTAAACCTGGCCATCTACGGTACAGGTCTGGGAGTAAACTTTCCACTTACTATAGAGCTCAAGAAGCCCAGTGAGTTAGAGAGTGTACTGTGTGAATTAATTCACCATATAATGACTGTCACTGTGATGTACAGTATTCACTCTTTCCTCTGTCCAGAGAAAAAAGTATCAGAGCTTTGCTTTTCCATTGAAGTATTACATTGAATATGAGTGGCATCCAAAAGGAGAAAGGTTGAACTGTGCGTGCGTGAGTGTGCGTGTGTGTGTGTGGTGTGCACATTTGTGCATGTACATGTGAGAATATAATTTACTTAGCTGAAAGTCCCTGCTGCAATTACCTCAGATTAATACAGCCAAGAAGGCAAAATCAGAACAACATTCTTTTCATGTGATGCACTGTCCCTTAATTGCTTTATTTATCCACTACTGGTATTAAAGTGACTGATGGAAGTTTGAGTTGCATGAGGCAAGAGTGGAATTACGAGGGTCACTTCTAATACACTCTTCTTTTATAAGAATGTCCGTTTTGGGGGTTGGGCCTGAATATTCTAAAAAATTTTCTCATGCTTCAGTTTAGAAACCTGTTTAAAAATATAATTTTCCATTAAAAATGGCTTAAGTTTATTTTTATTATTTTTATTTTATTTATTTATTTATTTATTTATTTATTTATTTATTTATTTTTGAAATTAGCATTTTAAGCCATTGATAAAGCACTCCCAAGAGCATTACAGTTTTGTGACGAGTCTTTCCATTTTACTTCTCGATACAAGCTCCGTACATCAGTACTCATTCTCAGCCTCAGGATGTTCTTATCATGTTCTTATTTATTAGGAATTTTTCAGCCGCAAAGTTCTCATAAAGAAGGTTCTCATAAACAAAAGTGAGCAGTGTAGATATGTTGCACTATGGGCACAGACATCCACCATTTTCATCATTAAGATGGGCAGTTTATTTCCGGTGTTTGTTCTCAGAGCCCCTGGATATTTCTTAGTTTTGGTTTCAAAGTAAAGTTTCTAATTTCAATACACAGGAAACAAGACTGCTCTGAGAGCACAACATCCTCCGCCAGAGTCGCGACTTTGATGTGTACCATCAGTCTATATGCAGCATTTGTGCAAAATTTCAGGGATGTCCTCTGAAAACTGTTGGAGCTGATTTCACCAACTAAACGCGGATTGCGCCACAACATAACCCCCCTTTTGGGCTTTTGCCCGGCGGGGATAAAAACTTAAACACTGTGAAAGAGTTGGTTGACCGGAACAAGTTCATGATGTGAAACGAGAATCTTCATTGACCTCACAGGAAAATAATGAAAACACTTTCACCCTCTTAAGTAATAGCTAATGATGAATTCTTCAGGTTAAAAAAAAAAAATTTTTTATTTCATTAACACAATTTAATAAAGGCCCATGGAATAAGCTTTGAGATCTTTTGATATTCGAGTACATCGGCCTATGATGACAAATGATTGACTTCGTTTTTGACGAAAATGAGTGGTAATGCGATTTTGTCGTAATACGAGTTACAAATTACAGCACACGAGGAGTCAATAATCATGAAGATATTCCTTTCGACCGCATCTTTATGAAACTTCTGACACTCGACGCAGCGAATGTGTTTTCTGACAGAACGGAATGGTTGTCTGCCTTGTTTCTAGTCGGACAGAGTGAGTGTAGGACTAATCTCGGATCTGCAAAGCTAGAGGTAGCCTCTTAGTTAGCAAACTAGCCAGCAACATACTCTCTGCTCTTCGTGTTTTAATTGAGCGAAGGGTCGACATTTAATTTGCTGTGGTTGGATGTGAGAAAGCTGGTTTTATATCTGCTCTCACTAACCTGGATTCAGCATGGAGAATCAAAGACTTTCGCCACATTTTACATTTCGCTAACCCGCTTACCAAATGATTCAAGTCACGCGTTTCATAGCCCCCACAGCCAGTTAGCTATCGCTGTTAATAAATGTGGGAAAACTTGCTAGATGGTCAGCTAGCCCTGTGCTTGCTGTGGTGAGAGTTAGCTCAGGCTGCGGCGATTTCCTAACCAGTACCCAGCATCAGGGAGTTGATTAGCGTTACCTTGTGTCCTGACTGCGGTTCTATCAGTTTGACCTCAGGCGTGGTGGAGAGGAGAAGCTCTAACCTTCCGAACGTGAAAAAAGTTAAATTCCAGTGAATGCAAAGCACTAGGAGGTAATTTGCGTATTGCAGCAACAATTTAAAAAGAAACGAATTCTAAAGAATGCAACATCTTGTTCCGAGCCAGATGCTCAGCTAGACAGATCACATGCGTTGTGAGACAGACTCATTTAGCTAATTACAATCACCGCAGTTTATCTTGCTAAACAGCAACTTGCATTCATAAGTATTTAATGTGCGGTTCAGCCACGGTTAATGCCATGAAGTATCGACGCTGAAAATGTGTTTTCGCTCCTTGGTAATGTTCGCAGTTTCCTTTGAACATTGGACTGTGGTCTTTGAAATAGTCAGCAGACACATGCTGGCTCACTTCACGAATCAGTTTGCGTCCTGAAAGCTTGGCACTTGGAGCAGGTTATCCTAAGTGCTATGTAGTAAATACTGATTGATACAATTACTTTATTTCAGCTTCTGGTTTATTACCTCTCAGACCCGAGAATATTGATTTAAAATAGGAATGAATCTGCTCTTAATCACAGTCATGAAAGAGGTTCTCCGGCGGATACACGGGTCCTTAGTGAACGTTCTGCTGTTCCGTGGGATCTTGAGGAACCACGGGCCACGTCCGGCTGCCTCTGAAGTACTAACATGCCACTTGCTGCAGCGCAAACTCCCGCCGTGGACCTCCTTCTGCGTGCGCTACAGCGCTGTATCCAACGACCAGTTCGGACTGTCGAACTTCAACTGGGAGGTGTCTGGCGCCAACTACCACATTCTCAGGACTGGTTGTTTCCCGTTCGTCAAATACCACTGTACTAAAGCACCCGAGCAAGATTTGACATGGGAGAATTCGTTCTTCACTACGTTGAAAGTTATCAATCTTGGTCAGTGGCATAATCTTTGTTAATAACAGTCTATTCAAACCTATTCAAAGAGTCTATTTTGATGTAGACTGGTTACAATCCCTTTTTCCGTGAACTATATTAATTTATTGACATGGCTGTATGACATTTTTCTTAAGGTGCTGTGCTTTTTGCAGGTATCCCTACGCTGGCCTATGGGCTGGGCTCCTGGCTCATGATTGGAGCGTCGGAAGTTGTGCACACAAGTGCTGGACCTGTGACTGTCTACTTCCTGTACAAGGAAAGAGAGGGCGCGCAGTATTGATGCATGTTGGTGACGCGCTAATTGCGCATCAGTGGCTGTTGAAATGTATGGTGCACCAAAATTTGCCTCAAGTCCTTCTGATTTCTCTTCTGGACAGACCCCGCCCCCGTGAAACTCCCTGTACTATAAAATGCTGGTACTCAGGACTACATCCTGGTATAATATTTTGTAGTTTACACAAACTACACAGAGTGCTCTCCTGATCATGTACTGTTTGACTGTATGTAAATATGTATTGTAATTTATTTTATTAAACTTGAGGGAACGCATTTTGTTGTAAGATTGTGTGCACCAGTATTCTGGTGGTTTAAGTTCCCATACTGTATTATTTTTATGTATTTACAATTAATGAAGATTGAATCTCATTGTCAACTGTGACTGTATCCCTGTTGTTTTGATTTTGACCATGCAGTCTCTTGAATTTCGTCACACAGTAGCTGCAATGAAATGACAGGTTATGAATTTACTTCCAGAAGTGTGAGAACGATGTGCAATTTTTTTTTCTTTTCATTTTGGTTTGTTGTCCTCTTTTGGTTGTCAGTGCAGAGAGATTCACAGCCGCAGCTCATGCGTTGAAGTGGTATAGCGTTCGCTCACTGCCAGCTGGGCCGTCGATAGCAAGCAAGAGGGGGCCGGCGTGCGCTTAGGACTGATAAAATGGTTTTTAATTACCAGACAGCGAGTGCGGCCTTCGTTCTGGACCCGTCCCTCTCAGTCTCTCCTCCCAGCAAACTCGGGAGGTTTGATTTCTGATAATGCGCACTGCTGACGGGGCAGACCTGTTCCTCAGCCGCCCCCGCTCCACGCCGCTGCCCTCTGAGAGGCTTTGACAAACTGCCGTATTGATCGCCCCTCCCCATTAGCGCACTGCTGCTGGAAGCATTAATCGGGCTCCTTGATTTCCCTCCCTTGTCTCCTCGTCTTTCAGTAACAATTAGGCAAAAGTCATAATTTCTTGTATTACATGGAAATCAATGGACCTCTTGCCCCCATGTTGTTGATAATTATAAGGGATGAGCATGGAACAGATAGTGGGTCAAAAGGTTTGGGATTTTAATGATCGCGTTTCCGTTCACTGCGGTCTGGGCTGACCATGGGACTTTTCTTGCAGCGCATTGGATGTGTGTGTGTGTGTGTGTGTGTGTGTGTGTGTGTGTGCGTGTGTGTGTGCGCTTCTGCCTAAAGAGACGAAGTGTAATGAGGCAGAATTGAGATGCAGCATCACTTGCGTAGCACAGATCTGGAACTTTTGTAGTCCTCTTTGTGCATGTTAGTGCCAATGAGTCCATTTATTTTAACGTGGCCTTAAAGAAAAGTGTACAGCGACATAGAGGAAAATAACCGGCTAGAAGCAGAAGAAGCAGGAACCACCGTGCCGTAGCTGTGTGAAGAGATGCACGCTGGAGTGTGTGATCTCGCCTTTGCGTAAACTGTGAGGGCGACCAAATGGATGCTGATGTCAGCGATTCTAATCCCATGTCATCATCACTGATGGCCGCTAATCATCGCTAACGAGTCTTAACGGGCACTAATGGGGATTGCTTACAGAGAGGAGACGAGAGGGGAGTGGGGGGGCTGGAACTGTATCCTCCGCGTTGGGAGCTACGTTAGCGCGCTAGGCCGGACACAACTCTTCTGTTTCATATTTAACCTCCACATCTTCAGTGATTTCTGAGTTTGGCGCACAGGTATGGCTGCACTTGGCGTACCATAATTACCCGTTGACCCTTTGTGCCAGGGGTTTGCGTTGACGGCACGTCTCGGAGTGGATAATGGCGCTGGACGGCCGCGGGTGGGGCCCTTGTTTCACGGCAATTAAAGGCCATTGCAAAGTGGTGTAACCCAAGCTGGAGCGGCTCTGATCGTGTTGCGTTCGCTCTGAGAGCTTTTCGTCTCGGCCTGCCGCGAGCTGCAGAGGACTGCATTAGTCTAAACAGCTGCTTAGCATTGCACATAACCCAGGTCAACAGTCTTCAGTATCAGAGCTGCAAACCTGTTACTCTAAATTAACGGAAAATGCAACTGCACTTTGCTGACAGATCAATGTCCTGTAAGGGGCATGCAATCAAGCCTGGTGTCTGTAATTGAGTGACTGAATGGCCTCCCAAAGATAAGGTATTAATCAAGCAAGGATTAAATGCTCTCTCCTGCAAGTTCAATTACATGTTAATGACTTGTGCCAAGCTGAAATCTTTAAATACTAATACTGTTTAAATCTTAAGTAATGAAAAATGACTCGAACATCATAGTGGATTGCCACAGGACAAAATCACTGTTTATCAGAAAGTATTTTGGTCTCCTCACTCGATGTATACTCTTTGCTAATTGTTTTTTTAAGTCTTACTTTAAACAGCCTCTTTTATTGAAAAGCGGTCTGTCCCTTTGGCTGAACCATGGGTGCAGTGTAATTATTTGTAATCCACAAGTTATCACATTAACAAATGCATTGCAGTTCCAGGTATTCGCGAGTTCAGTTTGTCTGGAATAAAAGATTTGAATCACCTGTAGATCTTTATACCAGAAGTGACTCTTCATGAGACGAGCACCTTTTGAAATGGCACAGTTGGTCTGTCTGCTTTGATGACGGTATTGGTACCCGCTCTGACCCTCTGACACACACTGATGGCGTCTGTCTTCCGTCTCTCTGTCGTCACAGAAGTGCTTGCGCCTGCCGAGCCACTTTTGTTCTTTTTCACGTCTTCTCTTTCAAGGCGGGGAGCGCACGTTTCCTTCCAGGTGACTTCCATCTTTGAATGCGGGCCCTCTCTCGTGCCCTTCCCGATCATCTATTATTTAGAAGGAAAAATCACATTAATTTTGCGGTGACACAGAAATGTATGAGGTTGGCAGAAACAATTATTGTATGCATAACCCCCGCGGCTAATTCGGTGGAGGTTATCGAGGAGTTTTCTGACTAACCACGAGCGCGCTTCGCTAAGATTTCTCGCGGTGGGCCAGAGTGGCAGCAGGTGTTTTCGGGGGTAGTGAAGGATGCCGAATCCATTACTGACACAGTGAGTGAGTGATGGTGGGGAAAGTTGGAATCATTTGAAATGCGCACTTTGTGATATGCATAGTGCTCTGTCTATCCTCATATTGTCTGCTACAGTGATGATATGAAAGGCCTGTGGAAGACTATCTGCTCCGCAGTATGTGAACCTCATTATATATGAATACTGAATGTAGTTTGCACCAGATAGGACTTTTGTATTCAATGATTTGATTTCTCTTTATTTTAATGTTTGACATGAGAGCTGTAACTTTAGTTTTTAGTGAAACTCACATGTAGTATCCTGAATTATTCATCTTTTGATGCGTGTAGAAAAGCAATTTGCTGTCTACATTTACAGCAGAAAGAAGCATGAAAATTGTGGGTATTTTGTCGGTGAAAAGGCAGAGTACTATCCTACCTTGACAAATCTCAGTACTGGTCTTTACCCAGTAAGTAAGTCCTTTTTCGATTTATTTAGCTGAAGACTAGCTAAAATAAGATTTTCAAAAATATACCCCTTTCCTTCATTGCAATTGTCTACTTGTCACAAAGCAACACGATAGAATCCTTCAAATCAATATCACCCTAAGTGTATCCCATTCTCTCCCAGTGTACCATGTATGTCTGTGAAATGTCCTTCAAATTTGCTGAAAATAACACAAAGACTTGGAACCTACTTTTTATGGGTGACACATGAGGGAGTTCGACCAAGTTGAATGTGCCTATAAATTGACAGTTTCTGTGTATAATCTGGAGTGCTCGTGGAAGTACCATTTTAAATGGGTTTCGCAGGAAACGGCCATCTTAATGAAGACCACCTGGGGTTTGGCGAGGGTTACTCGTACTGCGCGGAAGTAAGCTGAGCTGTTGTTCCCAAGAGGGGTGTTTTTCCGAGTTGAATGTTTTTTTTTTCTTTATTATTTATTTTTTATTTATTCACTGATTATTTTCATCATATGGGCAGTTTGGATTGATATCTGTTGTGCATGACACATTTCTTTTTGTTAGAGTAATGTTAGCTTCTGTCTTCTAGAGTAGAAGGCGTTGGCTTTACCGAAGGGCTGTTTAGTGCGAATGGGCATCGGTAGCCTTTGAAAAGGGGCGGAGAGTCGCGCCACTGTTACATACAGGAAGTTGAGGTTTAACCAAGGTCTGCTACATCTCCCAGCTGTGGCCCAAACACACACACACACACACACACACACACACACACACACACACACCACTTTACCTCCTCACACACTGTTCCTTCCTGTACCCGTCTGCCCTAATGGATAATACAGCATATTTTTAATTGAGACGTCTCTCTTTGTGTTGAGTGAGCTTTGAAATAAAAAATGAAAACGACGTCAGGCAAAATGGATTTGCTGTTATAGGTGGGTTTGACTCCTGCCCCCCCCCCACTCCTCTTTCCGTGAATTATGATTGCTGACCCCATACTATTGAAGCTGGAATTGCAACCTTTTTCTTCCATTGTGCTATTGAGTGTTGAAAGTGTTTTTGTGTGTGTGTGTGTGTGTGTGTGTGTGTGGGGGGTTAGAAAGCTATTAAAAATCTATTATCGCAGATCTTTTCACCCAGGGGTAAAATGTTCTCATTACTAAGCAGATTGGTAGGGATTACAAGTGGCTACATATTTCTTTTTTCCCCCTTCTTCCTCTTTCCATCTTTTTCTTCTTTTTTTTGGAACGGCTGAGCGGAGAGAGGCTGCCTGCCTGCCTGCTGTGCCAATCAGGGTTGCCATGGCAGCGGGCAGCGGGTGGTTGAAATGTTTGTCTATCATGGTGTAGCTCCACCCCAGGCAGGCTCTAACCCCGCCTACTTTTCAATCGGACATCATGTTAACCCAGGGCAAGAAATGAAAAGATCAATAAACAATCAAAATCCTGTCCTTTAACGGTTCCCAGTCTCCATTCTTTGCAAAATGTGTCTTGTAACATCTTGGTTGTTCACAAATTAGTTTTTACGGTGTTCCATGAGGTAAAACGAGGAAATATACAAATCTAAATAATACTAAATATGTTAAAACTAAAGTTTTTCCATGTACAACTAGCCACTTATTTTCATAGCATGATGGAGGATCGTGTTTTAGTCCGTGCTGGTGAAATAATACTGCCTGAAAATATGAATAAGACGGTTTTATCAAACGCATCTCAGTCGGTGTGTGTCGAGTCCTGGAGTTTTCTGTTGCTGCTCATGTTGATTATTGTTTTGTTTTTCCCCCCTTGGTGCCAATATTATGTTGACTTCATCCGTACTTACTGCTCACGCCACGGACATTAAGAGTAATGGATCATAATGGGTTCACCATGAGGTACAGTGAAAGCTAAATGAACTATCAGTTTTTATTATTTATTATGCAATACTTAAAGTTTCGGCTCATTAAAAGACAGACCCCCCGGGCCGGGAAATTTTTCAAAATCTACTTTCATCTGGGGATGTCTTTTACCCCCCATCAGCTCACAGTGATTCTGCTGCAGCCAAAGGCTCAATTTCCTCTTGTTTTTGCACATTAAAAAAGACGCTCAGAATTATTTATATTTCGGAATTTTTAATGTTCTGGTGTTTTTTTTTTTTCTTCTGTGTGTGTCATTGATGTTCAGTGTAGCGGCTCTGCAGTGGTAGTGTGGGGCTGTGAGAAGATGGAGGTGGAGTGGAGGGGCCCTGTAGGCTGTCTGTCTAATGCCCTCCAGCAGGACACTGGCCCTTGGTTTGATTTATCGCTCGTGTCACCGCTGTCCCGAAGCTGTCTTCGACAGGGGGTCCCTGTGCGCTACTGCGAAGGATACAACCAAAAAAAACGGTGGACAGCCCTCCTGTTTCAGACGCAGTGGTTGAGGTGCCTCTGAATTGTGACAGTGTGACATTTGTGGCCCCAAAGGACCCTCGGTGCAGACCCTAAAAGACTTCTCCGTCTCCCCGTTCAGTTCAGCTGGTCCAGGGCCAGGCTGACCAGGGTCACCTTCAGTTAGGTTTCCCCATCCTGTAGAGTTGGGGTTGCGGGAGGTCAGCTTGCTGATTTTTAAGAGGTTATGTGCCATCCAGCTCAAAGGTCAACGGCCTCGAACCGCCGAGCCGCGAGTCAAGGCAGAGGTCAGCGGGTTCATCGCTGGCGGAAATATAGATTCCGTGTCAGGCCACGTTTGGACACCCGGGCCACAGTGAAATGCCTGCAAAGGTAAGTCCCCATTGTAGGGCTGCGTGGCGAAAATAATCACATTTTAAACGTTCGCCTCCTTTTGCTGAAGTCCTGAATATAAGCAGGAGCGAAATCGTTACAGGGGCGGGCGGAGGGGAATGAAATAAATCTTCCCTTGCTTTGCTTCGTCTACATTTTTTTTTTTTTGTTCGGATGCTGTGTGATCTCCAATTTTTCTGCAAATGAGTTGTGGCTCCTGTAATAGTTTCCCGTTTCTCGGGGGAGGGCCCTGTCTGCGGAAAGCTGCTGATTGAAGGCAAAAATGTAATATAGGTGTAAAGCAGACGTGATGGGGGTCTTATGCAAGGGTTATGCATTTCTGGCAATTATTATATTCATATTCAAAGCATATGGATTTCGCCAGGGCGGCTGTTTACCAATCCATTGAGACTCGAGGATTTTTGCTTGGGTGTCGTTAATTCCAGATGAGTGGATAGCTATTATGTTGAATTAAAAGGAATTAAGACTAGTGACGCGGAGTTGGTTAAGTAAGCAATTCATTAGACCGGAGCGATGCTGCTGCCCTTGGATGGAGGGACATTACGAGCGACGCCACACAGTATGGGCCGAGTCTAGCCTTGACCTTAGGGCGATACTTACCCTCCAAATCCCCCTGCCAGCCTCGCACCAGCCTTTGGTCTCCCCCTCCCTGTGGCGGGCGACCTGGGATGGCGGTGTCGAAGTTCATCAGCCCTCATATTTGATTCATGGGGCTCTCTGTTCCGTCCCATTGGCTGCTGTGCTCTCTGCCACATGAGGTCATTCGCGCACGTCCTCAAACTCTGGCGACTACACTTGTTCAGGAGCAGGAGGGACTGCTGCCCATCTCTGCTTCTCTGAGACGTACAAGGCAACGCGCACAATCCAGATCAGACTCTCAGGATGATAAAACAAATGCAGCCATGATGTTTATATATGAGCGAACATTGATTATCACCGCTATGTAAAGCATCGCTGAAGGTGACGATACATGAGCTGACCCATGTCAAATGTAACCATGTGACCTAATTCCCCTCCAATCCCCTCGCAGCAGCAGGCTAATTGAGGAGCAGTCCGATTCCAAGGCTGCTAATGATGATGAGGGTGCAGGAGGGGGATATTTTGGGAAGGGGTGGAGTGGGGGTTGGGGGTTATTCTTGTCCCCTCAGGCCAAACGGTGACGCTCACTGCGGCCATGTTTAGTTATTGTCCAACAAAGGAAGGCTTTTCTCGTCGTTTTAATACACTGGTGCAGATTAGTGGGTAATTGCAGTTGTAATCAATAGAGTAGCAGAGTGGAAAATGAAAGGTGTGCTGGAGGGGTGTTAGACGTGTGTGTGTGTGTGTGTGTGTGTGTGTGTGTGTGAAAGAGAGCGTGTGTGCGTGAGTGTGTGTGTGTGTGTGTGTGCATATGTGTATATTGGAGGGGGGTGAGCCTCATTGTTCCTGTGCGGCCTAGTGACAACGCTCGCGGGCAGGAAGGGATAAAATCTGAGACGGGGTGACAGTGATAAATAGCCCTTTTCATCGCAGCTGCCCCACTTGGCCAGCCCGTCTGAGCCGACCCACTGCTCGTGTGCATTTCTGTATTTAGTTATGCATCCGCGCCATAAAGGAAATCACCACCGTATGGGTGCAATATTTCCTGATTTTTTTTTTTTTGCAGTTTCGGGGAGCTGTGGGGGCGGGGTTTTGAATGGTAGTTAAAAAATGTTGAAGAGATAGTCCTTCACCTCCATAATCCCCGCCCCCTGCGATCATCCATCTGCGCCTGTGGCTCCAAATCTGTCCCATCGTCCATGTCTGGCCCTGCTCTGACGCTCGGTCCCCGGTCCCCCAGCCAACAGAGTACATCGGCTCCCGTATCCTTCCACCAGATGGTTCAGTGTAAGTGAGGTGTCAGGTGAGAAAGTTTGGGAGAAAGCCTTGTAAAAGGTGGCCGTGTTGACGTTCCAATGAGTTTGGGGTTAATTTTCAGATCCTTACTGCTGGTACAGACTGGATCCAGTCCTGCAGTACTCTGCGTACGCGCTTCGTTTACCTCTTTTGTTCAGTGCTGTGTACTTTTTTGCTGTTTTGTAAAGAATCCTGTCAAATGAGAATTCGCTGTGAACTATCTTTCCTTCTTCTGGCTGATGTGGAGTGATACCCAGCTGTGAAGCAAGAAAGACAGCGCCTCCCTCTTCTCTGAAACCCAGAAGATAAGTGAGAATATCTGTTTGTGATTGGGCTGAATCATAAATCGATCACTAGGGTCATTTGAAATACAGGAAAGGGCTATCTTTGGCACTGAGGTGGAACCGCAAGTTGTGGTTTTCATACTGATTTTGTGAATGGATGGATGCCGTAGTTACCAGAGCTCCTAACTTGTAGAGGGAATCCTACCCAGTGTAGTGTCTGTCTTGAGGGTAATTACCACTCTTACTGTGAGACCCCTTGAAACCGGTCGAACCAAGAACATTTTTCATTGTTTTTTCCCTGTTGTTGATGGATTGTATGTCGAAATGACAGTCAAGTGGGCACTTCCACATAAATAAAATTTCAAATTAAAGTGCATGAATGAAGAAAATAAATGTGTTTATTCCAATATAATAGTTCTTGTGCTCTTACAGCCTGCATTAAGTGGTCAACAGGGCTGCCAACTCTCACGCATTTGGCGTGAGAAATGCATGAGATTCCGTGGCATATTCACATTGCCGTGCTGTAGTCAGCAATTACTCAATCAATACAATGCATATGTTTCACGATCATTCAAATTGTTTAAATGAAATAAGACCATTTGAAACGTTTTTATGTAATTCCATTGCTTCCAACCCCCGAGTAAAGAAAAGCGTGAGAAGTCAGGAGTCATAATTGATTTCCATGTTACTAGTGGTGAAATCCACCGTAACGCATGTGAAACTGATAAACCTCCGTGCACAAGGACTTCAATTCCACCTGAGAATCTCTTTCAAACGCGCTGATTGAATAATTGCTGACTACAGCCCGGAAACGTGAATATGCCCCTGAATCTCACGCATTTCTTACGCCAAATGCGTGGGAGTTGGCAGCCCTGGTCAGATAAGCTGCAGGAGGCCCGTTCTGTCTTGCCAGGCGACTTCATCGAAGACTGCAAGTCTTCTGAACATTTGCAGAGTATAATACACTTCCAGTTTTACAAAGCACTCCTGTCCAGACAGTTATCACAGAATTGCATTTCTGCTCTTCAACCTTGGTAACCTAACTGCTAATTGCGGCAAGCTGGCTTAGGGGTTATGTTAAGTGGAACATTAATTCTGAGTATTGAGCTTACACAATGCAAATATTTTGCTAGGTCAAATTCTAGTTCACGGTTATTAACAGTTGATAAGAATATGTGCAGATGGTGGAAAATCTGTTTTGTGTTTGTAGAAAGAAACATTAAACTCTGACCTTCGGGCTGCTTGACCTCCCTGTTGGTAAAAAGGCACACTAAAGAGTAGCACATTCTGCTTAAACAGCTTTGAATGACTTAAGCCAAAGAAAGGACCTATGCTAACATTTAAAAAAACCCTTATTTCACTGTGCATGTGCTGGAGTTTGACAAAAACTAATGGATATATTTGTGGCCTTACGGTTTAGCCTTAAGGTAATCAACAAATATCTAATCAGGGATTGTGGTTCATCCGCATATTACGTGGATACCTTGTACCTTTGTTTTGCTCTATTAATTGTCTACAGTTGGCTCGTGACCAGGCCAGTGACTTACAGTATCTCTGCCTATTTTGAGGTTCTTTAAACTTCCTGTATTGTCCAGAACTGAAGGCATAACCTCACATTAAGGCATGCTACTACTCTACACTAAGGCACATATAACCGTCACTAATCCCATTCCCAGCACCTCTCAGGCTTTCTGCAGTATATACTGCAGGCACGGTGGCGGTATGTGCTGATGTAATCAACAGGAGACGGGACAGTTGCGACGGGAGGCCGGCATGCCACTGCATCGCGCAGGGAGCCGCAGAAAGCCTTTTAATGGTTCTGACAGCCGAGTGATTGGAGTGTAGCTGGCAGGCATTACAAGCTGTGGATCAATAATGTGGCAAATTTTCCATTAAAGAAAGATTACCTGGACAATACTCTGAAATAGCCAGTGGCTCCGCTCATTTCGAGGGGCACCCTTAACAATGGTGGACATGCTGAAATGAAAGTGTTTTATGACATTTTTATCGATATTTTGGTCTGTCTGTCCATCTGCCCAGTTTCCCCCTCCCCTATTCTGTCTCCGGCCTCAGTGCTGTGAAACACTGGAGTGGCCCAGTGAGCCCTTGACATTTGCAAACATGAGTAAAGCATGCAGTTCTTTTGCAGCACTGTGGAGTTCTGCTGTGGACGGTTACTTATATCCACTCTAGGTTTGGGTTTACTGGGTCAGGTGATGTTTCCTTCTCTCTTCTGTTTCACAGAGAAGCCGCTCTGGCAGGATCATCTTCGCCTCTTCAGCTCAAGCAGGCGTGAGAGTGTGAGTTTTGCGTGGCGTGCGTTTTGTGTCCTTTTCGAAAATCACATCGTTTAACACCAACTGCTGCCGACTTTGTGCCACGTTATCTTGCACAGTTCCATTTCGACATTACCTTACTTTACGCTATTATGGAGGTTCATGAATGTTCCAATGTTACACGAGTACTCCATTCTAAAGTTGGCCTGTATTGTCATCTGTATATCGTGTCTCATTTAATTAAGACCTTAATCCCTGGTTGACGGGGATTTAGGGGTATGGTGTGAATCGCAACGATGGAGAAGCGAAAAAAAAGCCAACTAGGTCTTTTTCACCGAAATGACTGTTAGGCCTAGAGCAGGGGCCTTAGGACCATGAGGGGAAAAAAAAAATTTTAAAGCATCAAAGTGTGTGTTGGTGGAGTTGATATTAAAATTGATTGCCATTTTTAATAGGTAAAATTCAATGATTCTGACAGAATAAATATACTGTATATTAAAATTCATGAGAGTATAGCAAGACGTGATTGTGCCTCCAATATGGAACGGGGGTGGAGCCCTTGTGCCATGTAGCTGTTATGACATCATAAACAGTGGACTCAGTGTGTCCCAGACTGGCATGAGGACACACTGGATGGACACAAGGACAGTCATCACTGGCCCTCAGGACACCCTGGATATCTGAGACCCAGATGCCACAGTGGCCGAGTGTAAATCATTAAACTCATCATTAAATATGAATTTGCAATCCACTAGAACTTAGTGCAGTTGAGGGGTTGGATAATTACTGCTTATTGGCGAGGAGGGCTTTGAGGGAAGGTGGTGGAGGGGAGGATGGGTGGGGGGGTGGGGTGGGGGGTGGGTGCTAGGAGCCGCTAGGATGGGCGCGGGGCGGGGGAGCCGTGGGTGGCGATGAAAGGCAAAAATCAACACAGCCTCTGCAGAACAATCAATCAAAATTGACAGGCCCTTTAACATATAATTTGTTGGTATTGTACTTAGGAAATGAGTACAATCGGTAACGTGTTTCAAAGATCACTTTCTATTTTTCAAACACCTTGCAGCAGTAAACACTAAAACCAATTTAGGAGCGAGTCCCCAGATCTGCGACATTGTTCTTGTTTCTCTCTCTATGCTTCAAATGGCTCACTCTCTCACTGCCATCGTTCCTTCTGGAGAAAAATGTTCACTTTCTTGTCCTGTGCATAAAACACATTTTATGTTTTGTTCTAAAATTAGTTTATTGAGTGTAGATAGCTATGAGTGACCGGAACATGACCACACATGGGAAGTAATATTCACTGTTTTGTATTGCCAGCATTTGTTAAGCCATTATTTTCTCTCATAAAGTACCACATTCAGTCCTTTATAAAGTTACGTGGTGTACATATGCTCACAAATAAAAGCATTCAAGAGGAATTTGCACTCGGCAAAGTAATACATCAAAGACTAACAAGTTTAATGCGATGTTAAACACTGCTCTGCAGCTATTTTGAGAACGTTGCTCCAGATAGATAGAAAGACGTTAATAAATGTCCTAATGATGTGATCTGATGGCACAAAACTCCCTTTCCAGATTTCTGTGTGTATGTGTGTGAACATGTGTAAATGGAAAGGTACATATCTGTGCATGAGCTTATGTGCTTATCTGTTTGGGTACAGGTCAGGGCTATGCGTGTGTGTGCTGCAAAGGATGCATAAGTAGATGTGCATATGTGCATGTGAGTTTTTTTTATACCTGCGTTCGTTTGTGTGTGTGGTGTATGTGTGTGTGTGGTACTGTGTGAATGCGCTGCCCAGCAGTGTGGTGTATATGTGTGTGGTACTGTGTGAATGCGCTGCCCGGTGGTGTGGTGTATATGTGTGTGGTACTGTGTGAATGCGCTGCCCGGTGGTGTGGTGTATATGTGTGTGGTACTGTGTGAATGCGCTGCCCGGCAGTGTGGTGTATATGTGTGTGGTACTGTGTGAATGCGCTGGCGGTGTGGTGTATATGTGTGTGGTACTGTGTGAATGCGCTGCCCGGTGGTGTGGTGTATATGTGTGTGGTACTGTGTGAATGCGCTGCCCGGTGGTGGGTGTATATGTGTGTGGTGTATATGTGTGTGGTACTGTGTGAATGTGTGAATCGCTGTGTGGTGGTGTATATGTGTGTGGTACTGTGTGAATGCGCTGCCCAGGTGGTGTGGTGTATATGTGTGTGGTACTGTGTGAATGCGCTGCCCAGCAGTGTGGTGTATATGTGTGTGGTACTGTGTGAATGCGCTGCCCGGTGGTGTGGTGTATATGTGTGTGGTACTGTGTGAATGCGCTGCCGGTGGTGTGGTGTATATGTGTGTGGTACTGTGTGAATGGTGCTGCCCAGCGTGTGGGTGTATATGTGTGTGGTACTGTGTGAATGCGCTGCCCGGTGGTGTGGTGTATATGTGTGTGGTACTGTGTGAATGCACTGCCGGTGGTGTGGTGTATATGTGTGTGGTACTGTGTGAATGCGCTGCCCAGCGGTGTGGTGTATATGTGTGTGGTACTGTGTGAATGCGCTGCCCGCGGTGTGGTGTATATGTGTGTGGTACTGTGTGAATGCGCTGCCCAGCGGTGTGGTGTATATGTGTGTGGTACTGTGTGAATGCGCTGCCCGGTGGTGTGGTGTATATGTGTGTGGTACTATGTGAATGCACTGCCCGGTGGTGTGGTGTATATGTGTGTGGTACTGTGTGAATGCGCTGCCCGGTGGTGTGGTGTATATGTGTGTGGTACTGTGTGAATGCGCTGCCCGTGGTGTGGTGTATATGTGTGTGGTACTGTGTGAATGCGCTGCCCGGTGGTGTGGTGTATATGTGTGGTACTGTGTGAATGCGCTGCCCGGTGGTGTGGTGTATATGTGTGTGGTACTGTGTGAATGCGCTGCCCAGCAGTGTGGTGTATATGTGTGTGGTACTGTGTGAATGCGCTGCTTAGCGGTGTGGTGTATATGTGTGTGGTACTGTGTGAATGCGCTGCCCAGCAGTGTGGTGTATATGTGTGTGGTACTGTGTGAATGCGCCGTTGGTGTGTGGTGTGGTGTGTATGTGTGTGGTACTGTGTGAATGCGCTGCCCGGCAGTGTGGTGTATATGTGTGTGGTACTGTGTGAATGCGCTGCCCGGTGGTGTGGTGTATATGTGTGTGGTACTGTGTGAATGCGCTGCCCGGTGGTGTGGTGTATATGTGTGTGGTACTGTGTGAATGCGCTGCCCAGCAGTGTGGTGTATATGTGTGTGGTACTGTGTGAATGCGCTGCCCAGTGGTGTGGTGTATATGTGTGTGGTACTGTGTGAATGCGCTGCCCGGCAGTGTGGTGTATATGTGTGTGGTACTGTGTGAATGCGCTGCCCGGTGGTGTGGTGTATATGTGTGTGGTACTGTGTGAATGCACTGCCCAGTGTGGTGTATATGTGTGTGGTACTGTGTTAATGCACTGCCCAGCGGTGTGGTGTATATGTGTGTGGTACTGTGTGAATGGGCTGCCCAGCAGTGCCCACTGTGTGAATGCGCTGCTTAGCGGTGTGGTGTATATGTGTGTGGTACTGTGTGAATGCGCTGCCCAGCAGTGTGGTGTATATGTGTGTGGTACTGTGTGAATGCGCTGCCCAGCAGTGTGGTGTATATGTGTGTGGTACTGTGTGAATGCGCTGCCCGGCGGTGTGGTGTATATGTGTGTGGTACTGTGTGAATCGCTGCCCAGCAGTGTGGTGTATATGTGTGTGGTACTGTGTGAATCGCTGCCGGTGGTGTGGTGTATATGTGTGTGGTACTGTGTGTGAATCGCTGCCCAGCAGTGTGGTGTATATGTGTGTGGTACTGTGTGAATCGCTGCCCGCAGTGTGTGGTGTATATGTGTGTGGTACTGTGTGAATGCCCTGCCCGGCAGTGTGGTGTATATGTGTGTGGTACTGTGTGAATGCGCTGCCCGGCAGTGTGGTGTATATGTGTGTGGTACTGTGTGAATGCGCTGCCCGTTGGTGTGGTGTATATGTGTGTGGTACTGTGTGAATGCGCTGCCCGGCAGTGTGGTGTATATGTGTGTGGTACTGTGTGAATGCGCTGCCCGGTGGTGTGGTGTATATGTGTGTGGTACTGTGTGAATGCGCTGCCCGGCAGTGTGGTGTATATGTGTGTGGTACTGTGTGAATGCGCTGCCCGGCAGTGTGGTGTATATGTGTGTGGTACTGTGTGAATGCGCTGCCCAGCAGTGTGGTGTATATGTGTGTGGTACTGTGTGAATCGCTGCCCAGTGGTGTGGTGTGGTATATGTTGTGTGGTACTGTGTGAATCGCTGCCGGTGGTGTGGTGTGTGGTACTGTGTGAATCGCTGCCAGTGGTGTGGTGTATATGTGTGTGGTACTGTGTGAATCGCTGCCCAGCGTGGTGTGCGCTGCCCAGCACTGTGTGGTGTGTATATGTGTGTGGTACTGTGTGAATCGCTGCTGTGTATATGTGTGTGGTGTGGTGTATATGTGTGTGGTACTGTGTGAATCACTGCCCGGCGGTGTGTATATGTGTGTGTACTGTGTGAATGTGTGGTGTATATGTGTGTGGTGTATATGTGTGTGGTACTGTGTGAATGCGCTGCCCAGTGGTGTGGTGTATATGTGTGGTACTGTGTGAATCGCTGCCCGCAGTGTGGTGTATGTGTGTGGTAATTGTGTGAATGCGCTGCCCAGCAGTGTGGTGTGTGTGTGTGAATCGTACTGTGTGAATGCGCTGTGTGAATGCGCTGTGGTGTGGTGTATATGTGTGTGGTACTGTGTGAATGAATGCGCTGCCCGGTGGTGTGGTGTGTATGTGTGTGGTACTGTGTGTGGTAATGTGTGAATGCTGCCCGTGGTGGTGTATATGTGTGTGGTACTGTGTGTGGTGGTGTGTGGTACTGTGTGGTGGTGTATATGTGTGGTACTACTGTGTGAATGCGCTGCCCAGCAGTGTGGTGTATATGTGTGGTACTGTGTGAATGCGCTGCCCGGTGGTGTGGTGTATATGTGTGTGGTACTGTGTGAATGCGCTGCCCCAGCAGTGTGGTGTATATGTGTGTGGTACTGTGTGAATGCGCTGCCGGTGGTGTGGTGTATATGTGTGTGGTACTGTGTGAATGCGCTGCCCGGTGGTGTGGTGTATATGTGTGTGGTACTGTGTGAATGCGCTGCCCGGTGGTGTGGTGTATATGTGTGTGGTACTGTGTGAATGCGCTGCCCGGTGGTGTGGTGTATATGTGTGTGGTACTGTGTGAATGCGCTGCCCGGTGGTGTGGTGTATATGTGTGTGGTACTGTGTGAATGCGCTGCCCGGTGGTGTGGTGTATATGTGTGTGGTACTGTGTGAATGCGCTGCCCAGCAGTGTGGTGTATATGTGTGTGGTACTGTGTGAATGCGCTGCCCGGTGGTGTGGTGTATATGTGTGTGGTACTGTGTGAATGTATATGTGTGTGCTGCCCGGTGTGTGGTGGTACTGTGTGAATGCGCTGTATATGTGTGTGGTACTGTGTGAATGCGCTGCCCGGTGGTGTGGTGTATATGTGTGGTACTGTGTGAATGCGCTGCCCGGTGGTGTGGTGTATATGTGTGTGTGGTAGTGTGTGTATGTGTGTGTGGTACGCTGTGTGAGTGTGTGTGTGTGTGTGTGGTGTATATGTGTGTGGTACTGTGTGAATGCGCTGCCCACTGGTGTGGTGTATATGTGTGTGGTACTGTGTGAATGCGCTGCCCGGTGGTGTGGTGTATATGTGTGTGGTACTGTGTGAATGCGCTGCCCGGTGGTGTGGTGTATATGTGTGTGGTACTGTGTGAATGCGCTGCCCGGTGGTGTGGTGTATATGTGTGTGGTACTGTGTGAATGCGCTGCCCGGTGGTGTGGTGTATATGTGTGTGGTACTGTGTGAATGCGCTGCCCGGTGGTGTGGTGTATATGTGTGTGGTACTGTGTGAATGCGCTGCCCGGTGGTGTGGTGTATATGTGTGTGGTACTGTGTGAATGCGCTGCCCAGCAGTGTGGTGTATATGTGTGTGGTACTGTGTGAATGCGCTGCCCGGTGGTGTGGTGTATATGTGTGTGGTACTGTGTGAATGCGCTGCCCAGCAGTGTGGAGGTCCATTCGAGGACGACCCCTCCTGCCAGCTTCACATTCAGCGCTTCTAATTCCCAGCCCTCTGCTCAATCATTTTCTCTGCTAATTTCAGTCTCACCCTCATTTCTTTTTAAACGATTCATTTTGAGCAAATTTGTAAATGGCCCTGATGTGTTCTACAATTTAGTCAATTACTGTTTCAGCCGGCGAGACTCTGGGGGACTCGAACATACATGGCCTGAAGGTACCCATTTCAATAATTGTTTCAGGAAAGCTGGGAATGGATTGGAAACGCTGTGTTCCACTTATTGAAATGTCAATTGAAGCCAGCGCTCCCTTTCTCTCGCCCTCCTCTTTATATCTTTATATTTCTCCCTTTCTCCATCTGTCTCTCTCTCTCGCTCTGCACTCCCCGTCCTCTCGCCCTCTCATGTAGCGGGGCAGACGGCAGAGAGGGGCTATTATTCTGTAATCTGCCCCCAAAGCTCAGAGTGCCCTTGATTTCACACGTTTGATCGGGGGAGAGAATGTAGACCAAGCCAACTGAAGCATTTCAACTTATTCACAGTTTTTTTTTCCCCTCTCATTCAGACCACGAAATAATCACCATCGGCCAATTCACACCAGTCGGCTCATGTAAATATCCAGTCTGTGTTGATTATTTAAGGCTGCCTTTTTTTTTATTTCAGAGATTTGCAGAATGAAGTTTCATTGTTTCCTGTAGTCATGGGTCACGATTCAAGGTCTGATCTCTGAAACACGACAGCAGTCATTTTTGCTTTCTTGCAATCCCATTTGGCTGCCTGTATTTAAGTGTTTTGGACTAAAGTGGTTTGTTAGATGTGCTTTGGTCTTGCTGTACAAGCTGGCTGAGCTCTGTGTCATATTTTTGCTTACATTATGCTGTAATGCAGCTCACCGAAGCGTGCAATTTTTATGTATGATCAATGTTACTGATTTAATTTTTCCTTCTTTTGAGCAATTCTGTGTTTCCATTGATGATGCGAAACCCTTGGCACTCATTCCTCTCCAACTCGTCTTTAATTTAAAATTAATTGGCTTGAAATCCTCGAAGAAATTATATACATTTAAATGAGGTCTTTATGGGCGCTAATTAAGGAGAGAATCCGTGCTTTACTGGACCAAACGGTATGACCTGTAGACCTCAATTACACAAGTTATTTTTAGTTAGTCCTCCCTTTATATGTTTTTTTTTTTGTCTTCATAAACGTGGTTAAATATGACTTCATAAACAGCCTTGTAGAGGCAGGTCTGAGATTAAAAGGGTCTCACTGATTGATATGTATTATTTATTTATTTCCCCACATTGGTTTTTTTTTCTCCCAAGGATGTTCCTCAAGCTTCCTCAATTTCTTTTGTGAAATTAAGCACAGCCCCCCCCCCCCCCCACACACCCCGCCAATCTTCACCAACCTCTCCTCTCTCTCACCAAAGCCAATTAACCTTCAGAATGAACTGAGGAGTTCGGTGTCAGATCCCAGGTTAATTAGAGCAGCGTCGGGCCCGTGAGTGATTGTGCGCGTTTGGCCGGTGGTGCGAGTGCGTCTTGCTTGGCCTCGACAGCAGACGACGCCCCTCCTCTGGCGAGCCGCTGCCCAACAATGGGTGTGGAGCTGTGGGTCGCGTCCGCCGGGCACCGGCCTTGCTGATGGAAAAGAAATCATTTCAGCAGGAGGAATCGCTCGGAATACATGAATATCAGATCATTTTTTCTGCATGTAGAGCGTATTTTATACATGAATTTCAGGCAGAACTGTCGACAGCATCAGATGTGAACACATTAAATTAAGAGCTTAAAACATATTCACGCTGAAATACTTTGCTTGTTAATTCACTCACAAGCGCTGGACTTTAAATGCCTATAAAAGAGAATCCTTACTTACTCTCTGGTTGAGTTGAGTCGGGTGGTGGCAGCTGCTTGGTGGGTCTGTAGCGCTGGGGCTCTTCGATGAGCCGGTCGGAGATCTGTGTGTTTGCTTCATGTATCTCAGCATTAAAGACACTTCATGATTTCATTTATATGCCAACTTTGAATCGCCATTGAGGTTTTTTTTTTTTTCTTATGGAAGAAAAATTGTGCGTCCGGGAGCTGAAGCAAATGCTGTCTCTCGAAACGGTGTTTGGAGTATTTGTCTGGTTTCTTACTGAAGGAGGGTTGGCTCGATTAATGGTACAGTGGCAGTTAATGTGTGATTACAGTGCAGTCAGGCTTTTTAACTCCTGCCTGTTCGGACGGATGTCTCTGGGGTTATCAGTGCCCCTGTCCTCAGGTGGGCAGTTCGAGCACCCGTGAGAGAGAGAGAGAGAGAGAGCAGTCGCCACATGCATTCGAAGTGCAGTACTGGTCGAAAACAAGCGGCCGACAAAATTTGACTGTTAATGAAATGTGTGTGTCTGCATGAAAGAGTTGTAACCAGCAGCATGTTTGCTATGTTAGTCTCTAAAGCAGATGGGGATACAAACAGAGTTTAAAGATGCCAAATAGTTGGTGCAGGTGTGTCCAACACAATGGCAGTAAAATGATTTAACATGACATGGGGACTTGGGTCAAAAATTATGTCAACATTTGCCAAATACTAAAGAAGGGCGGCATAAAAAAGTCCCTGAAATGTAAAGCTCTCTGACAGGGAGAGACACAGAGGGTACTGTCTCAGAACCCCAGACCTACAGCCCTGAGTATCAGCACGAAATTGAATTAACTTGTATCTTTACAGTCTTAACAAAAACCATAAATTGTGAGCTTCATAAAGCTGGGATTAATGTCAGTGTTTTTGATGATTTAGTTCCCCTGAATTCATTGGTATATTTTCGCATGGACTGCATATCATTGCTGGAGTGCAATGAAAGTTATTTCTGCTCAGTAAATGGATTTTGTGATTACACTATCGATAGATAATATGTAAATACTGACATGTAGTCTGCATGCTGTCCTCATGAAGCACCAACCGTGTGTGTGTAAGCGTGTGTGCATATGTGTGTATATGTGTGTGTGTGTGCGCGAGCGAGCGTGTATCAGTGGTGATGACAGGAGTAACGTGGCTTTGACTTTACGTCCTCAGGATTCAGCAGTTAGCTTTAAGCCGCTGAAGAGGTTGTGTAAAGGCTGCATTCAGGAGCGCTGCGAACACCACAGCGAGTGCACTGGAGTTTAATGCTTCTTCAGCCAGGGTGTTAACCTGTGCGAGAGAGTGTGTGTGAGAGAGAGAGGGGGGGAGAGAGAGAGAGAGAGCGCTTGTCCTCCCCACCAGGTCTGTCGCCCGCGCTCAGCCCAGCCTATTAACTCCCATTGACTGTGACACGCGTGTCCCCTCGAATGAGAGGTGCCATATTGATTTTTCCTAAGCACTGCTCACTTCCTCTTTCGCCCTGGCCGAGGTGAGATCTTTATCCTGAGCGATTGTGTATTTCCATCGCCTCTGTGTCCTGCCATTACCCCCCCAGTGGCAGGACTGTGTCACAGAGACAATTAAGAGCCCCAGTCCCCCCCATCACCTGTAACATGGTGGTCTAATAGAGCCACAGCCACGCAACTCTCCCCCCACCGCCTTACCCACACACACGCACGCACGCACGTGCGCACACACACACACACACACACACACACACGCACATGCACACACACACACACGCACACACACACACACACATACACGCACTCACACATGCAGTCTCACACACACACATACACACACATACACGCACGCACACACGCACGCATGCACACATACTCTCTCTCTCACACGCGCACACACACACACACACACACACACACAATATCCCGTACTGCTCCCCCTGACCCAATCACGTGGCCATATTCTCCCTGCCACCGTCCCTCCCGCCACAGCCGCCCCCAAATGAGCCCTGACAGCGGGGCATTGACTCACGCGAGTGCGGCGTGGGGGAGAAAAATGATTATCCGCCGGTAAAATCAGCTATTGACAAGTGCTGGGATTGCTTCCCTCCCCTCCGAGCAGCTTTATTGATACAGGTTATGTGATATAAATATTTATCTAATATCTGTCACTCAGTTTAAATGGCAACCTTTGGGTTTGGAGGAGGGGGGATTGATAAAGTGTCGGAGCGCCAGTGCGGCCGCGGCTCGGCGTCTAGATTAGGTCCCCACTCTATAAAGAGGGATTCTCTCTAAAGCCGTTCACTCCCCCGCCACTGAACTATGACTCTCTCTCATTTCACCCACCCCTCTCTCCCTCTCCCTCTCTCCTTCTCTCCATTTCCTCTCTGTGAAGCTGAGTGAAATTGCTTTACTGTTTCTATGACAGCAGGACTTTGTTTCCGTCTCAAAAAGAACATTACAAAAAACTGGTTATGATTACATCGAGGTGTTCCACTCATTTTTGTACCCCCCTAAGTCCTATAGGGTGTCTATATCTGTCACTTTAACACAAACAATAGATGCTGCTGCATTCCTGATGCAAGCTAGTTCTGTGAGAGGCGCTTTTAATCACTAAGTACTCAGGCGGGCTTTGATTAATTCAGTCGGAGCTAATGATAGAGCATTGAGTCAAGCCCTGTCATTCATTCCAGGTTTACCGTGATTAACAATCAGCCAGTTAGGAGCAATGGGCTGCACTTCGCAACTGACAATTAAACTGACACAAGTTTAATTCGGTCTCATGTTTTCTTGCTGATTTGACTTAATACCCTGGTTGGGTTGAATAAAGGCATATTTGGAACTATTACTCAATACAATACTATAACGACTTCTTTCAATATATCTTTGAGACAATTGATTGCAAGTGTCCCCTGACCACAGATTATCCATTTTTTGAAAACACACATACACGTTCTTCACAGCAGTTAGTCATGAAGTACCTTTTTAAGATCACAGTACTAACTACTGTACAGTATATCCTAACTGATAATGTATCACTGGGTTTGTTGGCTCTTATTGGAATGCTAGTAGATATGACTATGCTAGCCGTGGCTATCTAATACCAAATGGAGCTTGCGGTTTTATCCAAGCAGGAGATGACCTCAGACACTGAGAGACTCTCAATAAAACTAGGGTCTGTCCACCCATCTCATGACCCCACGACCCCGCGTCCTCCCCCTTGATTGAGTGAATCCACCAGCCCTCCTCCAGGCCCTTCGGGAAACAGCGTCCCGCCCCACCGCAGTCGCCCTGCCTGACCAGCGAACCCAAGGACTGGGAGCTGACCATAGAAAAGATAGTGGTGAAAAAGGTGAAAACAACATTATGTTGGTGCATCACCTTGGATGTCCACTATCATGGGTTCAACCTTTGAAAATTAGCTTCTCCTTAGCACTCACAATGGGACAGCACGGCGAAGCCCGTGTCAGAGGTGCCCAGGGGTCAACCGATGTTTCAGCCGGTGAAGCTGAATACCTCTGTAGAAGCAGGAAATACTGTAGCAAGCTGCATCCGATCACATCCTAAAGAATACCCTCTCCTCTCTCTACTCTTTTGGATTTCTGTTTAACCCTTTCAGGGTCGTGGGCAACTATAGTTGCCCAGTGATGTAAGATATCAAAATCAGATGCTGTTGAAAACCTATCATGTGGCAACTTGTTTAAAAGAGCTCCCATGCGGGAGCTCTTTTAAACAAGTTGCCACATGATAGGTTTTCAACAGCTCAGGATAACTACATTTTTAATTTCCTTGAAAATGTATTCCGCTCTGGAAGGGTTAAATGACGGCATCCTGTTTGGAATTTGGATCCTAGCAGCAAAGTTTGTGTGTTGCGGTATATCAGTGGCAGGGCCGAGGTATGCTGTTTTAAACACACTCACTCGGTTTTTATGGAAAGAGGAGTACAATAACCCCAAATCTGTGCATTTGGAAAATTATAATGTACTGTTCTATAGCCAAAGAAATTTATTTCTCATTCCTTCAAAGGCCATGGCAGCTGTAGGTCTCCTGTGAATGCACGTGATTGGCACTGGCATGTTGAGTGTGTAGCGAGAGCGTGTGAGGCGAGCGAGGCGCAGGGGAATTTAACCCCGCCCCCCAACCCCCCCCGCTCGCTCGCTCGTCGTTTCTCAAAACTTCTCCCCAGCTGCCAGGCGTCAGCGAGGGCCCTATTATATCATTCCTTTTTGACACCTTTTATCAAACTTAAATGAAACGACCCAGGCAAACAAATTGTCATTAAACTTTCCATCACTTTGTCCCCTGGTATTGTCTTGTTATAAATTGGACAGCAAATGCCGTATTGATCTCGCCATTCTCCGCAGCTGAACTTGAAATGACCTGGGTGGCGGCCGACGTGTTTATGGCCTTGAGGGGAGATTTTTTTTGGCTTGACATTTATATCTTCCTCGTGGCGTCTCCCCCTTATTTATGTATTTATTTATTTATTTCTCCATTTTCCTTTGCTCTATCTTTTTTAATTTGTCTTGATGAACGAACGAGGGCACGTGAATGCAATGCGACTCCTCATCAATATGTTAAGATTCTGTATGTCCTGACCAGGAGAAATGAGTGGGCTGCTTATGACATATTGAGAACTTGGAGGCAAAACCATTTGAGAAGGAGGGAGAGAGTGAGAGGAGGGAAAGTGAGAGAGGAGAAGGTTATCCCTCCTTGGTTTAAAAATACAAGCTCTTCATATGCAGATCAGTGTGGGATAAAATATGCCCTGGCTTAACATCGTTCACTGTTGGGATGGAGGCGAGAATATTTGATTATATAATTCTCTCTCTCTCTCTCTCTCTCTCTCTCTCTCTCTCTCTCTCTCACACGTAGAGAGAGGGAGAGATGCGTAAATCTGCCTTTGACATCCATTACACAGGTTAGCGTGCCGGGGCTGTGTGTGTGTTGTGTTTTATTTTATTTTGTTTTATTTTTTATGATCTGAAGGTTGGCAGTGGTATATGATATTGATTTTTGAAGTTGAGGAATGAGAGCGATTCCCAGCGCGTGGCTCAGGACGAGCTTTCGGCGGCTCTCTTCCATTACTGGGGTGATGTATTGTTGCCTCTCCGCTAACATGACAGCGTGTCGCAGGTCGCCGCACGCACTCAAACCTTTCCCTCCGCAGCGTCTCCACCTCCGTCCGCCGTTATTGAAATACTTAATTGAGATTGAAGTATTGATCACTTCTCGAGCTAACCTTGGCTCAGCCGAGAGGGGCCGTCTGCTATCTTTCGGCGCGACACTAAATTTCATTAAAAATGAAACGGGTTTATTTTTCGGGCCTCGCGCTGTTTTCCTGCAGAGAGCAGCTTTCATTAACTGCATTTCTACTTTATGACAAAATAATTAGAGATGAGGAAAAGCACCTGACGGGTTTGCAGGCGCCCGAAGTGGTTCCGCTGTTCGGAGAACGCCGATATTGCAAGCCAAACAACTTTTCAGCCAATTGAGCCCAGCAGAAAATCTATATACTGAGACTCTGTTTTTTTTTTTTTTTTTTTTTAGGTGCGTAAAAAACTGCTGAATTCAGGAGTGGTTGCTTTGTTTTCTTTTTTTTTTGTTGTTTGTTTGTTTAATTAAAAAAGTAATGGCTGTTTTTAGTGGAACACTGCACTTTGAATCGTTTTGTTTGATCAAGTATTCGTAATGAGGAATTGCGGAACAAATGGCTGTGTGGTGCAGGTTATTGTGGCTTACAAAATATAGCCCTGTGAACTAACTCTGCTCGGCTATTTATTCTGGTCTTGCAAGAGGAGCATTGACCACAAGTATCTCTGTGCTACAAGGTTCTGACCTATGTCGTTCTGCAAAATTGCTGTGGCTGAACTGAAAAATTAGATTCAATTATCAATATTCACCCATATTCAGCGTATTCCCACATGAGTCTACAGGACCACAGTGACCATGAAATAAAAGTGAGCTGGTTACATACAGGACATGCTGAGTGACATAGTGATGTCATGAAGAGAATAGTGTGGAGATGCACATTGACAATGGTGCGAGGAAAATGAAGTGTCTAAAATTTAAACTACATAAAACTCATAAGAAGTCAATATAAACCATTAATTGGTTTCCATCAGCTTTTTTTTGTCAAAGCTGACAAATATCCACTAATAATCGAAACTTTGCTTTGGAACCAGTGTCTCTCAACGTCTGTCCTGGAGTCGCCCTGTGCGGGCCGATTTTTCTTTCAATCCCACTGTAATTGGAGGGCTTTAGAAAGCTGTTCATTTGTCTAAATGAGGTAAATTTCATGTTTAGAGTTGTTATATACCCTCATGAGCCACATTTTGAAGGAAGTTTTGATGCAGGCCATGAAGAGTGAAAGATCCTTAAAAATTTTGGATTTATTTTTTCTACACTGCACATAATTTCAGGTAATGACATTTTTAACTCACATGGACAGAAGCTGCGGTAGGATTATGTCGTGGCCTCCTTGTCCGTCAGCATCAGCAGTCGTCCATGTGTAAACATCTCCTCTGAAACCACTGGGTGAATGTTGCTGAAACGTGACATGCATGTTCCGACCCATGAGTACACCAAAGTTTATTTGAGGCGTTCCGATGCATTTTCAAATATAGCTGCCATGACAGCCATTTTGAAAATGCCATTTTTACTCATTTGTCAATCATTTCCGCAGCAATTCAGCTGAAGTTGTCGGGCCTGGTTGTCTGGCCTGGGAGACGCGGTAGCGCAGTGGTCAAGTAGGCATTACTTGGGATCGTAAGGTGCTGAGTTCGAGCCCCGGCCACAGCCTTCACGGTGTGCTCTTGGGCAAAACACGTCACTCCCTCACTCCACCCAGGTGTATAAATGGGTACCAGCAAATAGTCAGGGAAACTTGACTAAGAGTTGGGGGAGTACCTGCGATGGACTGGCATCCCATCCGGGGGGAGAACTAATACTTCATGAATAATATTTCATGCCATGGAAACCGGGGTTAAGCACCGGCCTGTTACAGGCTTATTTTCCATTCTGGCCTGGATGTCACCTAAATCAAGGCCACACCCCTAGATTTCATGAATATCTTTAAAAATCTTCTTCTCCAAAACTACTTCACAAAGGAAGCTGAAACTTGACTTGCATGTTCTTACCCATGAGGACATCAAAGTTTGTTGAGGCATTGGGAAGTTCAAATATGGCTGCCCCGGCAGCCATCTCAGAAGTGAAATTTTTACACATTTGTTGTTAATAAATTCTGTAGCAATTCAGCTGAAATGTGACAGGTGCATACTAACTGCAAAGCCTGAACACGTATATCCCAGGTTTTGAGGCACATTCCATTTTGACCTTCATTTGACCTCTGTCATACTTGCCATACTACTAAATTTCATGATTATCTTTTTAAATCTTCTTCTCCAAAACTATTCCACCAAGGAAGCTGAAACCTACCATGCATGTTTCTCCCCATGAGAACATCAAAGTTTGCTTGAGGCGTTCTGATCAGATTTTAAATATGGACCACATGGCAGCCATCTTGAAAATTCCCTCCTCAGCCATATATCAACTATTTCTACTGCAATTCAGCTGAGGTTCAGTATAGAGGTACAACACAGCAAGACTCGAGACATATTCTCCAGGTTTTACAGTGCAATGTATTTTGACTTTCATTTGATATGTTGCGAAATTTTATAAACATTCAAAAATCCTCTTCTCTAAAACCGCTTGATCAATAAAGCTAAAAATTTACAGACATCTTGCCAATCTGGACACCTAGATTTGTTCAGAAGACCCAAATTGGAATTGCAGTATGGTTACCAAAGTTTGTTTGCACCATTTCGATCTGATTTAATACATGCTCAAAATTCATGAGAGAATGAAGATGTGACTTCAGTCATTTTTGTTATGGTAACCTAATTTTTGAAACATGGGTGCCATGATGGCCATTTTGCAGGAGTGACTTTTGCTTATATGTCACCTTTTATTGCGTCAAATTGGATGAGTTCACAATTAGGTACAAAAAAACATGCTCTTTGCCAAATCTTGCTAATTTTTCTGTATTCTATCAACTGGCCAGGATTTAGTCTCTTTAATATCTGGTGCATTGATTAATTTGGGTTCCCAGGTGAGCTGCAGTGCTGTGGCACTATGTTTAAACTGATCAAATTAGGCCCTAGGAAAATCAATTAGCCCCAAATTAGGTTGTTTAATGCAAGTACTCAGTATTTATCCTTTGTTTGCCCATAGTAAATGCTTAGTTCTCGTGACCATATCGTCAAAGTTTTATCAGTTAGGAACATACGGTTTCCGTAATTTCATTTGCTACATTTTTCCCCTCTTTTTGCAAAGCTTTTTTCAATTTATCACAAATATAGACATGAAATTTTTATTCTTCAGGGCGTGGATTGGTCATTTCTGACATAATCTTAAACACTTAAACAATCTCTCTAAACATGAGAAATTAAGAATTGTGTAATTTAAAAAAATTAAAAGCGAGTTGAAATCCTGGGTTTGTAATTGTTGTTTGAACAAAAGCATCCAAGAGGAGGCTGCAGGACCGGGTTAGAGAAGCAATGTTGTCAGGTGTGTATGCCCTGTTAGAATTTTTAAGATCTATATTCCATACTTGTGAGGCTGAATTTAATTCTGTCTCTGAGATATCCTCCATATTAATTACTGCTGAACATTAACAAAATCATTTTAGAAGATATACTGAGCACACTTATTAGTTCTGAACTAACCTGTCCACCACTGTTGACCTATTATTCTGATCCATTTGTTAAATGAGTGCATGTGTATGGTCCTGAGTACGGGAGTATTTGCGCATGGCTCAGAGTGTGTGTATGTGTGTATGGTATTGAGTGTGTTTGTGTGTGTGTGTGTGTGTGTGGGGTCCTCAGAGTGTGTGTATGCGCATACAATGAGTATGAGTTTGTGTGTGTGTGTGTGTGTGTGTGTGTGTATGGTTCTGAGAGTGTGTGTATTTGTGTATGGTGCTGAGTGTGTGTGTGTGTGTGTGTGTGTGTGTATATGGTGCTGAGTGTGTGTGTGTGTGTATGGTTCTGAGAGTGTGTGTATTTGTGTATGGTGCTGAGTGTGTGTGTGTATGTTTGTGTGTGTGTATGGTTCTGAGAGTGTGTGTATGTGTATATGGTGCTGAGTGTGTGTGTGTGTGTGTGTGTATATGGTTCTGAGAGTGTGTGTTTGTGTATATGGTGCTGAGTGTGTGTGTGTGTGTGTATGTGTATATGGTGCTGAGTGTGTGTGTGTGTGTGTGTGTGTGTGTATGTGAATGCGTGTACGGTGCTGAGTCTGCAGTCCTGCAGCAGGCAGAGCCGGTACATGTGCTGAGGTCAGAGAATAACAGGCGGGTGAGATGTATATCTACAGCGGAGTTTGAGAGAGAAACAGGGCCGTGTCACAGCCTGCCTCCACTGTAATTTCTTTTGTCCTCCAGCACCTCTATTCTAAACACCTCCTGTAATGTAAAACACAAACTGCTCTGACCGTCCAGCTCGCAGGAGTTATTTGTGTAGCGTGTGGCACCTGGGGTATTACCTTAAATTGCTTTCTGGAAAAATAATTCAGCAGGTTGGTCTGTTGGGCTTTTCCGTGTGTCCCACTCCACTGTGCTATTATGTGGCTACATACATACAGTCTATCTCTCTCTCTCTCTCTCCCTCCATCTACCTCTGTCTTTCTCTCTTTCTCACTCTCTCCATCTATCTCTCTTTGTCTTTCACACACTCTCTCCGTCTATCTCTCTTTGTCTCTCTCACACTCTCTCCGTCTATCTCTCTCTTTCTCTCTCACTCTACCCATCTATCTCTCTTTTCCTCTCTCTCACTCTATCCATCTATCTCTTTCTTTCTCACTCTCTCCATCTATCTCTCTTTCTCTCTCTCTCACTCTCTCCATCTATCTCTCTATTTCTCTCACTCTCTCAATCTGTCTCTCTCTGTCATTCTCCTCTGACTCTCACTCTCTACGGTTAATAAATGCTTGATTTGCATACTTACACTTAACATACAGTAAGGTGCACTCAGTCCAAATTGCATTATACAAACTTTTGATGAGTTGCGCAGTTAACATATAATTGTATTTAAAAAATGCAAGCATTCAAAAAAGATGTACAGACAATTTTGTCCTCTTTTTGAGGAAAGATTTTGTGAAATTGTTGCCACGCATAAGCACTCTGGAATGTTGTTCTTTCGTTCCGCAAAATAATAAACCAGTGAAAAAAGACAGAATCTCACTCACATTAATTTTTATGAATAGGAGCTGAACACACTTGGATCATAGTGGCTCCTTCTTCAAGTCCAGGCCTGAGGAAACATCTGCGCCGACTTCACCTTCTATTACTGCCGACTGTAAAGGTCCACTTTCCTCCTCAGAAGGCCTGTGTGGGATTGGGAGCGTATATAATCTGCACAGTGACAGCCTGCCTGGATTCGGCTGATGAAGCTGCTCAATTAAAGCACACGCATTTACATCCTGTAATTTCCACTAAATTGCCATCAGGGTTTTTTTTTTTTCTTTCTCGGCAACCTGTGTACCCATTGATTTTTCCAATCGATCTTTGGCTTGAAGCTGATAAATTTCTGCTTGTTAGTTACAGTAATTTTGCCGGGGACTGTATAAAGCAGTATTGAAGTGAGCATTTAGTCAGCGATTAAAAGGAGAGTTATTTAAACCATTTTACTCTCGGCTCTTAATGCCATCCTCTCTCTCTCCCTCTCCCCCCTCTCTCTCCTTTCCCTCTCTCTCTCTCCCTCTCTCTTCCTCCCTTTAACATTCCTTTTCCCTTTTTTAATCTCTTCCATTCTTTGTTAATTTTCACTCCTCAGTCTCTTACTCTGCCAAAACCTTTTTCCCCCTCTGTCTTTTATTGTCAGATTAATATTTTATGTGGTTTTATTGACTGGGAGAAAACATTTGTAAATATAATAAATATTACAGCAATATGCTTTGCATGAGAGGACAGATGTGTAATCAATACATATGATGGTGAAAATAGCGAGAGAGGGGACTAATGAGGGAAGCTGATGGCCAGAGATGTCAGTTGATGAACTGAAAATTTCTTCTGTCTCCAGGCCTGGCCGTGAATTTTCTGGTATCGTCACATTTGCTGCTTATTTCTCCTCCAGAGACAGCGAGGCCCGTCAGCCCCGCGCTTCTGAATGGACAGCAGGTTTTTGGCCCACTTGCCCTCAGGAAATGTGGGAGTTCTCTGCGAGACAAAAACCCAGGGACACATGGTCGGCCATACAAAGGCATAATAAATGAATCTCATTTATAAGGTTAATAGAAAGCCGGGCAATTTCAGCTTTGGCACTGTTACTGGGCTTACCTTTCGCATGTGTTTGAAGCACAAATAACAATAATAATGTAAATATAAGCTGCAACGAGATATCTGCATTTAACGATGACGATGACCAGCGCAAATGTCAGATAGTATTACAGGAGACATTAGGCTCCCTTTGTGGATAATTAGCTGGGCGTATTTATTTCAATGTGAGTTTGTTTTGGGACCGAGTCGCTTTTCTGAGGGAGTAGGGGCGTGGCCTCCTTTTGTGTAAAGGGATACGGTTGGTCATTTCAGGTGACTGGCCGGAGCGCAGGGGCGTTCGGTAACCCGAGCAGCCCTGCTCTGAATGCGGCTATGATTGTCAGCTGATGGCTGCTTTAGAGCAGGTCATGAATAGTGCATGGCCGAGCTTTCATTACATCACAGACTTGAGTGTAAATAAGATACAGGGGACTGGGACACGTTTACTGGGGTCAGGATGGTGGCAGGTTACGGAGCTGTCTGTCTAACCTTGCCCCCAGTCTCGGCTTCAGTCACCGTAACTCATTCCTCTCGGCTGGGGCCCGTAGCAACGGGGAGTTGCGGGCGATTCATTAGCTGGGGCCGGCACTTGTGCTCAATTACTGGGGGGCCCGGATGGGAGACGCTATAAAAATTGGTTGTATAAGGTGTGATTTTATGGCGTATTTTAGCTAGTGAGAAGGGGAGGGACGTGACCTCTATATCAGCCTGACCTGTGGAATGGCAGCTCGCAGGATGCAATCACAGATGCTGGCTGACCGTCCTTTTTTCCCCTGCTGTCTTTAGCTATTAAAGTAGAAATAATATGAAGCCCGGTCAATAACTGACAGAGCTGTAGTCACTGCCATTGTAACAAAATCAATGGCAAGTGAGGGTGTATTCTGTTGATGTCCAACAAACTTAAATTCTCAAAAAGTCGTCTTTTTTAATCTGCAAAAAGAATCTAATGAACTCATGAATCGCCAGCTACTTAAAATAGTTTCACATTTTTAAACGGACATTCTCCTGTGTTTGACATGAGGTAATCTGGCAGCTGTGCAGGTCACTGAAACTAACAGAAGAAAACAGCCAATGTTATTTTTGCATAGACTATACCGCAGCACAAAATCCCCTAAAGAAATCTGCTATAAGCACAGGCATGTAGACTAACCATGGATATCTGCTCATTCCATTTACTCACTTGTATTACTGCACAAGTTAAACAGGGGCCGGCACAGAAATGCCTCCTTCAGAGCTATGACAACTGTGCTCTTATGGTGGCCACAACACAAGCCTTTAATTGCCATTAGAAATGAGCTGTGCTGGGCTAAAGACCATGACAGTTAGAAATGGAGGGGGGAAACACCTTTAGGTGGCAAACAGAAGTCTAATTGCGTCCTTGACAGCATACGGCAGGAAGCGCGCGATCGGTATTTAACGTCAGACGCCGTAACGCCTCCGCTTCTTTCTCAATTAACATCCTCCTGTCTTAATTAAGGAATACCAGTCTTGCTTAACTGGTATTGATTGCAGCTTAAAGGAAGAGTAAGCCGTCAAAACTAAAAAAGTGTACGGCTGCCTCCTGAGTACAGTGACACAGAATGCAACGGAGGGCTGGCGCGGACGAGAGAGGAAACGACGGCTCCCTGTGCCGACCACATCTCAGCAACATTGGGGGGGGGTTGTCCTCAAAAACTGTGGCTGGACCATGTTTTGGGATAGAAAAACGGCACATAGGCATCCACAAAAACCCATGAATAATGCATTGTGGTCAATGGGAGGGTGTATGTGTATCTTAAATGGGGACGGTTACCAGACCAGACACTTAAAGGTGCTGGGCTTTAATTAAGGCCCTTCGCCAGTTTAGGAGTGTCTGGCTGTGAAACTGAATCCCCTATCCCGACCGCAGCGATCCCTCTGCTGCTCTCTGGAGGAGCTGTGTGGGGACAGGACAGCTGAGAGGCCACATTTATCTGGCTCTCTCACATAGCACAGGGAGCGGTTTTGGCGGTGGCGGGCAACCCGCTGCCCGGGACCTCGATGTGCATCTGTCCCGCTGGGAGATTGAATGTTAAATCGGTATTGTCAGGGGCTCTGTAAACTAACTCTACCACCCCCCCAACCACATACACACAACACACACACACACACACACACCTACACTGCTAAACAGACTAACCCCCCCCCGCCCCTGTCAGAGCCAACCCAGTCTGTTTGCCCTCTACTGGAAACCCAACCCGCCATTCTGAATTAACGAGCATCATAATTAAATCATCACGTCTTCGCTTTTAATCCGCCTGCAACCCAAAACCGGGCTGGAAAAAGAAGACGGGCACAGTGCTGATGGGCTGATTAAGGTGCCCGATGGTCCAGCTCTGTGGAGGATGCCGGCGCCCGGACAATCCCCCGAAAACACCTGACTGCCCCTTATCTCGCCACGTATCTACACCCAGCCCCGCTTAGTTACTGCTGGCTTACCCTTACTTACAGGGCCTGTTTTCTGTGTGTGTGTGTGTGTGTGTGTGTGTGTGTGTGCACACATGTACAGTAACTATTCTTTATCTCTTTCACTGTGCGAGTCCATCATATGAACATCTCACAGCACAGTTTCTGCTCTCATCTTTATCTGAGTCCCCTCCCCCTCCCCCCAAACCTGCCGTTCTGTACATCAGCACTGCGGAGGCGTTCGGTAATGATGCAAACCGCTAAATACCTTTAGCTTCAACCCTGGGTTTGAGTGAGGCTCTGTAGCAGGCATTGGGCTGCCCACTGCTGTACTGTTTGGCCGCAGAGTTAATTAAATGCATATGTCTTGTTTGTGAGGGACTCATCTGGGATCACTGAAGTGTAGAATATTAATACGCCCAGGCCACAGGATCCACAGCCCTCTCCGGGCAGAGGTGTACTGTACATCCCGGCTGTTCATAGAGCCGTTTGGCTCCACCTGGGCTTGATCAAGCACCGGTAAAGGACATGCAAGGCTCCTCTACAGTTGTAGCTCAACAGCCTTATAGCACCGGTAATGTTTTATTCCAGCTCCAAAGCATCTATTAGGGGCTGCTGGAGCTACAGCTTAGCTTAGCTTCCTCTCACATGCGGCACTGGGACGGTTAATGGGGAGGTTGGAATTAAACGCTCAGAATCAAATCTAGATGCACATCAGGGAGAAGTAAGACCAGTAAAAGACCAGTAAAAGCTTCCATTGTGTGATGCTGCTTTTAGTGTTTGCCTTGGCTCTACAAATGGTAAAATGCTCATTAGGCAAATTCAATTTTATTAAAAAATTAAAATGAGAGATACTGCATTTTTGGTGTTCATAAGAGTGGAATTTAAGCATTTGTATTGTTTTTATTCATCTGTAGTTGTAGGAGTTGTTGAAAAATATTTTATGTTTTTGGTTTATTATTGTGTTACTCACTGATCTATCAAAGGTGCGAGACTTGGAGTTTGACTCGGGGAGAGAAAAATCGAACTGAAGAGCGCGGAGTAACTTAGGTGTCAGGAGGTCTCCTCAGTGCTACTAGAGCGGAGAGCATCATAATCTCAGCACTGCAGCGGCTGAAACGTTTAAAGGCTGCGAGAGATACTGGGAATTTTATCCTGAAGCAGCTGCCTTTAGAGCTGCTCATGCTCCTGGGACCTCGGTGCAATTATTCACTGTGGAGCAGAAAAGACAGGTAGTGCTCGTGTCAGCATCACGCCGCTGCGCTGCCGAGGGAGGGGGGCGCGGGGCTTTGATATGGCCCCGGTTTTTGTGTCTCTCTCCCTGCCGACTGGAGTGGCTGGTCCTGCTATTATTTTCTCCATTGATCTTTACCAGGGCATTTCAGATGCATGTAAAGCAATACCGGGAACTGTTATTAATCAGCATTACACAAAACAGCACTCTGTTAATTAATATTTGAAATGCAGAATGTAATTAGAGGAAGATGAAAGTGCATCTGTCAACTCGTCTTTAGTGCAAACACTGGCTTGAATATCTAGAGCAAGAGTTGCTGTTTGCAGGCCTGGTTTCGAGAAATCGGATTGTTTGTTGTGAGACTGTACCACAGCTGAGTTCGATACTCTCATGTGAGTTGACTTCATGCGGACTCTTGACAGTACCACAGTACAGTAACTGATGTCTGGACAATTCACATTGCTCGTACTTGGGATGACCTAAACTCATATGGAAACGTCAATCAGACTCGCCCCTCAGGAATATGTCTGAATCTGTCAATGACCTCTACAGCACATTTTCCCAATATATAAAGTGTTTGTTAAATTTAAATATTTCTCTCGAATATTCTGTTTCTGCACTATTGACATATCGATAAGGACAAGGTTAGCGCTTGACACATGAAATAAGACAACATATTCTGAGGAAATCTGCACTTCCTGAGACAGCAGAACAGGAGGTTTTGCAGTTATTCTCAGAATTAATCCTCTTGTGTGATTTTGTGAAACTGAATGTCATTATTTTGCAGTGGTTCTCAATGTTGGTCCTGGTGGCCTGTTGTGAATGCAATTTTCCTTCCTACCACGATTTCAATCATAGGACTTTAACATCCTGTTAATTTATCTTAATTAGGTGCATTTTATGTTTAATGCAGTTATTTTCTCTCTTGAGCTGCATATTGAAAGAAATATCCTTGCATACTATGATTACAAAAAGACCCTTGAACATATTATGCCTTTTTATGTTGCCAGTAATTTCAGGTAATAAGATTTTTGAATAGCTCAAATTGGACAGTGAGAAAATCTGTGAGCTCCAAATTAGGTTGCAGAACACAAGTGTCTTAAGTTCTTCAATACTTTGCTTGAACTGAATTACTTAAATGTGACACAAAACCAGTTTGACTCAATATCATTTGCTTGAAAGCAGAACGTAACCTTTATTGATCTTAATTTACGGAAGCTATCCTCCTTATCTAGTTCATAAGAACAAACTCCCCAGTCTCTCTTAAGGATCCTTGGCTCGGGCCTGTGTTCTTGTTAATTCCTGTCCGAGTCTGTTCCTATGCGCAGTTTATTAGGAACAAGCTCCCAATCCTACAATCATCGGGATTGGAACACGCTCCTCTTAAGCTACTCTTTCCTGTCCTGGGACTGGTCAGCTCTGGTGAAACATTCATTCTATCTGGCTGTCATCTCGGAAAGCTGCTGGCCAGCACTCGGCAACACCTCCTCAATTTCATCTGCAACATCTGAGCTGAACTGTGCTTTCATCCTCTGGGCTCCATCCCATTGTGATCGTATTACTATCAATAAACCCGACTACTATCTGCCTCTGCATTTCATTCCTGGTCTGGATCATAACAGTGCATATTGAATTCTTTATCTTCACCAAATGCATGGATATTTCTGCGTACATGTAGCAGAAGAGGGAAACTGCTCTAAACATGGAATGCACCTAAGACAAATAAACAGTGTGTAAAAATTCTACAATTGCCATCTTGGTTAGGGCAAATCCCAGTATAAACAGATGGACCCGAGGACCAGCATTGAGAGCCACTGATTCATGGCGTGCCAGTCAAAAGGTTGGAAACATTTACATTTTTCTACCACTCAATTATTGAAAAAAAATCAACAAAATCCTCTTATTTTACAACAACAAAAATCTAAATCTTAAAGCCATAAATCTAACCACTATTTGTAACTAGAGGTTGCAGTAAACCTGAAACTCAACTTGTCTGCCACCCTACTTCACCCATTTGGGAGTGAGATACGAGGCTGAAATTAAATGCCAGACCAGTTTCTGTCCCAAAGATGTATGTTTCATCAAATTTGGTCAATATGTGTGACCACTAAGCTACAATTCACTAGAATAGGCGTCTATGGGTGAAGGATCTCAAAACGCCCACTTTTCATGAATTGTCAAAACCCTTCATCTATCTGCTGAGATGTTACATGGTACTTAGATATGAAGTTTCAGCTCTTTATACTAGAAAAGTCTAAAATGAAAACTTAAGTTTTTCAATATGACCACCGTACCACAACCACTTTTGGGGATGTGCTGGAGATGCTGCTGAGCAAGTTTTGTCAAATTTGAAAATTTTGTTGAATATTCGTGACCACTTAAGGTTACAGGTCAAATTGTTTACAGATGATTGACAACAGACAATGCCGAAGGATGGAGTTTACAGCATCTTAATAAGAGCTGGTCAACTGCCAGTAATAATAAATGCTGAGCATTCTCACATACTTTTTCTTTTTCTGCCTGGGCAGTCATTTGATTCTGAAAACTCACACCAGCTCAGCCGTGTACGCGCCCGCAGATGTGCTGCACTTGTGGTCTACTTCTTCTGGACTCCTTTGTCCGTTCAGTCCTAAACCAGCTAGATTTTATTTCATTTGTCGGAAAATGAAAATAATTTGTTATTATAGGTAGTTTTAGGTTAAAGTGCTGAAATTTTGCAAAAAACAGAGCGCTCTAACATGAGTAAACTGTGCCCAAACTTTTTGGACTGGTACACCGTGTGTGTGTGTGTGTGTGTGAGTGAGAGAGTGAGCGAGACAGCAAGAGATGGAGAGAGAGAGAGCAAGAGAGAGAGACCAGGACAATGGTTAGTATTATAAGTGCCAAGCAGGGGAGCAGCCACCCTTAAGACTGGTGTTGATGTTGAGCCCTGTCAATCATCAGCCCTCTGTGGTCTGTCAGTCTCTCAGTAGCCACGCCCCTCTCCATTTCTCCTGTCTTCCCACTGGATGCCCCTGCTGATAATCGCAGGCACATCAGGTCTGGTGGGAGGGGATTAAGGACACTTACTGTCTGAACCCGTATCCATACTTTCCACACTCACTCACTCGGTCAGTTACCTGTTGCCCTCTCCTGGAATGGGTCCATCGCACCAGTCCTGTATGGAGTGTTATTGTCCAGGACGACATCTCTCATTTCCCCCTGGAAGGACGACGGGGGATCAGTGACACATGTGGCCTGACCATGTGACTAGCAGGTCACCCTCTTTAGTGGCCTTTTCAATAATGCATCTCCTTGTGCTCCCAGTGCCCTTGTCGGTCTGAAAGACACAGCAGTACAGCAGGTCTAAGCATTAAGCACAATATCTCAGAGAAAAAAAGAAGAAAAAGGTGAGCGACATTCATACCTTGTGCTCTTATTTAATCACCTCCATCTTCTTTATTTGTCATATTTAAACGTTTCAGATGATTCAAGTAATTTTAATCAAAGACTGTGTGAGTAAACACAAAATGTAGCTTTTAAATGTTCATTGCATTTACAGATGGTGAGAAACTATTCCTTTGTGAAAAAATATTTGCCCCCTTAACTTAACAACTGGTTGTGCCACCCTTGGTGGTAACAACTGCAATACAATGTTTGTGATGACTGGCAACAAGCCTTTTACATCCCTGTGGAGGAATTTGGGCCCACTGCTCTTTGCAGAATTGCAGAAATTCAGCCACATCGAAAGGTTTTTGAACATGAAATGCCGATTTAAGGTCATGCCACAGCATCTTAGGTGGAATCAACTCAGGACTTCGACTAGGCCTCTCCAGATGAAGTTTCTTTTGAGTCAGTCAGAGGTGGACTTCCTGGTCTGTTTCAGGTCATTGTCTTGCTACACAACCTAACTCTGCTTTAGCTTTATGAATTGAAGACCAGACATTCTCCTTCAGGATTCTCCATCAATTATGGCTTTTCACCCAAGTCCTGAAGCAGCAAAGCAGCCCCAGACCATCATACTACCGCCAATGTGTTTAACTGTTGCTGTGATATTCTTATTACTGTGGAATGCTGCCTTAGCTTTCACCAGATCTAACAGGACCCATATGTTCCAAAATGTTCCAGTTTTGTGTCATCATTCCATATATATATATATATATATACATATATATATATATATATATATATATACCCCCAATTCTGAATAGTTTTGGACAAAGTGTAAATTGTGAATAAAATCAAAATGTAATGACTTTCAGATCACATGAGCCAATATGTTATTTACAATAGAACATAGATAACATTTCAAATGTTGAAACTGAGACATTTTACATTTTTATTCACAAAATGAGCTTATTCAAATTTTCTGGCCGCAACAGGTCTCAAAAAAGTTGGGACACAGGCAAAAAAGGGCTGAAAAAGCAATTAATATATAAGAGAATCAGCTGAAAGAACATTTAGCAAGTAATTACGTTAACTGGCATCAGGTGTGTAACATGATTGGCTATAAAAGGGATGTCTTAGAGAGGTTGAGTCTCTCAGAAGTAAAGATGGCCAGAGGCTCTCCAACCTGTGAAGGCTTGTATAAAAAAATTGTGGAATACTTTAAAAACAATGTTCGTCAACGTCAAATTGCAAAAGCTTTGAAGGTCTCATCATTGACAGTGCATAACATCATCAAAAGATTCAGAGAAACTGGAAAAATCTCTGTGCGTAAGGGACAAGGCCGAAGACCTTTACTGGATGCCCGTGATCTTCGGGCCCTCAGATGCCACTGCATCACTCACTGGCATGATTCTGTCATTGACATTACTAAATGGGCCCAGGAATACTTCAAGAAACCACTGTCTGTAAACACAGTCTGCTGTGCCATCCACAGATGCCACCTAGAACTCTATCATGCAAAAAGGAAGCCATTGTTGAGCATGATCCAGAAGCGCTGCCGTGTTCTGTGGACCAAGGCTCATTTAAAATGGACTGTAGCAAAGTGGCAAAGTGTCCTGTGGTCAGATGGGTCCAAATTTGACATTCTTGTTGGAAATCATGGACGTCGTGTCCTCCGGGCTAAAGAGGAGAAAGACCACCCCTCCTGTTATCAGCGTTCAGTTCAAAAGCCAGCATCTCTGATGGTATGGGGATGCATTAGTGCACATGGTGTGGGACACTTGCATGTTTCAAAAAGCACCCTGAATGATGAAAGGTATATAAAGGTTTTAGAGCAACATATGCTCCCCTCCAGACGACATCCAGGGAAGGCCTTGTGTATTTCAGCAGGACAATGCAAAACCACATACTGCAGCTATTAAAACAGCATGGTTTCATAGTAGAAGAGTCCGTGTGCTGAACTGGCCTGCCTGCAGTCCTGATCTTTCACCGATTGAGAACATTTGGTGCATAATTAAACGAAAAGTCCGTCATAGGAGACCCAAAACTCTCCAGCAGCTGGAAGCTTGTATTAAACGAGAGTGGGATGAAATTCCAGTGGCTAAACACAAGAATCTTGTCTCCTCAATGCCCAGACACCTCCACTCTGTGTTAAAAAGAAGAGGGGATGCTACACCATGGCAAACAGGCCCCTGTCCCAACTTTTTTGAGACCAGTAGCAGCCATCAAATTTGAAATGAGCTCATTTTGTGGACAAAATTGTAAAATTTCTCAGTTTCAACATTTGCTATGTTATCTCTGTTCTATTGTGAATAAAATACTGGCTGGTGTGATTTGAAAGTCATTGCGTTTTGATTTTATTCACAATTTACACTTTGTCCCAACTATTTCGGAATTGAGGTTGTATATATTTATTTTTTATTTATTTTTTTTTTTTTTTCAAACATGAGACAAGACATAGTATTCTGTTTTATCAGCAGTGGTTTTTGCTGTGTAGCTCTCCCATGGATGCCATTTTTGTCCAATCTCTTTCTTATAGCATCTAACGTGGGCCAGATTCTAGCCTGATCAGCTGAAGTCAGCACAGAGCCGGCGCAGATCTGGGGTGGAGGTGCTTGCGATCTGGGATATTGTGGAATTGGAAACACTGACCTGAACTGAGGCAAGTGAGCACTGCTGTTCTTTAGATTTTAATTTGAGATCTTTTTGTGACCTTCTGGATGAGTCGTCGATGCGCTCTTGGAGGAATTTTTGCAGGCTGGCCACTCCTGACAAGTTTCACCACTGTTCCAAGTTTTCTCCATTTGTAGATAATGGCTCTCACCATCATTCCTCGGTGTCCCAGAGCCTTAGAAATGGCTTTTTAAATCATTTCAAACTGATAGATGTCAAAACTTCATTTCTCATCTGTTCTTGAATTTATTTAGATTGCAGCATCATGTGTTGTTTTTGTTTACTTCTCATTGCCAGACAGGCTTTATATACATAATGTTTTGATTCAACAGGGCTGGCAGTAATCATGCCTGAATGTTTTAATTGAAATTGTACCCAATTATCAATTCAATTTGTATAATTGGTTGATTTAATGACTAAAAGGGCAATTGGATTTTTGCATAGGGCCAGGCAGGGTTGGATAGCTTTTTTCCCTCAATAAATGAAATCATCATTTAAAAACTGCATTTTGAGCTATCTCGGTTTATCTTTGTCTAATATTAAAATGTGTTTGATTATCTGGAACATTCATATGTGACAAATATGGAAAAATAGAAGAAATTGGGAAGAGGGCAAAACTTTCCCACTGCTGTGTAGCCCATAGAAATGTTTTTTACATTATTATTTAGCCTCAAGGTCAGAAAGAGCTCAGATAATGCTCCTCATGGGAACTTAATCAAGGCCTGAATTACCAGTATTTTTCACGTTTGCTGCCTTCATACATCCTTTATCCACTCAGTTACATCATTCAATACGACTTTTGGGAAAGAATAGCAGTGTTCAGCTGACTAAGAAAGTAAGATGTGACCTGTTAAATTGTGCGAATAGTTCCAACATGCCCCGTCAGACTATAAGTAAATCCTTCAATGTCCCCATTCCTCTGTCTGCCTGAATTGAAACTCAGTGAGCAGATTTCCTGTGGAAAGCAAAATAGACACTTTACACACGCTTATTGTGTTTTTTTAAATTATTTTTTTTATTCTGTCTGCCTGTGTACTTTTTGCATGTCCTTATTTTTTTTTTTTTTTTTTTTTGCATGTTCCTATTTTTTTTTATTTTATTTTCCCTCTGTGAAGCACTCTATGCATTCGTGCTGGGAAGAGTGCTATACAAATAAAGTTTTACTTACTTTACTTTTTACTTACACTTCATACATTCCTTTGAATATGGTTGGTACATTCACTCGATGCCTCATCCTTTTCTTAAGCAGGAACTTTGTCCCTTGTAGCACTTGTGAGGACGCATTGTCTCTGTCAGCAGTTGTTCCACACGAAACAGCTGCCTTAGACACCTTTCATAACACAGCAACCTCACACAGCAGGGACACACTTCCTTCAACTGGTGCCACCTCTCATCTGTAGGGCTGTGTGGTTTGTGACGTACTGACGAACTGAATATTCCAGTTGTAGCCATTCTTGCCTGGGTGTGGTTTGTAGCTCTTTTAAATGGAGACATATAGCAGACGATGGACTATGAGTAGTAAGCAGTGAGTATGTGAGTGTGAGTAGTAAGCAGTGAGTATGTGAGTGTGAGTAGTACTGAACTCAGGATGAACTATTGAGTCACATAGAAAAAAAATTAATAATAGTGTCTGGAAATCACAGATGAAAACTAAATCCCGTTGGCAAGAATGCATATCCGAGAACCTAAATCAAGATCCCTATGAACTTAAAGGAAGTTTCAGGAGACCCAGGTTTTAGGAAGAAACTGAATGCACCTTCACTTTTACTGTCACTTGTAAATTTCTTTCAGAGCTGACCAGGGGGATGTTAGGTGGTCAGTTGGCGTGTTTTAGATGAGGTACAAACGGCTACATCCTGTTTTTAACGATGGAGCAAATTGAGCACTCTGTGTTTAAGGCTAAATGTCATTGATTCATGTCAAATGACCAAAACGCATGTGCATTTACATGGTCCTATTTGAGCTGATTCCATTTCAGAGGTTTCAATGAATTAAAACTTAGTTGTTCAAGGTCTATATTCTCAGTATGAGAGAGAGAGGGAGGAAGGGAGAGAGGGAGAGAGAGAAAAAAAGAAGGAAGGGAGAGAGAGAGAGGGAGGAAGGGAGAGAGAGAGAGAGAAAGGGAGGAAGGGAGGGAGAGAGAGGGAGGGAGAGAGAGAGGGGAGGAGGGGAGAGAGAGAGAGAAAAAAAGAAGGAAGGGAGAGAGGGAGGGAGAGAGAGAGGGAGGAAGGGAGGAAGGGAGAGAGGGAAGAAGGGGGAGAGAGAGAAAAAAGAAGGAAGGGAGAGAGAGAGGGAGAGAGAGAGAGGGAGGAAGGGAGAGAGAGGGAGGAAGGGGAGAGAGAGAAAAAAAAGGAAGGAGAGAGAGGGAGAAGGGAGAGAGAGAGAGAAAAGGAGGAAGGGAGAGAGAGAGGGAGGGAGGAAGGAGAGAGAGAGAGAAAAGGAGGAAGGGAGAGCCCAGCAGAGGGCAGGTAGTTAATGATCACGGACATCAGGACCTGGAGCTCTCCTGCAGGTCTCATGGGAGAGACCACACGGTCGCACCATTAGGCCACAACACCACTAAAAGCTTCTCAGATTTAAAAAAAAAAACAAAAAACAACTTGCTCCCCTCCTTTTTATTTATTTTTCTTTTTATTGTACTGGCTGGCGTCGCAGGGACATTTTTTGTCTTTTTTTGCGGTCTGGTGAAGGCCTGAGAAGTAAAAACCAGCCTTGCGGGCATCTCTGTTTTAATTGCTGCCTGTAATTGATTATTGTTGGTTTATTTTAACTCCTGTTTTAAAACCTACTTCTCCGGAGTGTAGCTCGACTGCATTAGCGGCAATCATTGCCCAGCCTCCCATACAATGACCTAAGGCAGAAGGTTTATGGCTGGTTTGCAGTGGTTGGTACAGCCATTGGAGCCCATACAAAGATGAGCTTGTCTTCTGCTTTTTATTGTTATTGTGTTCTATTGATTTGTTAATGGAAATGCAGGTTTATGTGCACTGGTGTTTTTCTTTATTAAGGATGTAACGGCTTCTGGTAAACCCTTTGAGTTTGCAAAGGCCCTCCAGGCAGATGTATGCTTGGAAGTGTGTGTACCGAGCACAATCTGGGGAAACTTCACTTTCAGTTCAGGTGATACTTTTGGGCCGGGGCACATGCATGCGGATTCACCCTCATCTGCTTTGATGAAATCGCGTGAAGCTATGTGGGAAATAAATAATAGTCACCCTCAATGATCTGGCGAGGGAAGTACTGCCCAGCTTGCTTCATGGTTAATGAAAGTCAATGATTTTATGATCGTGGACATCATATGGAAGGTCACTCACCTCTTTCAGTACATGTTGATTAAAAGGGACTATTGTAAAGGTTTTCATTCATTGTATGTTAGTGCTTCTAATTTATGAATGTGATCTCTATCAAGAAACATGACAGAAGTGCAGGATAATTTTTGGGAGAAATATGGACAGACAGAGGTGGGAGTGTTTTTTCATTTTTCATCTAAGATACTCAGTCTAACGCAGACAATAGTAATGGCTGAGAGGAATGTGCTTGTGTCATTGGTAGCTCGCTCAGAGGACTATGAGGGCAATGTTAGCCTGTGGTTGTGAATGTGCTCGCCAGCAAAACAGCTAAGAGTCCTTTTGTGTTGTGTGTAACCAAGTGTGAATGCATGTGCACGGTGCTCACCCACAGTGTGTTAAAAGGTCACTGTAATTGTACTGGATCTCACTGCATGTTCTTGGCTAATTCAACACGGTGAATGAGTAGATTTATGCTCTTATTGACTTGTTTGTTTGATGCAGCCAAAACCTCTTCATGCCTGTTCCTCAGCTCTCGGCAAGGATCATGAGCACTTTGGCCTCTTCTTCCTTGGCAAACAAACGCCGCTGTGAGAACACTGCAAGCATTTCAGCCATTCCTAAGAGCCAAAGCCTTTCATTGTACATCACACGACCCCTGACAAGGGGAAAGGCTATCTTTTTTACTTTTCACGTGGAGATCGCTCGCCAGATTGCAGAAATCGAGGTTGACAACTGTAAACAAGACAGATCTGAGAGCACAATATCCTTAACGGAGTTACAACTGCGATATGCACATCATCAGTCTATATGCAGCATATATTTGCTAGGTTTCAGGGATGTCCTGTGAAAACTGTAGGAGGAATTGATTTAGAACCCAAGTACCTTCCGATATGGACGGACAGACGGACAGCACCACAACATAATCCCCCTTTTGGGCTGTCGCCCAGCGGGAGATAACCAGAGGACCCATGGTGCAGGAGAGTGGAGTTTGGAGGGGTTTACAACAAAGAGACTTCAGCTTTAGGCCATAGAAAAAATAAGAATTTGCTTTCAATCACTGCATCACCTCTGGGTTCGGCAGATCTGATTATGTTCAAACATGTCCTTGTGATTTGGATTTACCTCACTATTTATATTTCATACTCTAATAAAATTTTAAAAAAACTCGTCTGGCTTTTGCTTTGCATCAACGACAAAGACCAAATTTCTCTGCCACCTGAAACTGACGTGACGTCCAGGCCCAGAAACCTTTAGCAAAATATCACCATGTCATGTGATCTCATGAATTATAGTGAGGCTCACTGTATTAACTGTTCATTACCATGCTTGCTCTTTATCAAGAATTAGTCGTAAGCGCCTGGGTACTGCAGAGGATTTTATTTTTGGTTGCGGTTGCCAGCTGTGCCATTCACTCAGCTGAATACACTCCTCCGTGACCCATGATAGCCCCCAAATCAAATCATTCCATCACCGCGTTCCACAGGGAGGCTAATGAGCGTGGGGTACTGTAACGGTGAATCATGGCATCCTTATAAGCACAAAAGCTGTTTCATGGACAACACCTTTAATAACATGAGAAAAAGGTAGGAATATATAGTCTACTAATATAATTTGTTTTCCATTTTACTCATTTAATTCAAGTTCAATCAATGGCAATGGATATTTTTTGATGTGTTCGTTTGTAGACAGTACAATCATACAGAGAAATTAGATGAACAAAGACAACAGCAAGCAGCCTCCTCTGAAACTACAGGTATCTGGGGAGGCGATGTTAAATAGCTCCTGAGCTCTTCTTTATCACGTTACTGATGGGCAAACAAATGCATCTCACCTGGCGCACCGAGCAGCTGCTTTGTGAAGGTTGTTTTGCATTAGCTGGTGGCTGCGGAGGTCCTCAGGACTGTTATGGATTAAGATGATTATTGTAGAGGCGGGAACATGCCCACCGAAGGCTGGGGCACCTGCAGGTGTTGATTGCTTAATTAGGCTATGCGTGATGGTGCGACTGCAGCAGCGGCTCTGCCTGGTGCCTGATGGATCCTCTGATAGATCTGGAGCGCTGAGCACTATTTAATTAAACATGTTGATTTGCTGAGGCCTCGTATTTTGACCTCCATTATCCTTTCCCCCGCACTCCGCCTTTCATTCCCCGTAATCAAACATTGACAGCCATTTAGTCACCGTTAATTCTAATTCACAACTTTTACTCCCTTTTCCTTCCATCTCGCTTACAAAGACTTCTTAATTATCCCAATGAAAAGCGGCAAGGAGGTCTGAGGATGTTAAGTGGGCGACGCTGTACCAAGGTTTTTTTGTTTTTTTTTCCCCTCTCCCCACGCTGATTGGTCTTTGTGGATGGCTCTGAATTATTGGTCGAGTCCACTCTGCTTTGGAGGTTGCAACATTATCTCTTTTTTAGCTTTGCTCTGAAAGCAGGGGTGACTTTAAAGAAAAATCTAATTAGCAGAGGGAAAATATACTGATTAAAGTTGGTGTAATACAAGGCAAGTCCCACTCAAATAAGTTGTTCAACTATTCAGTGCAATTTGAGTTATTTTGGCTCAGACTGTCAGTCCTCATGCCAGTTTGAAGGATTTGGCGGCTCAGTGCTGCAGTAATGTGCGGAATCATTTTGATCTATCCTTTAAACATACAGACTGGTGACAAATTAATTGGAAAAGCTTGAATTGATGGGTGAATAAATATAACTAATGCAGATGCCTCTGTCCATTTTTCCTGGCATGGTTTGGGTCCACTCGTCCCCTTAAAGGCAGTAGAGTTACTGCAGATCAGTGCAGAGTTATTCTGTGTGATCACCTTTATATCCAATCATGAAACATAACTACCATGATGGGGGTGGTCTCCTCTGGAGTGACAATAGCCTCGCGCTCCGTTTACACGTGGCCGGCTATTTTCATAAACGAACATTTCACCGTCTCCATTTTCAAAAATAATATCATGCACACGTATCAGTTTTCAGAAAAGTTTTTGTTTACACGTACCCGTGTATATATGCCGTCAACAGCATGCCAAACCTGTAGGTGGCAGTGTAACGAGAAGCTCAAGCCCACGTTAGCCAATCAGAATCCCGAAAATAGCAACAACAGAAACGAATCACGATCATCCATGATCACCACAGCCAAATGAAAATGTAAACATAGGTTGCACTTTTGGCGCAGGTGCAAGTTCTGGCGCATACTCTGACGTCGGCTGCCTAAAACTCTGTTTTTCTCAGTTTACATGCAAACATGCAATCGAAGTTTTCCAAAATCTCCACTCTGGCCGGAGTTTTTAGAAAGAATCGTTTTCAGAGGCGAATTTTCAGTATGCCTGTAAACGAAGGGCACAAACTCAGGGAAATGTCTCCATTTGTCAAAATAACCATGTACGTGTAAACGGGGACTCAGACACACAGAGAGTACAAGGGGGTCACTGAACGGTTAAATGAGCACGAAATGATCCTAATCTCGCCAACGCCTTTACAGTTACCAGAACTCAAACCAGCTGAACCCATCCGGGAGATTTTGGAACGTGTTGATTGATACTCGCTGTCACCATCATCAAAACACCAAAGGAGGGAATATCTCTCAGAAAACAGGAACTCCATCCCTCCACAGATGTTACTCGCTCTACATAAAACTAGACTCTATGCTAAGGCACAACTGATATTTCAGAATGATCACCCAGTGAATGAATTATGGCACCACCCCTGGTATACACGGTGCGCATCATATAGTGGCAATGCATGCGTAGCTATTTTATGTTGTGGGCCATATTTCCCAAAATTGGATTTGGTGTAAAATAGTTGTAAGTATTGTAATCGTATTGTAAGGCCTAGAATAAATAAACTGAGCACATTGACTTCCTCATTGTGGGATATTGATTCACATTGCAGATGTGACATTCTTACGGCCATGCAGTGCACTGGAAGTCAGTCTGAAAACATTTAGCTGTGGTGTACCAATGCACCAGCAGTGTATGGCGTTGCACTATTTATTATATCACTGTGATATAGGTAGATTTGTAGATGTGGCGATAAATTTGTTCATGGCTTCCCTTGTGGATTTGGATACACTATAACTGTGGTGGAGAAGCTTTGCTCTCATACACAATCACTGTCCCTGGTTTGCTGATGTGTGAGGGCGCGGGTGCGTGCACTTTTAGGAGCAGGAGTGTGTTAGCATGTGTAAGTGTGCATAGGTCTGTGTGTGTACGACTGAGACCCTGTTGCTTTCTCAACCACATTATCTTGGATGAAAGATGAAGCATCACCTACATCGGCTGCCTGTTTGAGTTTACTTATAACCTTCAACCCCTCCCTCAGCACACACACACACGCTTTTACCTCTGATGGCATTGTCACGCCGCTCAATAAAGAATTGCCAGTGTAATTACCACTCGGGCGGAGCAGGCTGCAGCTTCATTGGAATGCGTCTGATGCCAGGGCGGGCGCGAGGCGGGCAGACAATAGCCAAGGCCGCGAGAGGGAGGGGGGCACGAGGGACTGCTCTGCCACCTCGCTGAATGCAGGAGGGCGACAAAAGACTCCCATCATTCACCGCACGCTCCGGCTTTAATTAATTTTCATCGCCGCCCTCCTTGGAGGCCCCGAAACGACGGTGACCCCCGTGTCTGGGTATGAATGCGCCCCGCTCCCGTCTCCGCCTGCAGGAAGGTCAGTGCGGCTAGATCTCCGCGCTGGAGCCTCCCTTCTGAGCGCGTGTGGCAATCAGGGCCCCCCGCTCATTATCCCCTCCCTGTCATTGACGAGGCTCGCCTTTGTGCTGCCCCCCCCCATCCCTGTCCCCATTCAACAGGCTGGGGGTGTGGCGGGGTGAGGGGTTTCCTTATAAACGCACAGAATCATATCTATAGCCCACATCCTTACGCCGTGTGTTCGAGAACAAAGTGATGCGCTGGGTGTTAGAGTGGTTTTCGTGTTTGTCGTGTCTCTCGCTAACCTCCCCTCAACAATGCGACATTTTCTATAAAAACAAATTCCATTACATTCACTTTGAAGTGATTTGGTTAAAAGCCTTGCGCTCTTGGCACAGTAAGGTATTTTGTTTCATACATCGTATTAGTATTGTGAATACAGGAATATACACCATTGTTATGCCAAAAAATGAATACGAAATGAATCCTGTCATTTGCCAATCTACAGTAATCTGATAATAAGCATGCAGAACATCCAAAGAAAAGATTGCCACCCTATTTCTCCAATAAAGATGACTTTCGATATATTTATTATGCATTTAGTATGAAAGAAAGGGCCAGGTTGACTCTCCATTACAGTGAGTAACTAATCTATTTCTTGCTTGTTTTTTTGGCTTTTGCATTTTTTTTATTTCTCGCCATTAGAGCAGCATGACTGTGTGTACTGGGTACACTGGTGTACAAGGCTGACACTATTAAAGAGGTCCCCTCTGATTGGGTTAGCTGGGGAAGGTGAGGGTGGAGATTAAAGCTGCTTTCACACCGGACGCAAAACGAATTTTTCACACGGCAGATTACATTCAAAGTCAATGCAAAGAGGCGAAAGCAGCTTAAGGTGGAGGAGAGAGGTGCTCAGTTAACACGACGCACTCCTGTGCTGCTTCGGCTCAGCGCACAGCAGCTGACTGGACGCATTATTTGTAAATGAAACGACGCTGTTTCTCCACGCCGAAGTTGTTCTTTCTCACGTGCTCATTAGATAAATTACCCCTCTCCTTGATACCTGTCCACCTCACTGCTCACGGATAACAGGCGCACAGCTGAGGATTAATCCCACGTAAAGACAATGGGAGATGTTTATCTCTCCCCCCTCCCCAACTTCTCCCCTTATAGTCATGAGTTGGACCCTGTTGGGGGAGTGTGGAGGCCTAGGCCTCTATCTAGGGGGGTGTAGGGGCTTTCAATAACATGTCAAGCTGGTTCATTAAATATCACTCCATCTAACCAGCTGTGACTAACAGGGAGAGGTCAGCCCCTACTGCGTAGTACAGACACCAGACCCTCCTGTACGAGTTTGGGACCTTTGGGATAGCACTGATACCCCAGTCTCTCTCATATTTCTCTTCTCTAGTCAAGTACTGGTCTGTGCAGACCCACTAAGGGGTAATTGTGCTAAACAGGAGGATCAAGACTTGGTTTGAACAGAAACCTGCTGCTGGTTGGACCGTGCAAGTAGCTGTATGCGGTCTACAGCTGAGTGGTCTTTGTTCCCCTGGTGAGTGGGCACACGGGCATTATTCCTAACTGGGTTTGCACTGCACATGGACTGATTACACCTGAGGGGTCTACTCTTCGAGACATTATACTAAACAAGGTCCACTCTCTCAACCAGCAATACTTTTCAAAAAATTTGGGGCAGGGGCAACAAAAGGCTGGAAAAGTTGTATGATGCTCAAAAATACATCAGGTGGAACATCTCACAGCTAATTAGGTCAAGTGGCAACAGGCCAGTGGCATGATTTGGAATAAAAAGTCTTTCAGAAGTAAAGATGGTGAGGGCTTCAACAATCTGTGAAAGGCAGCATGGGCAATTGGTTCAACAATTTAAGAATAACGTTTCTCAACAAAAAATTGCAAAGAAGTTGGAAATTACATCCTCTGTGGTTCATAATATCATTAAAGGTTCAGAGAATGAAGAGAAATCTCTGTACACTAAGGACAAGGCCAAAAGCCAATATTGAATGGCTGTGATTTTCAGGCCTTCAGGCCGCTCTGCCTTAAAAGGAGACAGGAACCTGTATTTGAAATCACTGCTTGGGCTCAGGAACACTTCTGTAAACCATCGTCACCGAACATAGTTGTCGCTGCATCCAGAAATGCAAGTTAAAACTCCGCCATGTAAAGATTAAACCATATATAACCAAGATCCAGAAGTGCTGCCGACTTCTCTGGGCCTAAGCTCAATTAAGATAGACTGAGGCCAAGTGTAAAACTGTCCCATGGTCTGACCAATCAAAATGTGAATTTCTTTTTTGGAAATCACAGACGCTGCATCCATTGGGCTAAAAAAGAGAGGGATCATCTGGCTTGTTAACAGCACACAGCTCAAAAGCCAGCATCCATGCTAGTATGAGGGTGCGTTACTGCACATGAGTGACCTACGCATCTATGAAGGCATCATGAGTGCTGAATCATATATTTTTGAGCAACATATTTTGCCATGTAGATGTCTTTTTCAAGATAAGCCTTGCTTATTTCAGCAAGACAATGCCAAACACCATATTGTACACGTGCTACAAGAACATGGCTTCCTAGTAAAAGTGCTAAACTGGCCTGCCTGCTGTCCAGACCTGTCACTCACTGAAAATATTCGGCACATTATGAAAATAAAAATATCACAAAGGAGGCCCCGATGTGTTGGTCAGATGAAATCCCACATTAAACAAGAAAGGGGACAAATGTGGCTTTAAAAACTATCCCAGTTGGTCTCATCAGTTCCTAAACACAGAGCGTTTGTAAATGAAGAGGTGATGCAACATAGTGGCACAGTGGCCCCTGTCCCAACTTTTTTGAAAAAGTTTTGCTGTCATCAAATATAAAACGATAAGTTATTTTTCAAAAAAACAATACAATTTCTAAGTTTCAATGTCTGATATGTTGTTTTTGTACTATTTTCAATTTAATATAGTTTAAAATCATTGCATTTTGTTTTTATTTACATTTTACACAGCCTCCTAAATGTTTTGAAATGGAGTTTTCGTAAGCCGTTGTTATTTTTTGTTTGGTCATTTTATAGCTAGTTACACACTCTGGTCACTTTATTAGGTCTAATACCGAATATATGCAGTTTAGCATGACATAATGTATAAAGGGTAGTTAACTTCTCATAACAGGAAAATGTGCCTCTTGAAATCCTGCAGTTCAAACTGAATTCATTCCCTCAGGATGCAAGCAGCTATAATGTCTTTGGAATACCAAAAGTTAAGTTGTCAGAAGTTTGAATGTCTAATGATTGATTAATCTCTGAAACATCTAAAACACAGTGATTTTCTTTGTAATGAAATGTTTATTAAAGGTTTCAATGTGTTTAAGGACCAGAATACCAAGACTCTGACATTCTACAGACAGTAGAGGGCTGTGCGGCACCTATGCCGTATTGAGTCACTATGCGGTGGCAAATTTACAAGACCCAAACTGAAAAAGGCAGTCCAAGCCTGATGCACTGCGAAGACAAATGGCCGTCTTGAAGCAAAATAAACTCATACTAATGCTAGCACTCATACAGTAAAGATATTGTGCAAAATTGTGAAAATACTTCATTCGTTTTGTGTAGCTGTCATTTTAACAAGTGTTTTGTCAAATGGTGTAAAATTGTCAAATACTGTTAGCTAGCTAGATAATGTTATTTATTGAGCATAAAATTGTTTGCAGTTGGGCTATGAAGACAATAGCTATCTAAAATTAGCTGTCATGCTATATGGGCTGAAACCTATGTATTCTGTAGCTGTTTAGTCCAACTTATCGCTAATGTTTTGTATTTGATGCAGATAATTCTGATTAGCTGCCTGTTGGTTCCTCTGTGGGACCAGCACAGTAAACATGTTGAGAAAGGACATCAATCATTCTAACATTCTGTGTGGTGAGACCTTTCAGCATGAAGAAGTGTTACCCATGTCCAGACAGGAAGAATAGTAGATTTGTGAGAGTAACCTTCAAAAAACTGCTGCAACTTGCTGGCCGAACCTCAGAAAATGCAAATATCATGACTTTCAAAACTATTATACTGTCAGTTTACTTTGCCTCATTAAAATTTTTTGAACTTTGATGCCCCTTATTTGTTTCTTGTGCGACCCTCCGAAATCATTCTGTGCAAAACGTGCAGATTCTGGTCTTGGAGTGAGTTTGACTTAATCTGAATTGTTAAAGCACATCATGCATGTTTATTGTATCATGCAGGTTGTGTCATTCAGGATTTTTAGGGTGGAAGACCCAGTAGCTCTAACAGATGTTCGTTCCTCGATGTCGATTAGAAAGTGTTCACTGCACCCCACTGTATTTCAGAACTCCATTACAGGCAAGTCTTTGGCGTATTTCAGGTTTTTAATGGCCCGCATCTGCTAGATTGTAACAAGTGGAAAAGAATGCCACTTATCTGTGTTTTTGTACATAGCGTGCAGCCCAAGGATGCTCTTCATTAGTTTTTGCATCGCTGCATATGTCTGTACAGGGGCTTCGGCCTGCTATGCTTCGAGTAATTACGGCCCTCTTCCTACAAAAAATGTGCTATAGGAATCCTATAGGACAGTTCAGTAGAATTCTATAGAATTTTAGTACCTCAAGTCCTATAGAAAAAAAGTTCTATAGAAAATTTCTATAGGAAACAGTTCCATAGAAAATCTCTGGAGGACTTTTTTTTTCAGTTTTGCATCTTCAATCCCACTCGAATTTCGAAGACAACCACAAATAAAGCAACAGCAATCCTTTCCCAACTTGCATCCGTGTAGCACAATGACCACTCGTGTGCTACTCTGACTGGGGCTCAAACCCAGACACTTCTGCTCCGCAATGCGGTGGTTTAACCAAGTAAGCCATTCAGCAGCTTGTACATTCATGGTTAGATATAACCTTTAGATGTATAAAGGTGGTGGGAATAAGTCTCAGCAGACCTCAAATTGTATTCAAATTAATTCTAAATCTGTATATAATCTGCAATCACATGCATGTGAATGGAAAGGAGTAATTTGATTGAATTTTTAAAATTAAGGGAAAAGTTCAAAGGTCAAACTTTCAAAGTAATTCTGTCTTCGTAAGCAAAAGAGGAACATGAGTTTTCCATTATAGCATAATAAAGTTGTAATGCCTTACATTTATATTTTTGAATTGCTGCCGAGGAAATGGAAAGAGGTCTTCATATACCGTAACTGAAATGCTGCTAGTTTGTGTGGTCAGTCAGTCAATCAATCGTCTGATCAGATAATCAATGAGTAGGTATGTGCCTGGTACCCCGTGTGCTTAAGCACACCTTAAAGTTTAAAGGGACACAATTTCCTTGCTACTTCAGAATCGTGGATATCACTGCATATTGCACATTTTCATACCGTTAGTCTGGTCTCTCACTTCTAGAACCCAGGTACACATAAGGTAAATTGACCCTTCGACAGAGCATTGCAAGGATTCATAAGATTTATTTTTATTTTTATTTAACCCTTATTTAAGATGTCTTTCCCATTAAGCTTTTGTTCTATTAGAAGGTCCTAAAGACCATCAAAGTCCTATAGAACAGGTTTTTCAGCTAGGGTGTTCTATAGGAAGGTCTTATACAACAGCAATAATCTTATAGGACTTTCTTCTCCATAGAGGTGCTCTATAGGTTTCTAGCAAATTCCTATAGAACACACGGAAAATCCTGTAGAACATGCTCTACTAAAATGTTCTATAGAGTTCCATTGATGTTCTATAGAGTTCTATAGAATTCTATAGAATTCCATAGAAGTCCTATAGAACATTTTTTGCAGGGCTGGTATGGTGGGGGAGTGTTTGAGGTACTTGCTTGCACATTGTGTTCTGGTTGTCTTTACAGCCACTGCCTGGGGTAGCTGTATGTGGATTAAAATACAAATACCCTGAGCGATGGTGGGCGAATTCCAATATTTTTTTGTCCGATTCATTTTTCAGGGGGCTTATACATTTGATATATGTAAAACCTTTTAGTGGAAGATTTTTTTATTTATGATGACGTCATTGACTTCGTTGAAGCATTAATTGCTATCAAGGTAATACAATAATTTCCTCTATATCAAATAAGAAAGCAATATTTTTAACTGTCAGTGCACTTTTGAATCAATTTATTGGTTTACTCTATTTTGATTTCATATACTTCCTCGGAAACAGCCTAAAAAGTGAAGATTGGTTTCATTTTATTTTTTTGCGGATGCCCATTGTGATGACATTGCTGGCGGAACGTTTGACCTCATCAGGGTCTGGCTAAACGAGGTTTGCTTGGTCTTAATGCAGTACACTTTTGTGTGTGTGTGCGCACAACTCTCTGTGTCTTTGAATGCGCAACATCTTGCGTGCATCTGCTTCCTGTGCATTTATGAGAGTAGGTGTGTCCGTGTGTTTGTGACATGCATGTGTACATGCTATGAATTTGTGTGATTTTGTGTGTCTACGTGAGTGCGTTTGTTTATGAATGTGTGTTAGTGTGTGTGTCGTGGTAAGGTGCCGGGTGGCATTAATCATTGCAGCCGTACGGCTGAGCCACAGAAAAGCTGAGACTGGGAGTCAGTGTGGCAGAGCGCTATCAATCACCCAGCCACCAGAACTCCCAGTAATTAGTGCACTGTGCTGCTGCCCTCTCACTGCCTCGCTCCGCACACACTCCACTCACTGTTGCTGGGGGGTGTAGGGACCTCAGCATGAGTGTGTGTGTATCTCAGTATGTAATTTTGTGTGTATGCGTGTGTATGTGTGTGTGTTAAGGTATATTTGTCCACGTGTTTGTGTGTAATGGGGATCTAAAAAAGCACTTACAGATATAGAACATTTTAAAACAACATGCCAGGTTTGCTCCTGAGATAGCACTATTGATTCCCATTCTGTTACTGTTAAAGGACATTTCTGCAGGCATGATGAATTGTTTGGCGTCCTGCTCTGTGGCAGTTATCGATAGCGATGAATATAATCACAATTATAATGGTTATTGATGGAGCCGTGCCGGAAAAATTCCACTCCGACATTATTGGACTTGATAGTGGAGCCCCATTGGCCGCTGATAGAGACGGATGGTTTTCAGCAGCAGATCAAGGCTGCATTATTGTGAGTGAGCCTCGGCACTGTGGATAAGTCTAATTGGGGTTAATAAAATGATCCCGGCTTTAAGTTGTTTTTTGATCCAGACTAATCCGCACGCACCTGCTCTCTGGCGTGATCTGCGGTCTCGCTCAGGTGTTTTGATCAGGCGCTATTGGCAATTGAACTTGACTGTGATGAAAGCCGCCTGTACTATTGAGAGGAATTTGTGTATCGCCAGGGGGTCTCGCTATCCCAGAATGCCTCCTCTCAGGCCGAATGCCTCTCTGTGCCTCCTGCCCTGACTCTGTGGGGGAGACTCTCAGAGGTGATTAAGTAATTGGTGTTGTGTTTGGAGCGGGGTCATGACCTGTCAGGGGTGGGAGGTGAGACGCACTGAGTGTCTTTAAGATTTTTTTTCTTAATTCCTCCCACAACTCGGCTGCTCGGTTACACTCATGTTACCCAATGAACTCTGCCCCCCATCCTATGCTTCATCCTCCTCTACGCCTAAACTACAACCTTGCAGAGGGCCGAAACACACTCTCTCTCTCTCTCTCTGTCTCTCTCTCTCTCTTTCACACACACACACCCATGCACACTCACTCTCTTCCTCTCTCTGTTTGAGAAAAAAAGTTTTGGCTCATTGACAGAACTCAAACAGGTGCTTGCAAATGTGCGTGCATGTTGGTCATTCGGGGTAAAATTTGACTATTTGACTTCAGGTAGTGTGTGTGGTCCATATCAGGGGCATCTAGTCCAGTCAGAAGGGAGTCGACAGGGGTTAAAACTTTAATTATTCAACCAATTAATTAATCATTTTATTTAATTATGGCCTTCATTTGAGGCCTTCATGAGTATAATCTTGTCGCTGTACTGGTCTGGTTTACAATTCTGTTCAATTTATGATTGATCCTGTGAGGACATCTGTAAATATGGTGACTTGCAGCCTTTTTAAATGTTATTTCTCTTTACATTTGGAGCTACAATGAAGTTCCCTGTGGTACCGGATCCATGCGGTTTGTGAGCTCTCTCTCAGCAGCTGAGAGCTGTTCATCGTACAGAGGAGCACCAGTGTTAAACTCTATTCATGAAACCAAAATCTGTTTCTTACATTACTTTTTATCTTCTTTTTAAAAGCAGGTCGGACTGAAAAAATAAATCAGATTTTCATTTAGTATTATCAAGATATCAGTCCTGAAACTAAGCTATTGAATATCCTTTTGTGTAGTGTTATTTAATATCTGGCATTTATCACATATTGACTACACTAAAACTCTCTATCACCACTGGTTCTTACCACAACAACAAAAATTAAAAAAATAATTAAATTGAGTTTTATTCGTAAAGCATTTACTTTTGACAATGAAATAGAATTTATGCAGATTAAAATTGGCAATAAAAATACATTTATAATGACATTCTGACAAAATATATTGAACATGGAAATGAGATTTTTTGATAATCGTTTGATTAAAGGTTTATGTATAATTTATTTATTTAGTGTGTGTGTGTGTGTGTGTGTGTGTGTGTGTGCCTCGGAGAGAGGGAGGCTGATGATAGAAAATGGGTGTTATTTTGATAATCGTTTCTGGATTCAGGTCTTCGGGGACGGGCACAAAAAAGACACTTCTAGCCACTAAATGTGTGGATCATGGTAGCAGGGCCATTTTGCACACAATTAATAATGTATCCCTGGAGGCCTAGAGCCTATAGACTTGGAAAAATACTTTGCCAGTCTTCAGGCAACTGGGAAAAGGTGGCTTTTTTTCCCTGTCATTTAAGCGTGCGATAATGGTGTGGAAGCCTAGGCGGCGATTCCCTGATGCTCGGCGTGTCTGAGAGCTCATGGCCTCGGGCATGTCTCATTTCAAAGTGCTGTCGCTCTCCGCTCCCTCTCCATCTATTAACACCCACCATTATCATGCTAATCCACATTGTATGATTACACAAACTAATGTATGCACACTTCGATTACGTGGCGGCGCTGACACAAACATGGTTATTGAATAATAAGTGGTGAGAAACACAGTCTCTCACTCTCTCTCTGCCTCTCCTCTCACTCCCTCTCTCTTCCTCTTCTCCTCTGTGTCCATTTTATTATTGTTGAGATGTCTGCCGTCCTCCATTGATAAGGATTCATTAGGGATCAGCTTCATCTTGTTCACAGATATCCTCCCTGTGAATCAGAGAGCGAGAGTCTGAGTAGGTGGGAGGCAACAGTAGAGACTCGGGCTCTGGGCTCTGAGCAGGAAGCTCATCGGCAGTGTGTGGTGGCTGCCTCCCTAAAAATAGGAATATCATTGCTTTCATCCTCATGCGATGGACGCCATTTTGGTTGTGTTGCTGTTTTTTGAGTTCAGTCACCCCTTTCCCAATGTTTGTGAAAGTACGTGTAAGTATGTATCAGCCCAGCTGTGTGTGTGTGTGTGTGTGTGTGCGTGCGTGTGCACTTGTGTGTTTGTACGCACGTCTGTGTATATGCCTGTGCATTTGCGCAGAGGAGCGTGAGTGTCTATGTGTTTGTGTTTGTGTGCATGCGTGAGTGCTGATGTGTCTCTGTGTGAGTGCATGAGCTTGTGTGTGTGTGTGTGTGTGTGTGTGTGTGATTGTGTGTGTGTGTGTGTGTGTGTTGTGTGTGTTTGTGTGCGTAAAGATTGCAGGAGAGCAGGAATGATCTTCCTCTTTAGTCACGGCCATTGGACTGATGAGAAATGCAGAAGACTGTTAAATTAAAACGGTAGCATAGCGGAATTGCACTGATTAACATTTAAAATACCAACTCCACCCCCTTTTAACACATAAAATTATAGATCTTACAATTATAATATTTAAAATATGATCCAAATTCGAAAACCATCCTCAGACAAAGGAAACTTCGGGGTGTCTTTGGGAATGAAATGACTTGTGATTATGTGAACTGAAAGTTTCTCCTGCATTCTCCCTTCTCGCAACAAACAACTAAAATAAAAAAATCTGCGCACAAGAAATATCATTTTCATATGCACATGAAGCACCAGAGCACGCCTGCGCAGACAGGAGAATCCATGCACCAATCAGGGCTTTTAGGACGAGTAAATGTGATCATAATTGCTGGAGAGAGCATTGGTGTCATTTTGAGGTGAATGTGTGATAAACACATGATGAGGCCGCACACCTGTCAAACGAAAGTACAGGATGTATTTAATCAGTGATCCCAAACTGAGCCCGGGAACACAGGACGCCCTGTCCAGCTTAAAGACATAAAGACACACCAGGGACTGTGAGCAGAGACTGTCTGGATGATGGCTGTGTTTTCTTAGGGAACAGTTCTGAAGAGAGCGAGAGAGCGAGAGAGAAGGGAGGGAGGGGGGATGAATATATATTTATAGAACAGAGGGGGTGCAGAGGCATTTTGTCTTCCAGTATACTTAAGCTACACTCTCACTCTGATTAATAAATTACCACAAAATGACCTGAAGTGTAAAGGAAAAAAAAAAGTTTTTTTTCTGTACAAATACCGCCGCCGGTGTTGTGTTAAAGTGTTGAATGTTTTCACACCCCATTAATTTATTACTTCTTCCTTCCTCTCCTCTCTTCCCTTCTCTTCGCCCCCCTCCTTTTCCTCCTCTCCGTCTCTCTCCCTCTCTCTCTCTCTCTCTCTCCATCTTTAAATTTCATTTGGAGGAGTACAGAGGGAGACTCCCTGCTGCCACAGCGATTTTCATCTTGTTGTTAATTTTCCCAGCTCCATATGGTGCTGCAGACAGTTCACCTGCAGGCTGTACTCCGCTGCGCGGCGCCGCGCACACTTCCTCAGGCCCGAGCTGTCATTTACGCCGCTCTGTGCATCTGTCTGCGCCGGCTCCCGAGACGGACTCCGACAAATTGGATGCACCTGAGATGTGTGCATGAGCGCTGCGGTCCGGGGACCCGGGAGCCAGCGCCAGGGGTGTGTGGGCCAGAGTCGGGCCGGTCGAGACGGGCCGTTCTGTCAGCGTTAGGCAGCTCTGTGCTCACCCCTTACATTTGGGGGGTCAGACTGGGGTGGTCCCTCCTCGCCCCGGGCCGATGAGGAGGGCGGGGAGGGTTTTTTGGGGGCGGTTGTTTGCGGAGGGCTGGAGGAGAGAGAGGGTGTTCATCCTGTCTTGTCATTGATTAGAAAAGGCTCTTTAATTCCATTTCACCCCATGTTGTGATTAATTTGCATTCTTTGTCAGGAGTTAATGGAGTTTTTTATGGTTCGCTCTGAAAATCCTTGAAGACACCAGACTCCATCTGATGTGTATACAGCCGCCAGCGTCGCTCTGCTGATTGATCGCTGCCTTTGTGTTCCCCGCTCTTTTTCTTTTTTCTTGATTTGTTTTTTTTTTTTTTTTTCAGTTTGAAAATGATTATTTGCACGCGGCTTGGAACGCAGTATTCAAATATGTTTGACTGAGATCTATGTAAATGTGTTGAGCTGCCTGAAACAGACTGAGTACGAGCTTCACATCCTTATATCTATTCATCTGCATGAGTATTCATGAACTCACGACTTCATAAGTGCGTGGAAGTGCGCCCGATTCAGAGGTGGAGAATTGCTGTGTTTGTGTTGAATACTCGGAGTTTCATGGAGAGTGTTTAAACAAAGTTGCTTTAATGAAATGTATTCAAAAAAAAAAAAAACTGAAAAAGCCACATAAAACCTAGAAACCAGGAGCCATTGTTCATCTGTGTGGCGTGCTCATTTTTCAGGGACATTTTTGTCAAAACTTAAGTACTGAGTACTCACACAAAGTGTTTCGAACACAATTACACAATTTAATGGCATTAATCTTTGAAGTGGCACAAAAAGTCTCTTAAGAACCGAGTCTGTTTTTATCTACTGCAAGAATGAGGGTTTATATCATTAATTACAAATTAGAATGAGGAGATGAGCAATGAATGAAGGAAACGTAAAAGATGTGGATAATGATTCTAATTGGCTTTTCTTGTCTGGACCAGTGGCTCACTTATGTGCGCTTACATCACACTCCTTCAGTCCCAGCCCATCTGGCTCTTGCATAAATGTGCTACACAGTGAATCACTAAACAGAGCGACTGAATTGCAATAGAGCTAAACTGCCTTCTGCCCTTTACTCCACTGCAGTTCCGGACTCCTTCCAGGTGATCGTGCTCGTGTCCACCAAGATTAATCCGGAAATGACACACTGGCCGCCTCTCCCTAGTTCAGTGTTCATGGCTCTGTTCAGTATAAATACATGTAAAGAAGGGATAGAGCCTGTTCACACATGGGCCCCGTCCTCTGGCGTCGTCGCAATCGTCTGTGAGCAGAAAAGGGAGACGGAGCGAGCGCTCGAAGGGTCCCTTAACATTCTGTCACTGTCTCTTATTTTCTATGAATCTTAAAAGATATCTTGGCACAGAGGTCCCGTTTTCTCGTTAAAGAGAAGATGAGATGGGAGGGGTGGGCTGTGGGGGGTGGGTGGGTAGGGTGGTGCGGGGGGGCTGTGGGGGGGGGGGGGCTGAGGAAGAGCTGGGAAAATGTGGTGATAAAATTTGTCAACCGAGGGAGGAGGCCGTGTCCAGGGTCAGCGCTAAATCTGAGCGCCCGGGGCTGCAGGGCAGACCATAATTCCAGAGCAGACGAGCAGAGAGCCAACCCCAGCTCAGGCGAGCCCGACACAGACGGATTTCATTTCACTGGCAGCATTGTCATTTCGATAACAATGAGCGAGAGGAGAGAGAGCAATGCTGCGTTCCCTCTCTTACACTTCCTTTACTCTTATCTCCATGGAGACTGAGACAGATGCCCTTGCAGTCCACCAAATTTCTTTTTCCTCGCTCCACAGTATACAATTTTTAAAGTTTTCTGCCGTTGAGTAACGGCTACAAGATTCAATCCAGATGTTGACCTTGAGTATCTTCCCTGTGGCTGCAGTAACTCTTGAGGTTGCACCAGCTGGGATGAAGGTTTTTTGAAGATGCTCAGGCAGCATTGAACGAAGAACACTTGGAAAAGCCCAACATAATGTGTCAGGCCAGCATTCGCGTCTGACTGTGTCAGTATCTGAGAGGGAGAGAAGTGGGGCTACACAGGATCCCCAACAGTGCTACTATTAGCAAATAGCATTTTAGGGTTTATGCCACTTGTTCTGTCTCTTGTTCACTCCTAAAAATAGAATCAGCAATATTTGGTGAATTAGTTTTGAAAAGTATTTTGGTGCTTGTATAAAAGTGTAAATAGTATGGGCCTCTGAGTTGCTCACAGCAAAGCTGTACATCTGGGAGCCCTGAAGTTGGCTGTTCGAATCCCTGTCACATTATTACCACTGGAGGCTGGGGGCCTGTATTGGCAAGACAACAACTGGCCGAGCCTCGCCGGGGATGATAGCGGTTAAGCTGCTTAAATTTGTAACTCTGAGTGCTCTCTAGTGGCCACTGCTGGTTGGCCAGTCGTTTGCAGTTGCACAAAGCGATCATACACTGACAGCGTAATCCTCCAGTGGCATAGGTAGTGTGTGATTGGTGGTGTGCGTACACTTTGTAAAGAAGTTGGGGCTAATTGTGACGCTAGTTGGGGGAATCAGGTGCCGTAGCTCCTTCCTCCCCAGGTTGCTGAGGTGGATTAAACAGTTTGAGTTCAGGGTGGGAAAATCTCATTGAAAAAAAGGTTCAACAGAATTTGCTCAAACTTGCTCAATTAGTATTTTTCAGTCACAGATTAATTCACCAAGTGTATTCAAAAATAAATGTGTCCAAAAATTATGAGCCCAACTCTAAAGAGGTTGGCACATTATCAAAAAGGCTAACAAAATAAATGAAAGTGAACTGAAAAGTCCATTCACCATCTTCTATATTGAAAATACTACAACAACACATTACTTGATGCTTTAACTTGTGAATTCAATTGCTTATTGAAAATATATGCAGATTTCAAATTTGATAACTGCAACAGACTCTAAAAAGTTGAAACAGGGACAATTTAGGACTGCTAATGATGTGGCAAGTTTCAATAATAAGGTGATGTTAAACGGGCAATGTTTAACTGGTGAGTTAATCATGTTACACTAAAAAAGGAGCCTCCAGAAAAAGGCTCAGAGCAATCACTTCGAGAAAAACTTTCCCCCAAAAAACAAATTGATAGGATTCGGGGCATTTCGCCTCGACAATGTGTAATATTATTAAAAGTTAGAAGGAGTTTGGTTGAATCTTGGTGCGCAAAAGAGCAAGACCAGAAACCAATTCTGAATGCATGTGATCTCAGACCAGTCAGAGTTTACTGTCATGAGAACCATCGTACGACTGTAAGGGATGTAACGAAATGGGCTCGGCAATACTTTGGCAAACCTTTGTCAGTCAACTCCATTCCCTGCTGCATCCACAGATGCAAGTTAAAGCTTTAGTATGCAAAGCCGAAGTCATACATCAATTCTGCCCTAAAACACCACTGACTTCTCTGGGCATCTGAGTGGAAGCGTGTTTTATTGTCTGATGAGTCAACATTTCAAATGGTTTTTGGAAAGAACATATGCCATATTCTCTGAACGAAAGACAACAAGGACAACTGAAGCGGTTATTAGCCTCAGGACCAGACACCAGCATCTGGCACGGTATGGAGGTGTGTCAGTAACCATGGCATGGGTGACTTGCGCATTGCCAGGCCATCATTAATGCAGAAAGATATGTACAAATTTTTCAGGAACATAAGTTACTACCTAGATGACGTCTGTTCCTGGGACATCTCTGCATTTTCAAGCAAGAAGTCAAACCATATTCTGCAAGGATTACAAGTGTATGGCTGAGTAATTAGAGTGCGGGTGCTAGATGGGCTTGCCTGCAGTCCTGATCTGACTCCAGTCGAGAATGTATGGCGCATTATGAACAGAAATATGTGGCAACCAACGCCCCACACAAATATGCGCTGAAGACCAGCATGATGGAGGATTGGGGGATAAATTCTGCTCACCAGACCTGAGCAACTGGTGTCTTCAGTGCCCAAACTCGCCTGTGGAGTGTGATAAAAGATATGATAATGTTATATGATGGTAAACAGTTAATGTACCAACTTTTTTTGGACTCTATTGCAGTCATCACGTTGTATATTTTCAAAAAGCCATTGAATTTATATGATAGAGCATCAGTAATTCATTGTTGTACTGTTTTCAGTATTACTGAGGGTGAATGGACTTTTCACCTCAGTCCTCCTTGATTTTATTTGCATTTTCCATGCCGTACCTACTTTTTCAGAATTGCAGCAGTAAAAGGAACCATGGCCAGAGACTGAGGAAAACCCGTTGATTTACCAAACTGTAAAGTGTTTGGAAAATCAGTGAGAGAAAAAGATCCTCAGTGATCTCAGTGATAGCAAAGGCGCCTGGCAAACTCAGGAAAACCCCTGCAGTTCATGACGGAAGAATTCTCACTATACTTTAGGAAACCAAGATAGTGCGATAGACGCGTGAGTGATGACTATTCTTATAGACTGTTCTGTGAGATACCACCCACTAGTAAGCTGTATATTAAAAAAAAAAAAAAAAAAAAAGCCAGATAACCGAATGTTTTGAGCAAAATAATGTGGTTTTTGAATAAAATTGTTGGCATATGTCATTTGCATTATCATCATTCACTTTAGAATTGAAAATGTTGTGTGCACATTTTACAGACTGCACAAAGCCACATTTCTCAGACAAGGACATTGCCTCAACATGTGAAGGGAAAGAATATTTGTACCTTATGAAATAACACATCAGCGGAACGTGGCCAGACAATCCTTTGTGTGATTTTGCTGAAGACCGGAGGTGGATTTAACTGCACTGTTTGAACATTGAGTGGGGAATTTTACTCAAACAGCTTCATTAAATGAATAAATTGTCATGGCAAGTAGATAATTATAACCCTCCCCCAGGACTTTTTCATATGAAAATGCTATTGTGATAAATAAATGATCAAGTCGGATTGTGAATTCAGATTTTCAGATCTTAAAAATGTCATTTTCAGTACACATTTTAAATGACGTTTCTATTGACTTGGATAATGAATAATACACCTGGATTTTTTTTTTTTTTTTAATAAACCTGGGAAAATTGCCATGGTTGTTGGAAATGAATCTCATGCTCGTACATTGGCCTGTGTACAGCATGCAATTATAGACTTATTTTATCATCGCTGAACAAATCAATTTTCCGTACCGGCTGATAATGCGTCTGATTCTGGCAAAATGGATATTGTGTCGAGCGGGGGGTCTCTAGGTATTTACAGAGAGTGGAGAGAGCAAAGCTTTATTTAATTGAGAGAACGAATCAATAATGGCACTGCCACATTGTCAAAAGACCAGGCAAAATGAGCAATTCATTTACTGCACGTAATCAGGGGGTTGAAGGGAGGCTGATTGAATTAGGGTACACTGGGCCTCTTATGGCCAGAAACGTGTGGTTTCAGCCGGGCGTCCTCAAAGCTCGCACAGCTTGCTCTGGCTCTTCATCATGGGGCTAAATGGTTCTTGGGGTTGCACAGATTCCTCTTATTTTCGCCTGTAAACGGAAGCACAAGACTGCCTCTGCAAGGGATTCTTGTCCACTGCAGGACGGCTTTTGCAGCTGTTACAAATCCTGTGTCAAACTAGAGATAATTCATCATGGTCTGCAATTTAGAAATTACCTCCGGGTACTGCTCCTGGATCTGTCTGCCGGGGCGGTTTCTGAACGATGGCACGATTAGGGGGGATAATGTTTTTCAGGAGAGTAGCCATGACCGTAAAATTATTTTTCCTCCAGACAAATGATATTTCATTTTCTGAATATAATATTTTCATATTTTATAATTTTGTCATGTATTTGTTCATTCATTGATTCTTAAGATCTGTTGATTTTTTTGCCATTAAAGAGTCATGAACTATGAAACAGAAAGGTCTCAATGTTTATATGAAGGTTAGTGCAAATGAAATTACTCTGCAATGTTTTCTTATACAGGATGAACATCTGAATGACAGAAGAGCACAAACATGCTATTTCAGCCGTTGTTAAAATGTTACCGTTCACATTCCTGATCGCTAATTGTTCTTTAAGCCAGAACCCAGGGTGAATGGTGTGGGCCACAAAATGGCGCCTACGTTGGATCCATTCATACAATTACATGGCAACAGCGTGATCTGGCTGCAGGTCCCGAATCATGTCCGGAGTGAGCACTGCTTCTGACTGATGTCTTACTGAGGACGAAATTAGCATCCCCTAACACCTGTTTGTTGACTCCACACACCTGGTGCAAGGTAGGGGTGCATTATCTGCCCAGGCCTTCGCTGAAACCCTACTGCTGCATCCTGGGAGGGTCTGAGTGATGCAAGGAAATTTTAATCCCCAAGCAAGTGGAGTACAACGCGCATCCCTCATATATATGATCAAGTGGTGTGCCCATTATGTGATAATGCCCTTAACTTAAGGCATTATGCGTAAACTGAGCGCTGTTTTAATTGCTCTTTTGTCCAGACTGCAGAAATGGGTGGTGCTGTATCTCCGAAGGTTTGGAGAGGTGCTCTGTGCATTCCAAACAGTAAGTATAAGAAGTTTGAAAGCCATTCCGAGAACTGCAATGAATTCCCTTTAAATTATCCACCGAAATTTAATTTGATTTTATTTTTTTAATTCCTATTTTATTTCCTTCTGGTTCACGTTTAGCTTATTTGCTGGAGAAGTTGTTTTCGAATTTAACTGGCAATTCCCTGACTCATGCATCATTGCCACTGTGTTGTAAATGGATAAATAGAAATAAATCTTACTAGGTAAGATTGCGAACGCGCACTGGCACGAGTCCCAAAATGCTAATTCCTGAGCATGATTTCATTTCAACCTCAGAATAAATGGGATTTTAATTGAAAATGAGATTCTCGCACGGCGTCTCTCTGGGTGAGCGTAACCTGGGAATGCTGGGTTTCGGAGATTGTTTCAAGAGGGGGAAAAAAATCGTATTTATAACTGAACCAGTAAACAGCATTTGGAAATGGATTATATATATGTGTTTTTTCAAGCCTGCATTTTTATACAACCTGGAGGGTAGTAAAAGAGGGGGTGTGTGAAATTAGCATTCTGCTTACTTTCCCCTCTATAAATGAGAAGCAGGCTATTAACATTTGTGTATTTTCATTATGTAAATGGTGTTAACACATACCCACAAATTGCCACCAGCTATGCAGTAATTTTCTCTCAGTGATCATAATGTGTCCAAGTGAGTCGTTTGATTATGACGTGCTAATTACATATTGCCTTTTTTCCCCCCGCGCTTCTCAGATTCGGAGAGAACCGGGGATCTTTAATGGCGAGCGTTTATGAGTCTGAAGAACGGGCGGCAAAGTCCCTCCCCGCATTCCTGACGGCTACATCGCGCCCACGCTCCAGCGCCTCCCTTTAAACCCCGCAAATTGCATTTTGGTATGAAAAAAAAAATACACAAGCTCTTAACTGCCACTATTAGATTAGGTACCATTAAGAAATAATAGAACATTCTAGACTGCAATATTTCCCTTAGAGTCTGATGCTTTTGATTAATCTGACGACATTTTATTGCATTAATGATTTTCCTTGCCACTCTACTGTAAAGACATTGCATGTAAGCTAATGCTGTTTTCTGTCTCCCCCTCTCTCTTTCTCTTCCCCTCTCTTTTTTCACTCTCTCCCGCTCCTATTCAAGCCTCTTCAGTTTTTTTTTTTTTTTTTTTTTTTTTTTTTTTGCAATGCATCGCTGATGAGGTGAGTCGGCGTCTTATGTGCTTTCTCTGCTAAAGTCATTCCTAATGGAGTGGAAAGCTTATATTTTGTTTCCTAATGAAGCACAGTAGTCTCAGGCTAGCACTCCGCCGCCTGCCACAACCGCCCTGAGCCATTCTGCTGAAGGAGCGGCAGCAGGCTGTGCTGGAGCGGGGCCCTGGAGCCGAGCGGCGAGCCGGGCCAGGGGTTACAGGGTGAGAGGGAGGGGCACGCCGGGCCGCTATTGGAGGAAGGGTAGGGGGAGGGGGCGGGGTCATTGAGGGCCATTCTGAGATCAGCAGCTGTCAAAACAAAGCCATTCATGTCTGTCTTTTATTCTCCGCTGTGCTGTCGGTCCGAGTGAAGTTTTCAGCGTCAGTAAGCTGTGGAGTCACTGTCCACCATCACACTGATGAGAGTCCAATATGAGGGCGTAACGTTGCTATGCAGATACACACGTGCTCACGTAATCCCACAAACACAGGTGTACACACACTCACGTACACAAGCGCACAGATACACAAGTCCACACACACATGCGCCGATGCCTGTATACGTCCCAGTGTGGAGACTTACACACACATACAGAAACATACAGGTGCAAACACTGACGCTGAGGAGCACGTGTACACACAGACGTATGCACAAAAACAAGCGCAGGCAGCACACACACACACACACACACACACAGATGCATGCACACGCTCACACACACACACACTCAAAAACACACACACACACACACACGCCCGCCCACATGCTTGCATACACACACACACACAGGCCCGCCCACACACACGCGCACACACACACACACACACACACACACACACACACATGAGAGTGCACACACACATACACACACAGCACAGCACACAGGCCAATGGGGCCCCTCAGATGGGGGGAGGGGGGGTGGATGAGGTAATGGCCCCTGTGCTTTACCATCCTTGACCTCGGCTGATATAGAGCTGCTGCTGGGTCAGGGGGGTATGTTAAGGTGTAGGGAGGGTATTTCCGTGAGTCACGGAGATCAAGGTTAACCCAACACATTTTCAGCAGACCTCTGCCCTCTGTAACCCAGTTATGCTACATTAGACACAGCCTGTGTGTGTGTGTGTGTGTGTGTGTGTGTGTGTATGCAAGCAAGCAGGCGGGCATGTGTGTGTGTGTATGTGAGCATTTGTGCGGGCATGTGTGTGTGTGTATGTGTGTGTTTCTGTGTATGTGCGTGTGCTCTCACTCACATGTGTATAAACATGCTTCCATAAGTCCTGGTGTGCATGTATGTGTGTTAGTGTGTGTTAGTGTGTATGCTCCCGTACACTCCCACAGGACTGGCATCAACAGTGGCACAGTTCACTAACTGCTCTTATTAGCCTCTCATTTTGCATGTGATACAGACCAGAGATTACACACACAGACATTTAAACAGTTTGATCACTGCCTTTCAAGGCACATTAATCAGAATTAAAGCCTGCCAACACTGTTCCAATCTGTTCAGATCTGGAGATGCTCGTGGTTCGTGGCCTCGTCTCGAGGTACGAGCAGCATCCAGTCTTTCTAGAGTCTCCATCTTCAGCTATAACACTTTTTTTCCTGCAAAGCAGAGACTCCTCAGAAAGTTATTCTGGGCTCTGGTTTCAGAACAAGGTCATTTTTAAAACAAAATGTCTCCAGCACAATCTAGGTCACCTCGCGCTCCCATACTTCCTCCCAAACTTCCCAGCGCGGCTTATAATTAAACGCACTCAATTATCCCAAATTTAATGGAATCTTACTAAAGCAGTTTTTTATTTAAGCGGTAATGAATAATTTTATAATTGCAAATGTAACTGTGCAATCCAAGCGAGGCTTTTTCTCAACTAGGTGTAATTACTAAGTCAAACTTTGTGACCCTGTACTATTACTCTGCATCTCTGGCCTCTTACTGAGTAGAGATGATGGGGTCATTACTGTAGAACAGTAAAATTAGGGTCAACGCTAAGAAATTTGAACAACTAACATGGCTACTTTTATACAGTATTGAGTAATGGGTAAAAATGGTCTATTTGCTGTTGGTCACAATCAGCTGCCTGGATCTTTGTTTGTATTTGCATGCTTGAGTGGCAGAGATGTGTGAGTTTGTATCCATGACAAGTCAATGTGTGTGTCATTGTGTGTGATGTATGACACGTCCATATATGGTCAAGCCCATAAATATTTGGATGTTATCAAAGTTATGGCTATTTTTGTTGTCCAGTGGGGCACATTGGAGGTTAAATTAAATAATTAATAAAAGTTTGAAGTGCAGATTTTCAGCTTTCGTTTGAGATTATTTAAAACATAATCAGGTGGACTGTATAGGCACTGCTGTACTTTTTATACATGGTCTCTCCTCCCTTAACAAAGCACCAAAATTAACTGGACAAGTTGCGTGTTCTTCCCTCATTATTTCATTTACAAACAGGCTGAGAAAAGGTCTAGAGTTGATTTCAGGTGTAGCATTTACATTTGGAATATTTACATTAAGCTCTCGTTATATGGAGGAAAAAGCTGTCACTGCCAGTGAAGCAGGTTATAATTATGCTCAAGAATCCACACAAACCCAACAGAAAAATTGCAAAAACATTTGGTGTGGCCACATCATCCGCTTGGTACATTCTTAAAAAGAAAGGGTACACTCATGAGCTCAGAAACACCAAAAGCCCCAGAAGACCACAGATGACAGCTGTGGTAAATGACAGATTAATTGAGCCCCCTAGTGCTATAGTGGTCTATCTCAATTTTTTTTATTTTTGAGTTAGGCCCAGATATTGCTACTTAAATGTTAAATTTATTTATTGCATAGATTATCTCAAAACTATGAAAAACAGAGTAAGACCACTCTTGTTCTCAGGGGTTGAATTATTTCCCTGATAAAAAAAAAAAAAAAAAAACCCTTCACAGCAGTTGGCCACACTTTCCGGAGGTGTATCTGTGTTAATATCAACAATCAAAACAAGACTTCATCAGAGTGAACACAGAGGACTTGCACTTTAAATCACTTGAAAGTTCCAAAAACAGGAAGTTTGCAAAAAAAAAAAAAAAAAACATATTTAAAAAAGCTGTGGAATGCTGGAACTACATCCTATGGACAGATGAGAGAAAGATGAACTTGTTCCAGTGGGGTGGGAAGAGACGAGTATGATCCAGGGAAGGTACAGCTCCTGACCTGAGTCACTCCACCACATCTGTGAAGAGTGGTCATGTGTGAGCATGTCTGGCTGCCAGTGGAACTTGCTCCCTTGTATTTTTTGATAATGTGTCAGCAGTAGCATGGATTCTTCATTGTATTGGGCCATATTGCGTGCTCAGATTTAGCCAAATGCTTCAAAATGCATTGGGCGATGCTTCACGAGGCTGATGGACTTGAAGCATGCTGAGAAAGCAACCAAAGGCACTTTTCAGGTAAAGAATCAGAATGTTCTAGAAGTCAGTCCCCTGACCTGAATCCAACTGAGCAATCATTTAACTTGCTGAAGGCACTACAGAGGGCAACATCTCCCAAGACCAAGCAGGAACTGCAGAGAGCTGCGATGACGGCCTGTCAGAGCATCACTTAGGAGCAAACCCAGTGTCTGATGAGTTCTGCGGGATCTAGACTTCAGGCAGCCATAGATTGTTGAGGATTTGTAGCAAAATATTACCAATGACAATTTCATTTATGATTATATTTATTTGTCCAGTTACTTTGAGACCCTAAAATTTGGGGAGCTTCGGATAGAAGTGTTTGTGATTCAAATACAGTTCATACATTTTTTTTTTTGCATTTCTCAACGAAAACTGATAGTTGCCCTTACAGAACATCTCGATTGATTCATTATAAATCCAGGTGGCGTGCAAAGAAAGCCAAACTGATGAAAATCATGTCACAGTGTAAATACCTGTGGACCTGACAACACGTAACCTCAGTGTTTCATGGTTCTGTGTGTGTGTGTGTGTGTGTGTGTGTGTGTGTGTGCGCGCACTCTTCAGCAGTATATGTGTGCCTTGTATTTCTTGTATATTTCAGTGAGAGGTTTGCGTGCGTGTGTGTCTGTGTGTTCATGTTTGAGTGCGCGGGATGTTTGTGACTGGGTGTGAGAGAGTGTGTGCTTTGGTGAGTATTTTGTCTATACTGCTCAGTGTGTGCCTATGAGTGAGAGGTATGCGTGTGACAGAGCGTATATGTGTGTGTTTAGGAGAGCGAGTGTGGTGACTGTGTGTGTGTTAATGCATGTGCGAGAGGCGTGTACATTGTTGAGTGAGGTGTATGTGTGTTTGAGAGGTGTGTTTGTGACTGAGAGTGTGAGAGAAGTGAGTGAGTTGTGTGACTGAGTGTGTGTGTCAGTGTGTGTGAGTGAGGGGTATGCGCACTGCTGAATTGGTTCACATATGTTTATAAGAGAGAGGTGTGGGTATGTGACGGAGTGTGTGTGTGTTAGTGATTGTGAGTGAGCGGTATGTATTTTGCTGAATGTTTGCGAGAAGTGAGTGCACATGTGTATTTGTGTGTGACTGAGTGTGTGCTTGTGTGAGCACAAGGTATGCGTGTCAGTGAGTGAGTGTGTGTGTGTGTGTGAGAGAGTGAAAGAGAGAGAGCGAGTGAGAGCGAGAGAGAGAGAGAGAGAGAGAGAGAGAGAGGGCGTTTTGAATGTGTAGCTAGGCCCTTCTCCTTTCTGCCTGAGCTGCTTGCTGACACGCGCTAATAACAAAATGCCAGGAGAGGGAGGGGACTTTGCTGCCACACATTAAACATACTGAATGTGTCCTTTCGCTTATAGATTGTGCGTAATTAATAATTAAACGGTTGCAGTTGTAATGGGTTGACCTCCCTGAACTGTTCATTACTCACAAGGCAGAGGTATCACTCAAACTCTTTTTTTTCCCAGCTGCCTTTTCCCCGTTCCCCCCTCGGCGAGAGCGGCGCCATCGCCACCTTCATTCCAGCTGACCAAGGGCTTAATAAGAGCTTGCACTAAATTAAAACTTTCAGGCAGCGGAGAGAGAATGAACGCCATTAACTCCCATGGACCCACTTCCAGGAGTAATCCTGCTCAGCTGTTATACTGCAGCCGGAGCGCAGGGGTGTGTGTGTGTGTGTGTGTGTGTGTTTGGGGGGTAAGACAGAGAGATAGGACATTGGGGGGCGAGGGGAGAGCGACGGCTCGGGCAGGGACACAATGCCAGAGATGTGTCGTACCTGAAGTCCCCTAAAATACTGCTTAATTATTATCTCCGCTGGACGTTCTAAAGTGAGTGGATTTATTGCGTACCTAAAGCGAAATTGGGTCTTTTTTTAGTGGATAATTAATGCTCTTCTTGCGGCAGCGGAGCTGAGAGTGGAGATGGAGACGTGCTGCTTGGGAGCGCTGCTGCTCCGAGACTCTGCTGGACCTCAGGGACTGTAGGTGACCGTGGGTCTCTCTGTTCTCCACTGATTTACCACCGTCCAGCAAACGTGCATGTGCCACCCATTAACACTTCCACCCAGACTACTCCACCCTTCCCTGTACTCCTCAAACAGGAGGAACATATAGTGAGCGGCAAAATTCTTTGGATAGAAACACATTATTTATTTTGGTTCCGTACTCTAGTACTTTGAGTACTTGAGACTCAATAACAATGAAATGGATGCACAGACTGACACCTTTAATTTAAGTTTTCATCAATACCATTCAGCCATGACAGAACGTTTTTATATCACATCACTGCAGTACTTTCCCATAGCCCAGCTCATGACATATTTTTGATATTACCCTAGGTACATATCACTTTTGCAAGAATTTCATTGGCTGAGGGCGTGGGGGAAAAAAATTTGCTCCGCGTTACATCACACTGTTAATATACCAAGTGTAACGTTGATCAGTATGGCTCAGCGCTGCAGCAAGCTAGCTGCATGGCACTCACATAACTAAGTTCACATTAATTAGCTAACTAACTAGCGTGCACGCAGTACTTTTTCATAACCATTATGTAACATTAGTTTGTCAGCTAGCTACTCACTTAACTGAATTTACAAAGCATTGCTCGTTCAGCTGCAAATGTCTGACTGGTTATGTTAACAAAGCCATGGAGTTAGCTCAATGCTAACATACAATGGGCACTAATGGAAATTACATTTGTTTTCTATTAAATTACGCCATTCAGTTATGTGATAAACAAAATTTTATAATCTTGGTCGTATCATAAGCAAGTTATGAAACTTGTTGAGTAAATTTTGGGTTTGTTGCTCACTAAAGCTTGCAATAAATGCAAATTTTGCTCAACTTGTATTATAACTTTCATATGGTACACCCACTTATGTAAGATCCTCTATGTACGTGCCCCCCCCATTTTTAACTGTTTAACATAATGCAGAATAAAGCATTCATTTTCTGATATTTGGTCACATATCCCTAGTATGTAATGACTGCTTGGATCCTGTGACGCACAGACATCACCTGACATCTGACAATCGCTCTGCCAGGTCTGTCCTGCAGTCGGCTTCAGTTCCTGCCTGTTTGCAGTTCTTTTTCCCTTCACTCTTCTCTACAGCATGTAAAACGCATTTTCAGCTGGATTCACATCCAGTGATTGACTTGGCCAACAGCACCGAGCTAAATAACAAAAAATGTTTCACTGTCTCGTGAATTGTGCTGCTCATTGTATAGGATAGATGCATGTGTGCAGTCGGCATTTAGCTTGTGCGATATGCACAGTGGGATATAGCTCAGTGTGTATCCAAATACGGAAATTATTCCGCTAGCTATTGTTATTGCCAGATGAGACTGAACGCCAATTACCCTCTTGAATAGAATACATTCAAATTCAAAGGTTTTGCTAATGAGCACATGACCCGAGGACCCAAGACACTTTGCATATGCCCTTACGAAATCCCTCAACCAGAAATTCATCTCCTTCTTCTCACCCAAAGGTGGTTTAAACATCTCGCCTCCGTTTCTCTGAAGAGAGCGTGAGGGGCGTTTGCTGAGATCCAGCACACGAGTCATCTCCACAGGTGAGTTCGCCATGGTTTGGAAACAACTTCCAAAAAACTGACATGTTCATGGGGAGGTGAGTGCGCAGACAAAGAGAACGGCCTTGTCCCTCATGTCCAAGGAGCGCAATGTACTCAAGTACACGTGGATGTGACAGAGTACAGTACTGTACTGTCGCTCCCTCTCCGCTGCTTCCTTACAAATGCGGTCTCATTCGCAGATTAGCAGCTTTTATTCATTAAAAGAGGCGAATAAGGTTTTCATGAAGAAACAAGCCTGGAGAAAAAGTCAGAGACTCGTCACAGAGTCATTCCCCATCTGCTCCCTGCTTCACTGTGTGTCTGCTCGTGCTCCGTCATTTTCCTTCTCTCCTTGTTCTAGTGTGGGGAACAGTGTACTGATAAGAGTTCTACTTAATATTCTCTGGTGTAATTACTGATCCAGTGTTTTTTTTTTGTGATAATTAGTTCCTAGACAATTGCATGTATATTTACTACTCATGTTGTGTACGCGGGTGGTGCGGTTGGGTGGGGGGTGGGGGAGTTGCCTCTGTAGTGGCGGGTAATGATGGCCGCCGCCTAATACGACACCACCTCCATCATCCTTCCGCTTCTGCCACATCAAAGCCGTCTTCACCCCCGCCCGCATCACTGACACCCCCCAGTAATGAATACATGCATGTGTGCGACACAGTCGTGTGCGGGCGAAATTGTTTGGCTCTATCTAAACGGCGTGTGCATGCTGGGCTGCTTCGCCCGCGGCGCTGGAGGGCGGCCGTGTAATGATGTATTGCTCATCGGAGCGGTCGCAGCACTCCGAAGCACAGCGAGATTAAAATAAGTCAGTCCTTTGTTAATTTAAATAGGTGCATGTATCATACTTTGTGAGGCACTTTGAGCTGGATGTCAAGCAGAAGGAAAGCTGCCCAAAGGTGTTTTCTTTTTTTCTTTTTTTTGCATCAAATGAGATCGAATTGAGGCATGAATTCTGTCTGCCTTTTTTTTTTTTTTTTGTCTTTTTTGAACAGGCTGCCGTGCTGTCCCCACAGTTGCTGGGCTGTTCAGTTAACAGTGATGATGAGGGTGATTAAGTCTCTGTTATGTGTTAATTTCATTACCAGGCCGGCTCGTTATGTCTCTCGATGTTCCGGTCTGTTCCGTGAGGCTGTAGAACTACAGATGCGTGACAAAAATCATTATGCCGCGCTGGTCGGACTCAGAGAGGACGTGTTCTGCTGCTCTAAATATTTTTAAATTCACTGCCATGAAATTATTTGGACCAGTGCATTGATCCCGTCCTGAGTTCTCATTTCTTCAAAACTGAGATTGAGTGTTGTCCATCATCTATTCATATTCAGTCCTCAGTATGTAGTTATTATCCTTTGTTCCTCCACAATGAGTTTCCACAAGCTTTCCAGCTGTATATATTCCAGCTGTCACACCGCTCTGTTCCTCAAGCTCTACTCTTGCTTTACTCCTGATTTGTTTGTAGTCCTTCGTTACTTGCCAAGATGTTTGGAGCGAAAGCCCCACTGCAGCCATCCATTCGCTCTTTAACGTAAAGCATGTGGCTGATTAAATTTGGTTAGTGGTTTTTTGGGGAGGGGCGGCTGGGCCGGGTGCTGAGAGCAGTCTCTCCGCCACAGCTGTTGTACACGTCATGGCTCACAGCTCCTGAAAAGACGACACAGCCTGGGCCGGGCCGGGCCGGGCTCCCGGCACAATAAGGGACGGGATTGACTGAGCTACAGTCCATCAATCAGTCATTTTTTATTTAGCGTCGTGCCCCTAATGATGGCGCCTCCCATTGGCTGCTTTATACGGCTCCACACAAGGAACGGTGATGTGAAAGAGAGCCTGGATGAAACCGTTATGGTTGGAAGAGGTCTCGTAGAGGGAGCCAAATTTTCTACAGTTAGAGCAACTGGTCAGGCAAATCTGGTGATATCTCTGGTTGATTACACATTGTTCACTTTGACCGGTCACCTGTGGCCTTAAGCATAATCTACAGCCGAACGATCGGTGCTGCTCGCTTAGATGGAAGCTTTTCAGATGTCAGTCATGAAGTTGACGCTGGGTAAAATGTCCCCTGGGACATGATGTGAGTGCAGGTTAGGGCTGGGTGTTAGACGCCTCTCGCTCCGCGGCTGTGAGCTCACGTCCTTGTCCACTCAGGCTGTTCTCTCTCTCCTCACTCCTTCAGATCCACTCATTTTGCCTTCATTCCCTCGCTTTTTTTGGTCCTGTCCGTTCTCTCCCTAGTGCTCGGGGAGTAAATTGTGTTTCCTCCATGGTCACTGTCCTTATTCATTTATTTCTGTGGGATTTTTGTACCCACATCCATTCTAACCACACATTACAATTACACTTCCTCCCCTGTCCTCCAGCCGACAAAGGGGTTCAGGTGCAGCGAAACATTAACATACAGTGCGCATTATTAACTAAAGAAATGGTGGAGTGCCATTCCAGTTATTGAAAAAAAAAAACCCCAGACCAAGGCCAAATCCTCCCAGCTAATATTTTCAAGCTTCATATTTTAAATTGGAGCTCTGGAGTTTTCAGCGGTATAGATTCAGACAACCCGACCATCTTTAAATCACAAGGAATCAGTTTAAGTTAATTTTATTAACACTGTAAATTCTATGAAGTGAACCATCATTTTGTCCTCACTATAGTAACAGCAGGGTGTCTGTCTGTTTCCTTCAGCTTCTTTATTGCTCAGGTACCTGCTGAGATTCTGCTGTAGTTTAGGCTAAATTTACACTGAAGCCTCGTAAAAGAACACTGCAGGTGAAATGGGATGACGCTCATGAAATTTGCAAACTGAATAATGTGACATTAAACATACAACCCCAAATGAGAAAAGGTTGGGACGGTATGTTAAATGAAAATTAAACCTAAAAGCGGGAAATTTGTGAATTATATTTGACCTGTATTATGTTAAAAACAATACAACAGCACATTATTAGATGCTTCTCTGTACAAATATGTTTTGATTTTTTAAAATAAACACTAAGTTCAATTTAAATACCTGCAACATATTTCAAAAAAATTTTGGACAGTATTTACACTCTGTAATGTTGCCATTCCTTTTCACAACACTTAATAGATGTTTAGGGACTGAAGACACCGAGTGAGTGTAATTTTGTCCCTTTCTTCCTGCAAGCAAGTCTTGAAGTGTTTAACAGTATAGCGTCTTAGGTTTCACATTTTGTGTTGAAAAGTGCCATACACAAATGTTTGGGAAAAGTCGGGACTGCAGGCAGGCAGGTTCAGCACCCAATCCCTCCTCTTGCACAGTCACGCCTTTAGAAATGCATGCAGAATGCCATTTTGCGTTGTCTTGTTGAAATATACATGGTGTCCCTGGTAAAGATGTCGTCTTGAATCCAGCATATGTTTCTCCCTAATCTCAGTGTACTTTTCAGTGTTAATGGTGCGTTTACAGAAGTGCAAATTAGCCTTATCAGGGGCACTGACACAACCCCTTACCATGACACAGCATGACTTTACTGAAAACAGTCAGGATGGTCCTTTTCTTCTTTGGTCTCGAGCACACAGCATCCATTTCTTCCAAAAAAAAGACCAGAAATATTCATTTGTCTGATAACAATACAGATTTTCATTATGTAATGGTTGATTGCAGATGCCTCCAAGCTCAGAGAAGTCGACGACCCTTCTGGACACTGTTGAAATAAGTCTTTATTTTAGCAGCGTAAAGTTTCAAATGGCATTTTTGGACGAAAGTACATATTGTAGTACTTGACAAAGGTTTGAGCCCATTCTGAGCCCATGTGGTTATATTAATTGCAGATAAATGACAGTTCCTGATGCAGTGCTGTCGGGCTGACGGGAGATCACAGGTATTCGTGCCCTTACGCTTAATCATGTTCTGCACTGCAGAGGGTGAAATATCTATATCCTTTCCAAGCTTTCTGTGTGCAATGTTGTTTTCAAACCTTTAAATGATTTTCTCACACATTTGTGGGCATATTGGCAATCCTTGCCCATCTTTGCTTGCTTTTGGAATGACCAACCACGACTTACAAGACTGTTGTGGTTGGGTAAATGCACACAGCTTGCAGTTTAGCACTCATATTTCCTCTGTATGAAAAATGCCTTTTTAGGTTGGCATGAAAGATTCTTAAGAAATTGTTTCTGGGTTTGAAATTTTGGGAACATAAATGTTCCTTTATGCTTGAACATTTTGAGCAGAATCACAAGAAAGGCACGTTTCCTGGTCTCAGCAGCTGTTCTTTTAGAGGACTCGGTCTGTAGTGTGTTTGACCTGGCCTTCCTTTAATTTTTTTTTTTGGCCCAATAAAGTGAAGTTTTCATCTTGAACTTCAGTTTAATTTCAAATTTTCTCATCACTCTCTCCCTGTCTCTTTCCCTCTCTCTCTCTTACTCTCTCTCTCTCTCACACACACACACACACACACACACTAACAATATAGTCTAAATTTATTTTGACAGAGACACTATGAACATGGTTTAAGTGTTTCCCACAATATGGACATAAAGAATAGAATGGTGCCATATGGATAAAATTACATATCACAATATTTTTGACAAAATACCTCAATGTACAACCCCAATTCCGAAATAGTTGGGACGAAGTGTAAATTGTGAACAAAATAAAAATGCAATGACTTTGAGATCACATGAGTCAATATGTTATTTACAATAGAACATGGATAACATTTCAAATGTTGAAACTGAGACATTTTACATTTTTATCCACAAATTGAGCTTATTTCAAATTTTCTGGCAGCAACAGGTCTCAAAAAAGTTGGGACACTGGCAAAAAAGGGCTGAAAAAGCTATTAATATATAAGAGAATCAGCTGAAAGAACATTTAGCAAGTGATTAAGTTAACTGGCATCAGGTGTGTAACATGACTGGCTATAAAAGGGATGTCTTAGAGAGGCTGAGTCTCTCGGAAGTAAAGATGGCCAGAGGCTCTCCAACCCGTGAAGGCTTGCATAAAAAAATTGTGGAATACTTTAAAAACAATGTTCCTCAAAATCAAATTGCAAAGGCTTTGAAGGTCTCATCATCGACAGTGCATAACATCATCAAAATATTCAGAGAAACTGGAAAAATCTCTGTGCGTAAGGGACAAGGCTGAAGACCTTTACTGGATGCCCGTGATCTTCGGGCCCTCAGACGCCACTGCATCTCTCACCGGCATGATTCTGTCATTGACATTACTAAATAGGCCCAGGAATACTTCAAGAAACCACTGTCTGTAAACACAGTCTGCCGTGCCATCCACAGATGCCACCTAAAACTCTATCATGCAAAAAGGAAGCCATTGTTGAGCATGATCCAGAAGCGCCACTGTGTTCTATGGACCAAGGCTCATTTAAAATGGACTGTAGCAAAGTGGCAAAGTGTCCTGTGGTCAGATCAGTCCAAATTTGACATTCTTGTTGGAAATCATGGGCGTCGTGTCCTCCGGGCTAAAGAGGAGAAAGACTACCCCTCCTGTTATCAGCGTTCAGTTCAAAAGCCAGCATCTCTGATGGTATGGGGATGCATTAGTGCATATGGTGTGGGACACTTGCGTGTTATTAAAAGCACCCTGAATGCTGAAAGGTATATAAAGGTTTTAGAGGAACATTTGCTCCCCTCTAGAGGACATCTATTCCAGGGAAGGCCTTGTGTATTTCAGCAGGACAATGCAAAACCACATACTGCAGCTATTACAACAGCATGGCTTCGTCGTAGAAGAGTCCGGGTGCTGAACTGGCCTGCCTGCAGTCCTGATCTTTCACCGATTGAGAACATTTGGCGCATAATTAAACGAAAAGTCTGTCAAAGGAGACCCAAAACTCTCCAGCAGCTGGAAGCCTATATTAAACAAAAGTGGGATCAAATTCCAATGACTAAACTCAACAAACTTGTCTCCTCAATGCCCAGACACCTCCACTCTGTGTAAAAAAAAAAAAAAAAAAAAGGGATGCTACACCATGGTAAACAGGCCCCTGTCCCAACTTTTTTCAGACCTGTAGCAGCCATCAAATTTGAAATGAGCTCATTTTGTGGATAAAATTGTACAATTTCTCAATTTCAACATTTGGTATGTTATCTCTGTTCTATTGTGAATAAAATACTGGCTGGTGTGATTTGAAAGTCATTGCGTTTTGATTTTATTCACAATTAACACTTTGTCCCAACTATTTCGGAATTGGGGTTGTAAATATTGCGGCTATCTTGAAGGGACAACTATTAGTGCTATCAAAAATGTGTACTATACTTTACTATAATGCAACCTTTAAAACTAAAATAGATAAAACAGGTCATATCAGAATAAATCAACATCCAAAATCCCGTACAATATTTTACATCATGATGTCAGTATAATATAGATACATTGCCCAGCCCTAATAAATAATTAGAAATTAAAGCTGGCAATCTCTTTTCTTTTATCGCAAATTCACCACTTTAAAATTCAATATGCAGGAGTATGGAGTTAAAAGCAAAACTGTGTCTTTGTCCAAATATTGAAACTTATGAATTGCACCATGCTGGTCTGACTTTTTCTTTTATGATGTAAAATTCGGGAATAGAACTGGAGTCCTCACAGATTCAGGGCTGAATTATGGTCTTCATTCCCTGAAACAATAATTGGTCATTTTCAATTTTTGTAATTTAATTATATCAGTGGCCTTAAATTTTACTTAATAGCGTAAAAGAGAGCTTTCCCATTGGCAGTAGGACATTTCCAGTGCTGTGCGCTGTATGAGGGGGAGGAAGTCATTATCCTGTCTAGGTGCCTGGAGAATAATTAGACTTTAATTTGTGTGTGCATGTGAATGTGCATGTTTTTTTTTACAGCTGCAAAGATTAGAAAATATTTACACTGCCAATGTCCCTGTTCCATTGACCCCTGTCCAGAATCACAAACAAACACTCACAAACACACTCTCACCAACCCCCCTATGTGGTGCTATTGGGTGCCCCCCACCCCAAGCCCCTGACCTCCAACCTCCATTTCAGAAATTCCCTCAATCTCCCCTTTCCCTTCCCTGAGCTCAGGGGCGCTTCATGAGCAGCCAGACGCGTGTGTCGGACTGACTTGCCTCTGTTTACTCTCTCCTCCCTTTTATTTACACAGAAGGGTCACCTGATGCAGGAGGCGCACCGAGCCCAGCCGGTGAGAAGCGGAATGGCACTGCCCTGCCACCTCTCTGGCTATTATTAGCCCCATCTCCAGCATGCATAATTCATCACAGTGCAAACCGCTTCTCTCCAAATAGGTCTCAGTGCCCCTAATCCCTCACATCCCTTATCTAGGTCATAATGACAAATCTGAGCGAGCTCACCAAGCAGGCCCTGTGCTTACTCACAACAGTGTGCTCGATTAGTCAACCCTTAAATGTCCTTAAATGAAATGCTGGGATGAGCATGAGGCTAATGAAACAATGGACAGGCACCTGTTCTGAGTCGCTAGTTTGAGGCTAACTTTCTCTCGGGGTTTAGTTTCAGGGGTGTTCCCACTTTTCGGTTTGCGTTCTCTGATTGGCAACAACAGGCCTTTTTAATGCGGTGGTGACGGATTCAAGTTTTATTCCGACTTCAGTTGTCTGACAAACTGAACGTGCTGTTAACCAGGATTCAACCACAGGAAAACTGTGACATACAATTTTGAATTTAATTGATGCAAGACAGCCTTTGCACTGGGGGAAATTCAATAGGTGCCAAATAGAGTCAATCGCTGAAAATTACAAATTTCAAACTAAATTCAGAGTTAGGCTCTTCCAGGGTCAAGGATACCGAACATGCATGGGAAATACAATATAGACACTGTTAATTCAAGGTTGAATTTGCTGGACCCAGATGCACTGTTCACTCACAAAAGCATTAAAAAAGGATTTAGTATGTATGGGATTAGTTGAGAGGTTAAATTAAATTAAATTCATTGGTGTTTTCAGTGCTGTAATAAATGGTTCAGGGAGCAGCCTGCGATTTGTGGTGAGTGCCGCTGATGTGTGAAGTCGACCTCCTTATAACTTCTGTTATGCACTGTAGATGACCCAGGGACCCAAAGCAGTAAAGCATATTCCGTATGCAGGTGTTACAATAACGGGCTTCAAACCATAACCCATTTACACCACAAAGACCGAGCACGTTTCTGACGGAACTTTGGTAGTGAGCCCTCACCGCTTTGTTAGTGAATGATATTCAAAGAAGCTAATATGAGTCAGGCTCCAGCCATGCAGTAAAAAACATAGATTAATTGATTAAAAGAATAATATGAATTGCCCACAGGTCTTCACATTCAGCGCAGTTTACTAGCATTGAGGATGCGCACGCTTTTGAAGATAAATAACGTTGGCCGCGGCCTCCAGTAGAATTAGTAAGTAATAATTATAAAGACCATGCTGTTTCTGGCGCGAGCTCCTTGGGCATCCAACAGTGCTCGGCCCCGGAAAGCAGTCAATAAATAGAGGGCAGCGCGCGATTAAAAGAGTCTGACCGGGCAGAACGTGGGGCATGCATGGCAAGCCTGGAGAGAAGACGCGCAGGCGCAGCGACCCTGGTGTGTGTAGCTGTGGAGTGGTTTCTAGATTGGCCAGGGCCGCAGAACTGATTCTCCGGTCTGTAGCAGCCTCGCATCTGACCCATTATCCAAAGCACTCTTTCACCTCGCATTAATGTGTCTTCCATGCGACACAGATATATTATCTGTTACAAAGCCAGTCCAATCTTGCCAATATTTAATGATTTCAATGGCTGTTTTATCTTTTGAGATAACTAACGGCCATCCATCGACCTTGAAAGTTATTTACCAGGCATGTTCAACTTAAGAGACTGACAAGAAATTATTGAACATGGTTGACCTGGTGAAACATCAAAAGAGTCCTTTGCATTTTCATAAAGCCAAATAGAACTTTCAGAATCAGAAGGAGGATTATTGCTTATGAAGACAATTGTTCATAGCCCGCACAATGCATCGCACTCAGCTGAGTTTTCTCAATTCCGATTAGTCCCTGACAGACTCATGTGATTCAATGTGTGGACTTGATGGAAATCTCTGATCTCCTGTTCACACAGACTGCCGCAGCTATTTGCACCTGCTGCCTTTTAAAATCTGCCATCAAGGCGACTGCTCGGTCTGTGTCAGAGCACTGGCCAGCGGCATCCTTAGAGAGCAGTGTGAAAATTCTGAGGCCGTACGAATGGCTTGTTAACACTTGAGTGCTCAAGAGGGGAAAGACGGATATATAGATAAACTCACGGGACTCAATCCGAACATTTGCGCATGCTCACTACAACAAATTTTAGTCGTTTCAAACGTTTTACCATGACTTTTGGCTGTATACTAACCTGTTCAAAAACATTATGATGTGTCTCAAAATTCCAGTGGTAAGTTTGCAATGAGGATGGATTAGACCCCCTCACAATACCACTCTTTTATTTAACTGTATTGTGGAAAAGTTACCAAACCCAGAGTAGCTTGCCTCATATTTGACCTACTCCGTGCGTGCATGGAGAATTTCGAGTGAATGAAACGGCGACTGATCCGCGTAACTAATTTCATGAATAAGGTGAAACGCTTGACTTCAAACTACATGTTTACGTGTCGCTCGATGTGACCATGATTCTCTGGATCTAAATGTTGTCTTTATTAATATAGGAGTGAATTCCACTGAGCAGTTAAATTGTGTACAAGCTCAACTTTTACGTCATTACCGTAGCCGTGTATGGATTCGGCGGTAGAAATAACGTTTCCCGTCAGCTGTCAATATCTTTGAATGATATACAACCTTAAAGCTGAAACCTTGCCAGCCCAGTCGTTGCATTCAGTACTGGATGACAGTTGAATGAGGTTCATCCTTCTGCATTTATTTCCAGGATTAAAAAATGAGAATGTCTGACAAAAATACGGATGTAGCTTTTCACTCATACACAAGCAAAGTGGATTTCTGTACCACTGATGTCTTATTGTAATTCAGGGACTAATGTGAATAAAAAAGATATCTGAATGAAAATGACCCATGACATCCCATTAACATCTTTGGTAGTCTCAGAAGTTGTTATTAAATAATGGCGGGGTTTGGCACCTTTCTTGGCCAGAATCATATTCCAGCACCATCACCCTTTTGCTGTGTTATGCCTGAAGTCTTCATGTCCAGAGAGCCAAGCAGGCAGAAGAACAGGAGCGAGGTCTTTCCCTCACTGATGTCCACCTTTATGTGGCTCTTGATCATTTGACGCTGGGAGTGGGGGGCTTTGTAAGAGTTTAGACCCATTTAGACCTGCTTGAATCTCCCCCGGTGCCATCAATTCCCCAGGCTTTGAGATGCGGAGGAGATGAGGTCACGGCCAAGCTGTTGCTGATCAGCATGTCTTTGGGAGCTGCTGATTGTCTCATCCCGCGAAAAGAGAGAGAAGGAGGGGCCAGCATCCTCCCCCAATGCCTCTGCATCCATACGAGCTATCCATACCCATTCTATCTGTATGTAAATTCAGTCACCACAGCTGGAATCCTGCAATGTACCATGATTTACTAATAGTTATCTCTCCAGATTCTTTCCCCAGTGGACCCAGACAAACAAGCAAACTGTGTCTCCGTGATAATGCCCCCATGGCTCCCAGCAGCCTGCCATAGGCAGTGGTTATTACCGCTATTACTCTCATTATCACCATTATTACTGGTGGCATTCGCATTATTAGTGCAGCTGGCGAATGTCCGCGGGAGCATGTGGCCTGTTAAAAGGAGTTAGGCTGAGGATGAGATGCGTCGGGTTTATGTGCCTTTTTTGATTAGAATTTCCCTGCCAGTTCGCATCGTGGAGCCATTTTTCAACCAGATCGTCCTGATGATGAATAATCATTAATGGCGGGTTAGTCTCTAGTAAGTGTAAGCTCAGGCTTAATTGAGCGTAGCTGTGTTAATGTTTTGGGGGTGTGGAGGGTGCATTGATAATGATGTAGTACTACCCCCCCCCCCCCCCCACTGTGGCCAGGATGACAGGTCACGCACCACCGCACCTCTGTCTGTCAAAATGCTTACAGTCTGTTGGCCTTCCTCTGCATATACACAGTGCTCACTTGATCTCTTTTTGGTCATTCCATGCCAAGCAGAAATGCTTAAGGTATCTTTTGGGCCATCATGGTCTCAGATTTTTCTCCAACTTTGTGTATTTGTTCATTTGAACTCAAATGATGGGTATCTCCAATTTTTTCACAAACGGCCCACTGGTATGGATTTAATGGGCCTCTGAAAAATGGCCTGTAGGGGGCGCTTTTCAAAACATGCTGTAGAAAAAGTCTTATATCTTTGATTCTATGACAGATACAGAACTGGAAAGTGGCTTGATCCTTGACATGAACCTTGCTCTAGGCTTAAAGTTTGCTTCTATCAATGGGGAATGCCATGGAAATTAAGGTCAAAGTTGAGGTTCACAAAAATGTTTTCCACTTTTTCAATCCTAATTACTCGCTAATAGTTGGAGGGAGTGATCAACTGATGCCAGGAACCTTTTACTTCAGGTAGATTCTTGCGATTTCTATCAAAAAATCGAAAGGAAACTTAGTAGTTGTTCAGATTAACCCTTTCAAAGTTGGTCGCAGCTGAAAAGAGCCCAAGTTTAAGGGCCTGGCTCGCCGTCGCCCCTGGAGGAAAGTTGCACTGACACCACTTTGCACCTGAGCAGTGTCTTATGACCTGAATTACACTGCTATGGCCCAAAAATCCAGTATGTAAGCCTGTTTCCCACCAAAAAGCTGGCCTAAGAAGTTGTAAAAATCAGTTTTTCTTTGCATTGAAATGTACATGGCAATGTACTATTATATGCTGGAAATAAAGAAACCCTCTTGAACATCATGTGGGTTACTTTATTTGAGCTGAAAACCTGATATTGATATTCTTTGCGATTGTAGTGACCTTATTAGGGTCATTCCATGCCAAGTGTAAACACACCTCGGACATCATGGTCTTGGATTTTACTTTAACTTTGTCTGTTTGTTCATTTTGGCCCAAATAATGGATATCTCTGATTTTTTTCGCGAACTGCCCTCTGGTATTGGTTTTATGGACCTCTGAAGAAATGGCCTGTAGGGGGCACTATTCAAAACATGCTGCGGGAAAACCCTTTTATCTCTGGCCTATTACTGATACAGGTCTGGGGTTTGGATGGGTTTGTAATATGAGGCTTCCTCTAGCACCACTATCATTTACAATGGTTGCATCTGTTCTGATTTCCATGGAAACTGTTTGAATTTGGGCAAATTTGAGATTTTTCACTTTTTGTGTCCTTTTTGTGGTGAAAAAAGCCCATCTACTGGACCGATGGTGCTTTCCAGTATAATTCAGGTCACCTGACATGCAACAGGTGCAAATTCATAATGATGCAACTTTTCCCCGGGGATGGACAGACCCCTTGAACTTGTGACTTTTTCTGTTATAAGCAACTTTGAAAGGGTTAATCTGATAAACTATTATGTTCTGCTTTAATTTTTTAATAAAAGTGTCAATGATCTATCTGAAATAAAAAGTTTCATTTGTCACTTCTTCAGTATCACCAGTAATTGGTTAGTAATAAGGGTCCAAAAAGTGGAAAAAATCTCAAATTTGTCCAACTTCAAACAGTTTCCATGGAAACAAGAACAGATACAACCATTGTAAATGACGGTGGTGCTAGAGGAAGCCTCATATTACAAATCCATTCAAATCCATGCAAAAAACATGGGACACCCTGGCGTTGATGGTCAGTGGTTGTCCAGGCTGTGCCCTTCATTCTGTGGGATGGAAATGATAATAACTTGCCTCTGATAAACCTTAGCAAATTAATCGATGAAATCTAAAGTATGAAGCTCTTTTTAACCCATTGCCCCTATATGTGCATGCAGTATGCTATTATTGTGACTTATGATGTCCCTCAATTTTTCAGTACTCAGAATTAACTGAGGGCACTTAATATCTATGAGAAAAAAGATATTGGTGGAGTTATGGTAGTATGCAGTTTATACTGGTGCGTGTTTGAATGGGTGCATGCGTGCTCGTGTTTACACACGCAAACGCTCTGCGGTATGTCTGTGTGTGTGATTGCGCTGTGATTGACACCTCGTGTCCTGCAGTAGCCGGCCTCCCTCTCCTCCAATCCCCATCGGGAGCCCCTCATTGTCACGCTGCCTTTTAGCACTTCTGTCCCCTCCGTCCCCCCAGACCCCCGGCTCCCAGCTGCGGCAGATGAGGCCCTTCCTGTGACAAAAGGTTCCTGGTGTCCCGCCTCGCGAATCCCAGTGAGTCCCCAAACCTGTCGAGGATTCTCCTCAGCCCCCGCCTCGTGAAATGAGTGTTCAATTTAGTGGAGGGAGATTGGAGAGGAAGGGGGGCAGGATGGGAGCATCAAGGTACTGGGGCAGGTCCTGGAAGAGACAAACAGCTCCAATTAAGGGTGAGCGGCACTCGGGCCGGTGACAGACGGCCGCGGAGGGTATCCTCTGGGGCCCGCAGCAGTGGACCCATGTCTTGTTTACACATTAGCGAGTGCTGGAATACTTCACGGCCTGAGCTCCAGGTTCTCTCAGGCACATCCCAGCAGGCAACACCAAAGTCCCCAGCTGTTTTCTTTACACCGCAGATTTCAAAAAGCAATGACTCTTTGTCTAATAGAGGCCTTATGTGTCAAATCCACTCTCTCACAGAGGATACTGTAGTATATCGCTTAGGAGGCGAGATTCATAGCTACAGTTAGTTGATACGATGTTGCATATTTACTGGGTTTTTACCTGGGAAACAACTATTGGGCCTTCGGGTCATACCAGAAAACCAATACGTTCATGAATTATCAATAGATGTTTAATAAATCATTAAATTATGAGTTAAAAGTTTTTCAAAGGAAACAGAGGATAAAATGATTTGGTGAACAGATCATTCTTACTCTCTCTGAGTGAAGTTTATTTATATAAGCATCGTGCGTCTGTTCGGTACATTTTCCCTGAACATGCCTCCGGTCCTCTGTTCGCTGTGTGTTGTTTCCACAGTTTCCCCTCATTAAGCCAGTGTGAAACACAGCGCATGTCAAGGGCTGAGAGCGAAGCTTGGAAGTCAATTAATGACACAATTAGAGATCAGCAGTCCACAGGCCCTATGTGTGCTAATGTCAGGTACCCTCCCACATCATTTCCTGAATTAAACCAATGCTCCAGGTGGATTATACTTGCTCTGTGTCACTAGACTTTGCGAGTGTTTTGGTGGAAGTTCAGCTTCTGTACGCCCCTCTTTCTGTGCCTTCGCCATCTTCCACTGGGAGCATATTATTAGTATGCAAACCGCAAAGCCCCAGTTATTACTCTGATCCTCTACTTCTCTCTTTCATTCTGTCTTTCTCTTTCTGCAATTTCTTGGGCCCAGCTGCCCCCTCCCTCCCGACAAACACGGATACGTTCACATTTCCTCGAAAATAGTTGCCCTCATTCTCACACACACGCGCGCACCACACACACATGCTCCTCAGCTGCATCTTTTCAACGCCATCTAATGAGGTGATGACCAGCCACTTGTTATAATTGCTTTAGACTCCTTTTAATTTTCAAGCTTATTAATCATATGTAGAGTTATTTAAAATTGCATAAATTAATCTTAGATTAAAAAGCCTATCAAAGCCTCAAAACAATTAAAGAGTAAGGTAAAATTTCCCCTGGGTTGGCAGTTTTATTTTAATAGAGTGTTCAGGTGATTATCACACTTTGATGGCGCGCTGTGATTAATGCAGCCACACTTTTAAATGAGTTTTCCTTCCGCTCTTAACGAAAGGTAAGCGTGATCCAGATAATGACCTAACTAAGAAGTATTTATTTTATTTCCTCTCTTAATAAGTTCCTCCGCCTATTCGTAGTCCAAGTAGCAGGTGTTTTAATTAATGACACAGCTTATAGAAAGCATGCAGCAGCACTTTGTGCTTGCGTGCAATCAGTAATGAGCAAAGTTCTGAACTTTTTTCATCGTGCGTGTCATGCAAGTTTGCCAGCGGAGTTGGAAGATTTTGGCACAGAAAGTCAAAATGTTTCAAAGTATTTTGCTCCAATAACCTGGATTTGCCAGCCGGCACGACTATACTGCCAGGATTTAGGGATAATTGGTAAAATCAGATTGATTTAATTGGTGGCAGAAACACATGGTATAACTTAAACTTCACGAGCACTAGGTGTATCGGTTTTGCTGTGGTCACCGTTAAATGTGTTTCCCGACTTTGTGTCTGAATGTTTGTGCGTTCAAGGCAGTCTTTCCTTCTGCAAGTTCAGGAATTACAACGGCTGGGTAATATGGGCAAAATTAAACATCACAAAATACCCTAATATCAGTACCGTGACAATATAGTAGGAATCACTGTTGGTCCTTAAAAAATATGCAATGCGATTTTCGACGAAAAGACATGAGTTATGTAGATATGATGACCGAATAAGTACAGGCAACAGCTACAACCGTCTAATAAACGCAGAAAATTATGTTCCCTTACCGTAATGCACCTTTTGAAACCAGAAAAGCCAGCACTCATGTTCTCATAATGGAAGTGGCTATTCGCCCCACAGCGGGGTGAATTGGGGGGGAAGAGATCAGCTATCTGCCCCGCAACGGGGCCAACAAAAGAAGCAGTTCTGCTATTCGTACCGTGGTGGGGCGGATAAGGGAAGCACTTCTGCTATTTGCCCCGCAGTTGGGCCAATAAGAGATTTCATTTTATAATCCGCCCCGCTCTTTGATCTTTCGCGCTGATCCGCCGCGAGGCGAATAGCCTCTTCCTATCATAATATTGCAATATCCAAAATCCCATCCCATATTGATATATTGCCAAGCTTTAGGAGTTTCCATTGTGTCCTACATTTAGATATGGTGATGACTGCATATTCAACTTCAAACATGGTTCTTCAGTCCAGGCGAAGCACGGTCATGGTTGTGGTAAGTGCACATTTCTTGCTTAGAGAATCTATAGTCTACACAGAATAAATACAGTACTCATTGTTGACTAAATCTGGTTTTACTAGCAGGGATTTATGACTACCCCAGAGCATCGTCCTCTGCAGTAGTGCTACATAGCATTGTTATGCTAAAGCTTAGGATTTCAGCATAGCAATGAATCCCCTCAGTGATGGTCTAGCTGACTCTATCAGGCCCATAGGGTGGTGCACTGTGTTCTGTAGCTGACTGGGGACCTGTGGTCTCCCTGTGCCAAATTAACAGCGGGTACATCTCTTCTGCAATACCTGCACAGCTAAGCCAGTGAACAGCAGCTACCTATCTGGAAAACTCTTGCTTATCTGTAACAACTCATTGACTTCAATTTTGCAGTGTAAGTGAAAAATTGATTTAAAAAGAATAGACTGGAGCCAAGCAACATTCTCACCTGTTTTAACTGCTTTCAATAAAAAATAAATGAGCACATGAAGTGTTTTTTGTTCTTGGTGTAATTGCATACTTTTGAGGAAGTTGACTTTAACCACGCACCGTTCGTGTTATTGGCTCCATGTCACAGTAGTGTCTTCAAACACACTGCCACCAGAAGGTCTGCTCCTTAAACACAGCTATAGTATTGTACTTTCTGGGCTTGGATTTTTTTTTCCACCTAGCTTCTCTGTCAATAAAATGCACAGTTGAGATTCTACAGTGCTGTGAAAAAATATTCGCCTCCTTCCCAATTTCTCCAATTTTTTTTTTTTTTTTTTTGCTTATTTGTCATATTTAAATATTTCGGATTATCTTATTTTAATATAAGACTGAGTAAACACAAAATGCAGCTTTTAAATGATCATTTCATTTCTGTAGGTAAAGAAGTATTTAAAATCCATAACACCCATGCATAGAAGTAATTGTCCCCCAAACCTAATTACTGGTTGTGCCACAAATCAAACATTAAAGATAACTGGCAAGTGTTTTGCATCGTTATGGTGGAATTTTGGCCCAATCTCCTCTGCAGAATTGTTTTAATTCAGCCACGTTGGAGGGTTTTCAAGCATAAACTGCCTGTATAAGGTCGAGCCACAGCATCTCAATCGGATACAAGTCAGGACTTTGACTAGGCCACTCCAAAATTGTACTTTTGTTTGTTTTCAGCCATTCAGAGATGGACTTGCTTGTCTGCTTCAGATCATTGTCCTGCACTCATAACCCAACTGTGCCTGAGCTTTAGGCCACTAACTGATGGCTGAACATTCTCCTCCAGGATTTTCTGGTTGAGAGCAGAATTCATGGTTCCATCAATTATGGCAAGTTGCCAGGTCCTGAAGCCACAAAGCAGCCCTAGACCATCACATGACCACCACTATGCCTGACTGTTGGTAAGAGGGTCTTATTGTGGAATGCTGTGTTAGCATTACGCCGCACATAAGGACACCCATGTCTCCCAAAAGGTTCATTTAAGGTTCATTTCTGACTCGTCATTCCACAGAATATTATCCCCAAGGTTTAAAGGATCATCAAGATGTTTTTTGGGAAATGTGAGCAAATTTAGTTTTTTTGGTCAGCAGTGGTTTTGACCTTGCAGCTCACCCATGGATGCTGTTTTCCCCCTCTGGCTTTCTTCTGAACACTGACCTTAACTATGGCGAATAAGGTCTGCAGTTCTTTAGATGTTAGGCTGGGATCTTTTGTGACCTCCAGGATGAGTCTTTGATGCACTTTGAGGAAATGTGATAGGCTGGACACTCCTGGGTGGGTTCATCATGGAACTGAGTTTTTTCCATTTGTAGATAATGGGTCTCAAAGTGGTTTGCTGGATTCCGAAAACCTTAGAAATGGCTTTGTAACCCTTTGAAGACTAATAAATATCAACAAATGTGTTTCTAATCTGTTCTTAAATTTCTTTAGATTGTGGTCTCTTGTGCTTCCTTCTGCCTACTTCATATTGCCATACTGGTTCTATTTAAGTGATGTTCAGATTCATCAGGGCTGGCTCTAATCATGCATGGGTATGTATTGTGAAATTGAACCCAATTATCAATTCCTTTGTTAAATTGGTTGATATTGTAACTACGGGAGCAATTATATTTTCACATAGGGCCAGGTAGGGTTGGATAGCTTTTCCTTCAATAAAAAAAGTCACTTAAAAACTGCACATTGTGTTTACTCATGTTATTTTTATCTTATATTAAAATTAATTTGATGATTAGAAACATTTCAGTGTGACAAACATGAAAATAGAGGAAATTGGGAAGGGGAGAAATACTTTTTCGCAACACTGTAAATAATAATTAAAAAATAATTTTACAAACAAATATTACATTTCAATAAAGAAAGTTGGCACAGATGAAAAAAAAAAGCCACAACAGGCCTCTAGTCTGAACATCATAGAAGCAGTTTGAAATGATCTGGAGAGACAGAAGCAACTAAAACGGTTCGTCTGATAAAGAACTGCAGCACCTGGAACTACCAAACATGCAGTCATCTTATAAAGATTATAAAAATAACCGGGAAATGGGTACTCAGTCCTAATATTGATGAGATTCAGTTTTCAACAGCTTATGGCTCTTTACAGTACATTTTTCATTTATTAGGAACTTAGAGGTGTCTTTGTCTTATGGAGGTGTTTAAAATATGCCTAAGACGACTTCACAGCACTGTTCGAGTGTAATTAATGTCTGTAGCTCTGAGCTCAATCTGCCCCCTAGATAAACAGCAGGGCTTTTACAGCCTTTAGGAGTGTCTAAAGAGAGCTAAACTGGGCTTGTCTGGATCAGGCCAACATGGACTGTCCTGATGTGGACTAGCTGTGCACAGTGAACTGTAAAATCATCCGATCGGGTTCTGCAAGCACCTGCCCCCGCATTAAAGATAAAAGGTGTTGAACACTAGTTTCTTTGAGAGTGAAAATACTTCTTAACATTCGTCTGGCATTAACGGTACTGCCTCACTCCCTGCCAGGAGAAGAGGGCCCATATAAACTCCAGAGAAGGAAGCTGGTTTGTGCGGAAAAGAAGCAGGTGAAGACGTGGTGGTGAAATCGTGGAGCGATGTGCAGTACGTAATCATATTCTGTGCAGCTATTTGCTGCCTTTTCAATTTCTCGGCTTCGTGAAATTTGTGGTCTCTGAGCTGGTGAGGCAGAGCCTGAATAGTTGCAGCAATCAAGGAATATTGATTTTTTTCTGGATAAATAAGAGCGACAGCATGCTGGACAACTTCATTGGAAAGCCAATATGGCTCTTACACTAAGTACCTGCTGTCCGTGTTTTGTGGTTCTCTTCCCTTCATGTCTTTATAGAGACGCATTAAAGCCGTAAACATAGTCGGCGGAGCACTCTCCAGCTGCCTGACATGTCGGAGCTGTTTATGGGCAGCTTTTCTAACTACTGATTGAACTGCGTAATTAATGCAATGTTCAGAATGCAATATCTCTCCTGCACTGTTCTGTGCAGCTGATGGCTGTATGGATTATATTGGAAAATTCTCTCTGCTGTCCTGGGAATACAGGTATGAAACTGATCATTTCAAAGTTTTCTTGTCATGAGAGGGAAAGTTCAAATGCCCTCACAGATCAGATAAACTGCATCTCTAGGCAAACATCATGTAAGCCAGCGATTAAACTGTTCTTGTCTCACCATCTCAGAGTTTGTGCCATTGGTCTAATTTTAGGAGAAACATGTTGCCCCCAATAATTTACTATGAATTCAGATACGTGCCAGTGTTTGCTAATGAAACTGTGCATTTGACTTTGCAAGATGAAGTCGTCCGGCAGTGCCTCCTCCATTTCAGTTCAAGCTTTCAGTAAGACTGAGCAGATGTGTTGTCCAGTATCAAAAAACACAAATAATTTCTTCTTGTTAATCGTTGTTAACGAGCATGAAACAAAGATAAACATACAACTTATTTGGTTCATTTAACTGGATGAAAGAGAATATAGTGACAAACACTCATATTAAAACCTGTTTGTATAAGTAAAATAAATACATGGACAATTTGGAAAATTTCAAACTGGTGATGTAGACCAATGGCACTCTGGAAGATAAATGATGAGCACGGGTCATCAAAATAAAATAAAGCTATAACATTCATTAAGGGGTGATCTGGGGTTAAATGGGCAAAATTTGATTATTTTTCCAAAATTTTTTTTTTTGAATAAAAATATTCTACAATAACCCACCTTTAATAATCACTAATTGCTACAAGGATTAAAAACTGAATTTTGCCATAAAATCATGATTTAAAAGCAACTGTGATGATGAAATTTATGCTTTTCACTCCAGGAAAGTGATAAACATTTGAATAATCAGATAATACAGTCTGAAAAATGGGTGCAATCCACAGACTAAGACCGAACTGAACTTTTAAATGCGGTCTAATGCATTTTCCATTGATTTCCTAAGGTATAACTTATTCCACGTTTCTCATGTTTGTGGCAGCCATAACTTTTATATTTATCATTGAAAATCAATTAAATTTGGGCTGCAGGTACTTTACGTCATTAGAAATGCTATGACATAGGGAAATTTTGCCTATTTGTTACATACTTTGAATATTTTGAGTATTCATCAGATTCTGCGCAAAATAATTTCAAAATTTGAGTAAAATGCCCCAAAATCACAAAACTGATAAATTGGGCAAAGAATGGCTATGTCATTGCATTTGGATAAGCAATGGCTTTTAAATGATGATAGAATTCAGTTTTTCTTTCATCATAGAGTTAAAGAGGAATTGGTGCCAGAAGTTTGCTGCATATTTAATGAGCTTGCTCGGTTACCATGGCAACCGCATAAACAGAAAAATGCCAACTTGTATCTTTTTTGGTGGTTATTACATATACCTCTTTAGATTAATTCTGAGTTGTTTCCTGGTGTCATTTTTCATTTAACCCCAGATCACCCCTTAAGTGCAAATGAAAACTATTCATGGTTGAGGGTTACACTAAAAATACTCCACTGAATACAGTTATTAATCCTCTGGCTAACTTTCTCTTCACATATTGGGCCAATATAAATAGTAAAATTGTTGTGTCCATGAGATATGAGGGATGGCGCTATATTACCTGGAGTTAAAGTATGCTTAAAACTCAGGGTACTGTGTCTGCAAAGTGAGAAGCGCTTTTATGTTTTACCCACAATTCATTGTCCACAAGTTGCTATTATGCAGAGGAGTTTTGTGGGGGCTGTATGAGTGTGGCCTGATATTTACTTTGTTTTTCCTGCAAATAAAAAATCTACATTCTTTATCCTCCAGTCTGGTTCCAAACAATGTCAGCTTTTCTTAAATGAGTAAAAACGGTGCTTCAGAAGCTTTGGGTTATATACCCATGCTTTTCGGCTAAATTGAGCCCCTATTAACAAGAAGCTTCTTGTTAGGACCTTTTCCACAGCACCCTCTATCAGGGAAACCAGCAGTGACAAGTTCATTTAAGAGGTTTGGTGTGTCGTTGTTTATCTAATTTTCCCTCTTGACACCAGAAATTAGTGCAGCTGCCAGTCACGGCCCCCCCACCGCCCCTCTGCTCCCATCCCTGACCCCGACGTGACCTCTGTGGCATAGCGCTCTCTCTGAGGAGCTGAGGTAATATTGCCATTTTGTACCAAACAGTCCTGTCAGTGATAGCACCCGTGTGATGTGAGTATTCTCCTGGGCTGGATGCTTCTCACAGACTGCTACACTTTGATAGGGCCCTTGGTGCTGCCTTAGCTCCCCGTACAGCGCGATGTGCAAGAGCTTCAGTGAACTCAGGCCATCTCAGGTTGGATTTCCAGTTGTCGAGCTGTTTGTGTAGATTTTCCACCAAGGATCGTCATTTAATACTGTGAGGAAGACACTGACCATGACACTGACCACTCTTCATATCAGAGTTGGTCCAATAACTTTTGCCGTGTGGCAGCACTTGGATATAATCAATATAATCCTCTTACAGTTTGAGCAATAATATGCACAATTTTTTCTTTTATCCTTTCTTATTGGAGCACTGGACTGATTGGAGTCAAAGGTGAGTGATCTGAAAATAATTCAGCCCAGTAGACAGTCTTCACATGCCCTGTGTTTTTTGCCAATCGTCAGCTAGGCTTAATAAATCGCCAAAGAGGTGACCTTAGACATTTTGTGATGGCATAAAGCTGGGGTATAGTCTAAGGGGGGATGGGGGAATGTGTCTCCCCCAATATTTAAATCACATGATTTCCCCAATCATTAACTAACTGGAACTCACTTGATGTAAAGCAGTAGATGTCACTGGATTGGATTAGTGGAAGATGACTGAACTACATGCACTCTGCAGTGGCGTCCATCTGTAGGACTCACAGTCATGATGATGATGATGATGATGACAACTTGAGAAAAGATTGGATAAAAATAGACTGAAATCATGATAATGATGATGATAATGATGATGTGGATGTGTTGGCAATGGTTTGTATGTTACAGTTCCACAGTTCGCCCAGAGGTTCATAATCTCCGATGGAGGAGAAGAGCTTCCATTGGGATGTGAGACTTGACTTGTCCCTGCAGCAGGAGAAGCTGAGATTCCCTGACAAGCCTTTGAGTGGGTCAGGTATGTCTCCATACCCCGCTTACACAGCCCTGCTCCCCAAAACATTTTGTTCAGCTTAGGTTCCAGACCTTGAGAGTCTTGCTCGGAGTTGTTTGATAATAGTCCAGGAAGGAATTCTGTTATTACATAGAAGACCCCTGTCTAGTTTGGGGGAACAGGATTTACTCTGTCTGAGGGCTTGCACTTTTCACGTTTATGATACAGGGTTCCCTGGGAAACTGAATTTGATTACTCTGTAGAGATAATTAACTAGTGTGTGTCATCCATTTCCACATCCATCTATGTGCTTCATCTATGCAAGAAAATGTTTGGTTCTAAATTAACATAACATAATGTAACGTTGCATAACATAACATAACATGACATGACATGACATGACATGACATGAGTGGTTAGAACAGGCCATTCAGCCCAACTAGGCTCACCATTTTCCTGTCACTAAAGTGAACCTAACATAACATTAACTCTTTCATGGTAGGACTATTGGATTCAAAGAGCTTTGAGAGCTGAAGGACCACTAGAATTTTTTATGCGTGGGTGTTCCATTCTCCAGGGTATGACAGGCATATCCCACGTGAGTGTCAACCATGTAATCCTCTGGTTACAATCCCAGTTTATCCCCTTGACACCTAAACTGCAGTTTTTCAAGGAGAAGCACCCCTTCTCCTGTAATTACACACATGAAGAGATGCACTGCCCTGGATTTTTAATGGAGAGCCCCCACTTGGCCTTTTACATGTTTCTCTTTCAGTGAACTTTCTTTGCCCTGTTCAATTAATACTGAAAAAAGCCAAATGCGCATATCTCTTGGCCCTCTCGGCAAAACTAAATAATGGGAGAGACAACAATAATAATAATAGTAACATATAAAAACTGTAAATTTAATATGGTGAATTAAATGAACACATGAACTGCAAGACTGTAGGATTATGTGAGCAGACATAAGATGAATGCTGTAACAGAATGCTGTGTTTACATTGTGCTTGCTGTCTGCCCAGCTATTGTGCTTATGCTGACTGTGAGGGACCTCATAGCCTGCTTTATATCTGTGAAGGCAATGGCCTAGCTGCTTCCCACAGTAGGTGTCATTATCCAATTTACAAAAGAAAACAAGATGCTCTGCTACTTCATCTTTGCTAATCAGTGGAAATAGCTTTAAAGTTACCATCAGTTACAACATTTGGAAATTTATGTTAGCTACCATTGGTGATGCCTCTAAAACTTGGAATTTAATCTTTAGTGTAAGGAATTGACAGCGTCAAGAGTTTAAAACCGGTGAAACAGTTTCAGATTACCCCCCCATTCGAGTTACCCCCCCGAGAATCTGAAGTTAACTTCAAATTACCCCCCCCTAGTTTCAAAGTACCCCCCTCTATCTCCTTCAACCTAAAACCCTAACCCTAACCCCTAACCCTAACCCTAACTCTAACCCTAACCCCTGACCGAATTTCAACGCACTGGGGGGTAATTTGAAGTTAACTTCAGATTACCGGGAGGTATGGTGATGGGGGGGGGTAATCTGAAATTGGAACACCGATAAGGCTTGGAAGAAATATGTGAAATGCAGTTTTGCAAAGGCCTTTTGTTAATTGCGTTGCCTGAAGGCTGGCCGTTCACTCTGGAGTTCTCAACTGCAGTGTTACGCACAATAATTTTCCACGTAGGCCCACCTTCCAAGACAAATGTATTGTCATAAGTATATTTGAGGAGAAAATGGTTTCACATTGTCGCGACAAGTGGGTGTATATTAATTATATATGTAATATATTTTTACCTTCAAAGGACGTTCTGAAAGTTGAGGAACTGCATTCAAGTTGGAACTTCATGAGGCCTTTATAAACTTTGTGTTAACTTGGAAAAAATTCTGTAATTTTTTTTTGGGATTGATTTAATATTTTGCCTATAGTCAAACCATGAGAATTATGTGCGCACACATTGCAGCTCGCTGAGAGGCGGTAAGTCCGCTTGAGCTTCTCGGTGCATTGAAGTCATTTTGACACAGTTGTGAATGAAGGAATCTGTTGGTTTAAATTGGTTTATTTTTTTATGTACCCATTTATCTTGCGACTACGGGGACGCTTCTTATAGATGTGTGCCGACGTTTTAATTTCTCTCATCTTGTTTCTGTCTCTGTTCGGATTGTTGACTGTCTACAGTGCTTTCCCTAATCGATAACCCTGTGTCTATCGATCACTCGGGTTTCATTTCGCGAGTCCACTTACCGACGGATTGTATCTCCATCTAGGGCGAATTAGGCTGAGGCTGAGAAGATGAGTTATTCGGTTAAATCAGGAGGCACATAAATAGAGCGCATTCATATTTGAACTGATAATGCAACCTTCGCTTAACAATGTTCTTCGGACCCCCGAAGCATTTTCAACATTAAATAGTTACTGCTACTGGAGAAGGAGAGCCCCGGCGGCGAGAGATTCGATTGACGCATCATGTTTCCGTGGCAGTGGATACTGTACCGTATCATGCTGTATGTTGTGGCAGGTTCTCCTTCTCCCACTGGGGGACTGGGGCTCCATCTATCTAATCGCCTCCGTCTTCTTACTCATGCTACTTAACAGCATTACAGGCAGGTCTGCCTAATACCATTGTGTTGATGAGTTGACCATGTGCTTACTCATTAAACAGTCTAGCGACAGCATGAACACTTGAACTTCAGAACTATACTGAACTTAGGGTGATCTAAGCGCGCGATCCGGGTGCTGTTTTTTGTTTGGACAATGTTAATTTTGCATCCATGCATTTTTTACGGCGTGATTTTGGCAGCATGTCATCATATTACATCACATACTTTTTTTGTATTTTTGCATTTTTTGCATTTTTAATCCTAAACATAACTTTTTTTTTTTTTTTTTTTTTTGGCTTTTTAACTTGGCTGTGCTCACGGCTTTGCCATTCATTGCAGTGCAGTGTATCCATTCAAACTCATATGGAGTTAAAAATATCCCTCTGTTCGAGCACATTTCATATTTACTTAATTGGAAAAATATTTCGCCCAAACGGCAACCTGCGACAGGCATCGGCTATTATTTTCCAAAGTGATTCAAACGGAACAAAACTCACAATTAAAATGGCAGTATTAAAAAGCGGGCTATTGATATGCAAAGTGAAGTGTGAGGGATATAATCTTGTTTTAGATAGAAAACGGGACGCTCAATTTGTTTTGAACACAAACACGCCGGCCGGAATATTGACCCGGTTTGGTTCGGAGATTGCCTCTCCATTCAGCACCACGCGGGGCCTTCATGTTGCCATTTGCTGTGTAGACTCGCGCCTGCATTGTACTGCCTGTGCGGCTGACCTTTTGCAGAGCAGTCCAACTTGATTAGCACACCGGGTCAGACAAAGTGTGCCAGCCCCGTAAACAGCCATTACCAGGATTCTTTTATCAATGTCCAGTAATTAAAATGTCACCATTTAATTTTCAGGCCACACCGATCCTCTTGGAGCAATCTTTTCCTAATAAAGGGTCTAATCGAAATGCTATTTTCATCCGAAACAAAAAAAAGGCTTCAAGAAGCGATCTAAGTGGACCAAGCTGGCGAGGATCAATATGAAAGAGGAGGATTGATCTGCCTCTAAAATTAAATTTATTGGGGTCATGGTTTTATATGGTGCTGATACAACTGTTAAATGGAGAACATTCGTTTTCAATAGGTGCGTTTATTAAACTTCCACTGAATTGGACTGCCGTGATTTATGTGGCAATCTTTCTGCAGGCCTCCAGGATAGAGCCTTATTGTTATATGACACGGCCCTGTAAGTTTTAACCTAAACATTCGCTGGTCGGCTTCAAAAGTAAACAGTACGGGATATTTTTTTTATGTTTATATTGATTCTGAGAGACTTTCTACATAACATTTTGAATTTTGTTTTGTAATACGACAGGCTATGTAGTATATAGGTAGTAGCCTATGATTTAGCATGCTTGAATGACCCTGAACGTATGCTAAACATTGATGTAATTTGCATGAATTCCTCCCGAAGAGGCTACACGGTTTTCTTCTTGGTTGTACAGTTCTTAATTAAATGCCCCTCGTATTTAATCACAACGTACATGTTAATCAGGTAATGGACGAAATGAATTCCAAGCTAATTGGAATAAGTGATGAAAAGCGAACCCAGCTATTCATGTTATTTCAAGTAAACAAAATTAATACTTGTGTAGTAAACAGTCTAATAAGGCTTGTAAGCGCCGTAGTTTACAGCCGAATGCAAAGAATTAAGTTTCTTTTTTCTTTTAACCCCAGAAACTAAATTTTTGCTTGGTGTCACTAAATAATAAATAAACAGTAACGTAGATTTGGGGTCGCGAGGGGCTCTCCCATCGGTTTCATCAGTGCGTCAGCTTGTTTCCTGTGCCTATTCGTTGTCGCAATCCTCTCGTTCCTACCATCTGCTTAATGTATCGAAACTTGTAATAATCCTCTGCGCGCTTGCTGTCCACAATCACACTTTGAAATAAGCTGACTTTCCTTTGGTTGTGCAATTATATTTATTATAATCAAAAGGCTTCGTGAAATTATTTTATCGCTGAGAATTTTAGTGGGTGGGGATTTGGTGCAGCCTCAATTAGATTTTTTTTTTTCCAGAATAAGATTAAATGTGGAAATTTGAATTAACAACATCCATTTGAATTGTAATTAATTGTAAAAGTGGAGTTTGAGAAGCTGCATTCCCCGGAGTTAGTCCCGTTATTGAACATTTACCGTTTTGTAATTGCTGTTATTCATTTGTATTCCGGACGAGTCAATTGTTCTGTAGTGTTATCGAGTAATAATTACTTTTGTGTTGTATTTCTTTTCAGTATAACGGGAGTGTCAATAGATGAAGTTTAGAAGAAAAAAAAAACGGCTGTCATCAGCAGGACCCATTAGTCTCGTTTACACTAGAGAGCATCGACTCATTCAAAGCTCAGCAAGCTATGTAATGGGTACATACTTACCACTGTACATACGAGAAGGGTTTGACTCGGGATAGTGCGCTATCAGTGTCTGCTATGGGGTAGGCGTAAAGATAGCACGGCTCTCCGCAGTATGCGCTCGTGCGGCTTAGGGGCAGCAGGATGTTGGTCTTGGTCTCTACCTTGCACGACGCAGCCTCTGGACGAAAAAAACACGTGAATAATTTTAATTACCTTCAGGCAGCAAAATCTAAAAATGCAAGGCCACTGTAAATCTTATTCTCTGCACAGGGGTCGCTGGGAAGAATGATATCTGATGAGATATCTGATTTAAAATGGGCGCTGATTCCTCCATCATGAATTCGTAGTTCAGAGTAAAACCACAGTTGCCTAAATAGTTTGAAATTATAATGTCGGGAAAAAAAGGTTGTTTGGAAGACCAAATTCTCTACCTTCCCAGAACTGACTTTCCTCTGCACAGAAAAAAAACCCAAATACGACCAACAGGGTATTTTCAAAGAATTTCCCAAGTAATAAACCTATACTTGTCGATATGTTGCCAAAACGGGGCTCTGTAGTCTTTTACGCCTACTCAAGTGCTATTCCATTCACAATTTGACGTAGGCCTATGGCTTATTGTTCTATTTGTTTATTCTTTTTGAAGAAGGAAATTAATAAATGGCATTGTAGACGAGTCTCGTGGCAGTTTGGGAAGAGCAGTTGCATTTCATGCGCACGTTAATCATCGGCGTGAGGTCTGCCGGGGCCATAAAGTGACACAATTAATATCCAAAATGGAGAAGCTAATGAGCTCAGAACTGCAATGCCATTTCTACCGCGCAGTGCCCATTCATAATTAAAACTTTGTAATGATTGTTATAAAAATAAAATATGGCTAAAATGCAAGGGTGTCTTCAACGATCTAGATTGTAAAAACAAAATATTTTAAGTGTTCATTTGCCAGCTGATTGCAAATAAAGTAATTACACTCAGAAACCTATGTTAACAAAGCTCGTTGAGCAATGGGCGGGGTAAATCTGTTTCGCTGAACACCAGTGTGTATTCCAGATTCTGTGCAGTGCACTTCTATGGCAAGTGTTTCCTCCTCTCAGCTTTGACAGTTCTTTCTATTTCTGGAATAATTCAGTGGCGGTTTCTGTGAAGGTTAATCACTGTAACAAACTGTGTATTCTGAGGGGTACATCCGCTTAGGTGGATGTTCACAGCTTTATGGTTTTCACGAAGTAATTTATTTCACAATGTTTTACGGAATTCTTTTTTCTGTGCCGAGAACACCACAGCACTTTATATTATTATTATTATTATTATTATTATTATTATTATTGTTGTTTGTTGTTGTTGTTGTTGAATTGAAGCATAGTGTTCTATTTTTTCACATCAAATAAGCTATTTATGCCCACAAAGACAGTATTCTTTTCTTGTAATATGCTTCATTCACGTAAATATTTGCAGTTACGCCTAAAACACCCAAAATAGAGCAGGAAAATATGGTTTCGTTGAATTTTATTGAATGAACTTTTAAAAGTAAAATCTTATATATTCCAGCCTACGTAGTAATATAAACATGTACACGTTACTTTGTCTTAGATGTATGTTTTTGACACTTCTTGTCCTCTGCAGGGCTTATAACACAAGTATAACCAAAGCTTATGCCCCGCATGCTTTACGCTACAGACTATGTCTGGGCGTTTGGCGTCTCTGGAAACATACGCACAACCGTCCTCAGCTCCAATCAAAATATAGGGGAAGCTCGGGCGGATTTTCCATTGATGAAGCACGGTCTCCAATTGACCTACAGCACGCGTGCTATGAAAGTGTCTCGAGGACGGAGTCCCATTCACTCAAATTTGACGGGGAGCCACTGACAGATGGGTCCTCTGTTCGCCGCCACAATTCTCCGCTTTATCCCAGCATCGCGCGCTTTCCAACCTATTTAAAACTTACCTTTCTGCATGGTGGACCATTATCGGTAAACATATGGCGCACATAAATTAGCTGTTTCCCTACGTCTGATATTGTTCCTCCTATCTAAAAAGGAGTTCACGGAAACTAAAATTTACCTTCATTTCCAAAAGTCTTAGTATTCTAGGGGAGAGAAAATTGTTCGCAATTAATTACAATTATGTGTTTAGATCCTGATTTAAACGCTTAATGGGTGTATTACATAAATATTTCATTTACTACGGAACTATACTTGTGTAAAAAAAAATATTTTATGAATTGATCATACGTATGTTGTGCATTGATTATGACAAAGTCATCACTGCCATCATATAGCCTTTGGCCTTATAAATCTTACTTAGTTTCGTGTTTGTCTTTGTCCACAGTCTGTTGGTGAAATGCTCAGATGTGGTTCAGTCAAAGATGAGGGTGAAAGACACTGGTCTTCAAAGCCTCTTTGCCTCTTCCGCAAAAGCTATGATTGGCGACCACGGTGTGAGGCCAACCTGAAAATGCGGAATAGTTTTTTTATGGTCAGGATCAAGCATATAGAAAATATTTGGAGAAATACTCATGAGATGGCTGGTCGAAGATGGACTATAATCCATATTGAATTAATATTCTAATACTAATTTGTTTGAACAATTGTACATACATATGGATCGGATAATTTATTTTGAAAAAAAAAAAATATATATATATATATATATATATATATATTATTGAAGCTTATCCAACTGTGATAAAAGGGCTCGACTAAAATTACCACTGAAATGTCTAATTAAAAACGGGCGGGGTGTTCTGGCTCCGTACCTGGGCTGAACCCGAACCTTAATGAGAGCCTTACAGGACACACGAGCTCAAGTGTTTCTGCGGAATAATCGGCAACAATGGGGCATTCAGCTTGTGCTCTAAATAATTAAAAGATAGGAATAATTACAGTATAAAATTGTAATTATTGTTGGAGAGGAGGAAAGCCTGTTGATTGTGAAAGATGACACGGCGGGACTTGTGCGGGTTTAGGTTCCCTCCTCCATCAATATTGCAGCGCGCCCAGCTGATACGCCCCCGCGTGCCAGCTCACTCTGCATCGAGGGAGCGAACATGCTGGAACTTTTGTATCTGTTCTGAGACAGAAGGGCCGAACCAAGAAAAGCTTGATGAGAAGAAATTAATCAATTGGTGATAATGGCTGAAAAATATATAAAAATGTAAAGGGGTCATAATTACGCGATGAGTTCGCAAATAGGTGTATTGGTTAAATACCTCCTAATGACTATAGCAAGCTTAGTGTGTGTGTCCGCAATGTAGTAGGCTACACATATACCCACTAAATTGTCATCAACCAGGCTTATGTGTGTATTTTGTGTGTGAATTCTATATAATTATATAGAGCAAAGCATATAAACTTTTTTACTTATGCATAAAGGTTAAGGTAAAAGCTGTTTAATTCAATATGGTTTGCTTAGCAAAAGCATAGCTCGAGGCCGTTTGTGGACGTTATTAACTTCTGTTTGATCAGGGTAATTGTTCACATTTTGGCCCAGACAGTATGATTAATTACAGTTTAATCAACGCGTACATTAAGGACAGTTAATGTTATAGCATTGTATAAAGAACCCTCGGGGAATGTGGACTCTTCGCGCATATACACGATGAAATTATATGGACATTAAATAAACTCGTGAAGACAAAGAACGTCTCTAATCTCCATGTTCATCAAGATATTTCCATAGTCATTTCGGACCTTAATAACAGTTCCTGTGTGTGTCAACCATTTAACAATGGTGGACATTTTATTTACATAAGGCCATTTAAACTCCGAGCCTTAAAAAGTGAAACTGACTCTGACTGTAAGAAAATGACATTTAGTGAAAGGCACATCAAAACCCATTTTAACAGATTCCCGAAAATTTAATTGGTATATCCTGTATGTTGGAACACTAAAAATATGGGTTAGCGATAGTGTTATGTTCAACCGATGCTTACTCGCAGCTGACCATTTTACGCTAGGACGTGACTCTGTCCCAATCAGGTATTGATATTTTAACAAGAGGTTCGGGGAGTTAAGAGGGGGCATTGATCAGATTATGAATAGTTAATATTCTCATAAAGCGGTCAACCACTTAACTCAGCCGACTGGCCAAAAACATCGGACTGTTTGTAAACTCAACCCGCTCTTATACTGACTCACAAACTAACTTGTTCCATTTAAGGACAGAGTGCACGATGATGTGTGTGTGTTTGGAGTGGGGGAGGGATGGGGAAGGTTTAAGAGACGGGCGCAGTAGGCTGTATTATGAAATTTTACTTGCCTCTGGGGCTATTTGCTCAAAGGGCTATTTCAGCTTAGCCTATCTGCCATTTTCAGACAAAGTTTGTATGAATGGTTATTTATATTTCAGTTGCTAATTATTTGCTATATGCAGACCCACTTAAACAATGAAATGGCACAAGAAAATCCCGTTTAAAATTATTTGGGTCTTCACTGGGAAGTAATTGATTTGCATCTCGACCAGAAGATGCACAGATGGTCTCGTGACGTGATAAATCCTGTTATATCTTTTGACATCGATTTTTTTTTTCTTTTGGTCAGATTATTCCTTTTTAACTGGCGCTACACCATAACTTTCTCCTAAACAGCTGTGTCAACCAAACTCTTTCGTTTTTGAATATTTTCTGGAAAATCAAGCTTCCGTTAACACTTGACGTAAAGAATTTACTGAATTAATTACGTAGCCTTCCGGGATCTTATCCCATATTGCATCTCTCCCTGCATGGTGAATCAGTTTTAAAAGGACTTAGACCACATAAAGCGCAAATAATTTGATTGAGTACAACGGACTATTTACCATTGAGCCATCGAAAACATTTCTATCTTCAGAACATATTGTTTCGATGTAGGATGTTACATACTTTTACTTCATTTTATTCAATAAGATTATTAGTGCCATGCATCTTACCTGTGCTACTGCAGGGAGATTCTGTTTATTGCACTTGGAACAAGAACTACTGCACAAAAATAACGTAACTCTGATATCCAAATAGACCATTCATAGATTATTCTACTGCCAAAATTAGGCTGCTAAGACCGTGTTTAATGTTCATTTGTGTTTTAAATGTTATATTTCTGAGATTGCCATTAAAAGGTTCAAGATGAATTTTAATTGTTTGGATGACAGCAGTGACCGTCGTTTCCTACGGTCCCGAAGGCAAACAGTTAATGTAAATATGCTGGTGCTAAGTGGGTGTGCCTTGCCATTATTTTAGCTGTCACTTGTTCAGTGCAGAGCGTCTTCAGTGAGGACTGACGAAGAGGCCAGGACTGCCATGTGGTCATTCTCCTTCCGCTCTCCACACACGGTGCGAGAGTCGAGCAGGATGGAAGTCCACTCGCTGCAGTGAGTGCGAGGAATCAGAAGGAAGCCACAGTCGGACAGTGCACCCAATCCACGCACAGGATTCAAATACCACCTTTACGTTAGACATTGGATTACTCATAATCTAGTGCCCAATTTCCTCGAATAAAGGTAAGATTCTTTACCTGTATTATCGTTCCTTATTTGCTGCAGATGTGATGCTTTAGCCGCGTATTTCTGGATGGTAGCTCACGACGCGTGCATTTTCGAAAAAGGAATTTTCGTAAAATGTGACTCTGTTTTTCAACGCTTTTTACGCCGTTAATTCCATTGTGTTGTTCCATTAAAACGTAGCCTATTTCGGCAGAAAGAGTGACAAAAAACCCTTAGCGAACAGTATGATGTCCCATATTCAGTCAAGGGATTTAAAAACTTAAGGAGTTGTGTCAAAAATGTCTAGTGACAATTTAATATCCAATTGAGATGGATTTTTTATATTTTAGTGTCATCGCTTGCTTTTCGATGAGACTCTTTTTGCTGAAAATGATGTTTTTATTTTTTCATCAAATATGGCTTTTATGTCGCAAATCTTGAGTTTATTAACAGTTTTGGCAAATATAAATATTCAAAGGGTACTTACTGCATCTTTGTTGTTCTTTTTCTCAAGTCCATAGGCGATGCTAAACGTGGGCTGTGTTTCCCTTCTGGTCATTTACGTGCTAGCATCTTAAATGGCTCGATTAAATAATCTCCTCCGATTCTTAGCCGGCCTAGCGGCATTGGGAAGAAGTCCAATTCCGTAAAGAATCGGATATACAACTGGATACATTTTTTTCTAATTTTCCGAGCCAAAATGCCGAGATAGTAAACATGCGCTGAACGATGCTAGGACAGAAAACATTCGCCTTTAAATCAGTTGCCAGCCTAGTGTATTTTCAACACCTTAAGGGATTCTTCATAAGCTATCGAAATCTTTCAGTTGTATTTAAAAAGACATTGATCTAAATCCCTTCATATTATATGGATTAAGGGAGTCTTCCATAACATCCGTGTGGGGATTGAAGGAAATCTAATATCTCTGATTTTAAACTGCCAAGGATTACTAACCTTAAGTGCACAGTGTCCTTCAAACACATCTTTTCTTGATTCCCAGTCATGCTATGAAAGGACTCGGTATTATTATTATTATAATTATTATTTGAAGTATTAGAATTATTACTACTACTACTATTAATATTACTATTATTGTAGTAGTAGTTGTTGTATAGTACTCGTGATTGTTGGTGTCATGGAAGAGACGTTGATCGCTCGCGTTATATTTTATGGTGCAAATGTTTTGATCTGAAAAATATGTTAATTTTGCTTGCCCATTGTAATTACGCCAGAGTTATACAATATAATCAGCTAACTATAACATTCACAAATATTTATACATTTCAAGTGTTACTTTTTTGTTGTCGCTGCAAGCAACTGCATAGCTATCGGCCTGCTAATTTTCGCAGGCGTCCTCAAAGAAGTCGTCCGTTTGGATGAAAATACAGCCCAAAAATTAACTTGAATTTTCTCCTCGTTATTCGCAGACTTCCAGGAATGGAGTCGATTCCCTGTCAGCTTCCGGCGGGACGAGATTCCAGCTCATCCCCCAGCTCCAAACAAGAACTTCAGCCCTATTCTGGCACCAGCTCCCTGAAACCAAACCAAGTCAGTGAGACCGCGTTATACGGAGTACCCATCGTTTCTTTGGTAATAGATGGTCAGGAAAGACTTTGTCTGGCGCAAATTTCCAACACCCTATTAAAGCACTACAGCTACAACGAGATCCACAATCGACGCGTGGCTCTTGGAATCACTTGTGTACAGTGCACCCCCGTCCAACTCGAGATTCTGAGGCGCGCGGGGGCGATGCCCATCTCTTCAAGGCGCTGCGGAATGATCACCAAGCGCGAGGCCGAGAGGCTGTGTAAGTCCTTCCTTGGGGCTCACTCCCCTCCCAAACTACCTGAAAATTTTGCATTTGATGTTTCTCACGAATGCGCTTGGGGAAGCCGTGGCAGCTTCATACCAGCCAGATACAATAGCTCTAGGGCTAAGTGCATCAAGTGCTCATATTGTAATATGTATTTTTCTCCAAATAAGTTCATTTTTCATTCTCATCGTACACCTGATTCAAAATACACACAGCCAGACGCTGCTAATTTCAACTCTTGGAGGCGCCATCTTAAACTAACCGACAAAAACACATCGGAAGATGTAGCCCACGCGTGGGAAGACGTAAAGGCAATGTTCAATGGGGGGAGCCGGAAGAGAACGCTGCCAATGAGTGAGGCTGAGAGGACATCCCCCCTGAAGACACAAGGCCCTAGTAACATTCCGCCTCGGGCTTCGCCAGAGGTCCCTCATAAGGCTTTACGCTGCGATGAGGACCGCGGCACCTTGAGTCTCGCGAACGGTGTTCGCAGCTATCCTGTCATCCCTGTCCCCAGCAAGAGTTTCGGGATGCTGCAGAAAATACCGCCGCCACTGTTTCCCCATCCGTATGGATTTCCCGCTTTTGGATTGTGTCAAAAGAAAGACGACAACGTTGGAATAGGAGAACAAAATAAGACCAATTTATCAGGCGTGTTTTGGCCCGGCCCTAAAGACAATTTATACCCCTCATTTCCTATGTTCTGGCCGACAACAGGCAGCCTGCCTGTGCCACCTTACTCACAACCACAACCGAAACCTCCCACAGAGCTTTTGGCCGCTCGGCAGAACGATTTAGACATGTCCGAGCAGAGCGACAGAAGCACTAACACACCAAAGGACAGTCTGATGGACAGCGAACGATGCTCCAGCACTCATTCCACGAGAAATGATGAGGATAAATCCGGGGATGAGACCAGGTCTATGGAAGGGGTGTCTACCCCAAGGAAGATAAGCTACATCTCCGCTTTCAGGCCAGTTGTCAAAGACGCTGAGAGCATTGCAAAACTCTATGGAAACAGAGATACATACACCGGCGTCCGTCCGGGCTACCTGTCCCCAGATTTTATGAGTGAGAGTTCCAGTTATAGGTCCGTGTCCCCAGACGTGGATAGTGCGGAAGACCCCGATGTTGATGTGGAATCCAATCGAGCACAAGAGGATGAAGAATCTCTGCAACTTTCCGTTGAAGACCATCAGAGCCCCCCAGCTCTAGCCCCGTCTCAAGCAGCTTCTGAAAAGACCCAGGAAGCGGAGGCCGAGCCCGTTCCCACACCCCAGGAGCCACAACGAATGAGTTTTACTGAGACAGGATCCTCGGGCGAAGAGAGGCAGAGCGAGCAGGTGGCAGAGAGCAATAGCAATCCACCTGTCTACGAAGTAAGTCTGATGCTTTGCTCATCTTTCGCGGCAACTTAAACGTATTCACCTTGAACTACGAACAACCAGCGCTATTGAATGCAGTAAATTACACCAAGATGGTCTTTTTATTAACTTCATGAACATGCAGTCAAGCAAATGGGAATGAATCGTAAATCAGCAGGCATTTTACGCATCTGATAATATCAAATAACACCATGCAATATATTGTAATAATAATAATAACAACAATAATAATAATAATAATGTTTTTATTGCTGGTGTTGGCGATGTCTAAATTAATGCATAGTCCGTTCTTTTGTTTGTGTGCCCAGTGATGACGCTCATTTTTGTAATTAATGTAGCCTTCAAATTACCCGACAAATGTAAAAGGCGGCGCATATTTACTCTTGAGTTTTTACATCTGCAGGCCCATGAAATTTACTAGAATTACGAGGGAAAATAATACACTTCTAATCTTCTTTAGATGAGGACAGGACGAAATTGAACTGAGTGATCTGAAAAGCTGCCATTTTCTATCAATGAATTCCTTTCAATTTATTTGAAGAGCTCATAATAATGTTTATTATGAAAAATTGGGCCCAAAATACAATTTTAATTTGGCCTTGAGACGTTTTCCGCATTCTTTGAAAGTATTCAGCTTTCAAATAGAGCATCAATTTGGGACAACCTGCCATTATTATCCGTATTATGCGCAGAGGAGATGTACGGAAATGGAGAACTGCGGATAATTACATTTAATTGCCTGGTTAATTTTACAGGTGTACGCACATGAAAGGGATGATCTCATGCAACCATTGAATGCCCCATCTACCTTCGGATCAACAACCAATTATCAATGCGGCCCGCTGGAATCCAACGGTAAAAAAACATGAATTTACCATTTCGTTAAAATGCAGATACTAAATTAAACATGCGCGTGAGTGTGCATGTGTGTATGTTTTGTGTGTGTGTGTGTGTGTGTGTGTGTGTATGTATGTATGTGTGTGTGTGTGAGAGAGAAAGAGAGAGAGAGAGAGAGAGAGAGAGAGAAGTATATGTGTGCGTGATTATGCGTAATTTTCATCTATATGAGCTCGTGTGTTTATGTGTGAGTGAGTCGGGGGATTATCTACATATAGCTCTTGTAAAAATACAGTTTTCTTTCTAATCGGAATCTGAGCAAGTTTTCATCGGATGGAAGTCGACTGAAGTCTTAGAAAATTTCACTCTTTCACATTTACAGTCACTGATCGAAGCAAAGAAGATACAACGGCCGCAGCTGAGGAGAGGGAGCCGAATAAATCTTATCAGGGTGACAGCAGTAAAGAAGGCTCGCTGGACGGAGGTAGGTCACTGATATTCGCATATTTGCCTTTTTTTTGTGTAATGCGCGCGTGTGTGTGTGTGTGCGCGCGCGCGTACGTGCACGTGCCCGCTCTTGCATGCGCGCGCGCGCGCGTGGTTAGACTGTCCTGCACAAGGTCAAGATCAAATGTTTCTGTTTTTTGCTATTTTCATCTTTCTGTTGATATTACTTATTGTTTACATTTTCGATTGAGCGTAGTTCAGTCATTCGATCAATTGGGAGTAATTTATTAAGTTAATATGACGTGAATAATAGGACGTAAAGCACTGAGTTTTGTTTGAAGGTTTTGTGTGTGCATGTTTGTGCGTAGGAGAGGAGGGGGTACGCAGCGACGTCCGCAGAGTCCCTCTTGTTGAGAAAGACATAGAGAAAATGGCTAAAGGTAAGATTACCTCTATTAGCAATGATCGGTCCATATGATCTTCACTGAAAAAATACCCGTTCATTTGGGGCCGTGTTTCACAAAGGCGATGAACTCCTGCTACTAATCCTCTACGTGTTTGACATTCGGCTTTGAGGTCCAATACGAACGGCTGTAATTTGGGAAATTGTCCAACCAACGGAAGACAATTACCAAAATTAATCAATTATCAAATGCATACATATAAACATACGTTCATCAATACATACATTGTCTACTCAGCGAAGAAGAAGAAGAAGAAGAATCGCCCTCATTAAAGCTGCATGTCCTTATTAGAGTGCCTGTAAACTACTCGATATGTCAATAGTAGAATTTTATCCAAAACTCACCTGTTTTAATAGGAGAAAGGAAAATTAGGCCAGTTCTTGGCCTACTGGTTGCTTGAATAATTAACTCTAGGAGTTGACTTTTACGAATATTGATGTACTAAAATTTCTTTGCCTCCGACATTCAATGCTTCCTCAGTTCTGCCTTCGATCCCAATACAATGACAAATTACCCGAGACGAATTAATGCTGCCATTACATTGTCATTCAACGTCCATCGGCCTAATAATGAGCTACTCGGTAGATGAAACGCCATTAAAAATAAGATTGCTGTGAGACCACAAGTTTGAACATTAGCATAGGCCTTCAAGTTGCCTTTATAAACGGGTGCTTTGTGTGGGCCAAAACACATGCCGAGATATAAAACCAGACCGACCCACTTAGAAACATGCACAAGCCTTCAGCTGCCAGCTTCAGATACCGAACTATGATAGTGTTCCGCAATTAATCTGGCTGGCCCACTGAAATAACTTTTTATTTGCTCCCAGATGTAAAGATGAAGTAAGGTCACTATACAGATGAGACAGACTTTGGACTGACGTCACATTGTACTTAACTCATTTCAGTGGTGTCCTTGCTTCCACATTTAGCTAAATGTTGGGCAGTCCATGCTCGAATGCGCTCAATTACAAACGACCGCGGAGATAATCATGTACGAGTTTATGGATCAACTGTGACAACTGCGCAACATCAGAGTTCTCGATTTTACTCGGAGCGACTCAGAGACAGTCTCAGATATCAACTTGGAATGGGGGGTCATCCATTATCTAAATCGAATGTGTTGATCTCTGCACGTTCTGTTTAACTACCATGAATGTATCAGGGCCTAAATCTGTAAGCTAGCTCTGGCCAATTCACTTTTAAGTCAGCATGATTCAAATGAAATAGGTTTATGCAGCGGCAATACTCGAGGGCCCATGGCAAGACAGTGGAAAAAATACTGAAACTTGTTCATTAACTTCTTTTTATTGCCCTAAAACGTTTTGGTAATTTTGTTGAATATTTTATGCCAAGTATTTTTAAAACTACGGGTCACGGGTTTCACGTTAAATATGATAATGCATTGGTAAACCTGCGGAAAGATTTTCAACTGTGTCCTTACTTTTAACTAATTAATGATCTTTTCTGACAAACTATATGTGCCTTTGAAAAATTGTTTTTATCTGCGAGCTGGGAGTAGTTGTACTTACACTAAGCTATACTTTATATGACACTGCGTAGACCATTTACATCCACGGGGAGTCAATGCAGGGCGGACATTTTTTCCAGGCTTCACCGTTTTCAGCCTAGAATGAAATGGCCTAAGTTCATCAAGAAATGCTGCAGAACTGATACATCGCCTGTGACTAAATTAGGAACAGATCCCATTTATGCCTAAAATTGTGTACAAAATGGCCATCACAATCTTTTTGTCCTTGTGTGGTTTTTTATCTTTATTATTTTAAAAAATTATTAATTAATTAATTTATTTATTTATTTATTTTTTTTTTTACAGATGAGTTGCAGAAGCAGCTTGTGGAACAGGTGGAACTCAGGAAAAAGTTGGAACGTGAATTCCAAAGTTTGAAAGGTAAGCTGTATATGAATCGATACTTAAGAATGATCAGTAATATGAGTGAATGTCTGGATGATATACATGTTTTTTTTAGGCGCTGAAATGAATCTTTGCTCGATGTAGCCTAATTAGGTTATATAGGCCAATCGCTATTTCCAAGCAACTTGGTCCAGGTTCATTATCTAAAATCGTCCTAAAAGAAACGTTTGCTTTATATATAATTTCTAAATTATGATGCATATCATGGGATATGATATAATGGTTAGCCTATTTATTGTGAAGAAAATAACATGTAATGGCCGCAGCGTAAATGATTTAAAAATGTGAAGTTTTCGGGCTTTTCATATACACCAGGCTATTCGGCTCTTACAAATAACTTGTCTTTACCCGCTCAGAGGTGGACCGTGTAACACTTGAGAACTTCAACGTTCGGTGTTCGAATTGCTCCACAGATAATTTTCAGGATCAAATGAAAAGAGAGCTTTCGTGCAGAGAAGAAATGGTACAGCAGCTTCAGATTGTCCGAGGTGAGCCAAGTGTAGTCTCGTCAGTGATCTAATCGGGGCATTATAGCAGTGTGAACAGTTCTACTTCAATGTCTAAATCTATCCTGAGATAAATATGGGCATAAATGTTTTGTTAACGTTTATTAATCATTTTGGACAGCGTTTATGTGTATATTTTCGGTACAGTGCCCCATTGGTCGCACTTTCTTATACAGAGGAATCCTGAAGGCAAATATGATTTTTGCATTTCATTGGCTGCGTTTTAATTTTGTGACACGTGGGCTTCAGGAAAGGAAGAGCTGTTTTCGCCATTCGAGCGATGCTCTTGCTGAGAGGCATTCTCTCTGAAAAAAAATAATCAAACCGTGCGCCGCAATAATATATATTTATCGGGAAATTCTGGGATGAAACTGCAATGCTAACATTAATTAATTAATTGAACGTCATTGAAATGATACATATATCGCAGATACAGTTTAGATTTTAAAGTTTATTTGTGCTATTACTAGAAATCATTTAAGAGGACCATGCCATTCAAATTGCCCTAATGCAAAAATGGACACAGATTGTGCGTAAGCAACATTTCGGTTATCTGCAGGAGGAATGCATCATCAGAAATGGTAAATGAATTCGTAAATATAGGTAATCTATTGTATTATTTATCGTCATTACCTAGTTTTATTTTAATTATTTATTTTGTTTATTTATTTATTTTTTTCGTTCTTATTCAGACACATTGTGCAGTGAGTTGGACCAGGAGAGAAAAGCCCGTTATGCTATTCAGCAAAAGCTAAAAGGTAACTGATCTTTTCAAAGAAGAAATTGCGGCCCATTTGATGTGCATTCATCTGGATTGAGATGCTACTAGGTCTGCAACTGCGCAACTGCAGCCCTTGAAAAAGTATCATTCATTCGGCGAGAAGACCTGTTGTAAAATTTATTTTAGTCTTATCGTAGATTCTCATGGATGCTTTTATTTTGATACACGTGGGTATTCAAATGCATGATTTTGGGAAGGAGCATGACCTGATTGTATTGCTTAAAATTTAATTCGTTTGGGTCAGGCGTGACAATATACTGTTCTCGAGAGCACGGACATTTCTTATATAGTTAATATGCGATACAAAGGAAAGCTGACACAATGCATAAGAACTCGCCTCGCGTTGGCCTGTATAAAAATGCTGGCTTGCGCACTGAACATTGAAATTATTAGTGGCAATTCTATCACACACACAAAAAAAAACGATTATACGCCACGCTTAGCCTCCATTTACCCTGATGCCATTACCCAATTTGGTAATTCTCTGCGCTGAAGCTGGGACCTGAATTCACCAATTATTTAGGAAATATATGTTCAATCGACGCCTGCTGTAAAGACGCTGTACCATGCCGTGATACAAATGTTGCCGCTAACCATGGTCTACAAGGTCTGTTGTTGAGGTCAAAAGTTTTTCTGGAACCGGGTTAGCAAGTGAAGAATGCGGGCTCGCGTGTGTGTGCGCGCGTGTGTATGATTGTGTGCGAGAATGCTTGCGCGCGCGCGCGCGCGTGTTTGTGTGTGTGTGTGTGCGCGCGCGCGAGGATGCATACATGCGTGCGTATAACTTCCATGTGTCGTTGTTTTTAAGTGATCCATCCACTTTTTCCCTAGAAGCTCACGACGCACTACACCATTTCTCGTGCAAGATGCTAACTCCGCGACACTGCACCGGAACTTGCTCTTTTAAACCTCCTCTACTGCCACCATAACTCCCCCGCTCCAAATCCTGAACCCGTGACATCATTCTCCACCAAAACAGCGGGGACTGACACCTTGGAACTTTGGGCTGCATCATCCTGTGGAAATATTTCAATTGTTCGGACATATTTTTTTTCCTTATTCGCCCTGCTGTTTGAGAACGAATGCTGAACAAGCCGTCATACTACTGAAGTGATCCGATTGGTTGATGAATTACATGCATTTTCAAAGCAACCCCTAACTACTACGGAGTTGAAATGTTCAGTCAATTGATAATAAATCCAATGCAATAGATTGACAGGCTTGTGTACATATTGTAGATTGTTAATATAAAGTTCTAAAGACTTCTGAGCGATTTTATATGTTCCCTGAAGACATGACCATCAACTCTTTAGATATCATCGATATATATTCTGTGGCGATGTGCAATGGATATACATGTATACTGTGATCATTTTGTTAGTGAAATGGTACATTATCTCGATTTCTTTAATAGTTTTATTAATTAATTTATGTATGTATTTTTACATTTTTAATTTATTTTTTGTTGTTTAACAATGTCGTTTGCTCTTATCTGTTATGGTTAACTTTGTAAAAACAAAATTGATGTAAAGCACTTTAAACAGGCATCCCTATTGACCTATATGTGTAATAAAAATCTTGTTTGGCAATTACATTTATTAAAATTCACTTTTAGAAATTATTATTATTATTATTATTATTATTATTATTATTATTTTTATTATTATCACTATTGATGTTGTCGTGGTTGTGTAACGCAACGGTAAAATTCGTGACTTTATTCTAACCTCAAAAAGACAGGCATTAAGAATTGCAAAAACAACATCTAGTACATCCTACTGGAAGTTGCAGGACGTCATATTCTCATAAAAGAAGCTTGTCCCCAGATTTTGAAAATTAAAAAGTATTACGCTTCACTGACAGTTGGCGGATCATCTGGTCTGATGGTGCTGCGATTAAATGGAGACTTAGGGAATATTCTATATTTTTTTTAGGACAATTAAACCATTTGGAATGACATCGATAGTATGGTCCTGGCAAAAAAAGTGAAATTCTGATGTTCGTAGTGCCGAAATGAAGAAAGATTGAATAAACTTTTCGGCCACGTAAACGCAATTTAATGAGCCACTAAATCACGCAATTTTTTGTCATTGAATACATGTTTAGCCCACATTCTTCATTCCAGAATGTTCACACTTACATATTTAGGCCTACTTGAAATAGTGAAACACCTTATTGACGAAGTCGTCGTGTTAAACGTCTGTGTTGTCTTCAACTCCTGCCTTACAAGATTCCAACTTAATCCCAACTACTGATTCGTGAATCTCTGAAATTATAGCTTGGCATTCTTGCAGAAGGCCTACAAGCAGTAACCCAAAAGACAGTGTCGAAAGCACACGTGCAATATAGTCATGAATTTGGGGTCAATTGCCTACATTCACGGAGAAATAAAAATGCACTTCTCCCCTATACTAGTTTTATCCTTAACCCATTACAAACATTTTAAACGTCCAAAAAGGACATAACACCAACAATACTTTAACGGGACATCTAAAGTTGAGATGTCCAGGAATGTTAGCAGTCAATGTCCTTTTTTTAATTTTCTTTCTGATATATTTTTACGTTTCATCCAAAAACAGGGTATATTCACCGTCATGTAGACCATCAGTACAGTTCTTGGATTTTTCTGACTATTACTGTTCGACTATTAGCCGCTGAAGTGTAACTGTTACAACCGGCTGCCCACGGGGAAACTTTAACGACTGTGGGGTAAGTTGTAACAGCGTCCGAAATGGCAGAAAACGGACCGCAATCGTTTGCTTAAAGACTAATCGGAGGGAGCTGAGTCCATTTTTTCTTGCCGTTAACATTTTCTCCTTTGATGCTTATTATCTTGATGCGATCTATATTCAGTCTAACTAACCGCATATTATGTTGTTGGTATGCTGTGGTGTCTGGAGAAGACATGAATAAGAGCGAGCCCTTTCCATTGCCATAGCAGCCTATTGGACAGAACAATACACGGAACTTAATATTACTTCAAAATTTTATTGCGGTTCATGCATTTGTGCTGCTGCATTGCTCGCAGTTTCACAGTTTGCAGTTTAGTGTCATAGGTCACCGTATAGTGCCATGGATGTACCGTACTTCAGCTGTATCACATGTTTAGATGACATATATCTGCGGCCTGAGGTTCTCGTGCTCTATTATCCCAAAACCATGAAAAAAGTTAAACTGTTCTAAAACACACTTTTGTCCGTGACTCTTGAAGTTTTCGGATCACCGCTTCAATGCAAAAGTACAAATATTGCTCGATGTAAGTCCACAAAATCAAAAATTTGAGGTTTAACAAATTTCGAGCAAGCACTCCCGATAGAAAAAAAAATCTGATATCTGCGAAGGAAGCTAACTGCATGACCTTTGATTACTATCACGATGAGGGCGCCTGGATGATCCATGAAGGTAAAACCGAATTCTGAGTGGCCAAAAGAATATTCAGCTCTTAATTCTGATATTCTTTGAATGGTTTGGCACACAGACCCGTGACTTGGTAGACGGTCCATACTTGTCCATTCTCAGTAAATGGGCAAAGTGTTGGCAACATTGTAAAATCATTTGTTTTAAATGGTATGTTATATCCAACGGGCTTAATTTGGTGTTGAAGGCTGACTGATTAGGATTTCCGAACGCCCCACCCCAACTCCCAGGTGAACGAATCAATTTATCTTAAAAATTTCTAATGACCTCAACGACAACGTCCAGGATAAAATGCTTGCAATGGCAGGCGTCTACAAACAAATATCTGCTGGATTTTAGCTTTTGGCTGTGCGTAACCTCAATAACATCAATATTGTTGCTCACAGTACCCATAGTTGTGTGCAACGCTGCTAATGAGAATGCGCGTTTTGAGAAATACCTCTATTACAACAGGAATATTGAGAAAGACGCCAGCTTGTTGGCACTATTGAGTTCAACAGTCCGTTTTGGTCCTCACAACTTTTCGTAAAGCTTTCCTGAGGCCGACATCACGAACACCTCATTGCATGTAGGACCAAGCCAATTTCTTCGTTATTATTATTTATTTATTAAATTCCCCTGATCAAAGTAAGACCTGATTGTTTTTCACTTGTGTAATTATATAAAGAATGCGGTCATGCTGACTCACTGATGGCAAAACGTTTCTGCAACATTATTTTTCGACCACGGGAACGGACGGCATTGTACGTTACCTTTTGATTCAATGCAAGAGCGACATCTTCCGGACAAACGTGTGAACTGTAGGCAAAGTCCAGCTGCCTTGAAATCGTTGCTTCTCATAACTGTTGCATTATGTTGTTACTTATTTATCATGCATCCTTTTGTCTATGTTACAGGCATAGCTTTAGGACATTTCAATCCATAAATAGTGTCATAAATGATTAATTAGCAGTCATTTAGGGTGATAGGCCCAGCAGTTTGAAATAAATAAGAGCAGGTTCCCAAGGTTCTCGTTTGCCATTCATGCTTAAAAGAGGTTGTGCAAATATGGAGATCAATATACTTCAAAATTTAAAAAGATTATTGAAGCCCCCAGACGAATAAATCCTTCATTCGTTAAAATAATTTAAAATGTAAACATTCTGATGTCAGTCTGAGGAATGAGAGGGTTTCTCACCTGGCAAGCCCAGAGTGAGCCTGCCCGTGGAGACTGTCACTAGGTACACTGCCTGAGCGTTATCTCGCCGCGCCAATATACACAACAGCGACCTATTTACATCTGAAACCAAAGAACCAAATGGACAGTTGGGTCGCTCACAACCAATACATGTATCTGTGGACACATGTATTTCTCAGTCACCCAAGCAATACTGAAAGATCATCGTTTAGCCTTGATCATGAGGTCAAAGCTCAAGTCCGAAGTCATACGGTAATTCACAATATATACATTCCCATCAGTGCCCGATACAAACATGGAGCCCACAAGATACTGGTTAAGCAACTAATGAGGCTGATAATTGATATGCTTCATTGAACAGGTTAGCTGTTGACTGAATCAGTCAAGGATTTTGCTAGAATGAAGAGATTTAGAGTGATACAGGTCTGTCATCTGTGGATGTGGATGTATAAGGCACAAGACCATACAGAGTGCTTTTCACTGTGAGCGAGATACTGGGTTTTTCCTGATTAACATTGTACCCAAGGTGAAAGGTCAAATCCATGGTCACAAACTAGTGTGTAGTACATGACTCGCTATCAGCCTCTAACACAAACATATGCACTAAAAGCAATAATAAGATAGATACTGGGCATTTTTCCATTTCATCTTGAAGCCAAGGTCAGTGGTTAAAATCCAAGGTCATAAACTGGTGAGCAATATTTGACTTCTTAGCAGTTTCTAATACCAACCTAAGAAGAGTTAAGGAGACTTTTTTCCACAAACAACACTATCTGTTCTTTGACAATATCTGTCGATTATCAAAACTCGATTATTCTGCAACCTCAGGAATACTCCCAGGACAGTTCAGCAGTCTCATGCATTCACTTACTCATACCTATGAGCAATTTGGAGCCTCTTTTCACCCAAAAATTCACATATCAAGGCTGTAGGGGAAACTTGAGCACCTAGATCTGTGCTGATAGGGAGAACATGCTAACTCCACAGGGAAAGTCCCTGACTGACATTCAAAGCCAAAACTCTCCTGTTCTGAGGTGACAGAGCTACCCAACGCACACAAACCACACACCAGGCATTCCGATGGCTTACCACTGGATCACCTTTATTGAAGAGCAGACTTCTCCCCAGTTATTTGGGATTTATTAGCATCAGGTCAGTAGAGCAGTACTGACCTGTACTTCACAATGTTACATCAACTTCACTGCTGTACTCTGGTCATTGCAACCACACACGTGGCAGTAGGATATTTTATTATTTTATGTTGTGCAATATTTTTAAATTGTGGATGGAGACTATTCAAATGCAAAGTGGCATTATATTGTCTGCGCAATAAAGATGAATAGGATTTTTACAATAATGAAATTGTTTGGTACTGTAAAAGTGAAATGGTTTGCAAGAAATGAATTTAAATATAAAGATGTAAGGTTGAAACCTTACGCCTTTTATCATGGTCGATTTTATCACCGTGTCTCAGACATTGCTTGATGATGCTTGATGTACACTTATCCAAATATTTCTGAGATGGAGGAGCTAGATATGAAAGACAATTGTTTTTATTCCTGCGTGATATTTCTGACAGCCTCCAGCATTCCTGAGGGAATTCGTGTGCAGGTGGAATGACAAATTTTATTTTAGATTGCATTTTGGGTTGTATCCTCCAAGTAAGTAAAGATCATTTATAGAGCACCTTTTGCGAATCACAAAGGGTTTCACAAGCAGTAAACAAAAACAATATTACCGAAAACACCGTTGGTTGGACAAAAAAAAAAAAAAAAAACCAAACCAAGAATTACCGCCTCGCGGTTGTATGCAGCTGCCGTCTATTCAAGTCGCAGTTTACATCCATGTGCGTTCAGACTCATATAATATAATAATATAAAGGCATCGTTTGGTTTGGCAAAGATAGGGTGTGCTTAACCTGGCCTGTCGTGCCGCGCTAAAGCATGTCTTTATGGAAGTGTGGCTGAACCAACTCTCCTGTGCGGCACAGAATGTTTGTCATTTAGTGGTTCTGACATTAAGAGATTGTACTCGTTCCAGGGCTGTGCAATAAAGCATGTTTGCGGTTTACCTTTGAGGTGTCCTGCCACTGAAAGCACTAAGAATTGAAAAACACTGAAAATAAATACATCAAAGAACTTGTGATTTATGTAGAAATATTTTTACACAGAAGTTGCCTGCAAGAAGTTTTAATTCACTGCTTTTGTCCAGATTTATCTTATATGGAGCTACAGAATGTGACACTCTTTCCTCGAAAGAGTGGTTTCCCTTGGTGCTAATACCCTCCGAGGTGCCCTTGGAAGGAGGTGGATTGGGGGCATTTTGTCTAATGGAGCTATTGATTCACTGAGATTTTTATTGAATGATACAAATTTTAACAGAAGGGAATCAAATGAGCATGTTTTGGTAGAACTTTTATTGAAATTCTTTTAATTTCATTGTATGTATGTTTTATACATTATTTTTTTGTATTCTCCGCTTTAGAGGTTTTATAAATAAATAATGTGCAGTGTTGTTAAAAAAAGTATTGGCCCCTTCCCCATTTCTTCTATTTTTGCTTATTTGTCTTATTTAAATGTTTCAGATCATTCAACTAATTTTCATATGACAAGGACATTGTAAGTTAACACAAAATTCAGGTTTTATATGATAATTTCATCAATTAAAGGTGAAGTGTTATTCAAAACCTACATCACTGATATGAAAAACAATAGTCTCTCTAAATCTAATAAATGGTTGTGCTACCCTTGGCTGCAACAGTGGCAATCAAATGTGTATGTGATAACTGGCAATGAGTGCGGGAATTTTCTTTGCAGAATTGTTTTACAACGTACTTCAGCCACATTGGAAGGTTTTCAAGCATGAACTAACTGCTTAAGGTCGTGCCACAGTATCTTAATCAGATTCAAGTCAGGATTTTTAACTAAGCCACTGCAAACCTTTATTTTGTTTCTTTTGATCCATTCAGGGGTGAGCTTGCTTGTGTACTTCGGATCATTGTTCTGCTGCAGAACCCAACTGCACTGGAGCTTTAGGTCACAAACTAATGACCAGACATTCTCCTTCAGGATTTTTCAGTAGAGAGCAGAATTCACGCTTTCATCAATCATGGAAAGTTGCCCACATCCTGAAGCGGCAAAGCAGCCCCAGACATCACAGAATGCCCAGTGTGTTTTAACTGTTGGTATGACACTCTTACTGTGGAATACTGTGTGAGCTTTACACCGAGGGGACCCATGTCTTCCAAAAAGATGCACTTTTGACATATATGAGTCCACAGAAAAAGTCTTGGGGGCATCAAGACCTTTTTTGGCAAATGTGAAATGACCATTTGTGTTCTTTTTGGTTCGCAAAGGTTTTCGCTTCGCAGCTCTCCTATGGATGCCATGTAGATAATGGCTCTGGAGTCCCAGGGCCTTAGAAATGGCTTTGTACACAGACTTTCGTCTTTTTCTGTGTTTCCACCAAACGCGAAACAAATTATTCGCACGACCAGATTACATTCAAAGTCAATGCAAAGACGCCATTTTTGCCCAGTCTCTTCTTATTCTGGTATCGTGAACACTGACCCCTTCTCGTGTGTATTCATGTCTTTGTATTGACTTTGCAGATAATCTGGCCATGCGCATTATTTGTTCCAAATTTGGTAGAAAACGGCATAACTCTTTCCAGACTGGTAGATGTCAGTGACTTTGTTTCTCATCTGTTCTTGAATTTTTTTGTGAATGAAGTCATTCACATACTGCCCAATCAACCCTGAGAGTCAGATCCCTGTACTGCCCCAACACTGCCTCTTCCTTTCAATGTGCGCATTGCATCTTGCAAATGCTTTGCTTTTATTGTTTTTCATGACGGCCATTTTCTTTATACTTATTATAATTATTATAATAATTATTATTATTATTTTTTTGATTATTTTTATTATTATTATTCTTACTTCTTCCACTGTTCTACGCTATTAAACTAGTCCTACATACTTTGTGCTATTTCAACAATTCATATATCAAAACGTGCAGCTTTTTCTGGACATTATTGCTATTACTCTTCTCTTTCATATTATTTGTACTTTTACACAAAATATTACACTTTTACTTATTTTTTGTCCCATAGAAATGCATTGAAACAGTCTTCAAACTCTTCAAACTCTTGTGCTACTTTGAACCTCTGTAACTTCAGCATACTTTCTCCTAGAGACTTCATTCGACTTCTAACATTAGCTAAGTTAGCTGAGTAACGTGGTTAGCATGGTTAGCATTATTATCACAGTTAGCATAACCGCTAACAACATTAATTAAGTTAGCTAAGTAACGTGGTTAGCATGGTTAGCATAGTTAGCATAACGGCTAACAACATTAAGTTAGTTTGGTAACGTGGTTAGCATGGTTAGCATTTTTAGCATAGTTAGCATAAGCGCAAACAACATTAAGTTAGCTAAGTAACGTGGTTAGCATGGTAAGTATTGTTAGCATAGTTAGCATAACTGCTAACAACATTAGCTATGTTAGCTGAGTAACGTGGTTAGCATAGTTAGCATAACCGCTAATAACATTAATGCTGCATTCAGTAACGCGTCCCACGAGCCGTGTTTTCGAGACACAACTGTTGAATTCCGTTTTTTTGACCTCACGACCTCACTGTCCGAATGATCTTTCCTCGTACCTTCGACTTTAATTCACGAAACGACTTGTGTTTATGAGTGTTACCGAATGCAGCATAATTAAGTTAGATAGGTCATGTGGTTAGCATAATTAGCATTGTTAGCATAGTTAGCATAATTGCTAACAACATTAGCTAAGTTAGCTGAGTAACGTGGTTAGCATGGTTACCATAGTTAGCTTAACTGCTAACAACATTAGCTAAGTTAGCTGAGTAACGTGGTTAGCATGGTTAGCATAGTTAGCTTAACTGCTAACAACATTAGCTAAGTTAGCTGAGTAACGTGGTAAGCATGGTTTGCATTGTTCTTTCATTCTTTCTTTGTTCAGCTTTCTTTCAGTTTTTTCATAAACATTCAAGTATTCTACATAATTCAAATATTATTATATTTTCATGGCAGCTATTCAGTGTGGCGTCAGCAAACATTCAAACATTCAAATCATTCAAACTTTATTGTATTCAAGACAGCATCGCAGCGTGGCTTCAGCTTTCAGCAACATGCGCAACCAATGTTCCAAATGGAAGCAGAACACGTGAAGCAGTGATCGTGCGCACGTATATGCTTTGTTAAAAGTAAGTCCCCAGCTTTAAAGCTTGTTTATGCTCGAAATTGCAGATGTATACGGAGCGCCTCTGTTCGTACTCTGCATTCATTTAGTCTGTATTAGTGCCCTGCCACCCAGATAGTAGGTCAGGGGACTTTTGTTTTAGGCTGTCTCTATTGGTGCATGTGTGCATGTGGCTGTCCGGATCCATTACTCAAACACTATAAGCAGCAATTATCAAAGGAAGACGTCCTGGAGCACACAGTTATATAAGGCGATTTATTAAGGTGCAGGTGACTAACGTTTCGACTCAAGGTCTTCTTCAGAGTCAAAACCCAATACTATATGCAGCAGCCTTACTATTTTATACTGACTTTATGACCTTTACCGGAGTTTCATGACTTACCTTTTCTGTGACCTCTTTGACCTTTCAGCAATGACCTCTATCACTGTTTATTGTTTCTGTAGCAGATCTCTGACACTGTTAACAGTGGCCTTTCAATATTGTTTGCGTAGTTTGGCCTTTTGCATGTTTGCTTTGACCTTTGAGGGCAATTTCAACTTTAAAAATCATGCAGTCTTTAAATATAGCGCATCAACAACCACAAAATTCAGGGCAAGGAACCCAATGCTTGTATCAAATTGTCCTACAACCTCTACAGGATTTTTTTTTTTGTCACGTTTAACTCCTGACACTGACCTCAGTTTTCTCTCTGGAACTTATCTCCCAAACTACTTACAGTGGCTTTTCACGATTGCATTTTAGTCCTGCACCACCTGACAGGTAGGTTAGGGGACTACTGATTTAAGCTGCTTTCACACTGGACGCGAAATGAATTTTTCGCATGACAGATTACATTCAAAGTCAATGCAAAGTCTTTGCATTGACGTTGAATGTAATCTGTCGTATGAAAAATTTGTTTCGTGTCCAGTTTGAAAGCAGCTTTAGGCCGTGTCAGACTGTCGGTCCATCTGTGTGTGCATCTGTTGGTGTGTGTGCGCGTCCAGTCTTTGGCAGGGTACTGGCTAGGACCTACCCCTTTACAGAGACCTATTGGATATGAACGAATCGGAGCAATACCACTGGAGATCGCCGGAGCAGTGTAGCAGTGTAGCCAATAGTTTCAGTGAGAAATTAGGATGAAGACATTAAAAAAAAAAAAGATGGACCTTTTAGAGCAGAGGTTTTGCACGTTGCTGAATTCTCCATCATCTTGTTGCAATGTATTTAATTGCTTCACTGACCACCTCCGTCAACAGCGCTGCCTCCATTTTTGCCTCTTTCTGAGCAGATACAGCATTACAACCCCCTCTGCTGTCGCCATGTTGGTTGATGTCAGAAACTTTTGACTCTGAGCTGCCCTCTAGTGGATGTATTTCTTAACAGTCACGTAAACGTAAAGGACTCATGGAAGTTTGCGGACAGTGATGTTTATATTGTTTGAAATGTACGTATTTATTTTCATACATTAAGGGACATTTGGGACAAATAAACTTAAACTTGAAACTTGAACTTGAGCCTTTAGTCAGAGCATTTACATGTGACTGCATGCATTTTGCCTCAGCTGGGGACTCTAATGAGAGCCATTTCAGCCAAGCAGTTCAGATGGAAACCAGACTGGAATGTTGTTGCATTCAGGACAGTAGAGAGCTGTTTAACCTCCTGCTTTTCCAAGACTTGAAAAATGATGCGCTGTTGGTGTCTCAGCAAATGCTTTGCAAATTATTTGCAATTTCAGTGTTTTGCACGCTGATAATTATTGTTTACTGCATGTGCCGCAGCTGAGTCAGTGTTTGATGTTCATGCCACTCGACATCGGGCATTGCAGGTCTAATGGATTGCATTTGGATCAAGGTTTTGACAGTATTAGTACACTTTCTGCATATCGCATAGCCTGCATTATTTATCTGAGGCAAGTCGAGTCATACTGTTGAAATCCATCTCAAAAAACAGCAGATCACATCTGCTGCATCAGTACAGCACCCAGTTAAAAATATTGCAAAGGCTGATTCAAAAAGTAACTGATTTTTCTTGCAGGGCCAATGAACGGCCTGTGCCGTCTGTCGGTGTCCTCTCAGCCTGTGCCGTCTGTCGGTGTCCTCTCAGCTGATGTCACCAGCACCTGTATATTTTGTTCATGTGCACCAGCAGCTGTGTGCGCTGACTTCCGCCGAAACTGTTGTGTGGTTGATTATATGCATGTGTCTTTGGGTAATTCAGTTCTTCTAATCCATGGTTAACACTAAAAAAAAAAAAACCCTCATCAGTCGAGTGATGTAAAACTATGGTGGCTCGGGAGAGCAAAGCAGAAAAACAAACGGGAAATGCAAAAACAGAAACTAATAGTCCAGCAGCGCAATAACAAACACAAAAAAGAAAACGCAAAAACAAGCTAGCTGCCCTGAAGTGCAAAACAAAAACAAAGTATACACATGTTAACTTTATTGAACAACCTATATCCATTGCAGTACTGTTATAAAAGCTTTCCTCCAGTTAATATAACATTTGAAAAATGAACATTCTTAGAGCTTTCATTCCAGTTGTATGAAAACAACTTCACCACACTTCATTTTGGTGTCATGACTCTGGAAACTTGAGGAAGTTCCACACACCTTATGGCCCCCCCCAAGCAGAGTAAGGGTTTAAAAGCGTGATTTATGATCACATCCCTCCAATTAAATAACGTCAAAATTAAATGGTTCAATAAAGAAGTGAGTGTGGTTCATGACACGCCATTGGTTTGAAACCAAAAAATGTCACTTTAATGGGACTCAAAGGGGCACGATGCGAATGTCAGCAGATCTCAATTAAAGCAAATGAATTCAACAAATTAGCCTACATTGTGTATCTTTTTAAATGCTATCATTGTAAAAGATCGTAGTAAAACCATCAATAATAGCTATCTTTTGTTGAACCTCATCTGGGATTATTTGTGGTTTTTCAGTTCAAAACATTTTTAATAGCCGCAATAAAAGTTTTCTACCAGTATGCTGGGCACTAATGGTGGAAAAGTTTTGAAAAGTTTGTAATCCATGTTTCAAAACAGTGGTTGTTTCAAATGTTGTGAAACTGTTTGAAAGGTTTGAAATGGACATTTCTACAGTTCTGCTGAAGCTGATGACATAATTGGTGACGTTTTTCATGATTTTGCGCCACACATTGCTCTTCAGGGCCACAAGTTAAAACATAACCTGCTTGGCGGAGGTAAAAATCAGTGCAGCAGTTCATTATGGAAGCCACTGGCTTAGAAGTAAAAGGCAAACTGAAGAAGGGCGGAGAGGCTATCCCTAATAAACTGGTCATGAGAACAATGAGAAGAATGAGGACTAAGGAATGTACTCTACGAAGAAGAAGGAAATAGCAAATGACCAAAATCCAGCAAAGAGGAGAGACAAACCACAAACTTAAATATGCAAGGGACATCCAATCCCAGGTGAGGGCAGGGAGTGATGAATCCACAGGAGGGCAGGAGGGACCTGAGACAATGATTGACTAGATTGACTGACAAGGATCAATTAAGCTAAGGGAGAGTGAAACAGACACAGACTGCTAGATGGCAGGGAAAACAATTAACAAGAGGAGTGAGATGTGATGCTGACATACAGTATCCCCACTGTACAAGGGCGATTAAGATTATTCGATTTAATTGTTATTTATGCAAGGCGTGAGTAACTGCAGCCAAGGGCAAAAATTTTATACTACAATTCATGCACTCATCAAACATTTTATTTGAAACACTTGTACTCCTGTTAATTTTCGTGCAATTACCCAATTAGCCAATCACAGTGCAGGAGCAATGCATGAGATCATGTAAATAAAGGTCAGGTGCTGCAGTTGATATTCACCTCCGACAGCAGAATGGGGAAAACAGTTTCATCTCAGTGGAATTTGAACATGGAATAGTTTAAGTTGCCAGACACGTTGGTTTGATTATTTCTGAAACAGATCTCTTGGGATGTTTATGCGCGGCAGTCATTATAGTTCACACAGAATGTAACCAAAAAAAAAAACATCCAGTGAGCAGCAGGTTTGTGGACAGAAATGGCTTCTTCGTGGTACTGGCTGTAAACATTATAACATTCTTTTTTACACCACTTCGCACTAATTTTATAGTGATTCATGATATTTATTTTTAATTAAATATATATTTAATGCCTTTAAATTGCGACAGGGGGCAAAGGTCAGAACTCATGCACGGGTGAACGTCCAGGGATTTTATTCAGAGCCTTTGTTCAACAGTCCAGTTCGTTAATACGCTGTAGATTTGCAGCACAGATGGGAAAAACCAACTTGTTCACCATACGCAATGCAGAGATTAAAACCATACAGTGGGTCGGCCGTGTTCGAGGGAGAATCCAGAGGAGTCGTCACAAAGGCAGCAGGGGTCATACAGGGTAAATCATAATACACAAGGGGCGGAGCTAAATCATTAACATGAGGCAGAAAATAACCATAACCAAAGATCAAGGAAATTCTCAAAAAGGCTTGTGCGTCGGCACAGACAGACTTGGCAAACAAACTTGCTTTGTCTGAGTGATAGAGCCGGGTATGTAAAGTGAAGAAAGAGCTAATTAGAAAGGGGACACAGGCGAGAGTGAGGGACAGAGTGTGCAGGGATGTGCGGCGACAAATAAGGAAATGAGTGCGCTTGATGAGAAAACAGAAAGGGGGGGTGAGATGGGGAGTGTGGAAAGGAAAAGGAAGTGTGTGCTGAAAACAAAGAGGAAAAGATAAATTAAATGTAAAAACAATAAATTATGAAAAATGATAAAGACATGAAAAATGTATAAACAGCATATACAGTAAATGCAGACTCAGTAAACTTCCAGACAAACTGGAAAAATCTAAAATGCCTTACACTGTTTAATTGGCCAAAAATGACTGGTAAATGCAAATAGCCCGCTAAGTGTTTTCTTTGAGCACATCTGATTAACAAACCATTTAATTCTTATATATGTTACCATCAGATTGCGAAACCAATCATCTCATGAAATGACTAAAATTTTCTTGTAATTTCACGAAATGGCTGGTTTCACTATCTGACTAACATATATAAACACATATATATAGCTATGACACGAGCAAGGATAACGCTTAATAAATAGCTTATTCAAAAAAAGTTCTGATTAGCTGCACTCTCAGGCCTTTGGATGGTACTGAAGGAAAGCTGCAGGCTAATAGAAGAAGGTATTTTGTCTCTTGTATGCATGTGAAGGGGATGTGAGCAAGAAAAATCCTTAACAAGTATTTAAGATATTTCCCTTGTAAGATTAACTGCATTCTTCAGCTTTTGGGCATGGTTAGTGCTGAGGGAAACATATGATCGTGGAACATTGAGAGTGTCTAGTTATTTTAGGTATGTTTGCTCTCATGAAGTGGGTATTCCCGAAGGAGACGCTTAATCACGACCCACACATAGAACCGAACGCAGACACAGGGTACAAATCAAAGACGAGACTTTATTGATCGGAGTGTAACAGGAGTGGCGAGCCCAAAGCACAGAATAGTAAGAGGTGCTGTCCAGCTTGGTTGTTGTTCACTGGTGAGAGCAGGGGGGCATGTTCGAACCCGGCCAGTGGCCATCCTGGGGCAGAGGCCAGGTGGTGAGTCCCTCTATTTGGTGCAAGACCACCTGACTGCAAGACGAAAGAGCTTAACAGAAACGCAGTCCCAATCCTGGAGAATGATGGAGGTTTGGGATGTGTTCCTAATAAACCGGTCAAGAAGAACATAGTGCAACGCAATGATCAACAGGACCACAGTCCAAATCCTGGAGACCAATACAAAGACTTGGGAGCTTGTTCCTTTTAAGGTGAAGGGATGCACGTGAGGCACAAAATCAGTTAAAGAGACAATACCTCAACACGCAGGTTACTGGAAGGGGGAACAAGACAATTAGGAAGACTGGGGGGTTGTGACTTTATTATCAATCTGAGTATTTCTCAAGCTTTTGGTTCTGGCTATAGCCAAAAGAAAGTTATAATCATGGAAGGTTTTTAGTCTCTATAGCTGTTATTTTAGGCTGCAGGTTGTTGCTCTTTAAGCATTTTTATATACGCGCAGAGGAAACACTTAATCATTATTTCAAATAGGCCTATTTCTCTTCTGATATCGTCTCATGAATAATAAAAGGTCGCAAGTGACATTCCTGATGAAACCTGTTTTTCTGCACCACGGTCATGGTGCAGAAAAACAGGTTTCATCAGGAATGTCACTTGCGACCTTTTGTAATTCATGGGACGATATCTTTGTCTACGATCATTCTTACACGTGCCGTTATGACAATGTTTGATGTTTACCATGATTACTGAGGAAAATCTTTTAACTCTCACAGCACTGATCTCCAACAGACTTCTATTAAAATGAATTGTTGGTTTGTCTGAGTTCTGGGTTTCATCGCTGTTTGGATGTGATGTTTCAGAGTTGGGCTGCTGAGCTATTGGCCTATTTATTTGGACAGGTAAGTGTTGTCAGTTAGGTAATTTAGCTAGCTAGCTAAGTATCTCTGTCTGTAACAAGCAGGTAATGAAGGCTAGCTGCCAATATCCGACATTACTGTTGGAGGTGCATTTTTTTATTAGGTTGTCAAACAGTTAAAGCAATGTTTTCATATTCAGCAATGGCCTAAAACCACAATACTGAGTCATTTTTAGCTAACAAGCCAATATTATGTTTATGTTAATCATGGTTTTGAGTTACAACCCACGTGTGGATGTCCTCTGTTTCCCTTCCTATTCAACGATTTGAGTGTCTATTAGCAGTATGTCTCCTTTGATTAGTTTATGTCTCGCATGTTTTCCCCTCCTCGGCTGTGTCTTGGTTACTTACTAATGGTCGATAGACTGCATTCATACTACTATTTTCAAGTCACAGAACACCAAGCACTTTCCAATTATGCCTCCCATTCACCCTGATGCCATACAAGGTGCCAACCTGCACGTCAGGATCAGTGTGGGGTCCAGTGTCGTGCTTAAGGACACTTTGATATGCTTTCTGGAGGAGCCGGGGATTGAACCAGGAACCCTCTGATTCCGAGAGCACCCGCTCTACCTCCTAATGCTGCTTAATGGCTCAGTGATGCATATTTAAACCCCCTGCTTTGAGTCGCAAGTTGGATTGGAAATTGCTATTTGTATTTAGAACCAGTCAGTATTCCGAGTTATTATGTGTCTTTGTTAAGTGTAACGCAACCTTTGATGACAGCAATTTGTGGAACCTTTCTTCTTGACTCAGTTTACCCGAAAAAGCTTCCAAGCGAACTCAGGGGCCAGGATTGTGATCGCATCCAAGTTAATCCAGCTCAAATCAGTTCTTCAGTCCAGTTTAAAAGGAACAAGCTGCCAAGCCAAAGCAGGGTCCAGGATTGAGACCATGTTCTTATTAACACTTCCAAGTATGTTCCTCTCTCCATTTTGATTCCTCGTCTTAAGGGGTCAACTTTGAATTTTGTGTTTTCAAATGGCAACCGACAAATCTTACTCAGCATCCCTTCAAATAAACATTACATTCATAAAATAACAAAAATAGATCACAATAAATTAAAGTAATGTAACGATTAGGGCTCATCTATGAAAGGGACCTCAATGCGACTTCCTGTCTCAATAAAGAAAAAATAAAGAACAAGCAAATAGAAAACACTCTTCCAGTCTTCACATTCTTTAATGTCTTTATACACACACTTTTGACTTTTTCCTTTTCTTGTGACCAGCAATCATGCCTACAGGTTTAACAGAGCATACTTTTATGGCTCAGAAGATGTTTAGAATTTTTTGTGGATTATTGGAATATTCTTGGTTTTTTTTGGCACCTGGGACTATTCTGGTTTTTCATTCCTGGGCACCTAATCACTGCCAACACTTGTAACAAGTCTTTATTCACCTTTCAGACTAGGAGAATGTGTACAGGGCAGGTGGAGATGAGCGATGCTTAGCCTGTACATTTCTTTTCCTGCAGAATAATGGGCCGATCACACCGAATGCGCTTTACGGGCGTGGAAACGCGAGGCGCCGCTGACCTGTTTTTTTTTTTTTTTTTTTTTGAAGCCAACGTTGTAAAAAGGCGCTGGACGAGTCGTTTCTGTGTTGCTAAGTAACGCTCCTGTCACTCATCTTTGCGAACATTCTGAAATTGACCGTTTTTCAGGTTTTTTCACATGATTGGACAGCAGGGAAAAGACTGACAATGACGTGTAGCGCCTTTTTATCGAGGCGCCTCAGAATAGGACTGCGTTTGATACGAAACGCATCAAAAAAAAGAAAAGAAAAAACAGCGAGGCGCCTGACGCTGCTTTCACACAGGTCGCGAAGCGAATTTTTCGCACAACAGATTTCATTCAAAGTCAACGCAAAGACGCGAAGCTGTGTATTCGCGTCTTCGCGTTGACTTTGGATGTAATCTGTCGTGCGAAAAATTCGTTTAGCGTCCAGTGTGAAAGCGGCTTGAGGCGCTTCAACGTGAGGCGCCCCAACGTGAGGCGCCCGGTGCGCAAAAGCAGCGTCCAGTACGCGTCTAATCATTGAGAATATTAACAAAAAGGGCGCCCCACGCCGATAAAGCGCGTTCGGTGTGATCGGCCCCTAAAGGAGCAGAATGCAAAGCCATGTTAGAAAATGGCAGGGGGCAGGCAGTACACTTGAGGAAAAAACTTGACAGCCCCTATTTATGGATCTTGCTTTCCCAAAATGCCCTCCTAGAATGAAAATGAAATGGCACAACTGAGGGGGGTGAGGGTGCCTGTAGGGGGAAGCAAGGAAGCCCTTTTTTATGGGCAGTGTGTTTGCCCAGCATGCCCCTCTGGGAGAAAAATAAAATATTTGTCAGGATATCACTGCTTAACTGGAGGACAAAAGAGCCGATGCTTGATTATTGCCCCAAGTTGATCTCATCACTCGCTTGAAACATAATAATAAAGTATGGCAGCAAAAACAGAATACCTGAATTTTTCTCGTCAGCAATTATACAACTTTTGGTTTGATTTGCCAAATTTTCTGTGGTCCTTCGTGTACTGAGTGCACACAGCTGTTGCCCACATTCCTGAATAATGCTACCACAGCAACATCTAAGGTATTTTACCACATATATTCTGTGTTAGCAGAAAAAGTAAAAGAGGCTGTGATGCCTGTTCTTTCAAATAATGCATAATGTACATTACAGACAAGTCAAGATGACACACTTTGTAACTAAAGTTATTGGCATCAAAATGAATAAAACTGTAAAATTAAATAGCTTCATGTGGTTATGCTAAGTCATGTCAACTTAATGTTAACATGTCAAAAGGTCCATTGAATATTATGCAGCACAGTGTAGTTGAACCAATGATTCTAAAATTAACAGTTTTGATCAGAAAGCAGCATGTAGAACTGCAGTCGTATCCTTGTGGTTAATGCTGTTTCATCCTATTGCGTAGTCTTTGAGGTTCGCGTGATTTGGTTTTTATGCGGAATTCCAAGAACAAGCTGTGCATTTTTACTTAGATGTATTCAAAACAAATGTTTTAAACAATATTGCATGTTTTTGCGCATAAAATATTTCTACTTATATTGCTGACACAAACAAAAATGAAGGTTGATGCAGTTAGCATCATAAGCGATCTAATTTCTTCTATTACCTACAAAATATTTTTATTGTATTACTTTCTTATATTACTTAGTGCTAAATAATTATGCACGTTTTCACGTATAAAATGTTTCTACTCATGTTGCAGAGTGCAGACACAAAAAAGAGGATGAAACCTTGGATATATAGTTAACACAGTAATCAGTCCAAGTCATTGGCCTAAACAGGGTTTGAGAGAAACTTTCGTGCCATCGTAAAATGAATGAGTGAATGAATGAATGAATAAAAATAAAAAAGTCTGTTTTTCAGGCTTTATGATACAGATGGAGACAACTGCATAAAATGGCCTGCTTTTCTATAGCTTCCCTTGCAAGAAAGGATTCCAATAAAGGGCCTGTAGGTTCATCATCTGTAACTGATAGGAACATTTTTTTTCTGAGATGCTGCTTATGCTAGTTTTGTGATTTTGATATTTGTTGAAAGAAATTATTCACACTGAAATTCGCCTGTTCTGAGGGTGTGAGAAATGTAGCCAAGCCAAAATAGCATAAAGTCAATTATAAGAAGGCCAACAGAGGTAGGGTGCATATTCTTTTGGTGCAAAAAAAAGTCATTCCTTGAACAAACGAAAATGTACTCCATAGTATCTTAGTTATGTGCAAAATACTTCATCTTTCTGTAAGTTAGCTTTAATCAAATAAGCTAGCATGCCCTCGGGAGCGTTAGATTTTTCAGAACAGAAAAAGCGCTAAAATTTTAAACTGTGCACGTTGACGTTTGCGTGCTGCACGTCCGTCCCACGTGCCGGGGGTTGATCACGCCTGCGCCAAGAGTAACAAGATGGCGGAGAGTGCGGAACTGAAGGTAAAGCGCAGCTCTAAATCACTATTGATATTATCGGGTATTAATGCCAATTGTACTCACTGAAATCTACGCCGTTACATTTGAATCACAGGAGAACCTGATTTGATTCGGATCCAGTATTTTTAGTTGGACAGAACTCAAAGTTCAGCTGTAGCTTCGCTGCTGTGGACATGTTATTGTTGATGTTGAGACACGTCTGTTGTCGCTAGCGAGCAGGCTAGCTTCAGAAGCCTTACCGAAAACCTCTCCCCTTGGGTGATCAGTTTTAACCTTTCGGCTGTCTAGTTCGTGAGAATGAATGGTAGTCTTCATGCGATGTATTGCAGTGATCGTTTGCAGGTGAGTAAAGATTGGATTAGAATGAATCAGTGCTAGACAGCAGCGGGCGGTGTTGTAATAACGGTTAGCCTCCGAGCACACTAGCCTGCCCAGTGTAGTGATGATGGATCAGGGAGCTGCGCGACTCCAGCCCTGTGACCCATGACTGCTGTCCGTCTCCTGATGTGCTGCTGTCCGTCTCTTTATGTGCGCACTGGAGGGCAGTAATATGCTGGCTGTTTTCATGCTAAACGGTGGTACATTTAGGTCTCACTTGCATGCTAGTTAGCCAGTGAATCCGTTGTGCCGCTTCACTCTTTCACTCATCTGTAATGTCATAACACATCGCCAGGAAATGTGTGGTTCACTGAAACGGTTGCATTGTTGCAGTTGAAATTTTATTATTAGCAAACCTATGAAATCTGTAAATAACGTTATTTTTCATTTATCGAGTAGTTGGTTAATTATCTTGTCGTGGTCTGTACGCGCCCATGGCATTGAATTTATCATTACCAAGCGACGTGGATCATATTGTGTAAGTTTAACGCTAAAAATACTTCAACCTTAAAACTGTTGTCATATCAGTCAAGTAATAGAATGTATTCATTGGTCCTGCAACATGCTACTTTGCCTCCTCTGACCACGAACTTGGAGGATGATTTCTTGCCTCTACAGAGATGAGTACAAACTAACGTTGGTAATTGAACTTGTCTATTAGTGTGTGAAATTGGCACACTAAGGAATGCCATACTTGCTCAGATCATATTATTACGGAATTTGAAATGGGTCAATGAGAACATGTTGTCCAAGCGAAGTCGAGGTGTGAGGTCAGGTCAGTTGAAACTGAGGGGGGGAGAGATCAAGGTTACTCATTACTCATCTAGTGCAGGTAGCAGAGCTATGATGTTTCATATAGAACTATCCTGTATGTGTGTGTTTCTGCATGTGTTCACGTTCGTCTGTCGACCCACATTTCTGTCATTTTAGTTTCTGCCTTAATCTGGCCATTTTACAGTCAAATGTCTGTGAAAGGATACCAGCTGTTTTTACAGCATGTGATGATTTTTCATAATTTGCCAGTGACAATCATGTATATCATTATTGCATGCTTATGGGAGAAGAAAAAACATTTTTGGTCATTTGTGAAATTCTTTTATCATTTTCTTTTTGTGGTAGATCAGAAATGCTCTGCCTTGATTAATAGATCATGAGATATCAGTAATGAGTTTAGGTTCATACTTGCATTGTCTATTGTCTTTACAGTCTGTCATAGTAGTTCAGGACATGGATGAATGTAAGTGTCCTCAGACACTCGTCCTCAGGTCTGTCAAGATACTGTCTCCAGTCTTCAGGCAGCTTCATCCCGTCACTGTCTTAAATATCTTGGCCACAGATCAGTGTAGGTTGACAAGACCATAAAGCACCTCGTGGCAGCCCTATTGTAGAGTGTAGTACACAGTGAAAAATTATAGAGTGATTGTGAGCCTGCTGTACTTCCATTACCAGCCGGAGGATAAATGTGTTTTGGGGGGGAGAGTCTGCGCTGTGGTCTGTACTGAAGTAGGGAATACCGTGGCAAACAAAGCAGGCCTTCCAGCACTTCGAGCCCATGTGAGCTTTAAAAGGTCACCTTGCACAATATGCCTCATCCACCTTCCTGTAAAAACAAACCGCAATGACTGGCGCGGTTGGTTAAATCACTACTTTGTAAGAGAAGTGCAGTGGCATATATAAGTACTGCTTAATTGTTTTCCTGCTGTCACATGTTCCCTGCCATGGCTGTTTGGACTCTGACAGGGCTTTGCAGAAGTAGCTGACTGTGATGGAGTAGTTTGTTATCACTTTCTCACTCAGAATTTGTTAGCGGAAGACAGACCAGTATTGTCTCAGTGCTCCACATACATGCAACATCTTCCTTTACTCCTGTGTTTTCACTCCTGGCTTCAGCCTGTCAGTCTGTGCTTTTATGTAACTGTGGGTCAGCTGACTATGTTTTGGCATGTGGAGTGGACGGATGGACCGTGTCAATCTTTTGTCTGTCCTCTACACACCCACATTTTTGGCTATGGTTTAGAGCTGTGTGTGGATGGGGAGAATGTGCCGGAAGGCTGAGTAATTTCAGTGGACACAGGCAGTAAGCTTGTTTAGGATGTATTCTTGTTTAGTGTTAGGTTTGTTGGCTGTTGTTGTTATCTGTAACTTGGTCTTTTCTCATGTTTGCTCTGTTTCTTCCACTGTCGCAGTCGTCTTACCCTCAAACCTCAAGGACCTCACCAGCAGTGTTTTCGCTTTGTGTCTGCATGTTTTGTTTGACTCTTCAGTGTTGTTCTTGCACCCAGACATGCTGGCGTGGGAAAGTGTCAGTTTTTTTTCTTCTTCTGGGTAAAAAAAAAATGCACATTTTTTGTTTTCGCTGCACCGTTGCTCTGTGATGTTTGTTAAACCTTGTCAACCCGATTGATTGTTATAGATTCAATTACCATCCGGGCATTTTCTTAATAAGTGAGTCTTTGTGCTATAGCCAGTCGCGTCCTGTGATGTTCCTCCTGCGGGGGTGGGAAATCTTCGCTGCCGCTCTGCGTTCTGAAGAGTGGGCAGTGAGTGGGCAGCTTCAGTGAAATCGCTCGGAACTTCAAGTGCCCACCGGCTCTATTCTGGGAGTCTTTCTCTCTCTCTCTCTCTCTCTCTCTCTCTCTCTCTCTCTCTCTCTCTGTTTCTCTCTCTCTCTCGCTCTCTCTCTATCTCTCTCTCTGTCTCTCCTGTGTTAGGGCCTTCCTCTCCGCATTATCTGCTTTCCAGGAGTTGATCAGTTTATCATTGATTGGGGAAGAGCTGACTTTCTGGAATGGTCAAACGTACTTGTGACCATTTTATAGAGAGAAATGCAGTTGCCTTTGTTGCACTGAGAAGAGCCTGTGCTGCTTGTTTCCTTTGCCGACAGAATGATCCTGCTGTAAACTCACGCGCCAGCGGCTGTGCCCTCGGCTGATTCTATCTTGGTTAAATTAATTTAACTCTGGTGTGACCCTCTCAAGATTTTCATAAATGTTGGCAGAGAAACAATTGTTTTTAGAGGTAAATATAGGATGATATTCCCCTCTGTGTGTAAAACGGCTCTAGAGATCTGGTTTGTTGAAGTTGGCTAATGCCACTTGAATGCACCGCCAGGTTTCCGTAAAAGGGACTCTTGTTATCCAAATTATTGTTGCAGTCTTTCATATTTAATGTACAGCTTGCCTTTGCATGCCCTTGTCTACCTGCAGAATTTGCTGAAATGTATAAATTAAGTCTCGCCAAATAAATTTATTTTCGGTATATAGTTATTTTGCGTAATATTTAGATTTTATTTCAGTGCGTTTTGTGCTTCCAGTTCTGTGGGTTTCAGTGAGGAGGTATGATTGATGTATGTAATGAATGTGATGTAGAATAGTGGTTCTCAGCTCTGTTCTTGAGGATCTGCTTCTCTCAAAAGCTTGAAATCTGCCAATTAGTTTAAGTCTGGTGCACTAAATTAGAACAGGAATGTAGTCCATCTGGACCAGAGGTCTCCAGGAACAGTGTGGGAAGTCCTGATGTAAAAGATTATCTTGGATAGGAGAAGTTGTTTGTCCTCACGACCTCTATTTGTGAGGTATATCTGTCTACTGCCTTCAGCCCAGTTTAAAGTGCAGCATCACCTGGGACTCTTTTAAAATGCTTTTTGACCAGAACTTTCTATTTGGATTGGATCCATATGGCGCTGTACCACACACAGTGATGGACTCGTTCTCTGTCAGTCATTTCCTGCAGGGTGTGATGTTCCCATTTTCATCCTCCCTGTGCGCAGCAGCAGTTCTAGAGCTTAGTTTGCTGCAGGTTCCCGATCAGCCCCAGTATCGTCTGTGAGAGATGAGTGGAATATCTGAGATGAATACCTCACAGAGGGTCATCTCACTTGCTGACCCAGAGTACTGTCATCGTCCGGCATAATGGAATAATAGTGACCTACTCTGCTTGTCGTACTTTGCAAAACAGATCAATACTATATTACTAGCAATACTACCAAAATAAAATGGGCAAATCGTGGTGTACCTGATATTTTCATATGACAACATAATGTTTTCTATGTTAAAAAATATATTCATGATTAGATCTCATGAGCGATCAGTTCTGTTTATATTAAGCTTGAGTAATGTTAGTATTTTATATTACTGTGTGATATTATTTTTTCATTCGTAGTTAGTCTTCTCAACTTGTACTTTGATGTGGCGCTTTGTATTTTTAAATTTGGCAATGGGCTGAAATTTGGCTGCAAAAGCACCACCAATTTCAATGCTTTACCTGCAAAGTCTCCAAAACTTCGTGTGGCTTTGCTAAGTCGGCTGTTGTCATCCATTGCAATCTCCACTGGCATGTACAGTTGTGGTTTCCATTTCCTGATGGAGTCTTTCGCCAGTTTGCTCAGGTGGAAACGAGATTTTTTGCACCATGCAGAGCTCGGCTGAAGGACAATGCACTGCTGAACCCCGTCAACTAATTGCCGTTTCTTGGCCTTGCAGCTGAGTTACGCTTATCACCCATCCCTTGTTTGCTGTGTCTCAGTTGTTCTGCAAAGACTTACCAGACCTATGATCAACCTCGATGTAAAACTGCCGATGGTTTTATTCCTCATACATACTTCAGGTTAAAGCATTACTTCCACCCCCTCCAACCAACTGATTGCTGTGATCATATTGTTTGTGATCATAATAGCTAGCTTACGTCATTAAAAAAAAAATGCTTCAAGTTTGCTTTCTTCTATGTAGCATTTACATAGTTGAAGAATTTATTATCCCCCGCCACACGAAGTGGCCGGGGGATATTGATTTGACCTCCGTCCGTGCGTGCGTGCGTGCGTGTGTCCTTCCGTCCGTCCGTCCGTCCGTGCGTCCGTCCGGGATAAAGGAGAACAACTTTTCACAAGAAATATTCGAGATAGGGTAACCAAATTTGGCATATAGCTTCAGACCATGAAGGCCTTGATCGAGTTCGAAAATGAGACCAGCGCGAATATTTTTTCCAGAGTTATTGCCCTTGATTCGCATTTTTGAACTCTGACTACGGTGTCTATAAAGGAGAACAACTTTTCACAAGAAATATTCCAGATAGGATAACCAAATTTGGTGTGTAGCTTAAGACCATAAAGACCTTGATTGAGTTCGAAAATGAGACACGCGTGATTATTTCTCCCGGAGTTATTGCCCTTGATTCACTTTTTTCAACTCTGTTCACGGTATATATAAAGGGGAACTACTTTTCATGGGAAATATTCCAGATAGGATAACCAAATTTGGTGTGTAGCTTGAGACCATAAAGACCCTGATGGAGTTCGAAAATAAGAAGCACACCATTATTTTTCCCACAGTTATTGCCCTTGTGGCACTTCTGGGAGCCTCTGTTCATAGTATCTTTAAAGAAGACATTTTGGCGGGGGATGTTGTTGACCATGTCTACTTGTTTTTTGTTCTGTTGGTATTAGTTTATAGGGTCGGCTAACCATTTTTTCATGAGTCATATCTATGCGTTTTTCATGAGTCATATCTATGCGAGCTCACTGAATCAGCGCATTGGCATTGGATGAGGGTCTCTTTTAGCTCCAGGAAATGGATGTGTGCAATTTTTCAGTCTTTATGTTGATGAATAACAGAGATGTAGAGCTTAGTTGTTTTGGATCTTTATTGTCAGACAGATGAGTTGGCGTGTGCACATGCTCACAGGCAGCATCCCCTCCCCCACCCCCGTGCACTCCTGGCCGACCAGAACCAACCCCAGACCCTCTGCATCCCCACTGACTTCTTTTTTTTTTTATTTTTGAAAATATTGTTGCAGGCAGAGCAAGTTCCAGATCAAGTGTGTTGTCACCCGTTAGCAAAAGTATAATCTTTGCAAGGGACCTTAGACCATTCCTCCATTCCTTGGGCCATTTTTTTTAAAGATTCTTCAAATTCCTCTGTTTACGTTTTTGGACTCTCCTTTGCAGCTCGTCCTACAAGTTTTCTGTTGGGTTAATGTCAACGGATGGGATAGTCATGGCCAAGCCTTGATTCTGTCCTTCGGGCACCATGTTTGTGTTGATTCTGATTCAAGCCTTGGATTTTTGTCCTGGAATGAGATCCAGCCACAACCCAGTTAAAGCTCAATGCTGGAGGCAGTGAGATTTCCATATAACATTTGCAGGTGCTTCAAGGATCCATGAAACTAGCGATTTGTCCAGGGCTTTGGGAGAAAAGGGGCCTCACAACCTGTTCACTGCGGGGGGTGGAGCGGCTGTTTATGCCGAATCCACCTCCTCTGTTTATTGTTAAACAGCTCAGCTCTAGTCTCATTTTGCCATTGAAAATGGTCTTATCAGATGTTTCATTTTTAACTTGTGGATACGCAAATCGTAGAAGTAAGTTATTGTCGTGGCTCAGATATCAAATATCACTCTGGCTGTTGGCTCACTGATATCTAAAAGTTATTTTGCCCGTTATTGCAACTGAGTGCGAAGTTTCTGTGATGCGGACATTTGAGTTTTCATGATATGCATGAGTTGGCCTTGGGAAACCTTTGATTTTTTTTTTTCTGTTTATTGCAACAGAAGCATTTTTCTGGCCACCATCCCAAACATTTTGCAGTCGAGTTGGCCATAAATACAATTATACGACCAAAAATTTTTGTAATATGAGTCAACGAATTAAATATTCACTATGCGACTACTTGGAGTTCTAGCTAGTCAAGAAAAGTGTCAGATGGGTCATTAAAAAAGTGAAGTTTTTCATTTGTTATATTTTTATTTATTTATATTTTTTTTGGACCACCATAGAGACTCCAAGTCAGCTTTTAGCATGCTCTCTCATATGTTGTGTAAAGGAAGTGGGGCTGGGTGTTGTTGCCGATGCAGTCCATTCCTGGGATGCCAATAAATGATTTGTTATACACAAGGAATGTTTTGAACAAATTTGGCATGTATGAACTTTGAAGTAAATCGTTATTTGTAATAAACTTTCTCTATCACATTGCTCTTTCCTCAAGACTTTTGGCAAGTTTTTGATTTATCAGACTGAGAGCTATTTAATTTGCCAAGTTGTTAAAAACATGTTAAAACATAATAAAAACATGCTACAAATTTTAGCAATTATTATATCCCTTTCCAATAAATTATTTCTTTTGGACTTTGAACTTGAACGGGGCCCTCCAGTCATTGGAAATGTTTGGATCACAAGAGTCGGAAACAATCGTACGCAGCCACCACTGGGATCTAATTCTTCTAAAGTATAATACTAATAATATCTAATACTAATATATGTTATTATAGCCTAATATCTGTGTGCAACTGTGCTGAACTGCTGGGTATAAACAGAATAAATACATGTAAATGCTGTGCTGCATTCAAATGTTGATTTTGAATTTGTTTCTCAGTGTTATGAATGAAACTTTGAACTATTCCATAGTCGGCCCTAATTTTAAAATTGATTTATGAATGGCACTATAAGCAACATCTCAATGCTGCCAGTTTTGATTTGTATGGACAACTTTTGTAGACTGGACCACATGGGGGGAGAGGGGGGGGCTGCTCAGCGAATACTCCGGTTAACTTTTAACCAATGGGGCGAGTAATCGGTTAGAGAAAATGTTGAATTTCTACACCCCCAGCAAAGAGTAACCTGGTCTGTAAAAAGCAAAATTACTCTCAAGCAGTTCCCATTTTCATTCTCTGATTAACAATCAAATAATTTTTTGAATAATCAGTACCAAATGAATCAATACCATTTTGTAATGATTAATAAGAATAGTAATAATAAAGTGATTGCCTTGTAAAAAGTAAGTTTTGCTTTACTTCTGATACTTGAGCATGTGTATTAATATCTTTTTAGATGAATGGTGCCATTGAAATTTGAGTAAATTACTTCTCTTTCAGTGTACACCATCTGATATCGTTTCAGCAACATCTCAGATGGTGGGTGTCATAACCTTGTTTCTTCTGGTAAATTGACAATGAATGCGGTGCTGTGAAAAAGTATTTGCCCACGATTTCCTCTATTCTCACTTATCGCCATATTTACATGTTTCAGATCATCCAGTAATTTTAGTATTAATCAAAGACAACATGAGTATAAACAATGCTTTTAAATGGTAATTTCATTTAGTGCAGTTAAAGAGTTATTATTCAAAACCTATGTCACTCGTGTGAAAAAATAATTGCCCCCCCAAACCTAAAAACTGATTCTGCCACCATTGGGGGCAACAAGTGCAAAATGTTTGTGGTGACTGGCAATGTGTTTTAAGTTGCTGTTCTTTATTATTTTAATTCAGCCATATTTAACGCTTTTGCGCTTAAACTAGCTGTTAAAGGTCATGCGACAGCATCTCAATCAGATTCAATCAGGACTTTGGCTAGACCACTCTAAAACCATCATTTTGTTTCTTTTGAGCTATTCAGAGCTGGACTTGCTTGTGTGCTTCTGATCATTGTTCTGCTGCAGAACCCAACTGCACTGGAGCTTTAGGTCTCCAACTGATGGCTGGACATTCTCCTTCAGGATTTTTTAGTCGCGAGCAGAATTCATGGTTCCATCAAGTGTGGCAAGTTGCCCAGATCCTGAAGCAACAAAGCGGCCTCAGATCATCACACGACCACCGTTTCTCACTCTTGGTCTCATTGTGGAATGCTGTGTTTAACTTCACGCTAGGTGTAAAGACTCATGTTTTCCAAGAGGTTTCACTTTTGGCTCAGTCCACACCACAGAATATTATTCCAAAAGCCTTTGGGGTCATCAAGATGTTGTGGTAAATTTATGTTGAGCCTTTGTGTTCTTTCTGGTCAGCCGTGGTTTACACCTTGCGGCTCTCTCTTGAATGCCATTTCTGCCCAGTCTTTTTTGTTGTGGAATCAAGAACGCTGACCTTAATTGAGGCAAGTGAAGCCTGTCGTTCATTAGATGTTAATTCTGAATTCGTTCGAGACCTCCTGGAATTTTAGTCGGCCGGCCACTTCTGGGACGGTTCGCCACTTCTTCAAGTTTTCTCCATTTGTAGATAATGGCTCTCACTATGGTTTGCTGGTCTCCCCCTGGATCTGCATCTGTTCTTGAATTTCTTTAGGTTGAGGCATCATGTGCTGCTTTTTGCCTTTTTTTTTTATTGCCAGACAAGTTCTATTTAAGTGATATTTAGATTTAAGAGGACTGGCAGTAGTCATGCTTGGATGTCTCTCGTGAAAATGAACCCAATTATCAATAACATTTGTTTATGTGGTTGATTTAGTAACTCAGGGGGCAATTACTTTTTTTCATATTGGGCCAGCTGTGGTTGGATTGCTTTATTTTTCAATAATGAAGTCATAATTCAAATACTGCATTATGTGTTTACTCTGGTTGTCAAGTAAACTTTTAATTGTGACAAAGATGCAAAAATGGAATTAGTTGGCAATGGGGCAAATTTGTTTACTGCACAGTACTTCACTAATCATAACGGAGTTGAGATGGTCCGGGTGGGAAATTACTGAGAATAAAGGGAGCAATTGCCCTCATAATTCTCAAAATGCTGCTAGAATCTCAAGGTAAGGGGGGAAAAAACCAAAAACACTTATTTTTCCATTATTTTGTCAAATGTACTTAAGGCTGGTCATTTTTAGTCAAAATCGCTGTAATTTTAATTTTTTGCCTCATGACTTCATTGGGCTTTGAATCACTTATTTTGCCTCCTTTCTTCTAGCAAAGTTGAAATGCTATTTTGTGATTTGCCCCCCCCCCAAATTCCATTTGATTATAGGGTACAGGCATACCCTTTTAAAAATTGAAGTGTCATACCTGGATACCGTATAATTAGAATATCAGCATCGGAGTAATAGTCTGTAAGATGTGGCTTGATCATCGGTTTGCTATCATGTAGTGAGGGAGTGTGGGAGTGTGTTTCCAGCGGCAAGACGACATTGTGTGTTTCTGTCCTTTTGTCTGTTTTAAACTCTTCTTCTGTGGTGCGGCTGAAGCGGAGGACCTGGGCTTTATTTATAATCTCTTTCAGACCAGCCTGTTTCAGATGGTGTCAGATTCACCATTTCTCAAGCCACAACTTCCGGTGGAAATTCCTCTGAACCTGTGAAATGTTTTCATAAGTGCAAGAGAAGAGTGTTACTGCTATCTCTTCTGTGTTCACCTTCATTTTAAACAAAACGGCCTGCTTTAAATTATATCATCTGCTGATCTGGGGGATTTTTGCTCTGCTGCTGCTCTGTAATGGCTTTACAGTGGGGAAGTCTGAAGGGCAGGCGACTCAACTTGGGTTAAACTTTTGATAATGAGGAAGTGAAGGCTTTCGTTAATCTTGCGCAACCTAGCTACCAAACTTCCTCTGAAAAGGGCCTGTTACTTCTCTGCATTGTGCTGTTCCCCAGCCCCCTCACACAGCCAGTAACACTGATCACAGTCTCCTCATCAACTGCTGTATCTGCCGCTGACCACTGCTGGTAATGTACTCATCTATATGAGCTTTAATAGAAGAGACATCGCTGTTGTCTTCGTTGGAATGTACTGTACTGAAGCGCTTGCAATCCCTTCCATCCTCGCCAAATAGCATGAGTTCATTAGAACCCCTGTGGAAGAGGATGCGGCGGGCTCTTGCCTTCTGGCTCCACCCTTTGAAGCGCAATAAAACCCTGCCATAGCGGGCTGTCTCAGAGGGCTCTGATAGCGATGGCCTGGTGGTGCTGTCATACAGCTCAGAGCACAGGGCCTGATACTGAGGTCTTGCCTCCTGAATGCTCTGTGTCAAGGACTCTGCAGCAGTCTTATTTTTACTTGCCACGATATCAAAGCTGTATTATCTTCAGTTCATTTGTGTGTGCGTGTGTGTGTGTGAGTGTGTGTGTGTATGTTTGTGTGTGTGTTACTAAGCCAAACTACAAACTACTATAAAAATACCAGGAAAGCCGGTTTGAGCATTTTGCAAGTGTTATATTTCTGTTTGTCTGTTTGTGGAACATTCTTGTGAACAGGGTTGCATCACAACCTTTTAAGATTCAGCCTTCAAACTTCACGGGTGATTGGTTGTGATGAAAAGGAGGGCGGAGTTTGAATATGGGCGTGTTCTTAGCTCTTCTGTAAGCCATCCATGCTTGATTCTTAAAATCACAATTAGAGAGAGATTAAGAGTGACAGGGCTAAATGACCCTACTGTAAAACAGTCAAACAGGGTTTGTGAGGTTTAGCACAAGTTTCCGAGCTAGCAGTGGGGAGAATAAGGCATTTTGGGTTTTCCACGGTGTGTTTGTACCACACAACGTTTTCGTTAGTGTGTTTGTTTGAAAATTGAAACTGAAGGGCCTCGGATATGCAGGGACGTGCAGTTATGTTTCCTCAGATGAAGCAGAAGGGGTTCAGAGTGTGTTTTTGGCAGATTGACTCTAGCCAGGAAGTGCAAAGCTACATTTTGTTGATTTTTCTTGTTGCTTTGTGAATATGTTAACCCTCTCTGTGTTTGCTCTGAATCAGGACAGGGGACATATCAAAGGGAGTCTGAACTGTTTTCTGATTAGTTAGGAGCGTTTCCCGTTCCATTGTTTCACCAGGTTTTGAGTGCTAGTTAGTGCTCAGCGTACTACAAAGCAAATTGAACACGGCCCAGGCTGTCTTTGCGTGTGCTCGCTCAACAAACCCTAAACCCGCAATCAGAGATACCACAAGGTACTATGGCAGATTAAAAGAGAGACTCCAATGTGACAGTGAAAACCCTGGCTTTAGGCCCAACATGCCATGCTAACCCTCTCATCCTGCTGTGTAGCATCACCGCTGCGGTCCTCCTTACAGCAGTGTGCTGGGCCGTCGCTGCTGGGCTTGGAACCTTCGAGAGCGTCAAGCTAATATCCTTCCTTAGGTTAACCTCTGTCTGCGAGAATCCCTTTTTCAGTCCCCGAGGAAATCAGCAATCCGGTTATGGTTTGGCACGTTATTTCTGGCTTGGAAAGAGAACCATTTGATTGGCCTCTTTAATGATTGACAGTAAGGCATGCAGCATTGTCTGTCGGAGAGCTGGTATCTGGGCTGGAGGTGCTGTTGCATGCAGTGGCTGGCAGAACTGCTTCTTCGCCCAAATCCAGGAATTCAAGCGCCTTTGATCATAAGTGAGTTGAAACTATCAATCATTGAATTTTCGGAAATGTGCGTCTATGTTCATGCCGCTTCAGTCAATTTCTGCTATACAGTGTATACTGCAGCCGCCCATTACCCACCTTCGCACAGTGTGAGAGAAATTTCAGTGTAATATTATATACATTTGTCTTCGAACTTATCTTTTTAAAAGTAACAAAGAGAGTAACCAAGGACTATTGTTGGCCACATGAAGAAAAGGTCTTCTCTCCAAATATAAGACAACATAATGTATCACAAGTTCTGAGGTTTGTATTTCCATTAGCAATTTCTTTATTGCTCGTGATATGTTCCATAATTTTATGGCGTCTTGCGAGATGTGAGCAGTGTGCGACTGTAGTGATGGGCTCTGTGCATCTTATTGAGTTGTGTCTGAACCCTGAGTTCGCTTGCCTGCTGGACAGCTGCCCCTGGTGTCAGTGTCCCTGAAAAAGCTCTTAAATTGGGGAAATGTGAGCCAGCAGGCACAAAATGGGGATATCTGTTTGAGGGATGATCCTGTCCCGTTTGGGGCCATCTGTTTTTCAAAGGAATCATCACCACATTTCAAGGCCAGTACTGGAGAGCATGTCATGCCTGTACGAGTAAATGTGCTGAGTACCGTAATCATTTTTATGTGTCGTTGGGAGTGTGCCAAGTCATTACACTTGAAAATGAAACTGGGCTGTTTGTCTTTACAATTTTGCCATAGTTCACAAGTAAATGACTCATCTGTGACATTCTGTCCTGTGAGCATGACTGTGACAAAAATACAGAAGAAATGGAGGAGGGGCAGCTCTCACAGAGCTGCGGAGATGGAGTGGTAAATGCACAGTTATGTGTGCTTTAAAATTAGGATCTGTATCGAGAGATGCACACAGTTTTATGGTGAACTGGTTTGTAGCCTGATTACAGTTAATATAAAGCTCACAGGAGGGTTCATTCAGGAAGGGGTGGGGGAAACGGTGGTCGCCTGTCATTGTGTTGCTGAATGAGGAACCAACCACCGTCCAGGTCGGGGAATTCCAGAACGTGGCCGAGTGTGCAGGTGCAGCTCTCTGTCCTGGTGAGCATCAGCTCCGCCTGTGGCGAGCACGAGAGGGCCTTCCTGTCAGGCTCAGTGCACGAGAGGGCCTTCCTGTCAGGCTCAGTGCACGAGAGGGCCTTCCTGTCAGGCTCAGTGCACGAGAGGGCCTTCCTGTCAGGCTCAGTGCACGAGAGGGCCTTCCTGTCAGGCTCAGTGCACGAGAGGGACTTCCTGTCAGGCTCAGTGCACGAGAGGGCCTTCCTGTCAGGCTCAGTGCACAAGAGGGCCTTCCTGTCAGACTCGGTGCACGAGAGGGACTTCCTGTCAGACTCAGTGCACGAGAGGGCCTTCCCTGTCAGGCTCAGTGCACGAGAGGGACTTCCTGTCAGACTCGGTGCACGAGAGGGACTGCCTGTCAGACTGAGTGCACGAGAGGGCCTTCCTGTCAGGCTCAGTGCACGAGAGGGACTGCCTGTCAGACTGAGTGCACGAGAGGGCCTTCCTGTCAGACTCAGTGCACGAGAGGGCCTTCCTGTCAGACTCAGTGCACGAGAGGGACTGCCTGTCAGACTCAGTGCACGAGAGGGACTGCCTGTCAGACTGAGTGCACGAGAGGGCCTTCCTGTCAGGCTCAGTGCACGAGGGACTTCCTGTCAGACTCAGTGAGACACTGCAGATTATTGGTTGGTGTCTTAACCCTTAGAGCGCTAAATTTGGCTATTGTTGCTCAATGATGTAAGCTATCGAAATCAAAGCTCTTGAAAACCTATCATGTGGCGACCCGCAGGGGAACTCGTTACCCCATTAAGACTGAATGCAACATAGGCGTGTATATACCTTTAAGACCGCATGCAACGTTTACGTGCTTTCTATCTTTAAGACCGGATGCGACGTGCGCGCGTTTTAGATGACATCATCAGTTTCAAGACGTGACCGATTCCATGTAACGTGATTCGCTAAAATAACCATGTGGAAAAGGCGATATGCTTTGTGGGATGCTATTTTGCCTGTTTGTTTCTACTGAAATCTAGGACACAGGCAATGATTTCTAATTGAAGCCAAAGGTTTAAGCTCTCAAATGTTTTTATTTCATGTTTCTATCTGCTACAGAGGCTGAGAAATAAGGTTTTAGTGAACGTTAACAATTCTGTCAAGTTTTTCAGAAAACCCTCAGGTTTTAGGAGGTTGTTTTCAAAAACACCTTAGGTTTCAGAGTGTTTTTTTTTAGGCGGCCGCCTAGGTCTTAATGGGTTAAAACAAGTTGCCACATGATTGGTTTTCAGCAGCACAAGATAATTAAATTGATATATTTTAAAAATTAATTTCTGCACTCTAAGGGTTAATGTTCTCTGCAAGATTGCATATGGGGGAAATTTTGCTGAAAAATTTCAGTAATTTTCCGGCCATTTTGGTAATTCTGGGAATTTGTCTTGTCAAGACTAAAAGAGGAAGCTCATATTTAGTATTTTATTAAAGTATTTTTCCATTCACACTGAGTACTTTCTATGTGTGTAGATGAGACTTAATGAGATGCTAGATTTGAATAGTTTTTTAGGTTCAGTTCAGAGTGATTTTAAAGGACCTCCACAGACCCACAGTATTGGCGTGATCAGTGTGCTGAAATAGTTCTGTAAGCTTCTATCTGTGTGGAGCAAATGAAAATTATTAAATAAAAAGCAAATTAGTTCAGTTAACCATTTTTTTTCCCCGTAGAATGTAGGTAGGTTAAGGAAGATCCTAAGAACATTTCCAACATATAAAAAAATAAAAGTATATTTACCACATGTAGGAAATGTTGCACCATAAATTCCGAATGTTACCTCAACAGTTCTCCAAATGGGGAATTTTCCCAGAAGTTTATTACCTTCAATCTCCTCCCTTCATCTTTCCTGCTTGCTGGTATGCCCAGGATTATGACTGTATGGATTTAACAGTGGAGGTAAACCACCCTGTATCTGGAGATCCACCTTTATGCAGGTTTCCCTTGATAAACACCTCATTCTGCGGCTAAAGATCTGGTTTCTGCTGTTAATTTGCAACCAGGTGTGCCAAATTAGGAGTTGAAAATAACATCTTGGCAGTTAGATCTCTAGGAACAGAACTGGTTTTAACTGGACCTGGGTAAATAAGCAGAGGAAAGCCATCAGTTTTTAACTCAAGTATTCTTCTGGGGGTGGGGGGGTGGTTTCTTGATCCAGGATTCCTTGGGAAATGTTCTGGAATGTATCAGAATCTCTCACCCTCTTGCCCTTGTCTGCTTGTGACTTCATCCATTTGCTGTATATCAACAACGTTTTGCTCAAGTGGACCCATACTGCCTTCATAGGCCACAGTCGTTAGCCAGACGTTATCGTTTAAAGCGCAGGGCATGAGACCGTTCTGCAAGGCTTGGAGGTGTTTTACTGACCCAGTGCTCATTTGCTGCGGACTCCCTCCCGACAGTCGTTTTCTGCAGGTGCTCTGGGAGATCAGCTTTAATTCCTGTTCTGTTATCTAATGGAACCAATAGGGGTGATGCTAATGATGCTAACTAGGGCTGTCCCGATCGATTAATCGCAACTATTTTAAGCGCAATAAAAGTAACTGCCACTATGAGGCAGACAGACGTGCTTGCTTATTACCTTTTCTATGACACATACCTAATGCAGTCATTTGAAATGCTTCCGGGAAGAAAACTGTGATTTGAAGTCCGCTAATTACCAGCGAGGTTGGACAGCCTCCATCGCTTTGGCATAATTAGCTTACCTTAAATCAATTCCCGTGTACTTTGCTGAACTTGCAGTCAAGCCATTTATTCAGCCAACTGACCAATCAAAACCAAAATGTGACCAATAATGATAAAGAAGAGATAATGAGAAGCAGACAGACCTAACCAGGCTGCCGTGTTAATAATCTGAATAAATAGCAGACCTCTGAATTCCACCTCTCGTAGAATTCGTACATATCATTAAAAAGATTTCTTAAAAATAAAATCATTTTAAGATGGTCCTGGTTTTTAAGCGTTTCAAAACATACGTGAAGTGGAAAACATTTTGTGAAGCATATTGAACATGAAAGTGAGAGAAATTATTTTTGCATTGCACGCAATAGATAAATTCAGCGAAGACTGCAAACACGTTCAGGCAAACACAAATTTGTGGCATTTTTTATTTGATCATTGATTAAGATTACTTTGAAAAAGCAATTCATAGCTCTTGATTTTGGTTACTTTTGAGCGACTAAATAGCCTACAGTGAAGGTGGAAAACATTGTGTTTAAGCGTAGCCTATCGAACAGGAGATGTTAAATGTTTGCACTTCACACGCAGCGCGGCCAAATGTAAAACTAGAAATAGGCTAATCTAGCAAACATATTCTGGCAAATTACGTGCTGAACAACGCAAAGTTAAGGTCTGCAAAGTCATCATCCTCTACCCGACAATTGCTGTCACCCCCTTCCCAATTACTTTGCTCAATTTGCAATCAAGCAGTTGATTCGCTCAATTAGGCTAACGATTTAAATTGGTAGACAGTCTGATTTATTTAGATATCAAGATATCATTTTTGTTTGTCACATTTTGAAATTTAAATAACCATGAAACACAACAGATTTGCCTCAATGTCTTTGCTAGATTATTTCTAATTTTGCATTCCGCAGCGCTGCGTGCGAATACGTCAACAATTTACTTGTGTTCTATATGCTTAAACAAAATGTTTTCCACCTTCACTGTTGGTTATTTAGACGCTCAAAAGTAAATAAAATCAAGTGCCATGAGTTATTTTATTTTAAATTATTCCCGTTCAATTATCTAATAAAAAATGCCACAAATTTGTGGCAAAGATTCTCCTGAATGTGCATATGACTATTGCGTGCAATGCAAACATATTCTCTCTCACTTTCACATTCGATATGCTTCACAAAATGTTTTCCACTTCGTGTATGTTTTGAAACGCTTAAAAACCAGGACCATCTTAAAATGATTTTATTTTTAAGAAATCTTTTTAATGATATGTACGAATTCTACGAGAGGTGGAATTCAGAGGTCTGCTATTTATTCAGATTATTAACACGGCAGCCTGGTTAGGTCTGTCTGCTTCTCATTATCTCTTCTTTATCATGATAGGCCACATTTTGGTTTTGATTGGTCAGTTGGCTGAATAAATGGCTTGATTGCAAGTTCAGCAAAGTAGACGGGAATTGGTTTAAGGTAAGCTAATTATGCCAAGGTGATGGAGGCTGTCCAACCTCGCTGGTAATAAGCGGACTTCAAATCACAGTTTTCTTCCCGGAAGCATTTCAAATGACTGCATTAGGTAAGTGTCATAGAAAAGGTAATAAGCAAGCACGTCTGTCTGCCTCATAGTGGCAGTTACTTTTATTGCGCTTAAAATAGTTGTGATTAATCGGTCGGGACAGCCCTAATGCTAACGGTAATATCTGCCTTTAAATACATACTTGTGTCATCGAGTATTAGAGGGACTGCATTATTTGGATGCATGGAACTATTTGTTGGGTTATATCGATGGTAGCCCCGTGTTCACTACCTACCAGAGAGGTGGCTGAACTTGGTCATGCATGTTCTGTGAAATAGAGGATACTCATGTACAACTGGACTAGGACAGATGCTCACAAGGGCTTTGTCTCTTTGAGGGCACTGGGGCTGCGCAAGTAACTGTTAAAAGATTGTAATCTGCATTCAGACACCTATACAATGTCATTGCTGAGTGGTTCAGATTTTTCTATATTTGCATGATGGAGTTACATTAATAGAAGTGCTGCTAATGTCTTCCTATATGTTTCTGTGCAGCTGCATTTACGATCAAAGAGAATATGCGTGACTGATTCACTCAGAGTCTGCCTCTTACTGTGCTCATAACAAATTATATTAGAGCATTTAGTTTTCAGGGCAAGGGCCACTGAGGGTAAACTGGCCAGTCTCCAGCCCACCTTGTCTGACTTATGTTAAATGCCTTACAGCCTTTACACTCGTCTCCGCTTACATCCAAGTTTCAATTAAAATTCAAGTGGATATTTCAAATATCCCTGAAGTAAGTCGCAAATTACTCCACAATTCCATCAGCTGTATACAAGAGAGTAATAAGCTCTTGACTATGTAACTATAGAGCTAAATGCAGAACCCTAATTCAATGAATATTGGCCAAGAGCTGTTTCAGACTCAGTTCATTTCTTAAAATGGTCCATGGTTTGTCACATCCTTTACTTGACGTTACAGCCCTCAGTTCTTGATAAATGCACAGATTAGTTGCTGCTTTCCACCTGTCCTGATGAGAATCCTTGTAAGGATCCTAGGAGGATCCTGTGAGGGATTCTGACAGGATCCAAGAAAAGATCCTTTAGGACCCCGAAGGATCCTGCGACAGGAGGATCCTTAAGGATCCCAAAGGATCTGGTGACAGGATCCTTGAGGACCCTAGCAAAATCATTGAGGATCATTAAGGATCCAGGGAAAATCCTTAGGGATCCTCAAGGATCCTGGGAAAACTAATTTTTTATTAGTCCTGTTGAGTCCCGTTGAGATCAAAATCTCTTTTTCAAGGGAGCCGTGGAGAGTTGAGGTGGAGAGGGAGAGGACAGGTTGCATAGCCAATTAGATCAGGGGATGATTAGGTGGCTGGTTAGGAGTTTAGCCATGATACCAGGGAACCCCCTACTCTTCTAGAAGCATTTCATTGGTTCTTTAATGACCACAGTCAGTCAGAACCCTGGTTTAACAACTCATCTGAAAGATGGCGTCTCCGTAAGTTCAGTGAACCCATCGCTGCATTGGGGCATGTCCCACCAGAGAGGAGATCGCCACCTACTAGCCACTGACACCTCTTCCAGCAGCAACTTCGTTTTCCCAGACGATCGCCCGTCCAAGTACTAACCAAGCTCACACCTGCTTAGCTTAAGCCACGCGCCTGGAGCAGATCGAGTTGTGGTATGGTTGCTGACCTAGGGATCTTTACAAAGTTTAGAGATCTGACTAAAAAGCCTCCACTCACAAACTGCTGCAAAGATGAAGAGTTCTCATTCCAAACTTGCCAAGCAGTAATTCGAAGCAGACATCAATTAGGGCTGTACTGTATATGGTCTGGTGACATTTGGGCTTAATTTATCCAGGATCCTAAGGATTTTTCAAAGACCGTTCAGGATTTTGCTAGGATTCTTAAGAATCCCCAAGGATTTTGCCAAGATCCTTAAGGATCCCCTGGGATTTACACAGGATGCTAAAGGATCCCTAAGGATCTTGCCAGGGTCCTGAAAGATTCCCAAATATTTTTTCAGGATCGGTAAAGACCCTTTCTTGAGGATCACCAGGGATTTTGCTAGAGATCCTCAAGGATCTCGTTGAAGATCCCATCAGACTCCCTTACAGGATCCTTGCAAGGATTCTCATCAGGGAGGCTGCAAGGATTTTTATTTTCAAGGATCTGTCAAGAATTTTTGCAGGAGCCTGCAAAGATCCTGCATTGTTAAAGATCCCAAAAGGATTCTTGTTTCTCCAGATCCTTGAAGGTTTATTGAAGGATTCTTGCAGGATCCTTCAGGATCCTGTGAAGATACCCACCAGGGTAATATTATTACTGTCATTAGTCTCTAAATTATTTGGTTCCAGATCATTTTAAATTTTTCCTTGGGCCTCCGGTTCTTGCTATCTTTGGCCATCTTTTCCATTCAAGTCTAAAAAATTTCGCAGGTGCATGATTTTACTCTATTCAAGTCAAATTTTTATTCAACAAGTACTATTCTGTTGAAATTATTTATATTTCTTATCAAATGAAAGTGTATCTACCTGAACATGTTGACAGCCCTTGAGGGCACACGATCCAATGTGCGCAGTCTCCACAGAACACCACCGCCAGTCGTGTCCTGCTGCACTGCCGTGGCCATTATTTTCACACTAAGTGGCCGTGGTGAAGCCATGTGGGATGGACCTCAGCAAGCACTGCCTGCCATATCATTTTGCAGAGCAGTAAAGGCAGCGCAGTGGGGTTGTGTGTGTGTGTTCTAGAGAACCTGATGTCGGCAAAGCCTGCCAGCTCCCATTTACCTCCATGGCTGCTTTTGGGCCATTTATCTCCTGGCCTTTGGAAATTCTAGGTTTTTTGTTGACATCATGGAGAGCGAGCTGATCTGGGTGTTCACAGACACTGAGATTTGCAGCTTGGGCGGCAGAGTGGAGGTTTGGGGAGTATTAAGAGTTACTTTTGTCCTTTCGCCTTCTGATCCTGTGATGGAACAGGCAGCGCTGCAGTCCAGTCCTCTGCAGCCCTTTGGTCGGCTCCTCCGCTGGTCATACTGGGGATTGCAGAGGAGGCCTGTGTCTGTGCTGGTTATACTGGGGATTGCAGAGGAGGCCTGTGTCTGTGCTGGTCATACTGGGGATTGCAGGGGAGGCCTGTGTCTGTGCTGGTCATACTGGGGATTGCAGAGGAGGCCTGTGTCTGTGCTGGTCATACTGGGGATTGCAGAGGAGGCCTGTGTCTGTGCTGGTCATACTGGGGATTGCAGAGGAGGCCTGTGTCTGTGCTGGTTATGCTGGGGATTGCAGAGGAGGCCTGTGTCTGTGCTGGTTATGCTGGGGATTGCAGGGGAGGCCTGTGTCTGTGCTGGTTATGCTGGGGATTGCAGGGGAGGCCTGTGTCTGTGCTGGGTTATTCTGTGCCTCTTTTCCTTTGCTTATTCACCCCCCAACCCCGGTGCACAAACGCCCACGAGCATAAACAACCCCTCCACCGTACCATACAAAACTAATTACAGAGTCTCTGAGTTCACTCCCTCGCCCAAACCACACTGAGCAGAATGCCCCCCCCCCAAAAAAAAAAAAAAAGTAAACAACCTCCAACAAACAGGAATTATAGACTTCTAAGACTCCAGCCCATCTGCCCACTCTCCGAATATGCTGATGATAAAGACGGGGCCTGTAACTCTCATGTCTTAGATTTCAGCAGCTAATAAATGCTGCCCTTAGCTGCTGACATGAGTGTGGAGGAAGTCATCTGCGCCCCTGCCAGGTGGGTGCTGACAGAGTGGGCTTAAAGGGGCGCTGAAAAGTCTGGGGCTCAATGTGGTCGGTATCGCTTGCAGTTCAATAGCTCTGCCATATCAGCCAATGTTAATGTGAAGGGTCACACCACGACCCAGGCATCACCATGTCAGGACCACTTACCTTTCATCATCGGGCTGCTTTGGCATTAATATTATAAGCCAGTCTGAAATGGCTTCATACAACTGTGGCTGCATCATATCAGTGTTAATTACCATTGGCTGTACCACTAAATTAGCTTGGGGCTAATTTGAAGGGACAGGCTAAAATCGGGGCTGCAGTATTCTGGTCCCGTTTACTGTTTGGCATCCCTGCTGAATAATTGGAGCAGGGTAGAGTTAAAGGGACAACTATTCCTGGGGCTTCACCAAATGAGCACTATTTTCCATTCACCAACGTGACCGTTAGATGTAGGCTAACCCCTGAGCCTTATTCACCGCTGCTGCCTGTGTCGGCTGCATTCTCTCAGGGAATGTGTGTATTCCCCAGATCAGCTCTCTGGTCTCCCTGCATGAGACCGTTCCCCAGTCCCGCCCCGCCGCTCGGACTCACGGCTCCCCCTCTCCTCTCCCCTCCCAGTGCACGATCAGCACGAGAGCCTCTGACATCACACAGCAGCCAGCGCAGTGAAACTAGGTATTTGACTGTTGGTTGAGAGCCAGTGCGGTGGGGGAGGGGAGCGCAGTGCAGGCACAGAGAATAAAGCACTGCTCTTTCCTGTGCCGAGCTCTCGCTGTGTCTAATCAACGGGTGCTCAGCTTCCTCTCCTGCACCCGTGACGAGTATCTCTGCACGTGACGACTGGTCTTCAACTGGTGCCCCCCTCACGACACGGAGGCATGGTGGATTAACCGCACCATTTAAAACCCTCCCCACCCCTTTTCTTTGTCTCTGGTGTCACGGTCCGAGAACGTGTCCGAGCGAGACTTCAGCACTGGCCTTAAACTGGGTTACTCTCTCCCCACTGGAAACGCCTCACCGCCAGTGTCGTAACCCCTTCAGTCAGGACTGTAAGTGGAGTCGACCGAGGGGACTTTTATTGTTGAGGGAGGAAAGCAGGTTGCGCTTAATCCAGTCTCAGAAGATGTGAGATTTTCAGAGCAGTTTGGAGCCTCTTTTTGTTCCCCACCTCCTCTGAAAACAAACATGCTGTATCACTGCGAGCGAATAAAGCTTTCTCTTTGTGCAGCACTGCTGCAGCTTTTGTTTATTTCCTCTGTAGTGAATGAGTAACCAGCGAGTTGGCAGAGATTTGGCTGGATTTATTCCACTGAAAAAATGCTTCTGTGAGAATCGAAGGGGGCAGGGGCCTTTCCTGCCAGTTTGTGTAATTCTGCTACATCTTTGCATCAAATTAGTCTGAAATTAAAGTTAGGTCAGTTTCATGGCAGAGAGCTATGCTTGAGCTTATAGTTATTTCAAAGGCATTTTCTTTGTTTGGGTCCTTTATCAGGCGTATCACAGAGCTGGATGGTGATGGGCTTTGTCTCTTAATGTCAACAGATATACTGGGTTTGAGCCTACATGCCTACAAAGACGTATAAAGTATCATCTGCAGGGTTCAAACGTAACGCTGGTCCGCTGGCCAAATGCCAGTAAAAACAGTGACGGACCCACCGATGCTTAGAACGAAAACTCCAGTGGATCAGTGAAAAAAAGAGCGAAAATGGAGATGGTGCATGCCAATAAACAGCCAGAGATTCTCTCCAGCAGGGGAAAAAGAAGTTCGTGCGGTGGGCGAATTCGCGCCCAAAAGGGCCCCTCGAAAATTTGATTATGGAGGCGACCGTTAAAATCGCCCCTGATTGCAATCTCATGCCTCAAAGTCAACACTTAGTCACAGTGAACTCTAGTCAGCCACAGCACAGCTGCCTGCTAGCTTCTCTTGCGAACCTGGAATGCCTGTGCGACTCAGCTCTCGCGCATATACAACGAGTTTGAAGGCTGAATTTAGATTTTGTTTGAATCAGATACTTCAATCCCACTACTTTCTCAGTGTGCAGAGATTTTAAGGAAGTAAACTGGATTTTAAGGGTTTTGAACATATTGACGAGGTACGAAAAGAAGCTGGTCACCTTCCCTGCTGGTTAACTGAACATTCTGTTGTCCAGCTGGCGAGATGAGAGTTGGCTTACTTGCTCGAACCACATTAGCTATAAAACATTGTTTAGTGCACCGAATGAGGTATAAATGAGTTAGCTAGCAAGCGCACTAGTACTGGAAAACTGTCATTCACGATCTACAAAGCTGGTGTAAGTTTTTATTTTTTAATCCATTAAGTTGATCTACTGCACGATTCATTGTTGCCGCTTTGCCTGACATTATTCTTAAGCGTTTTGCACTGATAAAATTATCAGCATGTTCCAATTAGTCACATAGGAAGTGAGCTATTAAGATGGTATGTAGTACCCCCTTTACATTGCATTGTTATTATCATTATTATATCAGCGAATCTCTATTTTGTCGATAGTATGGAATCATCACTGCCACATTTGCCGCAGATCTTTCCTGTTAACGTGATGACTCAAGATATTTCATAGATCCTTCTCAAATTTTAAATGTCTTTTGATCTTGTCAAGAGGGAGAACTGATTTGATTTTGGGCTTTGTATTATTAATGATACATTCATTAACTAATCAATTTCCTAGAACACCTGAGTTCTCTCATGTTGCCTGGTATGTAAGCCATATCACCTTGAAAGTGTGCCATTTGATTAGTTCACTCATGATCAATTATTGCCGAATACTGCAGCAAAAAATATCAATAGATTAAATAGCAAGTTAAGTATTTAAAATTATAACTGATCACATGAGAAATAGTTCAGTGTATTTTCATTCTAAATGAGTGCAGATGGGCAAATCTAAAATGAAAAATGGGTTCAGTTTGATATAATTTAAAGGGCATCTAAAGTGGATTCCCATTGTTTTTGTTTATCAGCGAATCAGCGAGCGGCACCTGCGCGAACGAACCGAAATAGAAGGATTATCTACGCACGTACACAAAACATTGGTTGATGAATGAAATTGGTCATGTGACCATGCCATGTGACCATGCAAGATGTCAACAAAAGCAAGTGATTTGTTTGTAAACATTGGACGTTCACTGTCCCATGTGAGAATAGACTTTAGATGCCCTTTAATCATTTAAAATGGTTAATTTTATTACATGACCTCAGAAAAAAATAGTTACATTTTCAATTATGAATGAGTTCATATGAGCAGTTTGAGGCTGTCTAAGAGTGGGTTTAGTTAATAATAATTTAAAGGGGCACTGCAATGTTCGGACAAAATGCTCATTTTTCAGCGGTATTACTCTTGTCGTTCGCGCTGTCTGGGGCAATACTGAAGCTGGGCTTTCTTTTTGAGGAGCTTTCGCTTAGGGGTTTTTGCCGATAGGGGTTTTTGCCGATATGCCTTTTGCTGTCGGGGGCGACTGTGTAGGCTATGTTTCAGATGTTTTTATTTTGATTATATCTCTGGATATGTGATTTAGAAACAGCTTTTTCTGTTAACTAAAAAACTTACTTGGTCCATTGATTTGGTTTCCCTTTTTGTATGTACCTCTTAAGTCCAGAAGGAAGCATGTGTCTGTCGTCCACAGCATGGCCACAAAAGGTTGACATACCCATTTGATTTGTTTCACGTGGTTTATTATTTTCCTGTGTAAAAATCTAGATTATATCATGATGAGCCATTTATCCTTTTTCTTTCGAGGCAACAACGATTCTAGGAATTTAGTTTTTGTTGATTAATGATTCTGATTATCGGTTAAAGAATTTGGATTACAGAATGAATTTATTTACTATGAATTTATTCTTTTTTTTTATTCAACCAAAAACATTCTTGGCATCACTTACGCCGATTACTTGTTTATTAAAAATAATAACCTCTGAATAGTGGAATCATTGGGCCTTTGTCTATCTTGTGCATGTTTCCCTGAAGCTTGTTTGAGGACCAGAGAAAATGCTGGCAGTCCAGTGAAAATAAGTTTAAAGACCCCTGATCTGGGTTTTGTGGACAGAAAGCTGGAGCAAGATGGTGGAGAAATTACACTGAGGTATTGAACTGGGCCTCCATTTAATGGCAGAGATGCACTGAATGGTGTCTGGTTTGCCAGAAAATGAATGAGATGAAGGCAGACGCCCGCCAGTGTGGTCGAGTACAGTGCTCTGAAAACATGAACTTCATTCATATGTGGTTATTGCCATGAAAACATCTTGTATCAGGTAAAAATAAGCAGCTATATTTTAAATTTATCATTGCAAGTAATATAAGATGCAGGGTTCTCACTAGGTCATTTGAGCGTAGGGGCCCCCTACGCTGTGATTTTGGCCCCCTATGCTGTGATTTGGGCCCCTAAGCTGTCTTTCAACCAGCGTAAGGGTGTTTTGATACTACTAGCATACTAATACCAGCTTGTTGCAGGGAGTATCAGAGAGAAAAGGAGAACAAAGTAATTTACACCCCTCAAAATGCTTGAAATAGTGTTTCAGAGGGTTCTAAATTTCAAAATTTTCCAGGGGGGATGACCCCAGACCCCCCTACTAAGCTCACACCTTTGATGCCAGCTACGCAGCTACCACCATGCCAAGTTGCCCCTACGCTGTGAAAAAATCCTGGTGAGAACCCTGAGATGTCTGAATAACTGGTAGTTTTTAGGTGTCATTCTGGTTACAGATGATGTGCGCAGAATCTCATTTCCAAAGATGTTGGAACGCTGTGAAAAATGTGCATGAAAACTGAATATAGTGATATGCAAATCATTTGAACTCTACGGGGTGTTTCAAAATTGCATTGAAATTGGGTCCATCTTTTTGAAACACCCTGTCTATTTAATTAAAATAGAATGAAGACAACATTTCAAATGTTGACACTGAGAACGTATATTGTTTCTTGAAAAATATGCTCATTTTGAAATTGATGATGGGAACACAGAGGTTCGAACAGGGTCATGTTATTGCATTTAACAACACTTTGAAGGCATTTGGGAACTGTAGAGACCAGTTGCTGCAGTTTTGAAGGCAAATGTTTTGAAGAGTTTTAACTTGGATTTGTGGATCCAGCGATGAACTGTGTGTTTACTGACAGTGGTGTTTCAGAAGTGTCCCTGAGTCCAAGCAGTGATTTCCTCTACAATGTCCTGTCTGTTGCTAATGCAATGCTGCCTGAAGATCACCGCCAATTAGTATTGGTTTTTGGCCTTGTCCCTCATTTACAGAGATTTCTCAGGATTCTCTGAATCTTATAATGATATTGTGTAGCTGATGAACTTCTCCAGATTCTTTGCTATTTTCTGTTGAGAAACTTTATTAATAAATCGCTGAACTATTTTCTTACGCTGTGTTTCACTGAGTGGCGAAGCCCTCATCATCTTTACTGCTGAAAGACTCGGCCTCTCAGGGATGTTCTTTTCATGCCTAATCATCTTACTGCCCTGTTGCCAGTTAACCTAATTCATTGTGGGATGATCCACCATATGTATTTATTGAAGCATCATGCAACTTTTCCAGTCTTGTTGCCCCTGTCCCAACTTTTTTGTAAGGTATTGCTGGCATCAAATTGAAAATTAGGAGATTTTTTTCAAAAAGCAATGAAATATCTCAGTTTCTACATTTGATATGTGGTCTTTGTACCACAGGATTTTCACTTAAATGTAGGGTTTAAATTATTTGCAAATCATTGCATTATTTTTATTTACATTTTAGCCAGCATCCCAACTTTATGGAAAATAGAGTTGTAAATATTTGCTCATCACCTTTTTGAATTCGACAGTGCTTACGATGGCTAGGTAGCGTACCTGGTGTGGTTATCTTGGAAATCATTCCATTTTATGCTAGTTGATGTTCATCTTGTGTAGTGCTCAAGTTTAGATTCCTTCTTGTCTTGGGAAAGTTATAGTTAGCCTTTTAAGTTGAATGGGATGTCAGGTATTGCCGAGGGTAGATGCACTGCTATTGTCTACATGATGCACTGACATGCCATATAACTAGCTTACAGCCAAACTGTAGTGATTAAGTTATACGATTAGATTTGGACTTTTGGCCACGCTAGTGATTAAATTATAGCATTACATTTTGATGTTTGCCACTTTCTATCCTGTGACTAAATCCTAGTATTTGATGTGGACATTTGGCGCTTTTTGGTTTGTGATTGTCATTTGGCGAAAGTTTTTATGAAATGCAGTGCTATGCATTCAATCACTCACCTGGCCATATAGCAGTCAATTTTAGTCTGTACAGCTTATAAGGGTTTGGAGTCATTCCATCTCATTTCAACAAATCCAAGAACATTTTGTTGCATGACCTCCTCTGATTATCTCCAAACTTTTTTTCTAGCTTTTCCAATATGAGAATAGATTACTTGCAAAGTTTTAACATAATATGATTGCTATTTTCCAAATTATAATATATATATATATATATATATTTAAAATTAATTTTTATTTATTTATTTTTCTTTAATTTGGCATCTCCAATCCCACCCGAATCTGGAATGCCCAATTAGTGAACAGTGTACAAGGCTTGCTCGTATGCGACCTCTTGCTGCCAATTCAGGAGAGTGAAGACAGTTCGCGGCTCTCCTCCGAAGCACGCACCTGTCAGCCTGCTGCTTCTTATATAGGCATGGGCAATACAAATGAATAAAATGACAACATTTCTTGAGTTGCTGAGAAAAAAGTTTTTATTATTTTCTAATGATTTTTTGCAGGTAAGTACAGAAGACACAGACGAAGAGTTTGCCACAAGTCCAACGCCTTTACAGGAAAGGGTCTCAGAGCCACAGGGTCCCAAAAATGGCTGATTTCGGCATTTATCAACAAAACCCATTGTGAAAATTGGGGGGTGAAGCCTGAGGGCATTTTCGAAAATGCCCTCTACTCAGAAATAAACCTGGCCAAATTATCCATTAGGGTACCCTAACAGAAATAATTGATGCTAAAGTCATCAACCCCTTTTCTGAAGTACAGCAGCGCCCCCTAGGCCCTTTTTAATGGAAAATGCTTTGAATTTCACCCAATTATGTTCAACAAACATTAGGTTTTGCATTGATATTAAAAAATGGTACAAATGGGTTGCCTGTGAAGTTTTTTTTGGATCAATGGCCTGCAAAAATGTCAAAATTATCGGTGGGAGGGCAAACATTAACGCTACTCGCCCATTACTATATAAAATGCAGTGAAGTCGCTGATGCCGGCAGTTGTTTGCCCTCCCACTGCTACGAAATGTTCCCCCTTCAATAACCCGTGGTGATTTAAAAAAAAAAAAAAAAAACTTTATACTGTTTTTATAATGTCCATATACCCTCCTCCCATGATAGTTTCAATGAGCTACTGTGAATAATTCATAGTAAAACACAGTGACGTGCAGTCGGAGGTTAGTTTGGCGAGGCAGAAACCTCCCCTTTGCTTGATTAGCAATCAGACGACTAACTAGTTTAGTAAGACTATTCGGCAGAATGACGGGCCAGTTTAGGTTCATGGCGTTATTACTCAGTACTTCGAACCTGAAATGCTCACAGGACAGCAGATTTGTGCGTACTTGCTTCCTGGAAGCCGAAGCAATGTCATCAACAAATATTAAAACAGTTCGACTTATGCAGAGTTCAATGCTTAATCAATATACAATGTTATTCTCCTTTAAATACGCTTTTACACCCAAACAAAAAAGCGGGCGCTTATTTTCAGTCTTCTTTCATAATCCGATTAACAAAATGTTTAAACGATATACAGAATTACCGAGAGCCGAGAATTTTTCCTAATTGATTATTCAGATTTCCATCCTCGCAGTCTTGAATTGAAGGGTATAAGTGAATGAATCTTGTGACTGGTGTTCGCGAGGTGGTATAGGTAGCAAAATTTGTCAGAACACTGGTAGGTTTTGAATGCCTGGCGCTGGTTTATTCCTTGGTATATTTTACTGAAACTTCACAAATAGGGTCACAGGATATTCTGTCAACTAACTATATAGGTTTGCAGTAAAAATGCACTCACCTTTCTTGCTATTGTTGAGAAGAAGTCACGGCGAACTTCGCGATTTAACTTCAACAACTTCTGTCGAACTAATTTCACATCCCCTGGAGGTCTAGTTTGGACGAACAGACTCGTAATTTCTCAAATTAGATGGCTGTAATTCAATCAGGGCCGTAGCTGGGATATCACATCATCGCGGGCTATTTGAAATCTACCTCCAAAATGGATATTTTTGCCACGCCGTGCACTTAACAGTTTGTAAACACGGCGCAAATTGAGGTCACGCATTCATCCAACGGGCGAATAATAGCTCTGTTCAAATCGCGTTATTGGCCATAATATGCAGAGTTCATGTATGAAATGCGGGTATCCTATTGAAAAGGTTGCTTTTATTCAAACCATGGTGTTCTTTTTGTATGAAAATGGTATTTACATCATTTTTTTATAAGTTTTCTGAGGCTTGTTTACCGCACCAGTTCAGCTGTTACGCATTCCATTAGAGTTTATGCAGAGCGTTGCCCATGCCTATCTTATACACTCATTGGTTGAATCTTCGCAAGTTCAGAATGAGGGCAGAGGATACCCTGACATGAACAGGCTTAGAATCTTCTTGACGAGTGCCCGTCTCGCCAACAGGAGGCGCTTGAGCAACGAACAGTGCAACTTTTATATTCCCTTCCGGCAGTACCTTCCCAATTTGTAACCCTGTAGCACTATAGCCAATTATGCGCTACTCTGAAGAAGCTGCCGACCACTGCCGGCTGGGACAAGGCGGGGATCGAACCTGCAACGTGATAGTCACTTCTGCTTTGCAACGCGATGCTTTACCGAGTGAGCTATCCGGCAGGTCAAATTATAAAATATTTTAATCCCTATTTTCCCACTTGAAAATTGACATTTTATGTAGAAAGGCCTGATTTTGGAAGATAATACTAGGAACTGATTGATGATATAGACTTACTAGTGATCTGAAGGGTTGAAACACCTTTAATAGAGAGCAGAAAAAGGATTTTTGAATGAATACACTCATTTCTCTGTGGCACAAGGCAATACAAACATATGGTGAAAATGGCATTTTTCAAGAATTAAAGCATTTTTTTCACAAGTTTAAATAACTAACAAGATTTTTATGTTACAAATATCTCAAAGTACCTTAAAAGTTCTCTCTAACCTAAAAATATCCAAGAGCTAGCTAGTCTTCTTAGACCTCAAAATGATGCTTATTTACGAAACGGACTGAAAAATACCATACATATTTAAGCACAGGAAACCAATGTGGGACACGGAGCAGAAACACAAAACTTAGTCTGTAGAACAAGAAACATCTGAAAAATTGATATCTCAAGATTGTCTCAAGTATGGACAATGTTTCTAGAATCTTTCATGGCCAGTTTAACCAAGAAGTACAATATGTTTTTAAAGGTGTTTTTTTGTTGGAAGTCTAACTAATATATATTTCATTAATGAGCAGACTGTGGCCTGAGGACCCATGTAATACATGTAATGTAATATGTGCACAGCTTATCACATCACTGTTACTGTCCTTTGAACTGCTTGAATTTCTCTGTAATCAGGTCACCATCTGCACTAGGGCTGCACGATTCTGGAAAAAATGTGAATCACGATTTTTTTGTCTAGAATTGAGATCACGATTCTTAGGCACGATTTCTCCCCACAAACTGAAATGTTTATTGTAGTAATTTAAAAAAAAAAAAAAAACAACAACAACTGGCCATTAAAGTACAGTTTAATAAAAAACGGTAAAAAGACAAAATAAGCAAAATAAGTGCACCTTAAGTGCTTTTTGACTCCACATGGCCCTGGACTAGGGATGCAACAATATCAAACTGTAACCCAGAAGATGATATTGCTCAATTATGTCATATCAAACAGGCAGGCAGCGATGCAAGCCCATCCGAGGCACATTTGCACGCAAACAAAAGCCTGCACGGAGAGAAAGCAGCACGCCGACGGCATTCCAGCACAAACCAAGATTAGTTTTGGGGGAACCCTTTAATGCTAAACCACGTATCATCCAACTGCAGTCTTGAAAAAATGGCTGTCAAACTTCTGCGGCCGTTTAAAATGCTTTTGGGGCTTCGAAGTCAGCTCCATCACCTTGACATAATTAGCATACCCTAAATCTATTCCTGAGTAGCTACTTCGCCGAACTAAAGCTGCTTTTCCACCGAACGTGAAACGATTTTTTCGCACGACAGATAACATTCAAAGTCAATGCAAAGAGGCGAATACATCGCGTGCATTCGCGTCCTCGCATTGATTTTGAATGCACTCATCTGTCGTGCGAATAATTCGTTTCGCGTTCGGTGGAAAAGCAGCTTAAAAATCAAGCAATTTATTTAGCCAACAAGTACAACCGGCATGTAGCCTATAATGATTAAAAAGCGATAATAATACCAAACAAGGCTTCCGTGTGAGAGTGCCAATAACAATAAAACCATTTTAATACGGTCCTGGTTTTCAAAAATATAATATAGGCCGACGCAATGTGGAAAACATTTCATTAAGCCTATCCACAGTGAGGTGTGACTTATTTTCGTATTCACATCAAATCGTCAAATGTAAGCTATAAAAATAATCTGGCAAACGCACGCAGGTGAATCTGTGCTGTTCCCTGGTCATTTTAATCTCAAAATGCGACTGCCGAAAGAACAGTATAAAAATAAATTGGACCGTCTTCCGATTCAAATTTGTAATTGTGCGAATCAAGTGCTTCATTGTCAATTGAGCATGGGACCAAGGTGAGAACTATTGCTGTTTAGACAATGATAATTCAGCAAACCTTGACGTTGCTTTGTTCATGGCTTTGAATTTAGTCAACAGTAAGGTCATGGCCGCACCAGGTCTGATTCGTAAAGCAAAAATAGCGAGCTCCTCCGCTCGCCCCGTTGCGGGAGTTATTATTAATGCCCCAGGTGGATTTTCATCAGTGTTCAGCCTGCATTTATTTTTCCTGATAACAAACTTTCCTGCACTCTGCACTTTAACATTTCTCCGTGTCTCCCTCGCTGCTTCTGAATCTGCACTGCTAGCCAACTCCGTTCGAATCGAAAGACCACCGCCATTTACTGTTTACCTTCTCAGGCTTCTACATGAACTCAAGTGAAGTAGAGCTGCTTTACCATAGGATGAGCCTTGAATGTAACGTCAATGCTGAGGTCGCCCCCAAGAGACCGCCTACTACTCACTTTCTTTGAAAACTACGAGTTAGTTTGCTCTGCGGCTCCTGAAATAATGCTGGAAAATCGTTGACATTTAGAAATTGAATCGCGCGTAGGGGTGAATCGAGATCGCGATCTTCTGGCGATTTATCGTGCAGGCCTAATCTGCACCAGATATTATATATTTCATAGCATGACTAAATGGTGAAGGAGATGAGAAAACAAGTTGTAATTCTGAACAAATAAAGTCAAGATATATACATTTATGTGGAACAAGTTTCATAACCATGGGTAACTGCCCACATGGAGAACTTGCTTATCCAAAATTGGCAAAAAAGTGACTTTTTCAGCTCGGACCCCTTTCAGGGTCTCCTAACTATACTATTATGCCCTGGATGCTGTCAATCTTTCTTGTACAGACAGACCTGTCCTCAAATAGTAGGAATCCAGCACAATTTAGCCTCTGTAAGGGATCCTGGCCTCATGGGGGGCCATTGAAAATTGAATTTTTGATTTCCACCAATAAAAAACATTCATATTTGAGAGGTCAATATCTTGAAAATGAAAAGAGATAGATACATTTTGACAAGAGATTCTGAAAGCCTGCACCCAAATTACCCTGGATAGCAATTTTCAGCCCATACCTATGATTTGTTCCAAAGATATTGGCCTCCAAAATCCCTATAAATTAACTTTTGCGATTCACTTGGGCATGGCCCTCGATTTTTGGGGGGCCATATCTTGGAAACCCCTTGGAGTAGGACCCTAAAATTTTGCCTGTGTTCATTATGAATATAGAGGTACTCCCAAAATAAATGTGAGCCAAATCTGAGTTGGTGATCATGGAAGATTCTTGTACTTTGGTTGAGTTCATATGGAATGACCCCTTAGCTCTCAGGCACAAGAAACAAATATGAAAGTGAGTTCACAAATACTTCACACCTATTAGTTCCTCCAAAAAAAAATTGAACCCCATACCACGTGTCCCGCATGCACTTTTAGATGCCTAAAGTTAGGCTATTTTGGGTCTGTGCCTGACTTCACTGGCCTATAAATCAATAACTAAGCTTTATTTCAATGTTTTAAAACTTTTGTCTTATGCAACTTTTATCAGTAAAGAAGAAAATTTATCCTTTCAATGTCTTCACAAGAATAAGCCATAGAATATAGGCATGTAAATCCTAAAATAAAGTCGCCCATGAGAAAATAAGGACATTTAGGGAAATTCCACAGTCCAGTATTTATTGATTTTCATACATTTCTATACTTTTCTCACCAAAAGAGTAAAAATTTTGGAAAAAAAAAATTCTGACCTTGTAAAAGGAGTTAGAATTGCTTTTTTTTAGTAATTTAAACCCCAAAGATTTTAGGCGAGGGTTAAGTTTAGACCAACTGTGGGTATCAGATTAGGTCATTACTGCTTGTTCTGGATGTATATCACCATAATACTTTGCATTTGTTCATAAAATTACCCAAATAATGCCCAAAAAAAATTTGAGGAGGATTTGAGAAAGTGGTGCAACAACCATTTGTTGAATTGACGTGGAATGACTCTTTGTGAAGCCCTGGTGGACGTGACTGTTTGTCGAGGAGAGCTTGAAATGGCAGTGTTGACACTGGCAGCTAATCTTACAGTGTTGTGTGTCTTATTTCAACAACATGACAGAAGCTGAGACTGTTTACCCCTGCTAACTAGCAAACGCTGACACATAGCAAGAGTAAATGACCCTGGATGTTTTTATGGGAGATTGTGGCATTAAGGCAATGTTCTGGATCTGTCTTTTGGGGTCAGTTGTATGATGAGAAGTGACTGTTATAATCCTCATGATAATGTCAGCATTGCCATTTTCCTTTTATTAAAACAGCCATTGAAGTAATTTGTGTTCAGTTGATCGTCTGAACTGACTTTCCTTGTACCAAAGGTTGCTGTGATGATCTGTGGTTGCTCCTCATGTTGTCAAATACAATCATGTCTCACACGATTTTATTTGACAGTTAGGACATTAAGAATAATTTTAGGGCTGCTGTGCTGTAGATGTTACCTTACTTGACATTTCAGGTTAATTTAAAATTCTCTGCCTTGCATTGTTTAATCCTTGTTTAGTCAGAAGTTAATTGAAAGTGTCAAAGCTACATCTGAAGAAAGGAGGGACTTACAGTATGTAATTGCAGTTGTGAACTTGAGATAAGCTGCATTTTGTTTGGATATTATTTGAATACTGTGTGTATATCTGTGTTTGTGTGCGTATGTGCTGGTGTGTGTGAGTTGGCGGGGTTTGGCGGGACACACAGTCATGAAATTTGAGCCGTCGGCCTGCCACTGCAGCCGTGTCGCACGGGGATCTTGGCGGCGGATGAAACGGTCGAGCTCAAAGGGCAGGCCGCACCGCCGAACCCTGGCCCGCTGCGTCCTTCAAAGCTGCGTTTTATCGTCTGCTGAGGCTCATTACTGCTCCCTGTCATGGAGGTTCATTGAAAGGGAGCAGCTTGCGTTCCTTTTCCCTCCTCACCCGTCTCCAGACGAGCGCTCGTGCGGGTGCTTACGCACATACCCGCGTCCGCGTGCGAGAGCCTGTTCGGCGTGACGTCGCTGGAATGCCCGCTCCCTCAGAGTCACGCACATGCCTCCCTGCCCCTCCCCCTCTCCCACTGAAATGGGGGCCTTCGTGAGATGCACCCCTCCCCCTCCTGTTCCTCCCTCTATCTGCCACACGCCCCTATCTCTCCTTCCATTCGCTGTCCACTTGTTGCATGAATCCGAGTTCGGCATTCATTTCCTCACAGTAATCAACGAGCGCCATGTTCTGTAATTTATTGTCGCTTCAGTTGAGAATATTGTGGACTGTAAGCCATGTGCCATGCTGATCACAGGAGAATATTTAACCTTTTATGTGACTGTTGATATGGCCTGTCAGTAATTTTGTGTTTTGTGCTTTCATCACCTGAAAATCCATGCTATTCAGGGCTCTTCTGAGCCAGTATTTCACGCATATGAGCAAAATAAGAGCAAGTGACTAAGAAATGTTAGTTGCGCATAATTTGACCACCTCCTGACGAGGATTGAAACTCATAAATTACGTTATAGCGTGTGACTGATTTTATGAAAATGTATGCTATATGCGAGTTGAGACATTTCATTTGTTCATATGATTGGGGTTTTACTCTTTCGGTCCTGCTTGATTCCTCACCGGATTCATTACATAAATTATATTTTAAAAGCTCTGCTTCCAGACCAGTCGTGCAGCATTAGGCTAAGAGGGTCTTTCCCAAAAGAAGAGAAAAAATTGCATGGCAAGCGGCACTTTCAGTTGCAGATGCCTTCAGTATATTGCTGCAAAGTTTGCTTTATATTGGAATATTCTGATTCAGGCTGAACAAAACCTCAAATAATCACACAATGTACACATTTCTGAATGTGGGCACAATAGAAAACGATCTTTATTTTTATAAATGGTGCTAGTTTGGATAAATTTGTATGTTTTTTGCAAAGGAGGTTTTGCAGGGTATAGGCAAATTTGCCCACAGCCCAATTTGGTTATATGTACCTACTCATGGGACTGTCCAGAAAAAGATTTGAAATGTGAAATTTGCATACAGGAAATGATGTGGGTGCACGCTTTCATACCAGCCAAGCTGCTACACACCTGATTGTACCAATCAAGGCCCTTAACAAACATTCCAGAGGTTGATTAGTAGAATCAGGTGTGTAGCAGTTTGGTTGGTATGAAAGCCTGCACCCGCAGTGGCTCTTTCTGGAGAAGGTTCCCTACCCCTGGCATACAACAATGTTGAACGCTTTGTGGTTCACAGAATCATTGAAGCGTGACCACAAGCGCAGACTACGCTTTGCTCAGTGGAGTAAAAACAAGGCCTGGGAGATATAGAACCTATACAATGTACCACAGTTTATGAAAACATCTAAATGGCTTTTCTGAGGAATATGTAGTATATAATAAAAATGGCTTGAATACATCACCGTTAACTGATCTTATCACAATTACAGGTGATCCTGAAAGTGTTATTATATCCTAGTAAATTAACATATAACTATATATATATATATATAGTAATAACAATCTATATTTGTCTAATCTTAAAAGGACAAATGTGTTTCAGATGTATTGTAGTTATGATCCAGAATGATCCAGAAGGCCAATGTCTCGTCAATCATGTACATATACTCTAAGACTCTTAATTTGGATAAGTATCTATAACAAGCATTCCATGTTTATTATTTAGTGACTTATTTTGACACCCAAAGGAGATAGTAATAATAACACAGGGATGGTTCCAATTTTCGCAATCCGGATCCCTGTTACCGGTCTCGCAATTTAACGACACTTGCACATTATTTAGCCAACTATATGAGGCAACTTTTGTGAAAATATCTTTGGTGTGTAGGAACCTGGTTGTTTTTCAAGATGAGCTTTACGTTTTGCATCAATTTTGGTCAAGGCAGATGCATTTTTCAATGGGAAATTGTCTGAAACTTCTTCAGTTTTTCACGTATATACTTATGTTTGGTATCAAAATGTCCGTCATGTTGTTGTGTAGCCATTAAAAATCATCTGGTTTTTCAGAACAATCATTTATGGGTTTAAATGTGGACTTTGTCCCACAAAAATCTTGAAATCACTAAAGAGGTCATAGTTCACTTCCTGTATGCAAATTTCACATTTCAAATCTATTTTCTGGACAGTCCCACAAGTAGGTACATATAACCAGAAGATGGTTCAAATTGGGCTGTGGGCAAATTTGCCTATACCCTGCAGAACCTCCTTTTCAGAAAAGAATAAATTCTAGTTTCTTGTGCCCTGAGACTAAAGGCACCATCCATAAATGTTATTGAAATTTATTCCACAAAATAAAAATACCTTTACAAACATGAGGTGTAAGGAAGAAAATGCAATCCATCCCAGGGCTCAAAATGACCTCTAGCCACCAACCAAATGCTGGTAAAATCTGCAAATGGCCAGAACATTTGCTCCACTCATCTTCTGAAAAACAATGGTAATCTACTGAGTGGCCGTGATATTTGGACATTCCCAAGCCATTGGGCCAGTGGGCACAAAGAGCTCTTTTTACGCTCATTCAGAAATGGAAACGCATGTGGTGGTAACGTAATGACCAGTTTCGCCCATCTCAAATGGCTCAGTTTGGTTGTTTCCTGCTCTTAAATACATACGTTTGCATCCTGAGGGTTGGACATGGGCAAAGAGTTATCAATGAGTATTGCTGACGCTGTGGAATTTTTAGTGTCACAGACCTTGTTTGCGTTTTCACGCGCCGAAACTACCTTTTAAAGCAAATGCTGTCGCTCTGTTAGTTTCATGGGATTGAATTGTTACCAGCAGAGGTGTTTGCAAATGAACACGTTTGTTTTCCCCCCCATTTTCATTTTCCTCATGTACTCTATAAATAATGCTGACAAAATGGTGGTGGGGGCTCATGGGAAGGGGAGGATGAATGGGTATTTTTATGTGAATATTATGTGGGGGAAATGAAAAAAAACTAACTTCAGCCTCACCATTTTAATACCACTAGTGCTGTTTTATATACAGTTTAAATCATGCACATCTTTTCATGCAGAACACATTACCTGGTGACGCGACCTTTATCCTCTGAAATGCCTCCACACATGAGAACGTTGGAGCGCGGTTCTCAGAGGACTGAAAGCGGCAGCAGTAATGCAAGATAGGTGCTTGTTCTTCGCCTGACAAAATTGCCAGTTTGCTATGGCAAAATGCACTGGTTTTAAAGGGAGTGTCGGCAGCTAAACCCCCACCACAGCCACAGGTGATTAATTTGTCTTAGTTCAGCTTTTGACAGCACAGTTGCGCTATTGGCTCTTGTCACAAAATTACCAGAATGGAGTTGGACATGAGCAGTTTTGATTTACGGTATCGTTAGCACTTTGCTGACTGTTTTTATTAAGTAGTCAAATTATGACCCAAAAAGTTTATTTTGGTCCATCATCGGCCCCTGCCACAATGCAGACAATTTGAAGCTAGTTCTTGGTTAAAAATGTTTATCTATGACAAGGGGGAAATCCAACAGCTTTATTAACCTAAAGAGCTTTAAAACCACAATCACAGATCAATTCTCTTGCTGGGAATAATGCAGGTGTAGTATATTTGAGGATCAGTGTGGTGAGATCAGTGCTGTGAGGATCAGTGTGGTGAGATCAGTGCTGTGAGGATCCGTGTGGTGTGATCAGTGCTGTGAGGATCAGTGTGGTGTGATCAGTGTTGTGAGGATCAGTGTGGTGTGATCAGTGCTGTGAGGATCCGTGTGGTGTGATCAGTGTTGTGAGGATCAGTGTGGTGTGATCAGTGCTGTGAGGATCAGTGTGGTGTGATCAGTGCTGTGAGGATCAGTGTGGTGTGATCAGTGCTGTTAGGATCAGTGTGGTGTGATCAGTGCTGTGAGGATCCGTGTGGTGAGATCAGTGCTGTGAGGATCAATGTGGTGTGATCAGTGCTGTGAGGATCAGTGTGGTGTGATCAGTGCTGTGAGGATCAGTGTGGTGAGATCAGTGCTGTGAGGATCAGTGTGGTGAGATCAGTGTTGTGAGGATCAGTGTGGTGTGATCAGTGCTGTGAGGATCCCTGTGGTGTGATCAGTGCTGTGAGGATTAGTGTGGTGTGATCAGTGTTGTGAGGATCAATGTGGCGTGATCAGTGTTGTGAGGATCAGTGTGGTGTGATCAGTGTTGTGAGGATCAGTGTGGTGAGATCAGTGCTGTGAGGATCAGTGTGGTGTGATCAGTGCTGTGAGGATCAGTGTGGTGTGATCAGTGCTGTGCGGATCAGTGTGGTGTGATCAGTGCTGTGAGGATCAGTGTGGTGAGATCAGTGCTGTGAGGATTTGTGTGGTGTGATCAGTGCTGTGAGGATCAGTGTGGTGTGATCAGTGCTGTGAGGATCAGTGTGGTGTGATCAGTGCTGTGAGGATCAGTGTGGTGTGATCAGTGTTGTGCTGGAGGGCGCAGTGGGCCAGTAATGGGAGTGAAACGGGGAGGACGGAGATCTGGGTTGTGTCTCATTTGCGAGGAGGTGTCATATCACTGTGGTACTTTACCTCATTCAGACCTTCCTTAATAGGATTACATGAAAGGTTACTCTAAAGAGGAAGCATCATGTGACTAGCACGGCATACGTTGCTGTACGGCATCAGTGGTTTAGATTGGAGATGTTAGTTTGTCAATCAAATTTGTGGAGCTTCTGTGCTCTGAAAGCGTTGGAGCAAATTTTTGATTTGCCATCCTTTACAACTAACGGCCGGTATTTGACATCTACTTCGGCAGTGGCTTGCCAACAAAATTACCATAATTGAATTGAATGGTAAGATAATATGTGGAATATATAAAAACCTGCAGTTGTTCTTTGTGTGCGACCCAAATGGCAAATCCTCACATTGCCACAAGGCCCCTTTATGTTTCCTCAAAATTTTACCCAATCATGGTACCCAACTAGCTTTCCTATGCCTCCTGCTGAAAGGAGACGGCCCGGAGCAGCCATATTTCCTGGAAATGGCACCTGCTTAGGAAGCTGCGCTGCAGATGAGACGGTGCCCTGATCTCAGACGGAGGGAAACACGAGCCCTGTGTCCTGGGGCCTCACGTCTGCAGCTCCGTTTTCCCTCCAACTCTGGTGAATTTCATTTGTTTTGGAGGCTCAATGGCTTACACACCCACCCTCACCACACTTATTCTTTCACACACTGCGCAAGGGCAGATTTTAATATAAACCAAATGTGGGCAGCTATTATAATGAAAACATGGCTGTTTTTCCTCAGCGATGAGCAGGGACTGAGAGGCAGAGTTTGTACTGCTTGGAAATGCTGGTTTTGCCCTGTGCAGCTGGGGTTGCTGTTGTTCCTCGCGCTGAATATTCTTAAATGTAGAGGAGCACCAACTTACTGTGTCCAGATCAGCTTTCTGTCCTCCTCACACGTGTGAAATTTGATCCTGGGCCTCCTCTCCCAACCCCTTTTTAAAATGCATGCGTGCGCGCACACACACACACACACACACACACACACAAACTCTCTCTCACTGTCTCTCTCTCTCTCTCTCTCTCTCTCTCTCTCTCTCTCTCTCTCTCTCTCACACACACACACACACACACACACACACACTCTCTCTCCCTATCTCTCTCTCTCTCTCACGCACACACTCACTCAGCTTGCGTATTACCCCTCCCCCTCCGTACACAATTGTAAAGCCTCTCCTTTGGCCCCGATCCACATGTTCCCTGATACCGTTTCTCTGTGGTCTGGTTCTGTTCACCGCTGATCCGTCCAGCTGTCCTCGGCCTAACAGTACCGAGTGTGTAATCTCTCCCCTCTCCCCACGTGTGCACTGGGGCCACTGTGGGACATCCCGTAAGATCCATTTGGGTCCCAGGCTGTACCCCAGTCATTGGACATCTTTATTTTTGTCAGAGCTGTCAGAGATTCTTCGTGTTCCCGTTTGCAGGCATCTTGCATCCAGTCATCAAGAAAGCTAGTGTACCAAAAAAAAGCTGCTACAGCCGCCATCTTGAATTTCCATTCCATGCGATAACTGAAAAACGGCATCACCGATCATCCTGATTTTTGGTGAGGACATCGGGGTGCAGATACTGCACAAGCCTATCGATTTAGGGTGCAATCTGAAATGAAATACTGCTGCCACAGTTACTACGCAAGCCTATCGATTTCAGTCACCATCCGAAATCAAATATGGCTGCTACAGCCGCCATCTTGAATTTACATTCTGCACGATAACTCAAAAATGCCTCTGTCAATCAAAGCCATTTTTGCTGTGTTGCTTGGTCTTGCGTACCTACAGCAGCCTATTGATTTTCACGGCGCTTGGATGTTCAGTATGGCTGCCACAGCCGCCATCTTGTATTTTGTATTCTGTAGTATAACTTTCAAACGCCCTCATCAATTTATATTCATGCTGAATAATCCAGGGGCTGAGGGGTAACGCCCACTTCGCGGGGCGTTTTTTTTTTTTTTAAGCGTTGTAAGACGTTAAAAACGTTGCTGCCATGGGGCGAACATCTGAGCTTGCCCTTTTCCATTATTCAACCAGATGCAGTCTTGAACGAACGGCTGCCAAAAGTGCCAAACATCAAAGGGCATGTGAAATACTTCCGGAAAAAACTTGACGGGCAGTATTTTTTGGCAACATGCTGAACGGAGCTAAGCAAAAGACAGCTGAATCGTCTCCTTTTAACCAAATGGGCTCAATCAGCTATCAAACAGTGGATTCACTTATTTACTAAGTTGAATGAGTAGATAGTCCAATTTATTTAGATAGCACGTTCGATTGTCGCATTTTGAAATTTAAATGGCCATAGAACAGCATCGATTTGCTTGAATGCGACTGCACAATTTTTTGCGGGCTTACATTCGGCCATTTGCGCGATTTCGATAATTTATATCTCACATTCGCGTTTCACCCGCTTTACTTCACCTTCTGTATTTTTTAGACCCTTAAAATCCAGGGCGATCTTAAAACAAATCTTTTTCTATTTAATAATTGTTTTATAATCTAAGAGTGCGATATAGATTATCGCAACCGCGCTAAATGGCCTAATGTAAGCCCACAAAAAATTGTGCAATCACGTTCATGCAAATCTGTGCTGTTCTGTGGCCATTTAAATTTCAAAATGCGACAATAAAACATGCTATCTTAATAGATAGGGCTATCAACTCATTCAACAAAGTAAATAAGCGAATCCACTGTTTGATTGCTAATTGAGCAAAGTAAATGGGGACAGGATTAGAGTTGCCTAATTGGTTAAAAGGAGACGATTCTGACTTCGCTCTGTTCAGCACGTAGTTGTTTTTTTTTTTTTTTACGGAAGCATTTCACATGCCCTCTGATGTTTGGCATTTTCGGCAGTCGTTTGTTCAAGACTGCATCGGGTTTAATAAAGGAAAAGGGCAAGCTTGGATGTTCGCCCCATGGCAGCAGGTGGTCTTACTACGCTTTAAAATATATACGGTTGAATATTGTTACAGCCCTAATTTTCACCTTTTATTCAGCTATTACTCTGTATCTGTTCCCATTTACCTATTATTATATGATTATCACATAATTATCACTGAAGTGTCACCATGAACAGACTTAAACTCCCATGTAGCTACATTAACCCATTAATGCCCCATAGTAAAAGTTACATTTTATTATTGGATACAGTGTACAATGCACGTGTATCACTTAAATTCTGGTGAAAAATAATTATTTTGTCATCGAGGACCCCAAGTACATACAGTACTGTGCAAAAGTCTTGGGCACCCTGCACTTTTCTCAATTTAAATCTGTATTAGATGTTTACTTTTTGATTCCATATTCAAGTTCCTGAAGAGAAAAAGTAAATTTGAAATTCCAAGTGCTAATTTAAAGAAAACTTTCATGAATAAATGTTTGTATTCCATTAAAAATAGTTGATATAGATATTATAGTCTTGACAGAGCCCTGATGTCAATATCATCATGGCTCTTTGTAATTTCTTGCAGGGACAGACACAAGTGAGACAGTCAGTCTGCTGAAGAATGGTGGCAAGTTCTCCTCTCTGTTAGGGACAAGCAAAAAGTCAATCATCTTATAAAACTACAGCACAACAGGACAGTGTCCCAAATTTTTAGGCAATACGTATCACACCAAATATTGGTTTGGCTAAGTTTTTATCAGTTTACAGCTCTGTTTTGTACATTTTTCAGTTTTTAGAATAATAGAAACTTTTAATTTCATAATTTTTACAAGCTTATTTGCTCAATGAAATTGCTTTAAATGTGCCAAAGACCTTTGCACAGTACTGTATGTCTCATAACAAATGTACCCAGATTGTTGAAAGCATAAAATAATCATTATTCTGAGAAAAACATTTAGATAGTGCTATAATCTCCCATATTTGTTCTTAGTGTTGAATAAAAATGTGTCTCAGGAAAAAGAAGGCACACTCTCCTTTCAGAGCGTTGCATAGCGCTGTTACAGATTCAGTAAATTCATGTAAATGGCGGCCCCCACCACTGCTGCAAAGGGAGACGACTCTCATAAGCACTTTTCCTGGATGCGAGTTACTTCCCTTGATTAACTTACAACAGCTTAGTCACAGTAACGCATTCACTTGGGTTACAGAGGTTAAAATGTGCCGTGTCCCCAAAATGGGACAGTGGTCATTAATGAATTAAATAAATATCATTTTCATATTATTTAATCATGATCTCTCCTGGAAAGAAAACGCTGCAATGGGAGGTTGGATTTTTTTCTAATTATTCAGTTTACGGTCCATCTTATGGCTTCTCATTATTGCTTCATGGCCATAATAAGCTTAATATTGGTTTCGATTATTTTAGAAATAAATGTATTGTTATTTGGGCAAAGTAAATGGCAACATGTTGAGTGTTCATATCGCGAGTGATTAGCCAACATGTCAACACATTTTTTTTCCGTGGAAGCATTTCACGTGGCCTCTGATGTTGAGTTGCTGTTTGTTCAAGACTACATTAGGTATGAAGGTATAGTTCAAGGAAAAGAAAAGCACAAGATTGCCCTCAGGCCCCGTGGCGGCGGGGTGATTTTGTGTCTGATCTCCAAGCACTACATACACCCACCATTTCAGATGTTGCTGATGGTGTACCATGATGAAAGAAGGATTCTTTAAACATGTTCTTGGTGAAAATGTTTATTGGCTTCAAAACTATTTTGAACTTTTTAAATTTCTCTCCGTACACTTGATAGATTGCTCTAGTTGAAAATTGAAAAAGATGTTTTGTTCTTTCAGGATACTTAAATCTCCAAATTTGCCACATTATTATGACCATTATACTGCAGCGCCTGCATGGTCCACGAGGAACATTCTTCATACGTAACGTTATTTATTAAAATATGGTTAATTAATATGTAACTAATGTAAGAGGTTCAACTCCATGTGTCTTGTCCCACATAGTGCAGTTATGTAGTAAACGGTTAAATTTACAAATTGTTGGGTTCAGAGGCTTAATATGGGGTGTTTGGTTGTTGTTTCTCGATTTTTTTTCTTCCTGAATCAGTAATGCTGCCAAATCGGAGGCAAGATACTGAGAGTTCAAAAAAAAAAAAAAACGCCTGGGTCATAATGGCAAATTTGGCTCAAATAAATGGACTGTTATTTCTCAAAACAAATAAACATTTTTACAAAAAATGTTTGAAGAATTCTATCATCAATTCTATCACTGTACACTGCCTGATAGTTTCAACAGCTTCTAAGGTGTTGGGAGCAAAATGTTGCTTCTTCAGGTGATTTGGCGTTGAATACCAGGGCAGTTAGTCTTATACTTTAAAGGTCATAGCTACAACTTTTTCATCAAAACGATTAATTTTTCAAAAATAATACATCCACAGAACGTGTTGAGGGGTGCAGAATAAAAGTATTAATTTTAGTGAAAAAAAATGTTATAGTATAGAAATAATTGTTTTATAAAATTTTACGCGTCCAAAATATATAAATATTTACATCTGGTTACGTTGGCAACGTCGGCATGAAATGATCTCTGCGCCAACAGCATTAGTTACGCTGATGTCACGTGAGGCGGAGCTCAGGGGTTGCCAGATAAAATAGACGTTAAGACGTTTAAAAAGACGTTATATGATGGCATTCGTCAGTCAGCTGCTTAGTTAGTGATCTAAACATGTTTTACAAGGAAATTGTTACAGTGAGTAATGGCGTTTATATAGGCACACAGAAGGGATTTATGATTTAATAATTAATATACCACAAAAGACTCCTCGCTTGACATCTCTCTTGTTCTCTGTCCACCTCCGGTATTTGGCATACCTGGCAACCAGTACAATTGAAGGTTGGAGCGAGAGCGGGCGAGTGTGAGTGCGACACCTACTGGCCGGGAGGAATTAAACTTGTAGCTATCACCTTTAAGAGTTACTGTGATTGAGTAAAGCGCAGCCCTACAGTGCAGCATCAGCCCCACTGTCCTCTGGCTGTGTCGGTTCTATATGGAGAACAGATAGTGTGGTTCTGGGATGGACTTGGGTTCTGTTGCTAGTTTGTACTCTCTGTGGGAGAGGAGAGTTGGAGAGGCATTGTAACATGGTGGGTTGCAGCAGACAGAGTGAGGAGGACACATGCGGTATGACCTGTGTTCTCCCGGGTCTCCTGTGCTCTGGTACAGTTACCAGGGGTCCTGACTGAAACTGCGCCCCACAGCTCTTCTTTGCTGGCTATATTACAGGGATGAGAATAAATGGGAACTGCTATGGCCGTCTGTATGCTCATTTAAAATCTATCTGGTTACACTTGTGCCAATAAAAGCCCTTTTCCATGCTTCCAAATAAAATGTGTAGCATATAGCAATAATTCACACTGCCAGGCAATGACATTAAATATATTGCTGCTTCGTGACTCTGCCAGAAATGTGGTAATAAGGGAGTGAACCAGAAATGTCCTTTATCTGTTTGAAACATTTTTATTTCCCTCTCTTATCATCCAAAATGGCTGTCATCCTGGGTCACCACACTGCTCAGTCGAAGATGATAATAATGGCCCTAATAGCTCAGGGGGAAATTTTAGCTTCCTTGGAGCCTTTAAATTCTAGCCTTGCTCTCCTTGTCACAGTGCTGTTTGTTAAACTGTCCTCACAAGTTAAATTTTCTCAGGCAGATAGCAGGCGATTTCACCAACCAGGGACTAAACTGACAAATTCAATGAAAAATGTAACATAATGCTGATGAACACAATCAGTGGGCATTGGGAAGGCCTATTAATTTGCACTAGTGAATGTATTGGTACAGAAATTGCTGAAAACATTGGAAGGAAGTTCTTTCACAATGGCTGGCCACAGAAGCTGTGCGTTTGGGTGTGTTTGCTGGCTGTAATGGAGCTCGGCTGACGAGTCGTTATGGAGGCCCTCCTGTTTGATTGGTATTCCAATATTGCTCCTTTTTTCTTGGGGTACATTTGAATTTTTTGTTGTTAAAACATGTGTAGGAGGGTGTGCTCATGAGGCTTTGCGAAGATGCAACATTTCAGTGGTAAGGTTGCATGTGGGATGAAAGATTATTGCAGCACTTGTTTCTGGAAGAAAAAATGTTTGGTTCTGCAAATTACCATTTTAAAATGGGTATGTGGAAAATGACTGGAAACTGGTAGATCCACAGGACCCTGCGGTGATGGATGTGAAGGACTTCACAGTGATAGAAGTACTGAACTGTCCAGTGACAAATGTGCAGAAATCTTCAGTGATTGATGCGAAGGACTCCTCAGTGGTAGATTTACTGTACAGTCAGTGATCTATATAAAGAACTCTGAGATGTTCAGGACTCTTCAGTGTTAGATTTATGGCGCTTTTCCACTACGTGGTACCGGCTCTACTCTACTCTACTCCACCCGCCTTGGTACTGGGTACTTTTCTGGGGGATCGTTTTCCATTAGGGGATAGTACTGCCTCAGTGTAGCTGGTCGTCATAGCGGCGTAGCACCAAACTTCCGCGACGTCATCCTCAACACGACACACAATGTAGCTGCAGTTATATCAAGTTTACATTTATTCTGTCAATTTTGTTCAAGATTTAAGTGTTCAAATCAGGGGACGCGCACTACCGTCACCACGTTATGGCACTAAAGTCCGGCGAGTGTTGAATTGTATTTTCTGTTTGACATTGTTGTGTCCGATTGCGTTGCACATTAAATTGTGTAACACCTAACAACGCAAAGGAATGGTATCTGTAAAAGGCATGGAGAGCGAATGTACATTTCATCCTGAATTTGACGGCAAACAAACGGATTGTTAAAGCATGGGATAATGAAGTGATAATTGCTGAGCAGAGTTCCACGTTGCAAATCCGCAAATCACAGGAGATGGCAGAGTATCAGAATTCATCGCTTTATGATGCATCATTTCATCTGTGATAAATTTAAGAGAAAAATGATTCATCAAAACCCGTAAAGTTATTTTTCTGTGCAATTTTCTTGAAACAGGGGTTGCATCACATAACTTTCTCAAGGGGAATTAGTTAGGGGAACACAACTGGACACAACACCGTCACTTAATTTCGCCACGACGGGGTCACAGGCAAAGAGAGACGCATTTCATGAATGTAGCAGCTTTGGTGAACAAGCGAAACTGTGTTTGAAAGGTAAGGCAATGCACAGTATATTGAACAAGTTGCCTAAAACAATATAAGCTGATGATCATTATAACTAAGCTAATCTTGACGCTCGTCAGTCTAGCTCGAATGAGGTGTCCCGTGGTTAACTACAGAATTGTCTTTCGCAGTGACGATTCTCTGACCAATCAGTGGGCTGCGGTGTTGTCACATCACATTTTAGTACCTTCTAGTACCCGGTCAGCTTTTTTTGGAACCCCAGGAGAGCAGGTACCAGAAAAGGTGGTACTAGGTACTAAGTACTAGGTACCTTTTCCGAATGGAAAAGCAAAAAAGGCAAGTCGAGTAGAGTAGAGCCGGTACCGCGTTGTGGAAAAGAACCATTACTGTACAGTGATTGATGTACATGACCCTGCAGTGATAAGTGTGGCTGTACATGACATTATAGAGATAGATGTGCATGACTCTGCAGGGATAGGAACTCTGCAGTGATTGGGGTCGATGACTGTGCGTTGTTAGATGTAATGCACTCTGCCCTGATAGATATTCAGGACTCTGCATTGATATATGTACGTAACTGCTGTTGTAGATGTTCAGGACTGTAGTGATAGATGTTAAGGACTCTGCTGTGATGGATGTATATGACTGCTGTTGTAGATGTTCAGGACTGCAGTGATAGATGTTAAGGACTCTGCTTTGATGGATGTATATGACTGCAGTTGTAGATGTTCAGGACTGTAGTGATAGATGTTAAGGACTCTGCTGTGATGGATGTATATGACTGCTGTTGTAGATGTTCAGGACTGCAGTGATAGATGTTAAGGACTCTGCTTTGATGGATGTATATGACTGCAGTTGTAGATGTTCAGGACTGCAGTGATAGATGTTAAGGACTCTGCTTTGATGGATGTATATGACTGCAGTTGTAGATGTTCAGGACTGTAGTGATGGATGTTAAGGACTCTGCTGTGATGGATGTATATGACTGCTGTTGTAGATGTTCAGGACTGCAGTGATAGATGTTAAGGACTCTGCTTTGATGGATGTATATGACTGCTGTTTTGATGTTCAGGACTGCAGTGATAGATGTTACTCTGCTTTGATGGATGTTTGTAGATGTTCAGGACTGTAGTGATGGATGTTAAGGACTCTGCTGTGATGGATGTATATGACTGCTGTTGTAGATGTTCAGGACTGCAGTGAGAGATGTTAAGGACTCTGCTGTGATGGATGTATATGACTGCAGTGATAGATGTTGAGGACTCTGCTGTGATGGATGTATATGACTGCAGTGATAGATGTTAAGGACTCTGCTGTGATGGATGTATATGACTGCAGTGATAGATGTTAAGGACTCTGCTGTGATGGATGTACTGTATATGACTGCAATGATAGATGTTGAGGATTCTGCTGTGATGGATGTATATGACTGAGTGATCGATGTTAAGGACTCTGCTGTGATGATGTATATGACTGCAGTGAGAGATGTTAAGGACTCTGCTGTGATGTATGTATATGACTGCAGTGAGAGATGTTAAGGACTCTGCTGTGATGGATGTATATGACTGCAGTGAGAGATGTTAAGGACTCTGCTGTGATGGATGTATATGACTGCAGTGATAGATGTTAAGGACTCTGCTGTGATGGATGTATATGACTGCAGTGATAGATGTTAAGGACTCTGCTGTGATGATGTATATGACTGCAGTGAGAGATGTTAAGGACTCTGCTGTGATGTATGTATATGACTGCAGTGATAGATGTTAAGGACTCTGCTGTGATGGATGTATATGACTGCAGTGATAGATGTTGAGGACTCTGCTGTGATGGATGTATATGACTGCAGTGATAGATGTTAAGGACTCTGCTGTGATGGATGTATATGACAGCAGTGAGAGATGTTAAGGACTCTGCTGTGATGGATGTATATGACTGCAGTGATAGATGTTAAGGACTGCTGTGATGGATGTATATGACTGCAGTGAGAGATGTTAAGGACTCTGCTGTGATGGATGTATATGACTGCAGTGATAGATGTTAAGGACTCTGCTGTGATGGATGTATATGACTGCAGTGATAGATGTTAAGGACTCTGCTGTGATGGATGTATATGACTGCAGTGATAGATGTTAAGGACTGCTGTGATGGATGTATATGACTGCAGTGATGAGCATAAAGGACTGCAGTTAGGAAGGGAAAGGATTTTGTGTGATGAGAGGTGCACAAAACTACAGTGTATATACTAGAGTCTAATGATAGATGTGCGGGTTTCTGCATTTGCAGATGAACAGGACTGCATGATAGATGTACAGATGTCTCTCTGTTGGAAGCTTCTGGTCAGTGAGGATTGTGTTTCTCCTCCCTGCTTGTTTTCATTTTGTTTCAGCGGCAGGAATGTTGCACATGCACACAGAAGCGGTGCATTGCAGCCTGGCCCATCATGCATATTTCATGGCGCAGGAGGGAGCGCAGAGCAACTCTCTCTCCCGCTCTCCATCTCTCTCTCTCTCTCTCCCTCTCTCTCTGTGGTCTTTGTGTGGGCGCGCTCAGTGTCTGAGGGCTCGCGGGGTTGTGGGCTGCGTGTGTTTGGCCAGCAAACAGTCTGGGTTTCGGTACGGGAAGTTTAATGCTGTCATTGCATGAACTGGCCCCTGGGGAGTGGGGTCGGCCATTTCGGCTCAAACCGAGGCTCTCTCTACCTCCCTCCCTCACTTTCATCCTGAATCGTGTGTCTGGGCATTTGAGGAGGGGTGGGGGAGCGGTGTCTCTCCGCTTGCGATTGTTCAGTCCGGTTCTACACATAGCGACACGGTTTAGCGCCAGTGTGTTGCAGTGAGGCGGGCCTAAGTGAGAGTGACAGTCTGTGCTCCGTCAGGGAGTCGGGACATTCCTGCTGGAGGGGGAGGGTGGGAGGGGTTCTGAGTGAGGCCTCTCGCCTGACGCTTACCGAGAAAACCGATCCCACTCAGTCTGATGCCATCACCAACTGTACAAACTGCCGTATTTGAAGCCAAGTTTGTGTGTCTGTTTGTGTGGACGAGCAATTAATGAGCTGTGTGTGCAGCAGTGATTGAGTTCGCTCAGAGTCCTTTGGATCGGATCTGCATGACCGTAATAAGATCAAGATGGTGGAACCTTGTTTGTTCTCTAGCTGAACGTTTACGAGCTTTTTTTGATTTTAATGTCTCTCTCTCTCTCTCTCTCCCTCCCCCTCTCTCCATCTGCCTCTTGCCTCCCCCTACGATGACAGCAAATGGTAATGAGCCTTCGTGTTTCGGAGCTCCAAGTACTGCTGGGATACGCGGGACGCAACAAGCACGGACGCAAACACGAGCTGCTGACCAAGGCCCTGCACCTGCTGAAGGCCGGCTGCAGCCCCGCCGTTCAGATGAAGATAAAGGAGCTGTACCGCCGCCGTTTCCCCACCAAGATGGTGTCCCCGGCGGAGCTGGCGCTGCCCAGCGTTCACTCCACCAGCGGCGGCCTGCCAGCCGGCCTCACCCAGCTGGGGTTCGACGGGCACGGCGCCCCCTCCCCCTTGCTGCCCGTCTCCCTGCTGGGGCCCAAACACGAGCTGGGCCTGCCGCACCTGCCCTCCGCCCTGCACCCCGTGCACCCCGACGTCAAGCTGCAGCGGCTGCCCTTCTACGACATGCTGGACGAGCTCATCAAGCCCACTAGCCTGGGTCAGTGTGCGTCCCTCAGTGTCCCTCAGTGTGTGTCCCTCTGCGTCCCTCAGTGTTCCTCAGTGTGCGTCCCTCTGCGTCCCTCAGTGTGCGTCCCTCTGCGTCCCTCAGTGCCCCTCAGTGTGCGTTCCTCAGTGTCCCTCAGTGTGCGTCCCTCTGCGCCCCTCAGTGTGCGTCCCTCTGCGTCCCTCAGTGTCCCTCAGTGTGCGTCCCTCTGCGTCCCTCAGTGTGCGTCCCTCAGTGCCCCTCAGTGAGCGTCCCTCTGCGCCCCTCAGTGTGCGTCCCTCAGTGTGCATCCCTCTGCGTCCCTCAGTGTGCGTCCCTCTGCATCCCTCAGCGTGCATCCCTCAGCGTGCGTCCCTCAGTGTGCATCCCTGTGCGTCCCTCTGTGTCCCTCAGTGTGCGTCCCTCAGTGTTCCTCAGTGTGCGTCCCTCTGCGTCCCTCAGTGTGCGTCCCTCAGTGTGCGTCCCTCTGCATCCCTCTGCGTCCCTCTGCGTCCCTCAGTGTGCGTCCCTCAGTGTTCCTCAGTGTGCGTCCCTCAGCGTGCGTCCCTCTGCATCCCTCAGTGTGCATCCCTCAGTGTGCGTCCCTCTGCGCCCCTCAGTGTGCGTCCCTCTGCGTCTCTCAGTGTGCGTCCCTCAGTGTTCCTCAGTGTGCATCCCTCAGCGTGCATCCCTCGGTGTGCGTCCCTCAGTCTCCTCTGCTGCAGCTAATGCTCTATAACACACCATTTACCTCAGTCTTAGCTTTAAATATACAGTAATTCTGGCTAAAATCATTACAGTGTTGAAATGTGTTCCTGCCGTCTGCTCCTTTTCTTGTTTGTCTGTGTCTATCTGGTCATAAGGTGCCGGTATATGCATCTGTATGTGGGTCAATGACAAATAAGCCTTTTAAAAATGTTTTTTGCATAAATCTTTAAAAATGTACTGAATACATTTCTTTGAATTTGGAAGAGTGTGTTTAAACAAGTCTTAATGGTTGCACAACATTTATAGGGTTTTAGTACAGTTTTAGACTGTATTTGCAATTTCACCAGCCAAAAAATGTCAGGTGGCCCAACCAAAAGTTTCTTGGAAAATAAAACACACTTCCCTCTTTTTTTTCGAAGTGATTTTTTTTTTTAGTAAATATACCTGAGAGTGTCTATTCTGTCTAAAACATTACTGTTTTGTAGTTGAGCTGGGTATTAAAAAAAGTAACTTATGGATTCTTTATTGTAGGGGGCGGGTATTTTGGTTTTCCAACATCAAACTTTAGATTTAAATGTGAATAAATTCTTTACAAATGTAAAAAGTATATTGTTGTATAGAATGATTATTTATATCGCAATTTCCAAACATTTGTTCACGTCAATCTCCCATTTCTTGGTTTAAATTAGTATTTTACCTGGTTGCACCACCTGATGATGCGGTTGCGCCGCCTGACATTTGCTACTAATTCCCAATTATTCAGGCATCTACTTGGACACCTATATAACCTTTTGACTTTGCTAGCTAGTTCATTCATTCATTTTTACCAAACAATAAATAGTTTTAGAATAAAATAACTTTTTCTTAGTTTTATATTGGTTGTACCACCTGTCATGTAAACTGAACAAGTCTAACTATGAAGAGAAAGTAGCTATTTTTTATCAATATTTGAGAGAGATTTACATACCTTTCACTCATCAGTAAAGGTCACTTGGGGTCCTTTTGATGATGCAATATCCTGTTTACTCATCTCTCTCTTCAATTTAAAATAAAAGTTGTATGAATGCGGCTGCACCGCCCTGACATTTCAGATATGCAGATTTCCGGACAAATTTGTTTTTAATATTCCAAACAATTTGAGAACAATTAAACTATTAAACTTTGTTTATTTGAAAGGTTTTCAAGATAAAATTATGCCCCCATATTAATATTATATTAATTCATATTTTAAATTACATATTTAATACATTTCACATAGTGTTAACTTGCTCGGACGGTTGCGCCACCTGACATTTTGAGGGTTTGAGATGGCAAAACATAAAATATATATCATTTTCATGATAAACTGGAAATATGTTCAAATTAAACAGGTTTTATAGAATAAAATGATGCTTATTGTGAATCATTTAAAATTATTTTAAACCAAAGTAGTCCGCTCGGACACAAAAATCTGCATGTCACGTCATTGACCCATGTATGTGCACAGTGTTTTCCAAATCAGTCATCGGCCATCTCATCAAATGGCAACTTCTCTACTTTTTTCTTGGATGAATTATATAATAATTAAATCTTTAGATAAGAGTCAGCTTCTGTGTTTATGCTAGCAAGTAATAGCTGGTTTTTGGCCTGTAATACCTGCTCGTGTCCAAGAGACTGTAAACACACACACAATAGGCTGCTCGCCTTGTGCATGGGCATAACCAACTGTAATAGGATGCAATGACATCAATGCACATAAAAGGCACGTTTTTAGCTTATCGGCCCATATTGTCGTGGTGTGGCGTCCGTTGTCCGGCGTCCGTCATCCGTCGTCCGGAACATTTTTTATCTTTTTTTTTTGGCCAGATGAATTTTTGTATAAATTTGTGATGACATACTACTAGACCATATCTCCAGACTAATTTCTCGGATTTTTGATTGAATCATTTTTGTCTGTTTTATGGGCCCTTGAAATTTTGGCCCCAATGTGAAAGATAGGACTGAGAAATTTTAAAAAAATCATCTCTCAAAAACTGAGTGATAAATTTTTTTCTAAATCAGGCAATCAACTTACCTTGGTACAGTCAATGTACCGTGTGAGCGCCATTTTGACTGAATCGACGGAAGTGGGTCTATTGGGGGCGCTGTACTTTATGAATATGCAAGATGGCCTGTGGAGGCCAAATGGTTGCAGATAGAGATTAAGTTTCTATTATCGACATAAAGGAAGTCATACATGACCTATATTTTGGCAATATTAAATTTGACCGCAGATGACTTTGAAAGGTCAAACTCGAGGTCAGGGAATATATTAACAATGTTAAAAGATATGACTTGAAATTTCAAAAAATTATTTCTCAAAAAACTGATAACTTTTTTCTAAATCTGGCAATCAACTCACCTTGATACTCTTTATGTACAGTTCGAGTGCCATTTTGATTGAATCGATGGAAGTGGGTCTAGTGGGGGCGCTGTACTTTAACATTGGGTCTTATGGAGAATGGGCCAAATCGCCTGTGGAAGCTAAATGGTTGCATATAGAGATTAAGTTTGTATTACTGACATATAGGAAGTAATATATGACCTATATTTTGGCTGTGTTAAAGTTGACCTCAGATGACCCTGAAAGGTCAAATTTGAGGTCAAGCAAAATGTTACTATTTTCAAAGGTTTCTAGGCTTGAAAATATTGAAGATTGGGAACATATGTGCATTGAACACTTATAGGAAGTCATGTATGAACTTTCATTAGGTGGCCTTGAACTTACCTTCTGCGACCTTCGAAGGTCAAACTTCACATGCTTGACCTTCGGCGACCTTCGAAGGTCAAACGTCACATAATGAAATTTCAATGACTTCTATCACCAAAACTATTACAGATGGAGCTTAGGTTTGTATTGCGGGCATATAGGAGGTCATGTATGAAGTTTCATTTGGTGACATTGAACTTGACCTTCGGTGACCTTGAATACCCAAACTTCACAGTGAAATTTCAATGCCTTATCAGCAAAATGGTTACAAATGGTTTTGGTTTGTATTGGAGATGTATAGGAAGTCATACATGAACTTTAGTTTGGTGGCGTTGAACTGACCTTCGGTGACCTTTAAAGGTCAAACTTCACATAGTGAAATTTCAATGACTTCTATCACCAAAACTATTACAGATGGAGCTTAGGTTTGTATTGTGGCCATATAGGAAGCCATGTGTGAAGTTTCATTGGGTCACCTTGAGCTTGACCTTCAGTGACCCTCAAAGGCCAAACTATACAGTGAAATTTCAATGACTTGTATCAGCAAAATCGTTACAGATTGAGTGTAGGTTTGTATTGGAGACGTATAGGAAGTCTTGTATGAACTTTCATTCGGTGACCTTCATATTGTCCTTCGAAGGTCTAACTTGACTTAGAGATAATTCAATGACCTCTGTCACTGAAAAGGTCACAGATGGAGCCTAGGTGTGTGTTACTGACATAGGAAGTTACTTATGAACTTTCATTTGGTGACATTCAGCTTGACTGTTGATGACATTTGAAGGTCAAACTTGACATAATACAATTACATGACTTGTATTGCCAAAACTGTCACAGATGGAGTCTAGGTTTGTATTCGAGACATACAGAAAGTCATATATGAACTTTCATTTGGTGACCTTCATATTGACCTTCAAAGGTGAAATGTGACCTAGTGAAAATTCAATGACTTGTATCACTAAAACGGTCACAGATGGAGCCTAGGTTTGTGTAACTGACATCTAGGAAGTCACATATGAACTTTCATTTGGTGACATTCAACTTGACTGTCAGTGACCTTTGAGGGTCAAACTCGACAGTGAAATTACAATGACTTGTATCACCGAAATGGTCACAGATTGAGCCGAGGTTTGTATAGAGACATTTAGCAAGTCATATATGAAGTCCATTTGCTGACCACAACGTGACCTTCTGTGACGTTCATAGTTCACAATTGACATATTGAGTACATATTGACATATAATAATTACTTGTATCACCAAAACTGCTTCAGAGCTGAGGATTGTATTACAGCAGGTCTTATAAATGTATGTGAACTTGTATTTAGTGACCTTGACATTGATTTTAATTGATTCAAATGTCAAACTTCACATGAAATTTTCATAACTTGTATCATCGCTGTAAGACTTAGACTGCTTGCCGGTAAGCTACAAGACCCTTGGTCCTGTTTTTTCCTTTTTTGACAATTCAATCCTGATTAGAAAACGTATGATCTTTTTCCAGTAAAGTGCTCCCTCATTGGGTGCTAAGTGGGTCTTTGCAAAATATCAGTTAATGCTGATGGCAAAATGGCTGTGGCTCAATGATGTTTGAGTACGGTACAGTAAAAATCATTCTAAATATAGCCTTAAAGCAGTCAGTTTCTCTCTATCGTTTCTTGATCATCATAGGCTACATTTTGGTCTTGATAGCTTACATTAACAAATTGTTTAATTGTTAGACAAATGAAAAGAAGAACCGGGTGACCATAATGAAACACTAAAAGGTGAGGAAACTGTCGGCCCTTTTTGCCTAACCGTAGGTTATTTGAAATAATCCTGTAGCAGTAACTATATGTGAAAATTGATTCAATTAATTCAACTGCTGTGATCATTCATGAGTCAACCTGAAAAGTACATGTTTTTCTGCAACATAAATATCTTCACCAAACTTCATTTCACCGGATGTTTGGTAGATTTTACTGGTCAAATTCATCTCTTTTGGACACATTGACCTGCAAGAAAAATTCTAGCGTGAATCCTGGTCAACTGTACTCAAAAAAATGTTTTTGAGAACAAACTTGTAGGCCTTATTTTGCCCTGGAAAATTGATTATACGTAGCATGAATCTTCTTTGGGTTGCGACATGTTAGCATCGTTTACGAACTCTGTGTAAAGCCAGACAATGGTCTCTCATGCAAAGTAGGCCCAGTATTTGTGAAACAGCCTATTTTTTTTATCTTCTGTTTCTCTCGATCTCACCCACATCAGGGCATCTGATTGACCGTTCATTAAATCTCAGGGTCCTGAGCTGCGGAGTTGGTCTGTGAGACATTTCCATGCATGATGTGCTGGTGCCTCCTACTTAATGGTGCCTAGTGGTTCCAGAAATTGGCTCTGAAAAGTTAAGCTCTCTCTGGTGCTAAAATAATACATTTGTATGACCCTCCTGCGCATTAATTAGGCTGGTGACTGCAGATTAGTCTGGTTTGTGTGAAGGGATGTTTTGTGCTTGTAGTTAAATTTAGGAAAATCCTGTCGCTTAATTTTCATCATTATTATGAAGAAAGGCAAAACCTGCAGAAGACGTGTGAGTTATGTATGCATATCTGGCTGTGTATATATTATCATACATTTGCATGTTAAGTCAGCTGGAAGATGGCAGGCAGCTCATTTATCTCCTCAGAAATAAAAATGCCTCCACAGAGGTGGCTGCAGTGGCCAGTAACTGAGTTTCTCACGACCGCTTTGCGCTCGGTGTTGAGGTCCAGTGCTCTGCTCTGCTTTGCCTTCCGCGTGCACCTTTGAAGCAGAGCTCGCCTGTAAGACTGGATTTGTTTGTAAAGACTGTGCTGTTCTTTCCCTGGTAGTTCTGATCATGGTCTCGTTGCCTGTTGGCTGTTTGATGGGGATCCAGTTTTAGCTGTGGTACTCCACCCCTGAGTGGTTTTCTTTGAGTTTTGGCATTCACCAAATAGTAAAACTTGTACAAATGAATATTCTCAAATGTTTGGTATCAGAATATTCAAATACTGATCTCACTCATGGATAAAAAAATATAATAATTACAAATAATTATTTTAACGTCATTAGAAAAATAAATGACCCAAAAAGTTAGTCTATGAAGATTCATATGTAAAGTAGCATTTTCCCAAAAAAAAAAAGTCTCCAGCAGTGATGCTGCTGATTCAGTGGTTAAGTCTGCATCAGGGCTCCTCAGTCTTGTCCAGAAAGAGCCGGTGTGGGTGCAGCTTTCATTCCAACCCAGCACTTACGCACCTGACACCACTAATCAACCTCTGAAGTCTTTGGTAAAGTTCTCCATTACTAGATTCAGGTGTGTTACTGCTTGGTTGGAATGAAAGCTGCACCCACACTGGCCTTCTCTGGATAAGATTGAAGACCACTGATCTACATAGATCTTATTGTCAGATGCGTCAAAACCCGATTTCTGTTATTGTCCCTGTAAACTCAGGGCTGCTTTACCTGTGCCTGAAAACAGTGTGCTTTCAGTGCAGATAGAAGTAATTGCAAGAGAGAACTGCAAAATAAAGTAACTCGGGCTGAAGAATTTTGGAAAATAATTGAATTGCAATTTTCCTGACCAGTATTGCAGTAGTTATTTAATATGCAATTTTTTAGAAAGTCCTTTCCTTTTATATTGTCTATACATAATTTAATATAAATCATTCTGCTGTATATCCAACCCGACATTTGACACTATTAACATATTAACTAGGTTTATGCTTGGATGTGAAATTGAAATGATATAAACTGACATGTCACCAATATATGAATTGGTATTAAAGCGCCTCTTTATTCAGCTTTAGAACTACAAGAAAATAAACTTCACAGTAAATTTCTGGCAACTTCAGGCTTTGATGACATGCAACATACTGTCTTCGCTACTCACTGAAAACAAAAATTGTTACTGTGTACCATGCCGTACATTCTTTAAAAACTTGTTATTGAACAAACCAGTCCAAACCTTCCTCAATTAAGTATTTTAAGTGTATTTTTCTGCACATTTTTCTGTGACTGTGCAAATCAGCAGATTGCTGCTAAAAAAAAAAGACCCACTGCGCCACTCCACAGCTATTTGTATAAATGTGCACCCAAAGAGTGAGAGATGCCCTGCGTGATCATGGGGCTGTGAATACATTTCCTGCCCCACTATGAGATGCACCCAGCAAAGACGAGACATTCACTGTTCTGCTTCATTTTTTCTGAATGAATGAAAACTGTAGGCACATGTAAGAAGTGAACATCGCTATTCGCCGCTTCTGTATTTGCCTGGCACTGAGCAGGGCAGTTTTACTGAGCTCCAAGCTTTGTACTGGAAAAGCAGACAAATTCAGCTCCATATATGTAATGAGGAATTGTATCTCTGCAGCTGCAGTGGACGCTAATGAAGGCTCATTACTCATAGTTTAGAGATGACCCTTATGCATATGATAATGGGGAGACTGTAATGAAAGACCGTAATTAATCGTAATGGGGCCTCTTATGTGCTTCCCCCACACACATCTAGTTAAGCCTGGAGGCTCCTGTCCCCATCCAGCTCATATTTAGCCACTACCTGCTGGGGGGGGGTCTTAACTGGAGTCAGGTTAGCTGCTCGTTTACTAGCCTGCATAGGTGTACCGGTGAGGACTCACCTCAGATGAAACCTCCTGAATTTCCAGTGACCTACAAATTTGAGCCGATCGTGTGGTTTTGGCGTGTGGCGAGCTCATTGTTTCTGAGTGGCTTGTCTGAGTGCGTTGCCTGGCGACAGTAGCTCCTCCCACACAGGGCCTCTCGGGCTGAGTGTAGCTACAGGTCTCTGGTGCTCTGGCTGAAGCGTCTCTGTTCTCACACGGAGGGCATGGCATCTCTGCTCTTAGACGGAGCGCATTGTGTCTCTGCTCTTACACGGAGCGCATGGTGTCTCTGCTCTTACACGGAGGTGTCGCATGGCATGGTGTCTCTGCTCTTACACGGAGGGCATGGTGTCTCTGCTCTTACACGGAGCGCATGGTGTCTCTGTTTTATGGTGTGGTGTCTCTGCTCTTACACTGAGCGCATGGTGTTTCTGCTCTTACACAGACCGCATGGTGTCTCTGCTCTTACACGGAGCACATGGTGTCTCTGCTCTTACACAGAGCGCATGGTGTCTCTGCTCTTACACTGAGTGCATGGTGTCTCTGCTCTCACACGGAGGGCATGGCGTCTCTGCTCTTACACGGAGCGCATTGTGTCTCTGCTCTTACACGGAGCACATGGTGTCTCTGCTCTTACACGGATGGTGTCTCACATGGTGCATGGTGTCTCTGCTCTTACACGGAGCGCATGGTGTCTCTGCTCTTACACGGAGCGCATTGTGTCTCTGCTCTTACACGGAGCACATGGTGTCTCTGCTCTTACACGGAGCACATGGTGTCTCTGCTCTTACACGGAGCACATGGTGTCTCTGCTCTTACACGGAGCGCATGGTGTCTCTGCTCTTACACAGAGCACATGGTGTCTCTGCTCTTTCAGAGAGCACGGCGCCCTGCTTACATCGAGCACATGGCATCTCTGCTCTTACACAGGCGCATTGTGTCTCTGCTCTCTACACAGAGCGCATGGTGTCTCTGCTCTTACACTGAGTGCTGCTCTGCACAGAGGGCATGGTGTCTCTGCTCTGCTCTTACACAGAGCGTGTCTCTGCTCTTACACAGAGCGCATGGTGTCTCTGCTCTTACACAGAGCGCATGGTGTCTCTGCTCTTACACTGAGTGCATGGTGTCTCTGCTCTCACACGGAGGGCATGGCGTCTCTGCTCTCTGCTCTTTACACAGAGAGGTGTCTCTGCATTGTGTGCTCTGTCTCTGCTCTCACACGGATGGCACACAGAGCGCATGTCTGCTCTTACACGAGCACATGGCGCTCTTCTTACACAGAGCTCATGGTGTCTCTGCTCTTACACAGGTGTCTGCTGAGTGCTGGTGTCTCTGTCTTCACACAGAGCGCATGGTGTCTCTGCTCTTACACAGAGCGCATTGTGTCTCTGCTCTTACACGGAGCACATGGCGTCTCTGCTCTTACACGGAGCACATGGCGTCTCTGCTCTTACACAGAGCGCATGTGTCTCTGCTCTTACACAGAGCGCATGGTGTCTCTGCTCTCACACGGAGGGCATGGTGTCTCTGCTCTTACACGGAGAGTGCATGGTGTCATTGTGTTGTGTTCTCTGCTCTACACATAGCACATTGTGTCTCTGCTCTTACACAGAGCGCATGGTGTCTCTGCTCTTACACTGAGTGCATGGTGTCTCTGCTCTCACACGGAGGGCATGGTGCACATGTGTCTGCTCTTACACGGAGCACATGGCGTCTCTGCTCTTACACTGAGTGCATGGTGTCTCTGCTCTCACACGGAGGGCATGGTGTCTCTGCTCTTACACGGAGCGCATTGTGTCTCTGCTCTAACACGGAGCACATGGCGTCTCTGCTCTTACACAGAGCACATGGTGTCTCTGCTCTTACACAGAGCGCATGGTGTCTCTGCTCTCACACGGAGGGCATGGTGTCTCTGCTCTTACACGGAGCGCATTGTGTCTCTGCTCTTACACGGAGCACATGGCGTCTCTGCTCTTACACAGAGCGCATTGTGTCTCTGCTCTTACACAGAGCGCATGGTGTCTCTGCTCTTACACAGAGTGCATGGTGTCTCTGCTCTTACACGGAGGGCATGGTGTCTCTGCTCTTCACACGAGGGCATGGTGTCTCTGCTCTCTACACGGAGTGCATGGTGCATGGTGTCTCTGCTCTTACACACAGAGCATTGTGTCTCTGCTCTTACACAGAGCGCATGGTGTCTCTGTGCATACACATAGAGTGCATGGTGTCTCTGCTCTGAGGGCATGGTGTCTCTGCTCTTACACAGAGCGCATTGTGTCTCTGCTCTTACACACGGAGCATGGTGTCTCTGCTCATGGCATGGTGTCTCTGCTCTCACACACAGAGCTCTCTGCTCTTACACAGATGGTGTCTCTGCTCTATGGTGTCTCTGAGCGCATGGTGTCTCTGCTCTTACACTGAGTGCATGGTGTCTCTGCTCTCACACGGAGGGCATGGTGTCTCTGCTCTTACACGGAGCGCATTGTGTCTCTGCTCTAACACGGAGCACATGGCGTCTCTGCTCTTACACAGAGCGCATGGTGTCTCTGCTCTTACACGGAGTGCATGGTGTCTCTGCTCTTACACAGAGCGCATGGTGTCTCTGCTCTTACACAGAGCGCATGGTGTCTCTGCTCTCACACGGAGGGCATGGTGTCTCTGCTCTTACACGGAGCGCATTGTGTCTCTGCTCTTACATGGAGCACATGGCGTCTCTGCTCTTACACAGAGCGCATGGTGTCTCTGCTCTTACACTGAGTGCATGGTGTCTCTGCTCTTACACTGAGTGCATGGTGTCTCTGCTCTCTACACGGAGTGCATGGTGTCTCTGCTCTTACACAGAGCGCATGGTGTCTCTGCTCTTACACAGAGCACATGGTGTCTCTGCTCTTACACAGAGCGCATGGTGTCTCTGCTCTTACACAGAGCGCATGGTGTCTCTGCTCTTACACAGAGTGCATGGTGTCTCTGCTCTTACACAGAGCGCATGGTGTCTCTGCTCTTACACAGAGCACATGGTGTCTCTGCTCTTACACAGAGCACATGGTGTCTCTGCTCTTACACAGAGCACATGGTGTCTCTGCTCTTACACTGAGCGCATGGTGTCTCTGCTCTTACACTGAGCGCATGGTGTCTCTGCTCTTACACAGAGCGCATGGTGTCTCTGCTCTTACACAGAGCGCATAGTTTCTCTGCTCTTACACAGAGCGCGTGGTGTCTCTGCTCTCACAGGGTTACTTCAATACTTCTTTCACCATTAGCTTTACCTGATGAGTCAGGAGCCAGAATTATAATGAATGTCATTAGCACAGATGACTGGGAAACTCTCATATCCAGTCGTAGGCGGCTCAGTCGCCAGTCAGCTCCCACTCTCCTGTGCGGGCGGCTTGCTCCTGGGCATATTAACCGCATCTGTTACGCTCCCTCCCTCCCTGTTAACATTAATAGCTCCTGACTGGCTTCATTAAGCGCTGTTCTGAGTACGATGCGCAAGGTGTTTGTGCTCAGTGCGCTCTTTTATCCTCCATTATTAATCATGACTCTTAGTCTGCTGGGTTGATGCGAAGCTCAGCGTGTATGTTACCCATGTTCACAGACTACGCACCAGGCAACACAATCGTGAGCATAACCGATCTACAAATCAGTTTGACGACGAGCTTTTTCTTGGAAGGGCTTTGCCAGCATTCTTAAGTTAATGTTCTTGACCTCAATTACTTTGAGTTTTGGGAGTCACTGTGAAGTCTGTAATTTGAATATTCCCTTGAGAAACTTTTAATCACATTTTTGATTGTACTCCTGAAGGGGTTAAATGCATTTTGGAGACTCATCTCTGAAGTCCGTCATGATACACTTGTTCTTCAAATGTCTGAAACTGTCTTTGGATTTTCTTGTCCATGATTGCTGTTCAGACCATCTTGTGTTTTTTTGTTTTTTTCTTTGCCACTGCAGTAGTATCGACCTTGACCAAGGTCTGCTGAGACGACTCAAGTCTGATTCTAGAACAATATGATTCCAATTCGAGGCCAAGGTCATTATATTGTATTTGTGAAAACATAAATACGCTGTGACCTTCAAAGTGCTACTGAAAGCATTTCTGTGTGTGTGAAACCGCTGATCCTCATACCAAATCAGATCCAGGCCATTTTCTGTTTGGGGAATCTGGTGATTTTCTGTTCTCTACTTCCCTGTGCATTGCGAGGTGAACAGGTCGGCTCATTCTTATTTTGATATAATGCATAATAACGACACGCATTCTCATGCTGCAGGTCATATATTCAAGCAAAGGAAATGTCTTTCTGCCTGGCTACGGAAGGTCTTTAGGTCCAGAAAACCATAAAGAACATTCCTCGCTTGAACCGTGACCCAGATGTGCTCTGAAGACTGAAGCTGTATCCAGTGCTGTTGCCCCAGTTTCCTCAAGCCACATAAATTTGTGTAAATATTTTGGCTCACATGATGGGCAGTACCAGTGGAGTTTCATGATTCTGAGGTCCTAAAATAAGTAAAATTCATGACATGATGTTGGTGCACACGAGAGATTGAAGGATATTATTTTGTGTTGGATGCCTTTGTGAGTACAGTTCTGAAACATAAACTCCTCATGCTCTCTGTGAGCCCTCATACAGAACCTTCCTGAATTCATAAGCTTTATTGCATGGGCACCCTGAGGGGGGTGGACTAGGATGGCCGCCCTCTCCACAGAGGAGCACCGGGCAGTATTTAGCTTGAGTAGATGTGATTTGGAGGCATGTTGTGGAGCGGCTTAGATCAGGTGTAATTAAGGGCCTGAGATGAATGGAGTGGGTGTGCAGGGCTGCATTACTGCCCACCCTCTGTTATGAGCTCATTCAGGGGGGGTCATTTTTTGGCTCTAGACTGTAGAACTGCAGGAGGCTGCATGGAGACCGTGAGCCCTGTTCCCTGTATCTCGCCACACGCGCGCACGCGCTGAGCTGAAAACATACAGACAGGTGACAAATTCACAGAAAAATTGGCACAAACAGTCTTGGGTTCCACAAGCGGCCAGATAAGCTTCGGCGTGCCTTGGCATGGAGTCTACAGGTGTGAAACTGTACTGGCGGGACGGAGTACCTGTCTTCCAAAAGATATTCCCTCATTTAGTGCTTTGATTATGCTGATGGAGAGCACTGTTGAAATCTGCCATATTACTGCACTGAGTTTGAGATCTGTTGACTGTGAGGGCGCTTGCATTTGCTTTGTTTTCGTTTTCATGCTCATAAAACCATTCAGTGACCCCTTGTGCCCTGGGGGTCTGGGCCATTTCTGTCCTGGAAGAGACCCCTCCCATTATGGTGGGAGCTTCATCATAGGATATAAAGAATTAATCTGCACTGATTCTCAGTCACCCTTTCTCCTCTGAGGGGACGTGTGGAGCCAAACCATGCCAGGGAAATGCACTAAAGCATGTTCATTTGTAATGTTTTCCCATGCATTTATTCAGATCTTTTCCTTTAATTTGTCACCCACCTGTGTACGCATACACACCAGCACAGTAAGCTGAATTTAAGCACTCACTCCCAATTCGGATTATGGATCATTATGGAAAATGCATGTTAAAATCCAGAAGAAGTGATTTGTAAAGTCCACTCACCCTGTGTCATTTTGAAAAAATTACAATCACACATTACTTGATGCTTTAACCTGTGAAGTCCTTGTTTACTGAAAATATATGTCATTTCAAGTCTGATGACTGCAACACGTTTCAAAAGCGTTGGCAGAGGGGCAGTTCAGGTCCAATCAGGATGACGAGTTGCAGTAATAAGATGTGAAGTGGATTATGTTACACAGGTGAGATGACCATGCTGTCATCTAACAGAAGCTTCCAGAAATGGCCTCGTCTGTGAGGCTCGCCAATTTTTCAACAGATATTTTTGCTCATAATCCATCCCTCTGAGGACAATGTTTTCCAAAGACAAATCAGTAGGATTTGTGCATATATATTATATAAAATATATATATATATATATATATATATATATATATATATATGTACACTGCCCTCCATAATTATTGGCACCCCTGGTTAAGATGTGTTCTTTAGCTTCTAATAAATTCAGTTTTTTTCTGAATAATATAGGACCACAATGAAAAAAGAGGAAAATCCAACCTTTAATTCAAGTGCATTTATTCAGTGGGAAAAAAATCCCGCATTAAGAAATAATTGTTCTACATCAAATCATGTGTGCAACAATTATTAGCACCCCTGATGTTAATACTTTGTACAACCCCCTTTAGCCAACAAAACAGCACCTAATCTTCTCCCATAATGTTTCACAAGATGGGAGAATACAGAAAGAGGGATCTTCGACCATTCCTCTTTGCACAATCTCTAAATCATCCAGCGACCTGGGTCCTCTCCTCTGCACTCTCCTCTTCAGCTCACTCCACAGGTTTTCAATGGGGTTGAGGTCTGGAGACTGAGATGACCATGGGAGGAGCTTGATTCTGTGTCTGGTGAACCATTTCTGTGTAGATTTGGCCACATGTTTAGGGTCATTATCTTGCTGAAAGACGCAGTGACGACCCATCTTCAGCTTTTCGGGCAGAGGCCACCAGATTTTGATTTAAAATGTCCTGGTATTTCAAAGCGTTAAGTGATGCCATGCACCCCAACAAGGTTCCCAGGGCCTCTGGAAGAGAAACAGGCCCACAGCATCACCGATCCTCCCCCATACTTCACAGTGGGCATGAGGTGCTTTTCATGTACTCATCTTTTGTGTTCCTCCAGACCCACTTAGAGTGTTTGTTGCCAAAAAGCTCGATCTTGGTCTCATCTGACCAAAGCACACGGTCCCAGTTGAAGTCCCAGTACTGCTTAGCGAACTCCAGACGTTTGTGTTTATGATTGTGAGTGAGAAAAGGTTTTTTCCGTCCATGCCTCCCAAACAGCTTGTTGGCATGTAGATAGCGCCTGATGGTTGTTTTGGAGACTTTGTGACCCCAAGATGCTACCATTTGTTGCAATTCTTTAACAGTGAGCTTTGGAGAACTTTTTATTTCTCTTACCATCCTCCTCACTGTGCGTGGTGGCAAAATAACCTTGCGTCTTCATCCAGGCTTGTTTACCACTGTTCCAGTTGTTTTAAACTTCTTAATGATTCCTCTGACGGTAGATATGGGCAGGTGCAGGCGAGTGGCTATTTTCTTGTAGCCATTGCCTGACTTGTGAAGGTCGACACACATCTGCCTTACTTGAATTGTGTGTTCCTTTGTCTTTCCCATGTTGAAGAGTGGATAAGAGAAATGGCCTCTGTGTCACCTCATATTTATACCCCAGGGAAACAGGAAGTGATAAATTACTAATTAAATGTTCCTAGATACTCTGATCAACTTTGTAAACTACTGTAGAAATGACAGAAATACTTCAATTACATTTATTTCCTAGGAATTGTTAGGGGTGCCAATAATTGTGGAACAGGTGATTTTATGAAAAATAATTATTTCTTAGTCAGGATTTTTTTTTTTTCCTTTAAAATTCACTTGAGTTGAAGGTTACATTTTTCTACAATTTTCAGTGTGAGTATGCTTCTGCAATAAAAATTAAATTTATTTTAAGGCTTTTAACACATCGTAACCAGGGGTGCCAATAATTATGGAGGGCGCTGTATATATTTGTATGAAGACTTCAGACGCAAAACCCTGTAAACGCCATTTATATGAAAATTGAGTTAAATGCGGTTTTGACAAGCTTTCAGTGTGTGTGTGCCAATAATAAAATCAAGTTTGGGCGAAACCCCGTAAATTCCATAGTAAAATCCTTCAGCAACTTCAGCTGACACCTGACACCACATTTAACACCAGGTAAAAATCTTCATTTTACAACAAAAGAGGTCAGGTGGACTTACTGGGTTTTGCATCTGAACTCTTCATATATATATATATATATATATATATATATATTTAAAGATGCAAAGGTCATTCCACATGAACTCAGCTGGTGGTCCCTCAATGACTAACTCGGATTTGGCTCAAGAAAATTTTGTTGGAGTATCTCTATATGCATAACGAACACAAGCTAAATTTTTGGCTTAAATTCTCAAGGGTTTCTGAGTCATGCCTTCTAAAAAATGGGTGGCGCGCCAACTCTTTTGTACTCAGGAATGTTAATGTTAATTTATAGGGGGTTTTGGAGGCCAATATCTTGGATATAAATCAGAGTTTGGGGCTGAAAATTGCTACCCAGGGTCCAGGCTGTCAGAATCTGGCCTCGGAGTCGGTCCATCTTTTCTTATTTTTGACTTATTATCCTCTGAAATATGAATCTTTTCATGGGCGCAAATAAAAAATTCGATTTTCAAGGGTGCCTTGTTGGTGAAGGGTCGCTGACAGCGGGATCATGATGCTGGAATCATTTTAAAAATGGGTTTCAGCTAAAAATGGACCTTTGTGGTCAGTGATTGGCTGGCAAATTCATCATGTGAGCAAATACCCATGGTAACAAAGCTTTTTCTGCATGATTTTGTACATGCCTTTATTGTTGCCCCCGGATGAAGTCGGGCGGCTACTATGGATTCATGCTTGTTGTCTCTGCCGCCGCATCCGCGTCTGTACACACTTCCTTGTGGACGCTCGACAAGCTGTAATTTTTGACCGGTTACTGTCATATTTGATAATATGGACATGTGTTGTACTTCACTTATGACACCAATCGATTTTGGTTGCCACGGCGACAGTATTGACAGAATAATGCGCAAATTTGTGCTAAAACATAAAGATTTCCTTGTGGACGCAGTACAGGTTGCAATTTTTGACCGAATACTGTCATATTTAGTATGGACATGTGTTATACTTCACTTATGACACCTGTCGATTTTGGTTACCATGGCGACAGTATTGGTCCAATAATGCACAAATTTCTGCTGAAACATAGAGATTTCCTTGTGGACGCAGTACAGGCTGGAGAAGTGGCCTTTTGGGGGCGACGCCCATGCGGTCATGGGCGACCGGACTGTCTTGTTTGTTCAGAATTTCAACTTGTTTTTTCATTTCCTTTACTGTTAATTTTTTTTTTTTTTCAATTGTTGGCCATTTCTTCGATTAAGCTCCCAACAGTTCACTTCATAAGCCACAGTGGCAGTGAGAAAGTGAGCCTTCTGACAGCACAAGAGCTCATATAAACGATGGCAGCTTCTTCTGAATGAGGGTAGTGTCTTGAGGGGCTGTCTAATGAAGCCTGGCACTTCAGGTGCTGAGCTGAAGCACATTATGGTGAGGAATCCCACCCTGAAGATATTCTTACAGACGTGACAAATACACCTTCTTACGATGAGAACAGATCTGCTTCTTCACCGCGGACACAAAACTTTTCTATCCTCAGGTTTTACGTTTGAGGAAACCAGATTTTCTGCAGTGTGTCGGTTTGTGGAATTCCTCATCCAAGGGAAGTCCAATTTTGCGCTTGTCAGAAGCCATGCTGCTGCTTGAATGAGATCACTGATCTGATGTGATTTCCTTTGTTTTTACCAGCGATGATGCAAAATCATGCAATACATGCAAGTTTTGGAAATGATGCACTTCCTGTCTCTTGGAAACTGGATATGATGCAATACCTCGAATGTGGAATTCCATAGAAGGAATGCAGCACCAGATGAGCTCAGGAAGTGATGCAGCTAACGTTTATGAATCAGGCCGTAAATTGTGTAATTTTAAAGAAAAGTTGATTTGGCGGCTGAAAACATGACAAAATCCTGTTTTCTGAAACTTCTACTTTTTCACGAGGTGAATGAGTGATATTTGGTTTGCTGACTATCTATGTAAGCTTTAAGCCTGTAATGTGCAGCTGATATGCAAAAAAAAAAAAAAAAAAAATCCCAGATGGGATTGGGTGTGATTGCGCCAGTTTTTCAAGAATTAATTTAGCAGTGGCGGAGATGAGAAAACTAGGTGTAATTTTGATCAAATAAAGATAAGGAATGCACAATTATGTCGAGAAAGTTTCATTACCTTGGCCATTTGCTGAATGATGACCTTCGTTGGCAAAAATGTCCCCTTTTTTCAGGTGGAACCCTTGTTAGAGGTTCTCATCTCCCAGGTAAATGCTTGAGGATAGTCAGTCTGTCAAACAGACCTGTCCACTAATAAAGTTCAGCATCATTATCCCTCTGTCAGTGACCCTGAGCTGACTGGTGACCGTGAAAATCACATTTTTTATTTCTGCCCATGAAAAGATAAATATTTCAGAAATTATGAACTCAAAAATGAGAAAAGACAGACCAATTATGATGACAGATCCTGAAAGCCTGGGCCCACATTGCTCAGTAACAATAGCTAGCCTCAAACTCTTGATTTGTTTCCAAGATATTGACCTCCAAAACCCCTCTATAAATTAAATACTGTAATTTGCGAGTGCAAAAAATGGGTCTGGCACATGATTTTGGGGGCCACATCTCAGAAATTGGAGTGTTATTGTCCAAGATTCCTGAACTTTTTGGGTGAGTTCATATGGAATGACCCGCGAGGAGTCTGGTCGAATCTCGGCATAAAGAGCGAGACCAAAAATCACTATTGGGGTCTTTGATCCCTCAAATGTCTCGATCTGAAGAACTGTCATGAAACTGTAATGGACATCAGGACATGGGCTCTGAAATGCTGTGGTAAACTTTCAGCATTCAACTACATTTGCCACTGCATCCACCGATGCAAGTTTAAGCTTTACTGTGTAAAGCTGAAGCCATATATCAACACTATCTGCTGAATTCGGTGGGCTAAACGTCATCTAAGAAGTACAGTGGCACAGGCGTAAGTATGTTTGGTGGTTTGACGAGTCAACTTCTTAGGTGGTTTTTGGCTAAAATTGCCATTATGTTCTCTAGACCGAAGACAACATGGACAACCAAAGCTGTTACCTATGTCAGGTTCAAAAGCCAGTCTGTCATACTGCGGTAGTATATCAGTGCATATGGCATGGTTAACTTGTACATTTGTGAGGGCACCATTTATACAAAAAAAATGAAAAGAGTTTGGTGCAGCATATTTTATCATCTTGACCTTGTCTTTTCTAGGGATGTCCCTTCATTTTCCAGCACGAGTACACCAGACCATATTCTACATGGTTTACAAATGCATAGCTGTGTATCCAGGGAGCAGGTGCTAGATTGGTCTGTCCTCAGGCCTGATCTCTCCCTGATTAAGAATGTATGGGGCAGTGTAAGGCAGAATATAAAGACGAGCCCATACAGCTGAAGACCTGCATCATGAAAAAAATGGGGGAAAATACTAGACCTGACCAGCTGGTGTCTGCAGTGGCCCAAAGGTTTTGTTTAATTTTGTTTAATTGTCACACAGTGACACCACACAGTGGTAAATGGTATATTGTGCCCACTTTTTGTTCACTGTTGCAAGTCATCACATTGTATATTTTCAATAAGAAATTAAATGTATGTCTTAGAACATCAAATGTGTTATTCTGTTATCAGTATTGTGGAGGGTGAATAGGGTGAATTTTTACATCGGTCCTGTTTGATTTTGCTTGCATTTTCCTTGATGTGCTAACTTACCTCTGAATTTGAGTTGTAAATGCTCTTGCATATCCATATACACGCACTTACCCGAATACTTTGGAGCACTCTGCAAATGAAATGTTCTGCGCAACATGTATACACACATTCACTCAAAAATAGACTGATACACTCGCACACTCACAATGCACAGCGCACACAGTTATGCACATACAGCAGTTTTCAGTCGGCTCACTAATCTGTGCTGTTGCTGTGCACCCAGCCGTAAGAGCCAATCAGATGTGAGGCTTGTGCTGCTATATTTAGCCTCAAAGCTCAGGAGGAGGAACAGCCTTTTATTTTTTATTTATTTATATTCTTGCACTGATGACTCTGGTAAATGATCTTGCTAATTATGTGTTCCAAATGCATCCTTCAGGTTTAATTGTACTCCAGGTGATTGATCCAAACCTCGAGAGAGAGAGAGAGAGAGAGAGAGAGAGAGAGAGAGAGAGAGAGAGAGAGAGAGAGAGAGAGAGAGAGAGAGAGAGAGAGAGAGAGAGAGAGAGAGAGAGAGAGAGAGAGAGAGAGAGAGAGAGCTCCCTGTGTTTTCCTGTTGGTGGTTTCTGTGTTGAAATGCCAGTTGAGCTTTGATCGGTTTGGGCCCCCTGCACACTTTTGTTTTTAAACGAAAAGCAGCTCCTCCACGGCTCCACGACAGGCATGCTGGCAGTTCCTCATATCTTCAGAGCATCGGTGTTTTGGGAGCCACACTGCACAATTAATAGTCAGCCAACGCCACAGTGTGTGCGGTGAGAGCGTGTCGATCGGTGTGAGAGAGTGTCGATCGGTGTGATTGCGGTTTACGATTACAGTGGTGCATTGTGGGCCGACAGGGATTCCAGCGAGTGTACTGCCTTCTGAGTCCCGTCTGGAGGAGATTTCGCTCGGTGAGGAGATAGGATTGGGTAATCCCCGGCTATTTCTGGTGTCGGCCTCAGCTTTGCTGCTGAGCAGAGAGTTGGGAGCTGCATTGTTCAGTGGGAGCGTGTTTTTGGTGCCCCTCCTCATCTCTCCCTTCACAAGCACAGGATCAACACTTTCAATAACGACAGATCATCTCCTGTTCAAATAAGCAGTGACCAGGCAGTTACCCTGTCGTAACAAGATTGCCATGTTAACTGGAGGTCTTAGGAACAGCTCCTGAGGTTTTAAAATGTTGTGGAGGTGTGTGTGTGTCCGGTGGGGCCTATTTTTAGGGCATGATGCCGTGCCTCTGACAGGTGGTCCATCACAGAAGCCGAGCGGGAGGTGAGCTGAACGTAAGGGAGACAAATTCTTTGGTGTGACGGCTGATTATCTCCACCACTTTTGGTCTCTCTGGAGCTGCATAAATCAGATTTTTCTAGAAGAGGCGATACACAGTGAGGCCTGTGCCTACTGCCCTGTCTTGACCATGTGACCCTTGTCCATCTTGAGAATGTTACTAGAGACGGGTCAGTTGCTAGCATTAGCCTTAATGGTCATAGAAATTAATGTTAGCAAACCCAGCAAATATTGCACTCATTGTGAATGTCTGCGCTGTGGATTGTGGGTAATAATGCTCCAGAGGGGCGCTCAGCCCATTACTGTCTAGATTGGAAGTCAATTATGAACATTATTCAGCGAGTCAAACCCTGATAAGAACAATTATGAAACTTTCACTTCTGATGTTTTCTATTATCTTGCTAAAAAGGCTGTTTTGTCAGAATCCATTTTTTGCGCTTAAATAGGCCCACAACAAACGGGATTTTGTTACACCGTCACCATTGGATCCACTCCTTCATGACACATTTCATGTCATGGAAAGGAGGTGGTTGCTATTAGTAAAGGGTCACTCACTTCTGCTGTCCTCCATTTTGTCTGTGAGCTGCGCAGGGGAATCGTGTGTTCTGTCGCCCTGTGTGAGCTGCGCAGTCGTGTGTTCTGTCGCCCTGGTGAGCTCGTGGGAATGTTCTGTCGCCCTGTGAGAGCGCAGGGGGAGTCGTGTGTTCTGTCACCCTGTGAGAGCTGCTTGGGGAGTCGTGTGTTCTGTCGCCCTGTGTGAGCTGCGCAGGGGAGTCGTGTGTTCTGTCGCCCTGTGTGAGCTGCGCAGGGGAGTCGTGTGTTCTGTCGCCCTGTGTGAGCTGCGCAGGGGAGTCGTGTGTTCTGTCGCCCTGTGAGAGCTGCGCAGGGGAGTCGTGTGTTCTGTCGCCCTGTGTGAGCTGCGCAGGGGAGTCGTGTGTTCTGTCGCCCTGTGTGAGCTGCGCAGGGGAGTCGTGTGTTCTGTCGCCCTGTGTGAGCTGCGCGAGGGGGGAGTCGTGTGTTCTGTCGCCTGTGTGAGCTGCGCGCAGGGGGAGTCGTGTGTTCTGTCGCCCTGTGTGAGCTGCGCCTGAGGGGAGTCGTGTGTTCTGTCGCCCTGTGAGCTCGCGGGGGAGTCGTGTGTTCTGTCGCCCTGTGTGAGCTGTGAGGGGGAGTCGTGTGTTCTGTCGCCCTGTGTGAGCTGCGGGGGGAGTCGTGGTGTTCTGTCGCCCTGTGTGAGCTGCGCAGGGAGTCGTGTGTTCTGTCGCCCTGTGTGAGAGCTGCTTGGGGGAGTCGTGTGTTCTGTCGCCTGTGTGAGCTGCAGTCGGGAGTCGTGTGTTCTGTCGCCCTGTGTGAGCTGCCAAAGGGGAGTCGTGTGTTCTGTCGCCCTGTGAGAGCTCGCGGGGGGAGTCTTGTGTTCTGTCGCCCTGTGAGAGCTGCGAGGGGAGTCGTGGTGTTCTGTCGCCCTGTGAGAGCTGAGCTGCAGGGAGTCGTGTGTTCTGTCGCCTGTGAGAGCTGCGCAGGGGAATCGCGTGTGTTCTGTCGCCCTGTGTGAGCTGCGCAGGGGAATCGTGTGTTCTGTCGCCCTGTGAGAGCTGCGAGGGGAGTCGTGTTTCTGTCGCCTGTGTGAGCTGCGCAGGGGAATCGTGTGTTCTGTCGCCCTGTGTGAGCTGTGTGGAGTCGTGATTCTGTCGCCCTGTGTGAGCTGTGCAGGGGAGTCGTGGTGTTCTGTCGCCCTGTGTGAGCTGTGCAGGGGAGTCGTGTGTTCTGTCGCCCTGTGTGAGCTGCAGGGGAGTCGTGTGTTCTGTCGCCTGTGTGAGCTGCACAGGGGGAGTCGTGTGTTCTGTCGCCCTGTGAGAGCTGCACAGGGGAGTCGTGTGTTCTGTCGCCCTGTGTGAGCTGGCGCAGGGGGAGTCGTGTGTTCTGTCGCCCTGTGTGAGCTGGGGGGAGTCGTGGTGTTCTGTCGCCCTGTGAGAGCTGCGCAGGGGAGTCGTGTGTTCTGTCGCCCTGTGTGAGCTGCGCAGGGGAGTCGTGTGTTCTGTCGCCCTGTGTGAGCTGCGCAGGGGGAGTCGTGTGTTCTGTCGCCCTGTGAGAGCTGCGCGGGGGTCGTGTGTTCTGTCGCCCTGTGTGAGCTGCGCAGGGGAGTCGTGTGTTCTGTCGCCCTGTGTGAGCTGCGCAGGGGAGTCGTGTGTTCTGTCGCCCTGTGTGAGCTGCGCAGGGGAGTCGTGTGTTCTGTCGCCCTGTGTGAGCTGCGCAGGGGAGTCGTGTGTTCTGTCGCCCTGTGAGAGCTCGGGGAGTCGTGTGTTCTGTCGCCTGTGAGAGCTGGAGGGGAGTCGTGTGTTCTGTCGCCTGTGTGAGCTGCGGGGGAGTCTGTGTTCTGTCGCCCTGTGTGAGCTGCGCGAGGGAGTCGTGTGTTCTGTCGCCCTGTGAGCTGCGAGGGGGAATCGTGTGTTCTGTCGCCCTGTGTGAGCTGCTTGAATCGGGGAGTCGTGTGTGTTCTGTGTTCTGTCCCTGTGAGAGCTGGGCGAGGGGAGTCGTGTGTTCTGTCGCCCTGTGAGAGCTGCGCAGGGGAGTCGTGTGTTCTGTCGCCCTGTGAGAGCTGCGCAGGGGAGTCGTGTGTTCTGTCGCCCTGTGAGAGCTGCGCAGGGGAGTCGTGTGTTCTGTCGCCCTGTGAGAGCTGCGCAGGGGAGTCGTGTGTTCTGTCGCCCTGTGAGAGCTGCGCAGGGGGGAGTCGTGTGTTCTGTCGCCCTGTGAGAGCTGCGCAGGGGAGTCGTGTGTTCTGTCGCCCTGTGAGAGCTGCGCAGGGGAGTCGTGTGTTCTGTCGCCCTGTGAGAGCTGCGCAGGGGAGTCGTGTGTTCTGTCGCCCTGTGAGAGCTGCGCAGGGGAATCGTGTGTTCTGTCGCCCTGTGTGAGAGCTGGGCAGCAGGGAGTCGTGGTGTTCTGTCGCCCTGTGAGAGCTGCGCAGGGGAGTCGTGTGTTCTGTCGCCCTGTGAGAGCTGCGCAGGGGAAGTCGTGTGTTCTGTCGCCCTGTGAGAGCTGCGCAGGGGAGTCGTGTGTTCTGTCGCCCTGTGTGAGCTGCGCAGGGGGAGTCGTGTGTTCTGTCGCCCTGTGTGAGGGGAGTCGTGTGTTCTGTCGCCCTGTGAGAGGGGGAATCGTGTGTTCTGTCGCCCTGTGTGAGCTGCGCAGGGGAATCGTGTGTTCTGTTGCCCTGTCAGAGCTGCGCAGGGGGGAGTCGTGTGTTCTGTCGCCCTGTGTGAGCTGCGCAGGGGAGTCGTGTGTTCTGTCGCCCTGTGTGAGCTGCGCAGGGGAATCGTGTGTTCTGTCGCCCTGTGAGAGCTGCGCAGGGGAGTCGTGTGTTCTGTCGCCTGTGTGAGCTGGCCCAGAGGGAGTCGTGTGTTCTGTCGCCCTGTGAGAGCTGCGTTCTGTTGCCTGTGGGGGGGAGTCGTGTGTTCTGTCGCCTGTGAGAGCTGCGCCCAGGGGAGTCGTGTGTTCTGTCGCCCTGTGAGAGCTGCGCGAGGGGGAGTCGTGTGTTCTGTCGCCCTGTGAGAGCTGCGCAGGGAGTCGTGTGTTCTGTCGCCTGTGTGAGCTGCGCAGGGGAGTCGTGTGTTCTGTCGCCCCTGTGAGCTGCGCAGGGGAGTCGTGTGTTCTGTCGCCCTGTGTGAGCTGCGCAGGGGAGTCGTGTGTTCTGTCGCCCTGTGAGAGCTGCGCAGGGGAGTCGTGTGTTCTGTCGCCCTGTGTGAGCTGCGCAGGGGAGTCGTGTGTTCTGTCGCCCTGTGAGAGCTGCGCAGGGGAGTCGTGTGTTCTGTCGCCCTGTGTGAGCTGCGCAGGGGAGTCGTGGTGTTCTGTCGCCCTGAGGCTGTGAGGGGAATGTGTGTTCTGTCGCCCTGTGTGAGCTGTGCAGGGGAGTCGTGTGTTCTGTCGCCCTGTGTGAGCTGCGCAGGGGAGTCGTGTGTTCTGTCGCCCTGTGAGAGCTGCGCAGGGGAGTCGTGTGTTCTGTCGCGCTCATGCAGTTTAAAGCCTGAATGATAGGTTTCCTCAGGCATTTCTGTGACATGGCAGCATAGCTTAACGTGCACATTCACTCTCCTCTGAACCGTGACGGAGTTCAGTCACACCAGGCCGTGTCTTAAAGCTGTGTGCTCTAGTTACATCTTCACTGCTACAAAAGACTACTTCATGGCACCCTGTGCCTTCCCTTGTGCGTCAGCCAGTTTTAGGAAGAAGAGTTTAGGGTACTTTAGCAAGGAGGAGTACGGACAGCCCTTTATCTCCTATATCTCAGGATCTGTGTTTGTTTGTCCATAGAAGGATGAGGGTTTTAAAAATAAATAAATTTAATCATCTTGTGCCATTGAAAACCTATCATGTGGCAAGTTGTTTAAAAGAGCTCTTTGAAACAAGTCACCATGATTGATTTTCAACAGCTTTCATTTTGATATCTTATATCATTGAGCAACGATAGCTGCATTTAGTGTTCTAAGGGTTAATTATCTAATAGGGCTATAACGGCTTCTGCAGAACACAGCGTGTCTCAGCATTGAATAAACACTCTTCCCTTCCTGTATGTATCCCTGTGTGTCTTTTAAGCTGGATTTATGGTTCTGCACGGAACCGACGCCGTCGTGACGCAGAGCCTCTGTGGCAACGTGAACCCCCGCCGCAGAGCCTCTGCGTCGCCTGCCGTGCACCTTGAAAATTTTCTAACTGCACTTCAAAGCGACGCAGACCGCAAGGGCACTGATTGGTCCACTCTACTACATCACTTCCGGCGCTTGCTTTTCCGGTGGTTTTTTTTTTTTCGGTTTTCGCCTAGCGGTTTGGCGGTGAATTGCTTCGCGGCACAGCACAACGCAAATGACCTCAACGCAGAACTTCGAAAGGTCCACGACGGCGTCAATGCAACAGCATGCCCTTTGCGTGGAGTCGACGCAGAACCATAAATCCAGCTTAAGTCAGAGACGTTACTTTTACCGTTGCACTGGACCTCCTATCCCCTGCACTCCTTAGCTGTTCATTTCACCACTCAATAAACTCAACTTCAGTTTGATTAATATGTATATCGTGTCAAAGGGGTGCAGCCTATTGAGCGCAGTGCACATGCTCGTTACGAGCCTCGGGATTGGTGGTTCAGTTACTTAACCTTTGTCAAGTGTCTCTCCTCTCTCATTCCCCATTTTTCTTTCTCGCTTTATCTTTAAAAAGAGAAGAATTATGAAATCTGTTGTGTGTGTATACGCTGGGATACTTTTGCGTCAGCGTTTGTTGTGCGGTCAGCGTGTGATTGCGTTGTTGTGGTGTGCCCTGCCTCGGCTGTAATTCGCTGATGACTCATATTTTCTCTCTTGTTCTCGTTTGCAGCCTCAGACAACAGCCAGCGGTTTCAGGAAACGTGTTTTGCTTTTGCGCTAACGCCTCAGCAGGTCCAACAGATCAGCAGCTCCATGTGAGTGCCACGCCTCCTCGCTCTCCCTGCCAATCATGGGGAGGCCCGAGTCTCTGGCCCCGCCTTCAGTTGTGATTGCATCTCTCATTTTAAATGGGACAAATAAGTCCAATCGTATCAAAACATGAAATTATAGAATGTAGTTGCATGGTGACATGCATTACAGAGTGTTCTGATTGTGCTTCTGAAATGTTTCGTCAACTTTGTCCTGGAACATTGCTGCAATGTTGTGATTACGTTATGTCTTACCTGCCAGAGTCAGGTAAGTTCACCACCACCAGCTGCTGCAGAACGGTGTACTTAGAGCTTCGGTTTAGCCTGGAAAGGTTCGCAGTGCTGCCCAACAGTGGAGTTATTCTCATTCTGGGGCTGCGGTTGGTGGTGATCTGACCTGCCTCTGGTCGGGCCTGGACTGGCGCTGCGTTTCTGTACTGAGGGCACCGCTGGCTGCCTGAGTCAGCAGGTGGCGCCATTCTGTCTTCTTCTGTGAAGTTTCATTAATGAAGTCTGGCTGACTTTGGACCTCTCTCCGCAGGGACATCTCTGGGACCAAATGTGACTTTACTGTTCAAGTCCAGCTAAGGTAGAGCAAGCCTCAAGTGTTCTGCAGTCCTATCCCAGCATGCCCTTCACCGCTGTTTCTTACGGCTGTAACACACACACAGAGAGGCCTGACGAGGGCCCCCCTCCTGGCTCCGCCATTTATTCAGTAGACGTGTCTTTGTTTTTTTTTGTTTTTTTTTAAATCTACATGAACTCCAGGAAATATTACACATTAACCTCTGCTTGAAGTCTCAGCGTTATTTACAGCCTCCAGCCTGTTTTCGGCATCCTCCTGTGATCACAGCACATTGAGTCTCTCTCCGATATACAGACACACTCAGGCTAACACTCTGTCTCGGTGGCGCAGAGCCACAGGCGTACACTCCGACACACACTGAACTTACTGCCTGTTTTCGTTTGTATGGCGAGTCCTTTGTCGTGGTACCTTACACTCGTCTCATGCCCACGCAGTGTTTCAGAACAAAGCGTTCACTCCACCTCTCTCTCTCTCTCTCTCTCTCTCTCTCTCTCTCTCTCTCTCTCTCCCTCTCTCTCCCCCTGTAGATTCTGTTTATCAGAAACGAGCTGCCCTCAGGAAGACCACTTCCCTCCAAATTTATGCGTGAAAGTAAACGCCAAGCCCTGCAACCTGCCGGTTAGTGGCCTCGGCTGTCGGGTGATGTTCACAGTGTGATGCGTCAGATATTTTAGATGATTTTATCTTGCTTTTTGTCAGGATGAATTTCCTGCATTCTCCTCTGGTCTTCTGACTTTGTTGACTGAAAGCATATTTAAGAGAGAGATTTAAAGGAGCGCTTCATGTAGTATGGAGTCCAAGAGTAGATCGTGGCTCTCAACTATCATTACGAAATGCTATTGGCTGTTGCTGGTCATGTGACTGCTGTGTATATCTGCTTTCTTCCAGGGATATCTTCCACCAACCAAAAATGGTGTTGAACCAAAGCGACCCAGCAGACCCATCAACATTACCTCACTGGTCAGATTGTCCACCACAGTCCCCAACACCATCGTTGTGTCCTGGACATCAGAGATCGGAAGGGTAAGGGGTTGAGCCAAAATGGACGCATCACAAGGGTGCTGCTGATGAGGAATTCACTTTGGGATGCTGTAGGGCTAGGAGATATGGCCTAAATTTATATCACAATATAATTAGAATTTTTGGAGATAAAAATATGTATCACAGTATTATGTTTTTCTCTTCATTTCTAAATGCTTTAAAAGGACTAGTAGTATACTGTACTAGTTTGATTGGGCTATTCATGACTTAATCAGCTGGCCTGGCACAATTACATAGCAGCCCCAGGCCAGTGAACCTTAATGTCCCTCTGTGTTTTGTGGGCAAGATTTTATGTACCATTGGTCTGATGTAAACATCAAAAATTTCTCTATGCCGGTATGGATAGTGTAGTCAAGTTTATACTGTGGCACGTATTTTTTGCAGTGTAGCCAGTGGCGTAGCCAGAACTTATAATATGTTTGCACAGAACATCCCTTTGCAACAATTTTTAGCCCTGACCTGTTCTCAATCATTTTTATTAAATAACGATACATTCACACTGAAAGCGCTTCACACTATCAGGTGTTGGTAATTCTCCTTATTTGGCAAGACGACAACTATTCATTTGGACACGCAATTGGTGCGTTTCAATCACCCTTATTCAAAATTGTGTACAGGTGTTTCAGATCTTTGTGTTTGGTTCAATTTAAACAATTTAAACAATCATGAAACGTAGGTTAGATCGCCTGATGTGCCAAAAAGTTCCAGAGCAGCTTACCTTTCAAAAAGCAAAAACCTACTTTTGAGTAAATTATTTTTCTGAACCAAAGTTAGCTTATTATTGAGTCGTCCTTTGATCACATCAAGAAAGAAGCTGTGTCTTTAATTGCCGATGGATTATCCTTATAATTGGAGAACGTGTCAATAAAGGAAAATGATTTTGAGCAAGTCAGGACTAATAATTGTTGTAAAGGGATGTTCCGAGCGTATGACACATTTAGATGTTCTGTCTACGCCACTGATTGTATCGTTTACGCTGACATATCGCCAACACCTCGCATGCTGTCGCAAAGGGTCGTAAGCTGTCACAAGTCTTGAAAAGGGAGGGAAGTCTTGATACTCCATCTACATTATATTCGCGTTAGTGGAAATCCTTTTTGTTAGCAGCTAGTACTGCCGAAAGCCTTTTTTCAGTCCAGTGAATTGTCTCAGTGTAGCATGCTCTTGTGTTGAGATCACACCCGCAGGACATGAATGTTGGCTGCTGACTGAAGTCATTCAAGCCTGTTACCTTCACTGTTGATGCTCCAGAAGCTCAGCCTTTTCAGCATTTCATTTTCAGTTACGTGTCTGTCGGCCACGGTCCCCACCTCTCTTTACACGTTCAAACGATGAAAACATGCTCACGCTCGAGAGGACCAGCGTGCGCATCTTCACACAGATACCCTCACACTCATCAGCTCACTAGCGCTTTGTGAGGAGAAGCTGGTGGTGCTTGTTCTTGCTTACAGCTGCCCTGTCCGGCGGTCCGTCGGCCTTCAGCTGTCTGTATGAACAGAAGTATGGGACGTTCCCGTGTCAGAGCTCCCCTATAGCTGCAGTGTTATTTTCCACTGACACACATGCAGGTGCAGCTGTGCTTGAAACTCTACTTTCTGCGGTTTCCCCTCATCAGAACCTAGACAGAGTTATTTAAAATACCCACAGCAACCCGCGTCTCTGCTCTTCCTGCGCTGTCATCACCACCGCTGCAGTCTGGCGTGTCTTAGCCAGGTGTGAGCAGGTGTAGGTGCGGAAGGTGGTAGAATGTCGGGTCGCTCCGGCGCTGAACCGCTCCTGCGTCCTGTGTGTGGACTGTAACGGTCCCCGCTGAGCTCTCTCACGCTGTTTCTCCCTCCATCTCGCAGAGCTACTCCATGGCCGTGTACCTGGTGAAACAGCAGACGTCCACAGTGTTGCTGCAGAGACTACGGTCGAAAGGGATCCGGAACCCAGACCACTCCAGAGCCCTCAGTGAGCACCGGGGGGCTGTGTTGATCTCAGCCACAGATTTCAAATTTATGTGTAAAGGTGTTTTCACATCAGGGATAAACAAAGAAATGTAATTAAAAAAAAAAAAAAGAGTTGTTAATTTTTTACAAATTGGAAATTTTTTGTCATTGACACGTTTTTGTTTTGTTTAATCGGTTTGTTGTTGGTGTGAAAAGGTCTTGAGTTTCCTTGTTGAGGGAGCCGCTGGTTGTGTGTTGTTTTTCGCTGGGAGGGCGTTGGGTATCAGAGTAGCATTACATGCCTGTGTTCTGTGGTGAAGCCGCTCAGACTCTGTGTAAACGCTCAGCTCTGCCTCCGAGAAGGTGAAGTATAAATGTTGGATTCCCATCTGCTAGAGGACAGTTGGGATGTAGGTAGCTGGCATTATGAGACCGCAGGAGGCCAACAGGTTTCGCTTTGTTTGTACCCCTCTCTCCTTCTCTCCGCAGTCAAAGAGAAGCTGACGGCCGACCCCGACAGCGAAATCGCCACCACCAGCCTGCGCGTGTCGCTGCTGTGTCCGGTACGCAGTGAGCCCCCCCCCCCTGCCCCTGAGCACAGCTGGGTCATCTCCTCTGTCCTCCTGCCTCAGGATCCCGCGCTCTAACCCAACACAGACCCAGCATTCCTCACCACTGACCCAATCTCTGCTGCATCTTACACAGAACCACACACACTTCACTCTCTCTGGAGTTCAGGTTTTTCTAATCAATTGCATGCACTTTGTAATTGAAGTCTCAAATGGTGTCACGTGTTTTCGTTGAATTGTTTCGAAGTGCCAACAATCCATGCAGAACTGACTTATTTTACAGCCAAAAGTAGTATGTTGCATTAGTGTGTCTGGCTGATGTGTTATTTGTTGTTTCTGTGTCGTCTGTCCTAAAACAGTGGATGCAAACCACACCCCTCAATTACAGCAGCGGTTCAGGGTTGATTTCATCGGTTGCTACCACAGCCACTGGTATAGACGCCAGGGAGCAGCCAAACCCAAACCTTAACCTTAAAGGGCCACTTGCAGGTTGGAGACCCCAGCAGTGTTTATTCAGGAATTAGCTGGAAATGGAGTAAGGGCCCCTTAGCCCCACAAAATGGGGCCACGTACTAATGTCAAAGGGTCACATTGGCGAGCGCCAACAGAGAAAAACAACATGGTGGGGGGGCGGTTCTTGTAAATGGCATTTGAGATGCATATTATGCATTTCTATAGCTAGTATATACACTGGGTATTACAAAAACACAATTTAAAATTATAAAACAAACTCTTAAGGGAAACTTTTTATTTTTTTAACTATTCACACCACAGTATAATTTAACTGTTCACATCATGAGCCTGGTACAAAATTGTACATCAATATAACTGAACTATTAAATTATTTAACCCTATTCATATGTTTCCTTTTGTACCTACATTGCCCGTGTTTTGGGGTCCGTTGGACCCCAAGCTTGTTTTCCTACCATTTTCATGACAAATGTGTTGCACATGGAAAATAATTTCTCACTTATTACTGTTGGATCTTGTGATTATAATATAAATCCATATAACAATATAATCACCATTTTTAGGGCACAGTTCAGATTTTATTTGAAACCTTCAAAATTTAAGTCACAAGAAAATCACCTAATTTTATTACTTTGCATAACCTTTTTGTTTATTATTTGATTAGTGAGCTGTAAAAAGTATTGAATACATGGAAAAGTGCCAAACTTGGAAATCTGTCAAATGGAATATTTTGATGCAGGAAAACATTCTATTTGGAACACAATAAAAAACACTTTTTTTCAAATCACTTTTTATGACAAATATTTAGATTGAATCCGAATGTCTAGATTCCAAGGATTCCAAAAATTTAAGCTTTGTTTTTGCATGACGACCGATTACCAGGATATTGAGCTTTGAAAATGTTCCAAATACCTCCAAAACATTCCAAATGTCACCAAAACGTTCCAAATGTTCTAAATCATGGTAATTTGGAACATTTGGAATATTTTTTTTTTCTAGAATTCAACATTTCAGTGACAAATAATCCCTATGAAAACATCTCCACTGTTTTCATTATGTTTGGGATATTTTATTTGGCTTTTTCCATGACAAAATTACCTCTAAATAGGCAAGTTCTGCTCTGGGGTCCATTGGACCCCAAAGCCTTTTTCATGGCTACTGAAGGAACCGCTTTGTCGAGTTGACCGATTTTTTCGATGAAAGTGTAAAACGAGTTGCCTGAGGATTACAGGAAAGAAAAACTTTGTATATTCTTATCCGACAAAGATATGCCATTTTAAAATCTTCCGGGGTCCATTGGACCCCAAAACACAGGAATAGGGTTAACAATAACCTAAACCTAATATCATTTATTATTTTATTCTTACACTGTTAAATTTTTCCTTTTCAGTGAACTTAACTCTGAATTTTAAAAATAAATAACAGATAAATGGAATGTTACAAATAATGCAATAATTGCTATCACCCATCAGACTAGAGCTACCTGCCCTGTAAAAAATTTTGTTTTTTTCTTTCTACTACGTTTTCTTTGCCCTTTGTGAAAAATTGGCCTGAATCTGAACTAAATTTTGTGGTAATTAAATTTTTTTTTTTTTTTTTTTTAACTGTTATTTTAGGGTGCTTACATACCATTTTCAAATACTTTTCTTTTTGAAGTTGAGATAATAATAAATGTATCTACAAATATAGGCATGTTTCAATAGAAGCAGCATTTGGGTCGAGTGGATGTTTTAATTGGCTGATTCATCTTGACAAGATGGCCGAGCCACATTCTCTGTTGTGCAGACATGTTCTGCACAGAGGTCTTCTCAACTGCTTTTCTGCCAGCTAAATTCCACAAACATTCAAATGACAATGCTGCCAAACTGGTTATAATAAACTTCATATGTTGGCAATGTGTAGCTATGCTATATGACATCTTTTGTTTGTTATTATGAATTGGCCTATTTAAATGGATTGAATGCTTGGAATTCGTAAAGAGCAACAATTACTGTACTAATTAAGGCTTCATGGTTCCAACGTTGCTAACCTTTGCAGCAACAATTTTCTTTACAGCTCTGGAAAAGCTTATATTACTTTTGGTAAGCTACGAAGCATCAGTAGCCCACTTCTAACCTACTTTTGATTAAGTCGGCCCGGGCCTGCATTCAGAAGGAGAACTCTTATGTCTGTCTGTCACTCAAATAGAGATTTGAAAGGATTGAGCCAGTTTGATTATTACTGTTCTCAGAGTATCTGAGTGTGACATGGTGTGATTTCATGAAACAGTGGTAGCAAATTTCGGCCGTTTTTGTTTTGTTTTTGAAGTTCTAATTAGTTAAATCACCTTGTGTTGAATTAAAAATTCTGAATATTACAACTCAAATTCAGATGACATTTGTATCCGTTTCAAACACATTATCCATATACTTCTTCATAATGTATTTGTATTTGGTTTCATCTGTACTGGATATTGTCATCATGTTTATCAGGGTTTTGCTGAGGGCGTAATTCTTAATTTGGAGTGGATCCTGCACTTAACAACGCTTTGAATACAACTTTTTGTTAACGACTTAACACAGGAAACTTGGGCGGAGTCCAACCGATCTGTCAGTCAGTTGTCGTATAACATTCACCACATCAAGTCAGGCAGCATTCTCCATTCTGTTATTGGTGTATTGAATTTTTTTAAATGTGCACAAACGTCGATCTCGAAAATTTGTGTCACTGCTTATTTTCCAGCGTGCAGCCGTGCAAGGCTGTATTGTTTTTTCTTTTTTTTTTTATGCGCTGATAACACGAGGGCGCATCTCAGAATGAACACTGCCCCAGTGAATTAATGTGTAGGAAAATGATGTAGGATCTAAAATTTAATTAAAAAAATTATACTCATATATATACACTACAGTGATTTTTGGAGTCATTTTCCTGAGAGAATTTTTCTTCTGCATCCAAAAAGACTGAACCAAAAGTGATGTTACAAAAGAGAGCTGTCAAGTTAGTCAGTATGAAGTGAATGGATCTTTACGCTAGTTTTGACAACAAAGAGGTTGTAAATGTTTATTCATATTTTAACAGATAACCGCCTTTAAATTATGAGCCTGCTAGGCCTCATAGCCCAGAAACAGTCCAGAGTTTAAATGGATACCAATTAGAGCAGAGAACTCAAGATGTGCTGTGAGGAGAACCAGTGGAAAACTCAGTGGAAACTGCGCGGGTGTCTCGGCTCATGACCAGTGTTAGCTCATTGGCTGTATATATGCCTATGGGCTTTGGTTAATATTAAGCACTTTGTTCACTTCACAACAGTATAAAGCTTGCGAGCATGTACCGGGCGATAACAAAACTAGCACAGGCTGCTAATGCAAGCTAAAATATTCATTGTGCCTGATTAACTGTTGGGTTTTAAAAGATGGCTACACTGCTTTACACCAACTAATTCGTCATGTGCGTTGCTTCTCATTATTGGAATCATTGTGCGGACCAAGTTATCAAATGTAGAACCACAGACAGGGCAGTGTTCCATGCTATAGTGGAGCTGAATATCGGACTGATCCCTGCCCAGCACTCCCATCAGAGCTCTGCTGATACCACATGTTCTGTAACAGATGCAGCAGTGAAGTCCCGTCTCCTCTGCTGCAGGAAACACACGCAGGGATTAATGCTGCCGCTGCTCCTTCTGTCAGTGACTGAGCTAAAAACTGAGGAGGACAAGAGCAGACCTGTAAAGTTCATCATTAATTTAAATTAACGTTACATGAACTTGAAAAACGCTCCACAGCATCATATGTGGCCTGTTCTCATTAAGGTTAGACGAGAAATGGCTCGTGTCATGTCAGCCCGAAATTACATTTCAATTAAACCTAACATTATTTAGTTTTGTATGTACGTTGTCAATCTTTGTTTTCTTTGTAATTTATGCAGCCACGGAGCACTGGTTAGGTAGCCTGCTTTCAGGATGTGCTAAATGCAGCTCTTGAGTGTTATGGAGAAACCTAGAAAGTAACAAAAAACTGATTCTGAGAAAAATACAGAAAACTGTATCCCTCTGGGGTTAAGATCTTGTCTGACAATGAAACTGACGTGGTAGTTATTTGTTCATTAGATAATAAGAGATATTTATGGAGGAATATTTTTTCTTTTTTATTAGTATCCCTGGCATTATGACTTAAGAAATGTTTCCATCTGAAAATATAAAATGTCAAATCTCAAAATGATGGACAAAAACCTAACGATTATGCAACTGTAGTGGCATTTGACAGTTTTCAGTGTTAACTCCACCATCTGCTTCCCTCTTCAAGCCATTTTTCAGTCGTTTTTAGCACGTGAATCGCGTGAATTACGAATTCTGACCATGAATGTCCTGCAATTGTCCTGGGTTTTATCATTAAAAAACAGAAAATTTTATGTGGAAGAACCAAGGAAGAGCAACTCGCTTGATTTTTACTTCACAACTGATTAAATACCGATGACTTGCTTGGTTTTGCCACAGGGAAACATAGGATATCAATGATTATTTTTCATGTATCTTATTGTATATGATGAGGCAAAGCCTAATAAGTACAAAAATGGTCCTAACTTAGTTGCGACCAAAATTAGACTTGCTAAGTTTTTCCGTAACACTCAAGAGATGTGGAAGTTAAGAATAGTTCATCTTTACTGAAAAGTGAATAAAACATTTTTCGGAATTTAATTTATCATTCAATCATCGCAGCATTGAGTTAAGAAGGAAGCTGTGCATTTAACTGCCGATTGATTATTCTAATCACTGGGAAAAATTTTAATCAAGGAAGATGATTAAAAAAGGTCAGGACTACTGATGAGTTAGAAGGGATTTTTCTGTCCTCTAATTTCAGCCGAGCAGCTGCCACTGTTTCCATGAGGAAAATTTTGGACTCGATGTCCTGGCAGAAAGGAGTCTGCGCAATCCGCACAAACACAAGAATTAACCATGATAATTAGTTGCGAAATGCAATTTCAAATTACTGAAAAAAGACCAACTCGCTGTGTAATGAAAGATCAGACTCAAGCCTCCTACTGCTACACATTGAGCTCAGGAAGAGCTGAGGGGACCCACTTTTTTTTTTTTTTTTTTTTGGTCACGTAATATGACCAAATGTTTAAAATAAACAGGTGTTTTTAGGAGCTTTGCTCATAGAGGCCCCTCTTTCCTCTGAAATCGTGACCTGTTTTGTAAAACATTAAATCCTGCGTTAACTTTACAAACGGTCATTTTCAGACGAGGCTGAGCATAAGTCCTGAAAAAAAATGTAACCTGCAGGTTGCTGTTTAACTGCGGGGTGTGGGATATGGCTGGAATAACGCAGCGTCACTGCGCCTGTCCTTCACAGGACCGCATTAGGTGATAAGGAGCGATGCGATGTTGACTGAACACAGGGTCACATGACTGTCAAGGCTATCTTTATCACGCAGACTTCAGACTGAAAACAAAAGAAAAGCTTGGCTACTTCTGAGAAAAGGTTCTCTTATGATTTCATGGCATCTAAATTCTGCCCCAGTGTCTCAGCCTCTGAAGTGCTCCCTGATTGGCTTAATTGTAGCCCTGGCGTCTCCATTACTGTAACAGCCATTGTGCTCAGGTTAACGGGTTAGCATTGCGCAGGGCTGTGCTTGTACTTATGAGACGTGGGCGGAGCGGATGCTAATCCTGTGGTTTTGTAGCCCGAACGGCAGCCCTCCTGAGCAGCAGGGCTGTAGCGGCGGGTTGAGAGCGAGGCGCTCACCGCTGTGTGTGTCCTGCTGCAGCAGGGCTGTAGCGGCGGGTTGTGAGCGAGGCGCTCACCGCTGTGTGTGTCCTGCTGCAGCAGGGCTGTAGCGGCGAGTTATGAGCGAGGCGCTCACCGCGGTCTGTGTCCTGCTGCAGCAGGGCTGTAGCGGCGGGTGGTGAGCGAGGCGCTCACCGCTGTCTGCGTCCTGCTGCAGCAGGGCTGTAGCGGCGGGTTGTGGGCGAGGCGCTCACCGCTGTCTGTGTCCTGCTGCAGCTGGGCTGTAGCGGCGGGTTAAGAGCGAGGCGCTCACCGCTGTGTGTGTCCTGCTGCAGCGGGGCTGTAGCGGCGGGTTGAGAGCGAGGCGCTCACCGCTGTGTGTGTCCTGCTGCAGCAGGGCTGTAGCGGCGGGTTGAGAGCGAGGCGCTCACCGCTGTGTGTGTCCTGCTGCAGCTGGGCTGTAGGGCTGTGTGTCCTGCTGCAGCGGGGCTGGGGCGGTTGAGAGCGAGGCGCCACCACTGTGTGTGTCCTGCTGCAGCTGGGCTGTAAAGATGTCTGTGTCCTGCTGCAGCTGGGGAAGATGCGCCTCATGATTCCGTGTCGAGCCGTCACCTGCTCGCACCTGCAGTGCTTCGACGCCACGCTCTACATCCAGATGAACGAGAAAAAGCCCACCTGGGTGTGTCCCGTCTGCGACAAGAAGGCCCCCTACGAGCACCTCATCATCGATGGGTGAGTCCCGCCTCGGCTGCGGAGTCGCCATGGCGACCAGCACTAACCCCACCCTGTCTGCCGTGCTGCTATGGCGACACAGCGTCGGCTCCACCTGGTCTGGAGTTGCCAGGACGGCCTGTGCGAGTCCAGACAAGCCGAGTGAAGCCGCTGTGCTGGAATTTATGGCTCTGATCCGCAGGGGCCCTGTGTTTACGGGGCTCTGCTTTACTGCTTGTGTTCGTTAATATTTCATTAGAGGTCTCTCTGTGGGTGGGGGTCAAAGGGTCAAGCGCAGGCCAGTGTCTGTCTCCTGACTGCTGTTACTCTTCCCTTCGCTCTTTTCCCTTCATCTTACTCCACTATTCTCTCTCTCTCCCTCTCTCTCTCTCTCTCTCTCTGCCTCTCTCACTCCCCTCCTTGCCCCTTTCCCTCTCTGTCCTTCCCTCTCTCCTCTCCTCTCCCCTCCATCTCCCTCCCTCCTCTGCACAGACTCTTCATGGAGATCCTGAACAGCTGTGTGGACTGTGATGAGATCCAGTTTAAGGAGGACGGGAGCTGGGCCCCCATGAGGTGGAAGAAGGAAGTGCAGGAGGTGTCAGCGGCCTATAATGGCCTGGAAGGTGTGTGTGTGTGTGTGTGTGCTGTGCGTGTGGGGTATAGAGCAGGGTGTGTGTGTGTGTGTGTGTGTGTGCTGTGCGTGTGGGGTATAGAGCAGGGTGTGTGTGTGTGTGTGTGTGCTGTGCGTGTGGGGTATAGAGGAGGGTGTGTGTATGGTGTGTGTGTGTGCTGTGCGTGTGGGGTATAGAGGAGGGTGTGTGTGTGTGTGTGTGTGTGTGTGTGTGTGAGTCAGATCTAACACTGAGCTGATGGGAACCTCTATAGTCAGTGTCAGGGTGTGGGGGTTGGCAGTGTGTGTGTGTGTGTGTGTGTGTGTGTGTGTGAGTCAGATCTAACACTGAGCTGATGGGAACCTCTATAGTCAGTGCTCAGCCGTTTGCACACGTGGGTTGGCAGTGCAGTGTGTGTGTGCGCTCTCTGCTGTGGTGGAGTGTGACGTGTGCGGTGTGTGAGTGTGTGTTTGCTGGACTGTGATGTACGCGGTGTGTTACGGCACTGGGCTGCACCGCAGGAGCGTGTCGGACGGTGGCGCCGGAGCAGAGGAACAGCTCGTCTCACACCAGCAGCTGTAAGAAGGTGGAGGTGATCGACCTGACGCTCGACAGCTCCTCGGACGACGAGGAAGAGGAGCAGCCGCCGCCCAAGAGGACCTGTCCCTCACTGTCCCCCGCCTCGCCGCCCGTCAACAAGGGGTGAGTCCTGTTAGCTGATCCAGGAACAGCCGGAGAGCAGAATAGCCCACTTGGCAGCAGCTGTGCTCATGATTACAGCAGGTAGTTCAGCGGTGGGTTACTTTACTGGCGACTGTAGAGCTGCTGATTGATGTCGTTCCTGGGGCTGGGATTGTGACGCGTGTCCTGAGGTCACTGAAAGCCCAGCGCCGAACACTGTCTCATGCTCCTCCTGCTTTGAAATCTTCTCTCCTATTTTCCCTTCACCTTCCTTGTATTGAAGAATTTAAAGCAGCTCTTTACTGATACTTAGTCTCTTACAGTCAAAATATTGAGACTCTTCGAAAGAGGTTGTACAGCAATGTTTAAAATCGCCGCTCTACAGCGTGAGATATTCATCTTCATCTAAAGGGGCACTAGACATGAGTGATGTTGAGGTTGATCGGATCACTGTGAGGAAATGTTCATTAATATTCTCCTGTATGTTTGCCTCACATAGGAGGCGATTTAGACTTGTATTGTCTGTCTCAAACACTTTGGAAACCATGTTTATCTGCAGCCGCCATGTATGGCCGGGGCGTATAGGGTTACTCATCTCCATCAGTACAGGGCTGATGTTGATTGGAGGGTGTCTTTTATCCCGTCCTTCTCAAAAACCGCCCAACAGAATTCATTGCACTCATACATGTGCTTTATTGGGACACTGAAGGTGTGCATCTCATGCTTTGTTTTCGAATTTTTCCAAATTTTGATGGTTTTTTTTTAGGTGTTTGAACTCAGGTAAATTTGGTCACCCTTCCCTGATGCAGCAGCATCTGTGTCCCATCGACACAAATTTTCTAGTTTTTCTTGCCTTTCACTGCAAACCATCCAAATGACATCAGTATCAGCTCATGACTCAGGGCTGGACTGCATAAGGCACTGAAAACATCTAATAAATGTCCAATTATTGGCAACCGTATTTTTTTTTGAGCAGTAATTAGTCATTAGTTTTCTGTTGAAGGGTGTTATTTGTGCTAAAGGGGTGTGTAAGCCAGATTTCTTGCACTTCCGCTGCTGTGAAGCTCTGTTTACTGAGATCCTGAGTGAGGTGCAGCTGAGGCCTGTTTATCGGCTCACTAATGCCCTTTATCTGCTCCGATGGGTCTCTCTCTCCACCCCTCCTCCTCTCTCCTCCTCTCTTACGCTCCTCCTCTCTCCTCCTCACTTACGCTCCTCCTCCTCTCTCCTCCTCTCTCCTCCTCTCTTCCTCCTCCTCCTCCTCCTCCTCTCTTCGCTCCTCCCTCTTCCTCTCTGACCCCCTCATCCTCTCTTACGCTCCTCTTCCTCTCTCCTCCTCTCTTACGCTCCTCTTCCTCTCTCCTCCTCTCTTACGCTCCTCTTCCTCTCTCCTCCTCTCTTACGCTCCTCTTCCTCTCTCCTCCTCTCTTACGCTCCTCTCCTCTCTCCTCCTCTCTTACGCTCCTCTCGTCTCTCCATCTGCAGGGTGCTGAATCTCCACCCTCAGGCTTCACCCGTGTCGCGGACTCCCAGCATGCCGCCCGTCGACACCAACTACATCCCCCCACCCCCACCCCTCATTCAGGATTACCGCCACTATTACCACACGCCCAACGACCTGTCAGGTAATGGACTGCAGTCCCAGTCCTGCATACACCTGTGTTTCATACACACCTCTCAGCCACAAGATTAAAACCACCCACCTCATGTAGTGAAGACGCACACGTGCCCAGCCGAAGCACACGATGTGACGGAAATGTGACTTACTGGACCTGGTCACCTTCTTCACCTGCTGTCATTTCTGAAGCTCAGGTGCCCATCGGGGGCGCTGTCACAGGAGGGCTGGGGTGAGGGGTGAGGGGGGGGCACTTTGACTGGTCTGCGAGTTAAAAAGTGCAGCAGGGTATGATGCACTGTGTGTGTCCCGTGAGCTGCGCTGTGTGTGTCCCGTGAGCTGCGCTGTGTGTGTCCCGTGAGGCCCAATTTCATTTACATCACGTGCTTCGCCTGGGTACATGTGCATTATTTACCGGGGAGAGATGGCATCAGGACGCTCTGTGGGACGGAGACAGACTGATGCAGGGAGTGTGATGCTTTGGGAAATGATTTGCTGGGAAACCCTGAGTTTGGGAATTCAAGTGACGTAAGTTTGATGGAGCTGAACTTCGCCACATCAGGCAGGTGCTTTAAATCTTGTGGCTGATTAATGTAGGTTTTGAATAACTCTTTACCTTCAATAACTAAAATGATCATTTTAAAACTGCATGTGTATTTTGCATTTTCTCACATTGTCTTTGTTTTATATTAAAATATCTTTGATGATCTGAAACATTTAAATATGAAAAATAAGCAAAAATTGGATAAATTAGCAAGGGGGCAAATACTTTTTCACCGCACTGTCTGTACACAACTCACACACACACTGACAAACACACAGACACAAACAAGGGTGCAGAGTCCTGAGTCAGAAAGTAGAAATCCTCTCCAGTGTTTAGTTCTGACTCCCTGAATGAGGTGATCAGTGCCGCACCTCAGCCGCTGCTGGAGCTGTTTCCTGCTGTCGGAGGAGGAAGTTCGCAGGCTGAAACAAAAGATGGCCGGACTGTTACTTTCTCTCTCGTGGATTCCTCTCTCCTCATGTGTTTCCAGGCCGGTCTGCTCAGTCCCTGTGCGTAAATATTACAGTCCTCATCTCACTCCAGTCGCTTCCGAACCGGAGCAGCTGTCTCTCTGACTCCTTAAACGCCTCGTGTCCTGAATCTGCTCAAGTACTTCGGTGTAATTTGTTCAGTTCACAGTGGGCTTCATCTCTTCGCGGTCATTTTTAGACGGGACTGAAATGACCACGAGTGAAGTGCATTAGTGTGAGCGCGTGGACGGAAGATAAAATGCTTTGTTCTTTTTTCCCCTCCATTACAGATCTCAATTTCTTCTCCTTCTTACAAGGCGACAATCATCAGGTAGGTGCGCTGTCCAGTTCACATTAGGGCTACTGACCAGCAGAGGGCAGTAATAGGCCACAGAATTGGGAAACAGTCCTATGATAAGTTGAGGAATCCTGTGGGGTGATTTGTACTCCACATTTAACCTGTCCAAGCCATGTATACTGTAGAGCAGTCAGCCTCCTCAGTGCAGTGTACTAAAACTTGGTAGTACACGCTTCTTAGGTCAGTTTCAGGGTTGAGTGCAGTATGTAAATAAGATGGAGGTTTAAGGTGCTTGTCTGAGGCACAGAGGGTCGATAGTTCAACCTCCAGTGTCGCCATAATGAGATTAGTGTCGCTGTTGGGCCTGTAAGCCGACATGGGTTCCATGAGGATTGGCTTGTTTAGACTAATGATCCGTACCGTGGATCGCAGGTCATTAGTTAAGTGTCAGCAATAAACTATTGTGCAATAAACTGTAAAGCCGCTTTCACACCAGACGCAGAATAAATTTTCTGCACAACAGATTACATTCAAAGTCAGTGCAAAGACGAGAATACACGCGTTTCGCGTCCTGTGTGAAAGCGGCTTAACACAGATTTTTTTTAATGTAAATACTTTTATGTAGATGACTGTTGTGAAAATGATTCTAATGTTATTGACTGGAATGTAAATGTCTCGAGTAAATAATTTTAATTAGGAATGCACCGAAATGAAAGTTTTTGGCCGAAAATGAGAAATGCTTGGCCGAAAACCAAAACACTGAAAGAAATTATTACGCCAATTTTTAGTACTATTGCATTTATGGCTATGACTATGTACTTACCTAACTAAAGTCAAGATATTGCAATTGCATAAATTAATATTCATACTTCAAAGAATAAATCAATTAAAAAATTATGAAAATATTTATTTAGCACTGACATTCCAACAAAGCACAATATAAAATAAAATTATAAATAAAATGTTTTACTTGGCCCCACTCATGAATAACCTACAGGCCTATAACGGACTGGCCTATTACTGGCTGCTGAAAAATTGTAAAATTAAATACGTAACGTGACAACACAGCAGCCCACTGATTGGTCAGAGAGAATCCTCTCTGCGAAAGACAAATCGCTTCCGCATCATCGCTAGGAAACTGGCTTCACTTGCCATCATTGAAACAGGTCTTCAAATTGAGTTTTTGAAACGTGGCGTCATAGGCAGCTTGATAAATATACTGTGCGTTGCCTTACCTTTCAAACAAGGTTGTGTTTGTTCACCGAAGCTGCTGCATTTATGAAATGCGTTTCTTTGTCTGTGACCCTGTTCGTAGCGAAATTAGAAGCAATTTTGTTCCCCTAATTCCGCTTGAGAAAGTTATTATGCTGCCCCTATTTTACGAAACTTGCGCGGAAAATAACTTTACGGGTGCTGATGAAGCATTTCGTTCCTAGGAGAGGTATCACAGATGAGATGACGCATCGTAAAGCGATAAATTCTAATACTCAGCCATCTCCTGCGATTTGCGCATTTGCTACGTGTTTTACCTTCAATTTCAAAGTGAAATGTTTCACGAAGCGTGAATATGAATACTCTGTGCCTTTTACGGATATCATTGCTTTGCGTTTTTAGGTGTTATGTTATTTAATGTGCAACCGAATCGGACACAACGCCAGCTGCTATCCTATGCATCAGGAGAATGTCAAACAGAAATTACCATTAAACACTCGCAGACTTCAGTGTCATAACGTGGTGACGGGAGTGCGCGTCCCCTGATTTAAACACATACATATTTAACAAAATCGACGGAATAAAAGTCCGGACAGGCGCGTGCTGGCCGCGGTTTTTGCTTGCGTCATTACGACATCCTGTTTCGGCCGTATTGTTTCGGTGTTGAGTCTTTCGGCCGAAAATGCTTTTTTTTTTTTTTTTAACCATTTTCGGCGGAAATTTTCGGTGGCCGAAAATTCGGTGCATCTCTAATTTTAATGTAATTGACTGTCATGTAAAAGACTGGGATGTCAGTTACTGTAGTGTAAATCACTGTAATGTCATTGACTGGAGTGTAAATGACTGGATTGTAAACTGTTACTGCTGTTAAAATGACTGCAATGTAATTTACTGTAATGTAGAGCTGTAATGTAAATGACTGTAGTGTGAATTATTGCAGTGTAAATCAATAATGTCAATTACTATAGTGTACTATACTGTAATGTAAATCATTATAATGTAATTTACTAGAGTGTAAACGATTATAATGCAAATGACTATAGTGTAAATGTAATGTAAACTGTAATGTGTCAGAGGACGGTTCAGCAGCTGAGCTGTATCACCAACCTGCAGACCTCTCTCTCTCTCTCTCTCTCTCTCTCTCTCTCTCTCTCTCTCTCTCTCTCTCTCTCTCTCTCTCCCTCCTCTCTCTCTCTCTCTCTCCCCCTCTCCCCTCTCTCCCTCTCTCTCTCCCCTCTCCCTCTCTCTCTCTCTCTCTCTCTCCTCTCTCTCTCTCTCTCTCTCTCTCTCGCTTCAGCATTATAATATGGTGATGGCTGCGGCAGCGGCTGCCTCGGCCTCAGACGACCACGACCTGCTGCTGAACCGCTTCCTGCCGTACAGCTCGTCGCAGATGTTCCTGGATCAGCCGGGGACGCCGGTGACGAGCGGCGCTCTGCCTCCCGTTAACGGCGGGAGCAGTAACGGCAGCAGCAGCAGCCTGGTCTCTTCCAGCAGCCTCCGCGACAGCCACGCCCACCCCGCCGCGTCCCGGGCGACCGCCGAGGCCGCCGCCCTCTACGGCGCCATCCCTGACGTCATCTCGCTGGACTGACACGCCGAGACGGAGCAGCACCTGCCCGGCCTACACAAAACGTCCTCGCAATGTCACTGCAATGTCGCGGCGGTGCTCTAACATCGACTAAACATTCCAGTAACGTTGCGAGAACATCTTGTGTTCGCTGGACGGGCTCGAACATGACGAAGAGAAACGTAAACTCGAACCGATGTTGGTGGGGTGGGGCGGGGGAGGGGAGAAGAGGAAAAAAGAATTAAGGTCTTTTTAAAGAGAAGCGACGGAAAAAGGAGGGAAGAAGGAAGAAGTGTACAGAGAACAAAAATATATTTTCAGTTTTACTTTTGTACATAAACTTAGGACTTTTGCCTGTTCAAGTGAGTAACTTCAGTTGATATTTTTCCGTGGACTGAAGATTTTTTCAACGCTTATATGTCTGTTGTCCTATTATTATTATTATTATTATTATTATTATTATTATTATTCTTATTATTATGATTATTATTATTATTATTACTATGCCTTTTGTACTTAATTTCTTTTTCCTTCTGATTTTATTGTTGCACATCGATGGCATTATTTTCAGTGATACTGTTTGGCCTCTATAGTAATCAATCTTCCATTTTAAATCGTAGGAGTCTTTTTCTCAAAAAGAATTAAGTCTCGGTGATTGACGATGTGTTTTCTTTTTTGTGCAGATTATTTTATGCTTTTAAGTTATGTAAAATATATGCATATATTAATTGTTTAAAAGCATTCCCTTTGCCTTTACAGGATATGGCTGTAGGAGAATGCACAGTTGGATTAAGTCTGCCATTTCTGGGTCCTCTTTTACCCGGCTGGCCCTTTCTGACCGATTTCTAAACACTGCCTGTGCTCTCATCTACCCCTCTTAATGATTTTAATGAGAAATTTATACTCTGTGACTCTCTCCACTTAAAAGTGTAGTAATAGAAGCACTATATTTTGTTTGGAGGGTGCGTAGCATTTCAGGAATTATATAAATGTAGCATTTATCCCCTCCCCTCTCAGTCACTTTGTTTCCATTGGCTCAAAGCTTAAAAAGACAGGAAGTAGAACACAGAAGGAAGTGGTAATAATGTGCTGATCAGGTCGGTACAGTCAGCGGTGAGCTGGTGCAGGCGATGGGGCGGGGGGGGCTCTCCAGGACGGAGCTGTAGCTGTGGTCGCTGCTCGAAGGGCTTACGGTCGTCACGTCCCTCCGTCGCTTTTGCCTGCTGGACTCGTGGGCAGAAGCCACTGCATCGCTACTGACCTCCAGCGTAATTCAGCATCTGGCCCCAAATTGCGTTATGGTCAGTGCAGCTTTCCCTGTGGCGTGAGCAGCCGCTCCACACTGCGCTTGATGTGTGTGGTACAAGCGCTCCTGTGGAAGATTCCAGTGTGAACACTTTTACGCATTTTTACAACACCTTTTAGAAATGATGTGTGCAGAATTCTCTCAGCACTCAACCATTTACTGTTGTGTCTAATGGCATTTTTTAAGACTGACTAATTTTTTTGCGGCTCCATTTGAAAGGTACGTCAATCAGTGACCTCTGATGGACTTGCAGGGCCCCGCTAAGTTAAACTCAGCTGTGAGACGTGGGGTTAGACCTGTATGGGCTTTATGTGTGATGGTGAGGCCGTAATGCTGCAGTCGCCACAGGAAAGGACTGAGACGAGTACATTATGAATGTGTGCGTGTGTGTGCGGGCACGTGCGCGTATGTGTGTGGGCACGTGCGCGTATGTGTGTGGGCACGTGCGCGTATGTGTGTGTACGCGTGCGTGCGTGCGTGTGTGTACGCGTGCGTGTGTACATGTGCGTGTGTGTGCATGCGTATGTGTGTGCGCGTGTGTGTGCGTATGTGTGCGCGCGCATGTGTACATGTGCGTGCGCGTGTGCGTGCGTGCGTGCGTGCGTGTGTGTGTGTACATGTGCGTGTGTGTGTGTGCGTGCGTGCGTGTGTGTGTACATGTGTGTTTGTGCGCGTGTGTGTGTGCGCGTGCGTGCGTGTGTGTGTGTGTACATGTGCGTGTGTGTGTGTGTGCGTGCGTGTGTGTGTGTGTGTGTGTGTGTGTGCGTGTGTGTGTGTGTGTGTGTGTACATGTGCGTGTGTGTGTGCACGCGTGTGTGTGTGCGTGTGTGCGTGTATGTGTGTGTGTGTGTGTGTGTGTGTGTGTACATGTGCGTGTGTGTGTGTGTGCGCGCGTGTGTGTGCGCGTGTGTGTGTGTGTACATGCTTGTCCGCAGTCTCCCACAGACCCACCCTCTGCACGACCGCTCATTTGCTGAAAATGATCTTGCAAAATTGCGTTTCGGGTTCGATCGTTACTGGGACTCCATTACATTCTTCGGCGCCCATAGAGCAGACTTGAGTTTATATATCATGCAACAGATGTTCCCTGCTCTGCTATTGATGCTTTTTTAATGAGGTTTCACAGAAACGAAAACATGAGATTGTGTTGTGCTGTCCTCAGGCCTGAGACCACAGTGTGCTTGCCTGGGCCCCAGGCCGTCTGTTGCAGTTTTTCAGACGTGTGAAAGCCACTCTTCGGCGATACTGATCTCCTGTGGACCCTGATGTGTGTCGCTCTTTCTGTCCTCCGCCTGTACTGTGGAATGATGTTTGTGTGCGATGATGGTCTGTGACAGTTAGAGCTGTGTGCTGAGCAGGACGGTTTCACCGAAACTCGACCGCGTACCCAGGCCCTGCTATCGCCTTCATCAAAGCCCTCAACTCTCACTCAGAGCACTTCTGGTTCCCCTTTTTATCGTCTCTTTCTGTGTCCCACTATACAAAAGCATTTAATGTTTTTATTTTAGCGTTTGTTAACATTTGTCCTTGAGTGTCCAGGAGCGCATTACTGTTACAGTATCTTATTTTGAAATGACGATATATTTAATTCAGTGGACTCCCGGTTCCATCGTATGAATATGTATTGTAATACGCATCTTGGCTTTGTGTGCCCTCCCTTTCTCATGGTTATGTCTGAATTACGTGTGTAAAGCTCGGGAGCACTCATTGCTTCTGTGGTGAGTCGCGTCCTGAATACTTTCTAAGCTTGAATACTGCACAGATATTCAGCTCAAAGGGTTCATTCAGATGACTGCGGACACAGTGGTGAATTTATATAATCATATCTGTACAGATAAGTGCAGAACTGAGCTAAAAATCCCTGCCCTGATGACAGAAAAGATTGCTTCAATGGATCATCACCATTGATTATTTCCCAATTTTAAAATGCTGCATGAAAACTTAAATTTCTTCTTTTGCCAAAGCATTATTTGAATTTCTAATCCTGATTTATATTCTTTGCCTGATTGTGTAGATATCCATTGCTTTTTCTGACGCTAACATTGAATAGATGTCATCACTTTTGTTATTGGACAGGTGAAGCACAGGCCAGCCTTCAGCCCCTCCCCCTTATCCCCCTCTTGTTGTGTCATTGCCATGGAGACGGGGGACGTGCAGCTTTGAGCGAACAGACTGCTGCTCGCAGGAGTTTTCAGTGTTGCGGAGCGGCACTTTCCAAGGCATTTGGTTTTAGTCGGTGCCTGTAAATTTCAGGAGTATCGGACAAAAAAGCTGGCCAATGCCATTTTTTGAAGTTTCAAAATATTGATACAGTGATTTTGGTGTCCGAATAAGATTAATATGAAAAGGGAAAAAATATATAAAATGTAATGTTTGTATTATTACTGGAAGATCTCAGGCAAGCTGTGCACACAAGGAAGTTCCAGTAATACTTGTTCTCGTTTTTTGTGGCATCCAAAACGTCAGATTGTTAATTTATAAATATATATTTTTAAACAAAATGATAAATAAAAAATACCACTAAGTGGACTATATTCAGTCCAGCTCGCAGCTTTCCTCGAAAGTAAGATTGGCTCTAGTCTGTGCTCACTGCCTTAAACTCACTGACTCTCTCTCCTTAGGGCATGTCGAACCAGAAAACTGGCTTTTTAAAAGAAGGTGAAGAAGAAAAAAAGTTGTACAGTAGACCAATGTCAGATTGTATAAAGTACCAAGTGGAAAAAAAAATATTTATTACCTGCATTGGAAAAATTGTTTACCTATTGAATGTTACCTGTTTATGTAGAGAAGTTTAGATGTAATAAAACGCATTCAGCTAACTTGACATTGATTGAGTTTTTTTCCCCCCTTCATGTAATTCAGGTTACTTCGTTTAACATTCAAGTTTGCTTGTCTTTAGTAAATTTGAGTTCCTGGGAACACAGAATTAGTCTTTAAAATTGATGTCTTCTTTCTGAATTGGGTTTGTTCTAAAGCATCCACTAATTTTTTAATGGAAAAAAGAGACTTGTATTACAAAATGTGTAACTACGATAGTTGAAGAGACTCATTATTTAAGTTCCCGGTGACTTAAATAGACGATGTTACGGCTTAGTTTGAACGTATTTTCAAGTATTCGAACTTCAGCGTTAAGTTTCGAGTCTTCCGGACTCTGTCTCTGGTGAATTGACTTTCCTTGCTCTGTCATTCTTAAATATCTCGGCAGATGGCAGTAAAATACCATTGTGCAATTCTTAAAAAAAAAAAAAAAAAAAAAGACTTGGAGACGGTAGGAATATTTTGTATATCGGAACAAGCAACAATGGTCCGAGAGGAACTTCCATAATAGAAATGTGCCCTTTCTGTAGTATATTGAACCGTTGAATCGTCCCAAATCGGCCATTCTGGTACATTCATTTCGAAAAAATGTCTTTCATTTAAATGATGTTTTCTCATTGTGAATTGTTTTATTTATTTGTTTGTTTGTTTATTGAAATATTGCCGCTACTCACTGAGACGGCACGCATCATATCGTGTGTTTAGTAATCGGTAAAATTGTTTCTGGTGATAAAGTCGCTATCAATCTTGCACCGGAAATATGCAAAGACTTTTTAGAAAATTGGACGTGAGACACATCGTTTTGGGGATATTTTCCTCAAGCAATGCATACCCAGAATTGAAACATGAATGTGACATCTGCGATTCGAGGAAGGTTAAAACGCCCCTCTGCCGCGGGTATTCTGGCTCGGTTCAAAACACAGGTTGAAAAAGGACGCTCTGCTCGAAAAATCTGTGTGGAAGTACCCACATGGAAAGAATCTATATGAACATATATGCAACCTATATGCCGCATATAGGCCAAATTCAGGTACATATATGTGCTTATAGAGGGCATATAGGTCTCCTATATAGCTCATATGCCCAGTGGCAGGTTCTGTTTGTCATACCTATTGTATAGCTCATATCTCACTTTTGCAACTGTCATACATGATGCCTAGCTCATATTTTTATTCTCAAGGTAATATCTGCATATTAGTCCAAAGTCCCTTACAGAAATAACAAGAATAACTTATTAATCGCATGCGAACGCGTGAAATTGGCATCACATTTGATCTTAAATACATGTTGACATGTGACAACGGCATGTTATGTGTAAACCAGTCATTATTAACTATGGCAAGTGAGAGGAGACAAAAAGCTATGATATCAACACAAATATCTAATACTATTTGTTACATTTTTTTCCTGAAACATTAACAATAACAAGGTCATCAATTCTTTCTTGACCATACTTATTTCCATTCTATGAAGATTGAGTTGTGTATTGTGGAAGAGAAGGAAATGTATAAAAACAAAATGGTTTGATTATGTTTATTTCATCAATTAAGCATTTTTTCAAGTTTAAGTCACTGCCAGATTCACCACATTAGATAAAATTGGATTCACATCATTACAGCTCATACACATCCACTGAAAGGTTATACACTACACTTTTACATCAACCAAATGCAATGTTCTCTATCTTGTCTGTAATGCAGTTTCTAGATGAATATGGCGCAGAGGTCTTTAGTCTAAATGTAGCAAAATGAAACAAAAATAACAAAATAAAAGTACAAAGAAGAACATACATTCTAGTAAACATGCCTTTCAAAAGTCATTTTCATCCCCACATCTATTTGAGCATTTCACTGTAGTTAATGAATTTGAAGACAAAGTCTACATTTCTGTTCACAGTTTTAATGAACAGACACTTGTCTTTTATCTGAGATGCTTGTATAGCAACTAAAGGTCCCAGACTTTTTCCTACAGGGATGAAATAACAAGGATTCTTAAATTCCCACACAGAAAGAACCTATATAAACATATAGGTTTTAATCCCCGCCTCGTATCAACCAGCAGTGGTCGGCAGCTCTTTTCAGAAGTAGCGCGCAATTGGCCAATTCGCTACAGGGATGCAAATTAGGAAGGGCCTGCTGGGAAGGGTTATGTAGATTAGAGTTCCCTTAGGCGTCTCTTGTTTGCCAGACGGGCCTTCATAAAAAAGATTCTGACTACACTCCTGCTCACTTAACCTCGCTCCGAGCTTGCGAAATCTCACCCAGTGAATGCGTAAGAAGCAATGGCTACTGGGCGCGGGCTTCGGAGGAGAGTCACAAGCTGTGTGCACTCGTCAGAGTTGACAATATGGGGCCGCATGTGTGAAAAAGCCTAAATACTTGTACACAGTTCCCTAATTCGATATCCCAGATTTGGGTGGCATTGGAGATGCCAAATTAAAAAAAAAAAAAAAAACATTTAGGTTTTAATATAGGGCGACATGAAATGGGCTGTTTCCATATATTATAGGTACATATATGTACATATTTGTGCCTGTAATACATGAAAATGGCCAATTTTATGTATGTCGCATATATGCAAAACCTATATCTGGCCCTATATTAAAACCTATATGTTTATTTAGGTTCTTTTCGTGTGGGTACCAAACATATTTCAGAAGTCAAACTGGACCTCTGAAAAGAGGAAAAAATAACATTTTGGAATTGTCAAGTCAAAGTTCTTGGACCTGATTGGGATGTTGTTGCAGGACCTTGAATGGCCAGGACTTACTTGAAAACCATCCTTTATGGTCCAGCCAATTGCTGCAGAGTGAAGTTGCCTTCAGCCGTCGACTTCCAGGCTGCTCAACCTGTCAGGCTGCGTAAAAGCCGCCCGCAAGTACAACCAATCAGATCGCTAGCTAGAGTACAACCAATCCGCTCACGAGGCAGCCAATTCAATTCAAATTCCTCTCCTCAAAGCGAAGTGGGCTTAAGAACATCAATATTGTTAAAAATGAATGCATTTAATCGTCTTTTCTCATTAAAGAAATTGATTCGTGAGGTAGCGGTAAATATTTCAGCTATTTTGATTATGTTAACCAACGCAAACAAGTGCTATTTTTTTATCTTACAGTTAACTTATAGACCTAACCTTAGCTAAACAGGTCATACTTGTTAACTTAAACACTTCTACAATATAACTTCAAGTATAACTCTGTTTGAAACATAAAAGTGGCCTACTTGTGAGATATTTTGTTCAATAAGCTGTTAAGTTGAGCTTCTTAAAAACTTGAACTGCAAGTTGCTGTAACGTTAACTGCCTTCAAGGCTGATTGTAGAGACTAGTGCCTTGCAGGCTGGTTAGAAGGCTAATGTTGATTTCATTTTATATAATCTTTAATAGTATTCAATCAGATGCCTTCAAGGCATCAGGGCCTGGGGTGGGGGCTGGGCGGGTAGATAGAGCTCCACGACGGCGTCAAGACATCGTTTGAACTCCTAAAAAGAGTGTAAAAAGTAAAGACAACATCAATATGCAACAACACCTCGGTCAGTTTTCTGAGGTAACGTGGTTGGTTTCGAACTGTAATAAATCTATGGGCTGAAAAATAGAAGATTTTAAATTAGCCTTGGAAGGCTCCAACTCAGTAGAGGCCCCCCTCAGTCATGCTGAGGGAGTCTTTACTGTCAGCCTTGAAGGCATCAGAATTGTACACACACACACACACACACACACACATATATAAAAATATATATATATATATATATATATATATATATATATATGAAATCATCAGCCTACCAACCAGCCTGCAAGGCACCAGACTCTACTGTCAGCCTTGAAGGCATCTAACTGACTCTATGAAAGATCATACAATTTGAAATCAACATTAGCCTTCTAACCAGCCTTCAAGGCACTCGTCTCTACAATCAGCCTTGAAGGCAGCTAACGTTACACCAACTTGCAGTTCAAGTTTTTAAGAAGCTCAACTAGACAGCTTATTGAACAAAATATCTCACAAGTGGGCCAATTTTATGTTTCAAACAGAGTTATACTTGAAGTTATATTGTAGAAGTGTTTAAGTTGACAAGTATGACCTGTTTAGCTAAGGTTAGGTCTATAAGTTCACTGTAAGACAATGAAAAAATAGCACTTGTTTGCATTGGTTAACATAATCAAAGTAGCTGAAATATCTAACATTACCTCACAAATCAGTTTCTTTAATGAGAAAACTCACGATTAAATGCAATCGTTTTTAACAATATTGATGTTCTTAAACCCACTTACCGAGTAAAGGTGTCTGAATTGAACTGGCTGCCTCGTGAGTGGATTGGTTGTACTCTAGTTCACGATCTGATTGGTTGTACGTGGGGGTGGGGTTTACGTAGCCTGGAAGTTGACCTCTGAAGGCACGTTCACCCTGCAGCGGTCCAATTAAAGCAGAGTAATTCTGAAGAAGCATACACCAAAGTTCGACTGCTGTGATGCAAGACTCTTCAACCCAAAGTCCCTCAGATTTTTATTTATTGACCAATGAAGATCAACACATGAGCCTATAATTAAAAAAGAAATTAAGATTTTATTAAGAAATGACAGAGATCACCATTGGGCTACTGTGAATATGTAAATGCGCTACATGTGAAATCCCTGCTGGAAAAAAAACAATAGTAATCATGACAGAAATCCTATTGGTTTTCCTGGGAGGTGTAATTGCAGCAGGGAATCGGTTATGAAAACCAACACACACCATCAAATTCTAAAGGACTGTGTCCCAAAACACAGTGCATGATGGAAACCATACCATGGTTGTTATGGTAATAGTTAATGGATTATAATGGTGCTGATTGGAAACCATTATAATTTGTCTTTATTGGTTCTATTCTGTTTTCAGCAGGGATTGTAAGGATGGCAGTAATACAAATAATTAATCCAGAACTTGTTCTGAATCCAATCTTCCAATCTCCCATTTTAGCATTTCCAGCAGTGTAATTTGTTTTATGATGGCCTTTTTTTTTTTTTTTTTTTTTTTAAGAGTTGCTTTTTTTCTTCCCACCACTACCCGCTCTAGGTGTCCCCCAAGCCCCCAGCCTGACTTCAGAGATTTTAGCTGGTAGCCAATCACATCCATGGAACGGACCACAAAAATGAAAATATTAAACTAGGAAATGGGTAAACTGGAGATCAGGCGTTTAACCCCCTAAACTGCTGATCTGCTGCTGCTGGGGGCGTTTGGCTGCAGGCGTTCTGCTAATGCAAAATAACCAGTTGAAGTTTATCTTATCAACCAATCATGTGACGGCAACTCAATGCATAACTGCATATAGACATGGTCAAGGAGATCATTTGTGGTTCAGACCAGAATAAAATGTGGAAGAAATGTGATCTTTGACTGTGGAATTAGTGTCGGGACCAGGCAGGGTGGATTGAGCATTTCTAGAAACTGCTGATCTTCATTTTCATGCAACAACAGTCTGTAGAGTGTATAGTAAATGGCGCATAAAAAAACCATTCAATGAGCAGCAATTCTGATTGGGCAAAGTGCCTTGTTAATGAGAGAGGTCAGAGGAAAATGGCCTGATTGGTTAAAGCTGATACACACGCACACAAGTGGAATGTTAGATTTACTTAAAAAATGTTATGTCAAGTGGTTCCTCCTAACGGAGTTTAGTAACATGCACTTAATTATATTTCTTTTACTGGCTAAAATTTTAGAATTTAATTGGATGTTACTTGAACCAGTTAACATAACATTTAGAAGTCAATGTAACATTTTATTTTTATTTTTTGGGTAAGGCCTTGGCTGGAATGCCACCATCCTCCTGTGGATTGGCCCTCTGGTTCCATCCTGGAGTGGAGTTCATCCTTTTCACAGTCCTGTCTTTCGTCAACTCCTTCTCCTGTTCCACCTCTCCCTCTTAACCATCAGGGGGAGCTGCCAGACCTGAAAGGAATCCCAACCGTCTATAATGACCCCCACCAGGCATTCAGTGAAGCGAGTGGCACATCACACCTACTCCACAGAGTAGACTGCATCATTGATCTACTACCCAGAACGTCGCCATCTGGGGGGCTGGCTGTAGTCCCTAACGGCACAGGAATCAAAAGCCATGGAAGAGTACATAAACCAGTGTCTGGCTTCTGGAATCATTCGAGCTTCTTCATTGCCAGCCGTAGTAGGCTCTTTTATAGTTGCAAAAATGAATGAATCTCTGCTTCCATGCGTAGATTACCAGGGGCTGAGCTCTGTTAGATTTAAGAACCGCTACCCTCTTTCTTGATGGACTCAGTATTCTGCAACCTCCAAGGCTGCCGCTGTTTTACTCAGTTGGACCTGTGCTATACATATCATCTAGTGTGCTTATGAGAAGAATATGAGTGGAAGACACCGCTTAAAACACCCTCTGAACACCTCAAATATCTGGTGATGCCATTCGGGCGTACTAATGCCCCGCTGTGTTCCAGAACCCCGGTAATGATGTCCTCCAAGATGTGGTCTCCCAGTTTGTCTATGTTTACGTTGATGTTATCCTGGTTTTTTTCTCCAACTCTGGAGGAACACAACTGTCAGGTCCACTTGGTCATTCAGAGGCTACTGGAGAATAACCTCTTTCTCAAACCTGAAAAGTGTGAATTCCACTGCATCACTGTCTCTTTCCTAGGTTTCACTGTGTTGCATGGCACCTTAGAAATGGACCACCAAAAGGTACAGGCTGTGCTGGACTGACCGGACCTTATGGATTGGAAACAATCATAGAGGTTCCTCAGGGTAAACAAGATCTATTGGCGGTTCATTTGGGGGCACACCATAGTGGCAGCCCCCCTAACAGCCCTCGTGTCCACTGAGACTCTTTCAGCTGTACTACCCATGCAGCCTCCACCTTCCATCAGCTTAAAGAGCAATTTACCAATGCTTCCCTCCTCAAGTTCCCTGACTCCTGTTATGGCCCCAATTTGTTATGGCCCCAATCTGTTATGGCGTAGCGGACAGCAAGGGATGACACACAAAATTTTAAAACTTTAACAGATTTAATTAAATAAACACTTTGAACTGATCTACAATCTACTCTACTGACCAAGATTGAAATAAAAAAAAAGAGATATTTACAATCCCTTGGTAATTGAGATGGGGCTGCTATGTTGCGATGTCCTGGGACAGGAAAATGCTCCAACACTGGCAAAAATCCACAAAAAGCTTCACAGGTCTTGAAAAGAGTGACAGGTCTGGTCAAATGTATCCTTCCACAATTTCTCCTTGCAATTTCTCCTACTACCCTTCACTCTCTCAATTTTTCTCCTTATATACTCTTTTCCAGCCCCCTCCCACCTTCCAGACTTTTCTCCAATTCTCTGGGACATTCCCCTCTGAGGCATGCCCAGGACATGCCCCAAAACCTAGCTCCAGACTGGGCTTAACAAAAAAAATGTCAATACTGCCATCTAGTGGCTTTTTTTTTTTTTTTCCACATTACACCTCCATTCCAAAAGGGAAAAATTTTGACTCATAAAGGCAAAATTTTTCTTTTCAATACAAAAATGGTTAAGTAGACACTTGTATATATATATACATGTAATACAATATGCTAATAAACACGTGATATATATACACATACTCAAACACGGGATAAGCAATCAGCAATTACATTGTCAGTACCCTTTACATGCTTAATTTCCAAGTCAAACTCCTGTAAAATCAAACTCCAATTCAACAATCTCCGATTCTTGTTTTTCATCTTACTCAAAAACAACGGATTGTGGTCAGTATATACAATCATTGGCTTTTGCCCTGTACAAACATAAACCTCAAAGTGTTGTAAGGATAGAACCAGAGCCAACAGCTCCTTCTCAATTGTGGAATAGTGCTTTTGGTGGCAATTGAACTTCCTGGAGAAGTATGCCACGGGATGCTCAATGTCATCAGAGTCACTTCTCTGTAGGAGCACAGATCCACAAGCTTGGTCACTAGCATCGACCGCCATGGAGAACGGTTTGTTGAAGTCAAGAGATTTGAGCACGGGGAAGTGACACAGCAGAGACTTCAGGCGATCGAAGGCTCTTTGGCATGCTTCATCCCAAGTGAACTTTATTCCTTTCTTCAGTTGGTTGGTGAGACTGAGAGCAATCTCAGCAAAGTTCTTGCAGAACTTGCGGTAGTACCCGATCATTCCAAGGAAGCGGCGCAAAGCTTTTTTGTTGTCAGGAACTGGGAAGTCCATGATGGCTTGGACTTTACCATTTATGGGTGCCACCTTACCCTGGCCTATGACGTAGCCAAGATACGTGATAGTAGCACAACCAAAGTCACTCTTGTTCAGGTTAACAGTCAGGTTAGCCTGGGTCAAGCGCTGAACAACGCGTCTCTCCATCTTTCAGATGTTCTTCCCAGGAGTCACTCCATGTGATCAGGTCGTCGATGTACGCACCCGTGTGTGGCAATCTGGCGATTGTAGACTGTATCATCCTTTGGAACGTGGCTGGGGCATTTTTCATGCCAAAGGGTAGGACTTCATACTGGTATAACCCAGATGGTGTGGCAAAAGCAGAGATGCTCTTGGCCCTCTCAGTTAAAGGCACACACCAATAACCTTCAATAAATCAATCTTGGTCAGAAACTTTGCTTGCCCTACTCTATCGATACAATCATCAATCCTAGGTATTGGAAACACATCAGTTCTTGGTTACAGCATTGACTTTGCGATAATCTGTACAGAATCTAGTACTTCCATCAGGTTTTGGAACTAGAACACAGGGTGAACTCCAATCTGAGTTAGAGGGTCTGATAATATCATTTTCTAACATGTACTCAACCTCTTTCTCAGCAATCTTTCTCTTTTCAGGATTCATCCGCACGGATGCTGTTTTTATTGGTTCGGCATCACCAACATCTACATCATGAGAGGCTAAAGAAACTCTCTTTGGAACATCAGGAAATAGATCTTTATATTTCTTGATCAACCTCTCAAACTGATCTTTCTATGAGGGTTCTAAGAGCTGGAGTTTTAGATCAAGATTTTGCAACACTTCAGAATTTGACAATTTACATGAACGTACTTCAGCTTTAATTCTAGGTTCATCATTTTGAAACTCCCCCTCATCTTCACAAGTCTCGGCCATAGGAGGATCTGAAGTGACAGCTGCAACCCTAGCATTCCTATCATGATAAGGCTTCAGCATGTTAATGTGACACAACTGTTTTGGCTTTCTCCTATCTGGAGTCTTCACAATGTAATTGAGATCATTGAGTTTTGTCAGAATTTCATAAGGACCATGAAATCTAGCCTGCAATGGATTGGACTGCAGGGAAACAACACAAGGACCTTGTCTCCTGGTTTAAACTCACGGCTTCTAGCCTTATGATCATACCAAGTTTTCATTTTTCCCTGACTTGATTTCAAGTTCTCTTTGGCTAGGTCACAAGCTGCATGCAGTCTTTCCTTGAACTTGCTAACATAGTCTAACAGACTGATATGCGGCTCTTTCTCTTGCCATTGTTCACTCAACAATAGCAAAGGTCCTCTCACTTCATGGCTAAACACTAGCTCAAACGGACTGAATCCAGTAGACTCCTGCACTGCTTCTCTAGCTGCAAACAACAGCAAATGAACACCTTCATCCCAGTCTTTCTCATGGTCATAACAATAAGTCCTCATCATTGTCTTGAGAGTGGAATGAAACCGCTCTAAGGCACCCTGACTCTCTGGATGATAGGCACTGGAAAGAATCTGCTTCGCACCTAGTTCATACACAACCTGCTAAAACAATCCAGAAGTGAAATTGCTACCTTGATCTGACTGAATTTCCCTGGGAAGGCCAAACAACGTGAAGAACTTTATCAAAGCCTTAGAGATTGCAGTTGCCTCGATGTTGCATAGAGGTATGGCTTCAGGGAATCTGGTAGATGCACACATGATTGTCAACAAGATTTCCAGATCTAGTCTTGGGTACTGGACCAACACAATCAACGATGACCTTGGAGAAGGGCTCCCCAAATGCTGGGATAGGCTGCAATGGAGCTACAGGTGGGTCTAACTGGTGTTTTCCAACTACCTGACAAGTGTGACAGGTTTTGCAAAAGTTGGAAACATCTTTCCGAAGTCCAGGCCAGAAGAAGTGTTTCATGATCTTGTCAACAGTCTTGTTAACACCAAGATGACCTCCTAAAGGCAAACTATGAGCCATTGTTAAGATCTCATTCCTGTAGACCTTCGGAACAACAATTTGCTTGACCACTGCCCAATCTGCATTGGCAGGGATATCAGGAGGGCGCCACTTCCGCATCAACACTCCATCCTTGAGATAATACCCAACTGAACTCGTCTATTTCTTCATCAGGAAGGGCTCTCTTCTTTAGTTCACAAATTTCAGGATCATTGGTTTGCTCCTGAATCAACTGCTTTCTGGACAGAGACAAGTCTCCAGACACATCAGGTTCACCAGACCCATCTGGCTGGCTGAACAGAGAACTGATAAAAGTGTCTGATAAGTCCTCAAACGGAGAAACCATAGTAGGCTGAACAGAGTCATGAGGCGAACCACCCGAGTCATGACTATTCAATGTGCTGGACGGCACCACATCATCTTCTTCTTGAGCCTTCTTGGCCATAGCACGAGTCACTGCACAGGAAGGATACAGAGATGGGTCTTCATCGCCATCTTCAGTGCTCGGCTGTGAAGTAAGATGAACAGGGGAACTACATTGCCCCCCAGCCAGGTCATTGCCTAGCAACAGAGAAACACCCTTGATAGGTAGACTTGACATAAGTCCCACCTTTACCTGTCCTGTAACTAAATCTGACTTCAAGAATACAGAGCGCAGGGGTACAGATACAGTCCTCCCTTCAATACCTTGTACAAGTATGAAATCCCCAGAAGCGATCTCATCACGTAACTCCAAGGAGTCCATCAACAAAAGTGACTGAGAAGCTCCGGTATCCCTTAGGATATATATGGGGACAGGAGGAGAATGCTCATTCAGAGCCACAAATCCCTCTGACACAAATGGAAGGAATTCCTCCCTCACAAAGTCAGCAGTATCAGGCTTCTTAGCCTCACAAGGAGCAGGCAATTTAGCAGATCGGTCATCTACTACAGGGGTTTCTAACCTTGTCTTCACAAAGGCATTGGGTTTGGTATCCTTTTCTTGTTCTTTTTCTTAGCTTTAAGGAACCAACAGTTAGTTGTAACATGACCAGATTTCTTGCAATAATTGCAAACTAGACCACTTTTGTCACTGTCAGCTTTCACACTTTGATCAGACCTTTGACTGGATTTCTGAGCACCATCACCAGATTTGTCTTTGTCTTTGGGTGAGGAATCTTGGGTATCACCGTTACCTTTCTTCTGAAATTGGGACCATCTATTGTTACTGCTGGACTGAAATTTGGACTTATGTGTGAGAACATATTCGTCTGCAAACTTGGCAGCTGATTGCAAATTCAGTGCTTGCTTCTCATTAAGGTAGGTCTTAATATCATCCTTGACACAGTTCTTGAATTCTTCAACTAACACCATCTCTTTTAGTGAGTTGAAATCATCCTTGACCTCCATAGAAGTACACCAGCGCTCAAAGCAAACCCTCTTCTCGTTAGCAAATTCCACATAAGTCTGATTGTCAGATTTCTTCAGACCTCTGAATTTCTGTCGGTAAGCCTCTGGAACCGACTCATAAGCTGTCAAAATAACCTTTTTGACAACCTCATAATCAGAGGAATCATCTGCAGACAAAGCCGAATAGGCTTGTTGAGCTTTACCCTTGAGGACAGTTTGCAACATCAGAGGCCAGTGTTCCTTTGGCCACTGACAACTCTTAGCTACCTTCTCGAAGCACTGGAAATACTTATCAACCTCCTTTTCCGAGAATGGAGGCACCAGCTTTACCTCCTGGCTAGCATGAAATTTGTTTTCAGTTTCCATTTTGATTTTTAGTTGCTCCATTTGGAGCCTTTCTTCTCTGTCTAACTTCTGTAAATCGAAATCTCTGTCTCTGTCTCTCTCTTTCTGCTCTTTCCTCTTTCTCTCGCTCAAATTCTCTTTGTTTTTCTTTTTCCTCCCTTTCTTTTTTCTCTTCTTTTGCTAATTTTTCGAACTCAAACTGCCTTTGTTTTTCTTTTTCCTCCCTTTCTATCTCTAGCATTTTTAATTTAAGTTCCATTTCTACATTTGGATTTTCCACTGGAAACTGTTCCAGATCTCCTGGTGCAAACACATTTTCATCAATGTAATATTCAACTATCTCTCTAGCCAGTCTTGCTTTTCGCATGGCTGGTTTTACATCTGTCAGCTCTAACTGTCTGCATATTTCTAGCAGTTCTGTCTTTTTAAAAGACTTCAAAACCTCTACGGTTGGTGATGCCAAGAAATCATCCATTGCTGTTGATCTGTCAATATATATCTAGGAAAATTCAAAAAACAATTTCACAATTTGAAATTTTAGATTTTCAATAAATGACTCACACAATGGTCGATCCCGGACGAGCCCCCAATTTGTTATGGCCCCAATCTGTTATGGCGTAGCGGACAGCAAGGGATGACACACAAAATTTTAAAACTTTAACAGATTTAATTAAACAAACACTTTGAACTAATCTACAATCTACTCTACTGACCAAGATTGAAATAAAAAAAAAAAAAGAGATATTTACAGTCCCTTGGTAATTGAGATGGGGCTGCTATGTTGCGATGTCCTGGGACAGGAAAATGCTCCTACACAGGCAAAAATCCACAAAAAGCTTCACAGGTCTTGAAAAGAGTGACAGGTCTGGTCAAATGTATCCTTCCACAATTTCTCCTTGCAATTTCTCCTACTACCTTTCACTCTCTCAATTTTTTTCCTTATATATTCTTTTCCAGCCCCCTCCCACCTTCCAGACTTTTCTCCAATTCTCTGGGACATTACCCTCTGAGGCATGCCCAGGACATGCCCCAAAACCTAGCTCCAGACTGGGCTTAACAAAAAAATGTCAATACTGCCATCTAGTGGCTTTTTTTTTTTTTTTTTTTTCATTACACTCCCAGCGCCAGTTCATTGTGGAAGTAGACACATCTGATATGGGTCCTGGAGCGATCCTCCCCAGGCAGGCCGCCAGTGGTGAGATCCATCTATGAGCCTTCTTCTCTCAGCAACTGTCTCTTGTGTAGAGAAACTACTCCATCGGTAACTAAGAGCTTTTGAAAGTTAAGCTGACATTTGAGGAATGGAGGCATTAGCTGGAGGGATCCAGCTTTCCCTTCCTTGTCTGGAAAGACAATGGCAACCAGGAGTAGCTCTCCAAAACAAGGAGATTGAACCCCGGCCAAGCCCACCAGTCCCTCTTTTTCACAGATTTAACTTTGTCCTGACCTATTGTCCTGGATCCAAGAATACTAAGTCTGACTCTTTGTCCTGTTCCTAATCTCCACTGCCTGACAAACCTCCTGAAACATGAAACATCGTGGATCAGTTTTCTAAAGCAGCCCATTTCGTCCTGCTGCCCACGGCTAAAGAGTCTGCTGAGCCCCTGTTACATCATGTGGTCCATCTCCACTGCACTCCCAAGGAGGAGGTCTTCAAATGCGGCTTACGGCCCCCTCTTCTTTCCTAAGTGGAACTGTCTCACAGCTCTTTACGCATTGCTAATCCCAGCATGTCACTTTTCCATTGTCATCTGGGTTAACAACTACAGTTGCAATCAAAATTATTCAACCCCCTTTGCAAATTGGGTTTAATAGCAAAATTTACAAACTTTCAGCTGTTTGTCATAAACAGATTAAACAAGAACATTTTAAATAGCTCAACACAACCAATATTACAAGTGGTTTTTCCAAATTTAACACAAAATGCCATTTTAATCATGACTACTGCAGTCTCAAAATTATTCAGCCCCCAGAATAGAATCCGTCATAAGAGCATATTTGCAAATCAGGTGTTGTCTCAAGCACACCGAATGCAGCTAATCAAGAGCTTAATTAGTTGCATCAGGTTTGCTTGAGATAGAACACATCAAATACTTGCACTCGCCAGGGGTTTGTTGACAGTGACATTTGATTGCATATTAGAAATATGGCTGTCAAAAGAATTGTCCAAAAAGCTAATAGCAGAGATCATTGCCTGGCACAAACAAGGAAAAGGATTAAAAAAGGTAGCACAGGCACTGAATTTTCATAGAGATGCAGTTGGAAGCATAGTTCGCAAGTTCAGAGTTAACGGAAGAGCGGCAACAGTACCAGGATGTGGCAGAAAGAGAAAGCTATCAATGGCTGTCACCAGATTCCTGAGGAGACGGGTGGTCAAAAACCCTCGAGTGACTGCAGGAGACCCGCAGCAAGACTTGGAGGCAGGAGGCACTGAAGTTTCAGTTTGCATAGTAGGGCGCATACGAAACATTAAAGGTCTCCAAGACATGCACCACAACTGATCCAAAAGCACAAGCTCCAATATGCTCAAAACCATATAAATAAGCCACAGAAGCTTGGGGATATTGTTCTATGGAGGGATGAAACAAAACTGGAATATTTCAGGCTTATGAATCAGTGGTATGTCTGCAGGGGGAATAAAGAAGCATATTTTGAAAAGTGCACCCTGCCAACAGTGAAGAATTGTGGGGGGTTTTTGATGCTCTGCGGCTGCCTTGCTTCCTCTGGCACTGGAAATCTGCAAAGTGTGGAGGGCAGGATAGATTCAGTCAAGTACCAGGATATCCAAGGAGAAAATGTCATGCTGTCTGTAGGGAAGCTGACGCTTGGGCATCATTGGACCCTCCAAAAGGACAATGATCCTAAGCATACCTCAACATCCACCAAGGCTTGGTTTCAGAAGAAGTCTGGGAAGATTCTAGAGTGCCCATCACAGTCGCCTCACTTGAACCCCATAAAAAATCTCTGCTAGGATTTGAAGAAGACAGTTGCAGCACGCAAACCCGAGAATATTGGTGAACTGAAGGTCAATGTCCATGAGGACTGGGCTAAGATTCCTTGGGAATACTGCCAAAAGCTGGCATCTGCCCGCATCACATCTCCAGCAGGTCATAGCGGCAAAAGGGTGCTCTACTAAGTATTAAAGATGCTTGTCATGAAGGGGTTGAATAATTTTGAGCCTGTAGTAGTCATTAAAAGTGGCATTTTGTGTTGAATTTGGAGAAGCCACTTGTAATATTTGTCGTGTTGAGCCATTTAAATTGTTCTTGTTTGATTTGTTCATTGCAAACAGCTGAAGGTTTGTAAATTTTGCCAGTAAACCTAATTTGCAACGGGGGTTGAATAATTCTGATTGCAACTGTACCTCTTCTTCTTCTTCTTTTCCTAAGCCGGTATTCCCGCTATTGCAGGGTCGGCTGCCTTAGTCTTTATCCTCCAGCTTCTCCTGTCCTGGGCCTCCTCAGGTCTCACTCCGAAGTGGGTCATATCTTCCTTGATGCAGTCCATCCATCTCTTACGAGGTCGTCCTCGGGGTCTCCTTCCTGGTACGCTTGTTTCCCAAACCTTCTTAACTGGGTTCTCCTCTCCCATCCTGGCTACATGGCCATACCACCTTAAATTAGCCGTATCTCTCTGACTTTCTCATTGGTGGTGTTTATTTGTAGCTCTCATCTAATGTCTCCGCTCCTCTCTTGATCTCTCAGTGTCACTCCCTTGATTCTCCTAAGCATTCTCATCTCATTTGACTCTAGGATTCTTTCTTCCTTCTTTCCCATAGTCCAGACCTCTGCTCCATACAGTAGTACTGGTCTTATGATGGTGTTGTACAGTTAGACCTTCAGTCTTCTTGGCATCCTTTTGTCGTTGATGACTCCTGACAACTCTCTCCACTTGGACCAAGCTGCTGACACTCTTGGTCTGATTTTGCATTCGGTTCCTCCTTTTCCTGGTATTGTTACTCCAAGGTACTTGAACTCCCCGACCTGCTTCAGGGTTGTTTCTGTCTCTGATGTTCATCTTCACATCTCTCCTCCTGCTTGCCATGACCTCTGTCTTTCCGGTGTTCACCTTCAGGCCTCTCCTTTCCATACCGATCTGCCACTTCAACCACCTCCTCTGCAGCTCTTCCTCATTTTCGGCAATCACAGCCAGGTCATCGGCGAACAGCAGCTCCCAGGGCAGACCAGTTTTAAACTCTTCACTTATCACATCCAGTATGATGATAAACAGAAATAGACTTAGCCCCGATCCTTGATGGAGACCCACTCCTATGTTGAATTCCTCACTCCTTCCGTATTTGGTCCTAACTACTGTTCTTGCCCCACGGTAGGTTGTCATCACCATTTGTACCAGTTTCTCCGGGACCCGTCATATTCTGAGGCACCAATATACCAGCTCCCTCGGTACACGGTCGTAAGCTTTTTCCAGGTCCACGAAAGTATAGAAGAGCTCTTTGTTCACTTCTAGATGTTTTTCCTGCAGCTGCTTGATGACAAAAACTGCATCTGTGGTCCCTTTTCCTGGGCTAAAGCCAAATTGCCTGTTATCTATATTTATTAGCATGCGAAGTCTTCTGTCTATGATCTTCTCCAGAATCTTCATTACTTGCTCTAGCAGCTTGATGCCTCTGAAGTTTTCACAGTCTAGAGGGTCTCCCTTTCTCTTATAGATTGTGACCAATTCGCTGAGCTCCCAGTCTGATGGCATTTCTTCTTCAGACTAAACTTTCTGAAGTAATGACGTCACCATTTTCACCCCATCTTCTCCTAGGTGTTTAAGCAGGTCAATGGGTAGTCCTGAGCAGCCTGCAGCCTTACCGTTTTTCATCTTCTTCATGGCTTCTCTTACCTCTTTGTGTGATATCTCCTGCACAGGGCCTTCTACAGGTGGGCATTCTTCGAGCTGCTCTCTCTCATTTTCAACATTCAGCAGGTTGTTGAAGTACTCTCTCCACCTCTCCTTGATTTTCTCCTTGTCTGTTAGTAGCACTCCGTCTTTATCCTTGATGACTGCAACTTCTCCAATGTCTTGTCTGGTTCTGGCCCGTTGTTTTGCCACCTTGTATATCATCCTCTCTCCCTCCTTTGTTTCCATGTTGTCATACCACTCTTTCCATGCTTCCTCCTTTGCTTTTGCTACTGCTCTCTTTGCTTCTCTCTTTGCCTCCTTGTATGCATTCCTCCTGTCATCTCCTCCTGATCTCTGCCAGGCCTTGTATACTTCCTTTTTGCTCTTTATTGTATCCTGTACTTCCTCGCTCCACCACCATGTTTCTCTTCTTTGATGTTTTCCTTCCTTAGTCGTTCCACAGACTTCCTCAGCTGCTTCCAGAACTGCACTCTTCATTGACTCCCAGTTCTTCTGTATGGATGGTGAGTCTTCCTGGTACTTTTCTTTCACTTTCTTTTTGTATTCTTCTACCTTAGGTCCTTTCAGCTTCCAGATCTTTACTCTCTTCCTTGTTTGTGTACTGTAATTCTTCTCCTTTTGCACCTTCAGCACTGCGCACGGTAGTCTGTGTTGGGCTACTACTGCTTCCCCCGGTATCACTTTGCAGTTTTTGACACTCTTTAGATTTGCCCTTCTCGTCAATATGAAATCTATCTGGGTTGCGTGATTGCCACTCTTGTATGTGATAAGGTGCTCTTCCTTCTTTGCGTAGAAGGTGTTGACTAATGGCAAGTCTAGACCTTCGGCGCATTCCAGGATATTTTCTCCTTCTCTGTTTCTTGTCCCAGGTTCTTTACCTCCATGGACTTGTGGGAAGCCTGCTGCTGCTTGTCCCACATGTCCATTAAGGTCTGCTCCGGCTAGGACCTTCTCACTAGCTGGTATATTTTGTGTCATACTTTCCAGGTCTTCTAGGAATCTTTCTTTCGCTTCTTCAGTTTCTCCAACTTGGGGTGCATCTGCTGATATGATGCAGTACACTTGCCTTGCTATCACCAGTCTCAACTTAATCATTCTGTCTGATGGGCGCTCCACTTTGATCACTCCCTCTTTGTGCCTCAGGCTCAAGATGATTTCTACACCATTCCGTTTACTGCCTTCTCCACTTTAGTAGATCTCGCATCCATCTCCCAGTTCTCTAGCACTCTTCCCACTCCACTTGGTTTCTTGAACACACAAGATCTCCACCTTTCTTCTCTGGCACACTTCTACCAGCTCCTTTCCTCTTCCTGTCATGGAACCTACATTCCAACTCACAAACTTGATTTCCACTTGCTCCTTTAGCCATGGCCGTGGTTGCCGTGGTACCCTTTGTCCACTTCTTGCGCCAACCAGGGGTTATCGACACACGTCGCCTACGGGGGACGCCCTAGCAGTACTCTGTCAGATATTTGACTCAGGCATAGTGTTGTGGCTAGGGGGTTTTGCGGCTGGATGCTCTTTCTGGCGCCAACCACAGTTTCAGCAGTGGGCCTAGCCTTTGGTCATCCAAGACCTACTCACAAGGCAGTGAGGTGATTTGATTTCAGAGTTTTCCTCTCCTAGCCTTTGCCTAAAGAGGCCCAACCTACCAGGCAGTAAGTGGTTGGATCAGTAAGTGTCAGGGCGTGTCCACGCGCCGGTGGGCCTGCACACTGTACCTCTGGGGCTCCAACCTGCTCCGAGATCCCTCACAGATCAGCCTGGGGCCGTGAGGTACCCAATTACCATGGTGCGCCACGAGGAAGCACTGTGAGAGTCTTGATGCATAGGAATGTAAAACCACCAGGGGGGTCTTACGCACTCGACCTCCTTTTTGCTCCTAGGAGCTAGGTGGTGGCTGCAGCTGGAAGCGAGAAGCCACTATGCTGCAGCACTACATACTATACACCCTGTGTCCGAAGGACACCACACCACTAAGGACACCACACCACTGAAGGACGCCACACCACTGTACCTCTGTTCCAGGCAAAAGAGGGAGAATTTGCAGTTCCCTCTGCTCACCTTCTGGTTTGGTGCACCCGCCAGGGATGGAAGAGAGCCTGTGCACTTCTAAACAAGAATGTCTGTGCCTTCCAAAAGTAGGGCAAACGCCGTTACAGTTCGGCTCCTCCCTGCCAAGAGGGAGAGAAGGTGCGGCTGGAAATACAGGATATCCCTCTTTGAGAGATGTTGAAGAAGCTCACCCCCCTATTCATCAGTCTATTCATCATTATACAAGTATTATCATCATCTGCTGTCAGGCTTCTGCTCAAGGCCCCCCCCCCCACAAACTCCACCTACGCAACGCTTCGTATCTTGGATGTTGGGCATGGTGGCGCCACCACTGGGAGGGGAATGGGTCTGAATGTTCCTGGGTGCCTGAGCACCACATCCTCGTCCCCTTTCTGGTCTGCAACTTCCTGCGCCATTGTCTCATTGTTTGGGGTTGACATCAGGGCCACCAAGTGGCGTCCCTCAGGGATCATAACAAAGGAAGGGTGGAAATTTGGCAAAAATATCATGAATCCATGGATCCATCCTGCCTGGTGTTAATGGTTGCGACTGGTGGCAGTGTACTGGAGAAGAGAATGTTTTCTTGACACAGATTATGAGGTCCCGTAATACCAATTGTGCTTTTTGTTAATACCATGGCCTACGTGAATACTGTTGATAACCATGTGCATCCACTTTTTAGACACAATTTTGGATACCAACACATGATGCACCATGACAATGAGTTCAGTACACTCCAACAGACTCCACAATATGCATATCTTTATCCAATAAACCACCTCTGGGATGTGGTGAAATGGGAGACACAGAACATGAATTGCACAGTCAACAAATCGGCTGCAACTGGTTCGTGCAGCATTTCAACAAGGATCTTGATTATGAAAAAATGTTTCCAGTACTTCATAGATTCATTCCATGAGAAATCCAGGCTGTGTTCTCAGGTCCTATCCAGAGATGGAAAAGTTTCCCTACTAAAGTGGCCATTCTCTTTAGGTGTTGGCTGATCTTCGTTGTATATGTAAAATAAATGCTATTCAATACTTGTCCTCGTGTTCTTTCTAATTTTATATTTTGAATGAAGATGTGAAACCAGAAAGCATGACATATATGCAGAAGTAAGGAAATCAGGAGGGGGCCAAATACTCTCTCAGGGCTATGTAAATGCGCGACCGCACACCGCTGAAATCACTGCAAGAGATGAATTGCCAATAATGATCCATTATGTTAAAACACGGGGCAAACTCACTCTCAAATCTCTTACGACCTTCCCGTTAATTTTGCGCCATCGTCATGGGCTGATTGCTAGTGCGCAAAATGAAAAGCATTGGCTCCTGCTCTATCAGAAGCAAAAGAGGGGGCTCTGCGCATTTTGAGAACGGATAGGTGAGATACGGGAAGCTTTGGAGCATTGACAATTCTGAGGCGAGGACCGAGAATCAATCAAAACGACTTCACCAATCCGCGCGTTCAAGGGGCAGGCAATCCCGAGGCGCACATGTCATAAATGCCGGGAGTGACATTTTTTCCCCAACACAATTATTAATATAGGATTCCGATTATGCGAATATTGTGGACATTACAGGAAATTCTGAAAAATATATACGTTTTTAAGAAGACAATCTAAATATGTAAGGCTTCTGTGCATTGCTACGTTCAATTGATCTCTACTCGCAGTCGCATTTTCGTCGGAAATTATGGGAGACTTTGTTAATTTTACTGCCAGCGGAACATTTAACAAGTCTTTGACAGATCACAACAGGTTCAGCAGCCTGGAGGACATAGATGTACCAGCAGACAGAAGCTCGGTTCTGCGATTCCTGATCTCTGTCGTGTACTCGGTGGTGTGCGCTGTTGGCTTGATGGGGAACTTGCTGGTTTTCTTCTTTATAAAAGTGAAACAAGGGCGGAAAAAGTCCACGATCAACTTTTTTATCCTTAATCTAGCTGTGACGGACTTCCAGTTTGTTTTGACATTACCTTTCTGGGCGGTGGACACCGCTCTTGACTTCAGCTGGCCATTTGGCGATGCCATGTGCAAAATCATTCTGTCCATCACCGTCCTGAACATGTACGCAAGCGTGTTTTTTCTCACTGCCATGAGTATTACACGCTACTGGGCTGTCGCTTCAGCTCTGAAGAACCGAACTCGACCCAAATCCTGCTCGGTGAAATTGGTCAGCGCACTACTGTGGATCTCAGCGACTGTGGCTACAGCACCTACATCTATGTACTCCACGGTGAGAAACGTTGCCGGAGAGAGGCTCTGCCTCTTGAAATTCCCTCATGGACAATATTGGCTTGCTGTGTACCATCTTCAAAAAATTTTGATTGCCTTCGTCTTCCCAATGTTAATAGTTTCAATCTGCTATTTACTGCTCCTGCGGTTTATCCGCCTGCGTAGCATGAAAACTAAAAACTCAAAGCGAAGATCCAACGTCACAAAATCTGTCACAATTGTGGTTCTCTCGTTCTTCCTTTGTTGGATGCCAAACCACGCCATAACATTCTGGGGAGTCCTGGTCAAATTCAACGTAGTACACTGGGATAAAACATACTACGCAATTCATACCTACGTGTTCCCTGTCACAGTATGTCTTGCAAACGTCAATAGCTGTTTAAACCCTGTTCTTTACTGTCTCACACGGAGAGAGTTTAGAAGAAAGATAAAAGAATTGATTTTTCGAATGTAGCCTCTTGTGGCTGATTGACAAGCAAGAATGAATGTTGATGGATATCCTGGAAAATATGATCACGCCCTAAATGAGGTTATTTAACTGTTAATTATTTGGAGAATGTCAGTGGGTCAATAGCTCATGCTTCAACCTACGACCTGTGTCGAACATAATTCCATCCGTCATGTCACAGATTATGATAAAGAAACAAACCAAAAGTGGACGGAAATTCATTAAATTAATGTATAATTTTGAAAACTGAATTTACTTTTTATTAAGACCATACCAGTTTGTTTGCTGAGTAGCCTAGTTCTCAATTTATAAGTGCAGTAAATGGCGGGAGGCGACGATGCGCGAATGGAAAATTAAAAAAAAATTGGTAAAAAAGTCAGGGAATTAGCTAGCCTTTCTTGACTACGTAAGGTAAGAGTTTTAGCCGGCTAGAATGGGCATAAACAGAAACGGCTTGATCACTTGCTTTTTTGAAATGCTTTTTATGTTTTGCATCAGTTAGCTATAAGCAAAAGTCAAATAAGACCGCTCACAAATGGAAAAAAAGACAACACATCAATTGACAGGCACTTATACCTAATAAGAATACTGAGTTTTGCGTTGCTTTGATTGCGTTCACTGGGTAGTTGGTGCATGTATATGTTATAACTGTCATATTTTTGATTGCAACCGAAATTTGTAATGAAATTAATACAGTCGGTGAAAGTTATTCAATTTTTTAAAATTAACTTTATGTGTCTTAATATGCTATGATACTGTAAGCAGCCGCATTTTGGTTTCAGATCCTCCACAATCTGCAGTGTCATTATGTTGCAAAATGAACTGTGAAGTGCGTAATTATAATAAAAAAAAAAATGTGTCTACACTTGTGTGTGTTACGTTGTCAAAGTGACCGATTAGCTGAACAAACATGATGATAATTTATGGTGCCATTCAGGCTGTTACGACCTGAATATTCCTGCAACAGCAGTCAAAACTCATAAAGCTAATGTTTGCTTTTCATCTCTGTGGAATAGCTATGTTTGCGTATGTGCTTAAACAGCCTACCAATTCAGCAATTTGAGTCCTTCCTCACTCAGTAAGCAAACGCTTGTCTATATGCAATTTTTAAAGAGATAATGATCTGCACAATTAAAAGGGATGACTATTCCAGACTAAACGCGACAATGCTACGATATTCAATAGCAAAGCCCATATCTGTTATAATGACAGCAATAACTTTTACTGCGAATTTCCTGTGTTTTTAGAGGAAAAATATCTTGTGAAGGCAGACTTGCGATAGATACCTCCAGATGCGCTGATCTGAAGGTGCATAACACTCTCATCATGGACAATTGGAAGCTCCTCCGCTACCCTCTTTCGCGTCCATAAGTCATATGAGGCAGCACGGGTCAGAGCAATCGTGCATACAGCCTCAGAGGACTGAGGTGAGAATGCTGCTCCACAATGTCTACCTTGAAGCTGACTGCTCCGCAAATTATGACTAACTCTTACATGTAGGCTATTACATTCATTATAGTGCTTGCTTGTGAATTTAAGGTGTGGCCAAAGAAAAGTGCATGATGATAGAATCGAGAAAAAAAAACTGAGAAGAGCCCAAGTAGCCTACATAACAAGACTTTGTATTTCATTGAAATAGGAGTCTGAGAATATAAACCTTTTTACATCAGTTTCTGTCATCCAAAAATTGTGCAAATTAAAAATTTTGCACAATTCTATGATTTTGAAAAAAAAAAAAACACTTAGGACTATAAATAATGGTCATCTGCAACTGTAAATGGAATATGACAAACTGTCAGGTCAATAAATATTTGGGGCTTTTTTAGGGGGTATAATCTTAATCTCACCTGTTTATCACGGCAAATTGGATTTTAAATCAATTGATAGACGTGAGTTCTAATTAAAGACTTTCAGCCTTAATTTGAGCTCACATACATTCAAAATATAAAAATATAACTCACTTTCATATGACCCCCCCCTTTCTTTAGACCAAAGGTAAGCAGACAATTACTCTGCTGTTCACTGGCCAGGTGTCTGTCATTCCCTCTTTATTTAGTTTACAAGCAGAAAAAAGGTCTCGAGCTGATTACAGGTGAGACATTTTCATTGCAATCTGTTGCAGTTAAGTATAGATATTGATTCCAAAGAGCTGTACTGCCAATGAAGCAAGCCATCCTTATCCTGAAATTTAAAATCAAAACAAGATCATCAGACAAATAGATAGAGGATAAAAGGCATTTAATGAGGTCAAATCCACTATTTGGTATATTCTATTAAAAAAAATGGACTCATGAGCCCAAAAGACTTGAATTACAGGACAGCCTGATTAGAGATTTGCATAAAGCATCTAAAAATCCTGTATGCTTCTAAAACAATGCCCTGCGACAGATGAGGCAAAGATCAACAAATACCAGAATGATGAAAAGAGTATGGAGAAATAAAGAAATCTGAAGCATTCCACCCCATCTGTGAAGCATGGTGGAGGTTGTGTATTATGGTGGGAGCTGTATGGCTGCCAGCGAAACTGGTTCCCCTGTATCTATTGTGGATGAGACTGATGATAAATATAGCAGAATAAATTTTCACTGCTTCAGACCAGTTTTAATCTGCTCAGATGTAGCCCAATGCTTCAAAACTCATTAAAAGGCACTTTGCAGTGCAGGTGGGCAATAACCCGACTCATTTCAGGAAAGCAATCGAGATTCGTTTTAAAGCAAAGAAGTGGGATATTTTCACGGTCAATCGCATTGTCTGAATCAAATTGTATTAATGTGAATTCAATTTAAACTGGAAGATAAGCAATGTGATGACTAATACAGATTCCAAAATAGTTGGCACATAGTTACCTCGGTGTTAGATCAATGTGTCTTTTAACCCTGAGCACGCTAAATGCAGCTATTGTTGCTCAATGATGTAAAATATCAAAATCAAAGCTGTTGAAAACCTATAATGTGGCAACTTGTTTAAAAGAGCTCCCCCAGGAGCTTTTTTTATACAGGTTTCCACATGACAGGTTTTCAACATCACAAGATGATTGTAGATTTATATATATAGTTTTTAATTTATTTCAGTGCTCTAAGGGTTAATCACACTCATTCCGCATTTGGGTTCTGAAAACACCACCAAGAGGAATTTTCCCCACTTCTCTATTGTGTAGTTATACAGTTGCACAATTTTACAGGGCTTTTGTTATTGTATATTTTGCTTCATAATGCTCCATACCTTCTCAAACAAAGACGGGTCAGGACTGCAGGCAAGCCAGTCTAGCACCCGCACTCTCTGCTTATGCAGCTAATGCGGTTTGGCGTTTTTTTTGCTGGAAAATGCATAGACGTCCCCAGAACACGCAGTGTCCAGATGGTCGAACATATTGCCCATAAAATTCAGGTATATCTTCCTGTATTTAATGATGCATTCGCAAATATGCTCATCCCCCATGCAATATGCACTGACTGATAGACACCCATATCATGACAGATGCTGGCTTTTGGATCTGACACCGATAAGAGCTTGGGTTGCCCTTGTCGTTTTAATCCGGAGAACGCAGTGGCTGTTTTTTCCAAAAACCACTTGAAATGTGGATACAAGTTCCTCTGGTTTTTTTTTATTAATAAGGTCTTTATGATTAGATCTTCTGTCTCACGCTCTTGTGTCCCAGATCCCTCTGTCCCCGCTGCGTGCTAAGCTGTCTTTGAGCAGTTTGAGCCTGTGCCACTGACTGAGCTTGTTAAGGTAGTCCTGTCCATGAGACCATCTCACTGCCCCTTGGACTGTCTTCCTCCCAGTCAGCTGAATAATGTCTTTGATTCTGTAGGGTAATTTGTGCTGGGACTCATCAACTCTTCTCTCTCATCTGGCTGTGTTCCTTCAGTTTTTTAAACAAGCTGTTGTGCAGCCCCTCGTCAAAAAACATAACCTAGATCCAAATTCTCTTTCTAATGACCGGCCTATTTCTAAACCTCCGTTCATAGCTACTGTTTTGGAGAAATTGGTTTACTCTCAATTGCAGTTCCACCTTGAATCTAATAATATCTATGAAAAATTTCAGTCTGGTTTTGAAGCACACCATAGTACTGAGACGGCCCTTTTGAGAGTCTTTAATGATCTTCTTTTAACCATTGACTCCGGAAACTCTGCTGCCCTCTTGATTTTAGATCTGACAACAGCTTTTGATATAGTTGACCATTAGACACTGCTTTCTCGACTAGAAACATGTGTTGGCATAAAAGGTATTGTTCGCAAATGGTTCACTTCATATTTGTCAGGGAGGACCTCCTCTGTTTATCTTGACACTTACCATTCAGAGGTGGCTCCACTCTGCTGTGGTGTGCCTCAAGGCTCCATCTTAGGCCCAGTCCTTTTCTCCTTGTATCTTCTCCCTCTAGGGTCCATTTTTAAAAAGCATAGCATTTCCTTTAATTGCTTTGCTGATGATTTACAAATATATCTGCCTCTTCAGCCCATCAGCGGTTCATTTCAAGCCCTGTTAAACTGTCTCAAAGACATTAAAGACTGGTTATCTCTTAATTTCCTTTGTCTTAATGACCAAAAAACAGAAATAGTTTTATTTGGTAATCAACATATTTTAGATGGTGTCAATAGTGCACTTGGTCCTTTATCTTCTTTCATTCGCCCATGTGTTAGAAATCTTGGAGTTCTTTTTGACAATTCTTTCAAATTAGATAAGCAAATCGGTGCGGTAGTCAAAACTAGTTTTTTCAGCTGAGGACCCTTGAAAAAGTCAAGCCATATCTTCTTGTTAATTATTTTGAACGGCTTATACGCTTGCTCATTTCATCACGGCTTGACTATTGCAGCTCTCTTTATCTTGGCTTGGACCAGGCTTTAATAAGCCATCTGCAGATGGTCCATAATGCGGCTGCATGTCTTTTAACTGGTAAAAAATGGTGTGATCACATCACTCCAGTGCTAACCTCACTCCACTGGCTTCCTGTCATTTACAGGATCCAATTTAAAATTTTATTATTGGTTTTTAAATCTCTTAATGGTCTGACTCCTTCTTATCTGTCAGAGTTACTAACCAATTACAAACCATCCAGAACAATGAGTTCCACTAATAAGCTGCTCTTAGATGTTCCATGCTCTAAATCGAAAACTAGAGGTGACAGAGCCTTCTCTGTGGCGGGTCCTAAGCTGTGGAACGCTCTTCTTCTGCACATCCGATCAGCTGACTCACTACAGCACTTTAAATTCTTTTTAAAGACGTACTTTTTTTGCACTGGCTTTTAACACAAGTTAAGCTTGATTGTTTGTTGTATTGTGTAAAATTTTTCAGATGTATTGTGTTTTTTTATGTCCCATCTATCTTTTTATGTCATTTTATTGAGTGTTTTATTTATTTATTTTTCTCCTTTTTCTTTTCTTAATTATGCATCCTGTACAGCACTTTGGGCAGCGAGAGTTGTGTTTAAATGTGCTTTATTAATAAATTTGACCTTGACAAAACATGCCTCCACTGTGATACTGTCCATCTTGTATTCTGATTCTGAGCCCAGAGAACTCAGCAGTGCTCTGGGACATGTATGGCCTCAGCTTAGCATAGTAAAGCTTTAGCTTGCATCTGTGGATGCAGTGGCAAATAATGTCGACTGGCAAAGGTTTAGTGTTTTTCAGCCCATGTCATCATATATTTACAGTCCTGTGACCGTCCTTATGACATGGCAGTCTGAGTGATCGGAGATCACGCACATGCAGAAGTTGTTTTCAGCCCTGCCCTTCAGTCACTGAGATTCCACCAGATTCCTCCCATCTTTTAATGATATTGTGCACTGTAAGAGGGTGAAATTCCCAAATCCAACCAATTGTCTTTGGGGAATGTTGTTCTCATAGTAATGAATAATTAGCTTAAGCATCAGTTGGCAAATTAATGAGTCTTGACCAACTTTTGCACCTTACGGAAAAGGCCTTTTTTTGATAGTGCAATACAATTAGCTCAAATCACCTTAATATTGTAACTTGACCCATCATTATTGTTATTGAATTGCCCCTTTTTTGGAGTCTGTTGCAGACATCGGATTTGAAATAAGACTGGTATATTTTCAACGGATTTCAACATTTTCAGTTAACAATTGAATTCACAAGTGAGAGCATAAAAGAATGTGTTGATGGAGTATTGTCAATAAAGTAGATGGTGAATAGACTTTTCAAATCGATCCTTTTTTATTTTATTTGCATTTTCCATGTATGCCACCTTTTTCAGCAATGGAATTGCTTTCATCAAAAATGTCTTCTTCTAATTTTAACCCCTTTGTACAGAATACAAATTGTGCCAATTTTTTTCCCTGTTGTGCATGAGCCTATTTAGGCTTCATAACAGAGCACTGGTGTCACAGAGACTGGAAAATTATTCCAGTACAGCAAGACATTTGGAAAGCTGGCATCTTTATCTGCGCAAAGGGGTTTTAATTAATTCATTTCACTGTGATTACTTAAAAAACCTGATTTCTCATGAGTCTGAGTGAAAATGATGGTGGGGATGTTCTTCATTACCCATAAACTTCATTATTTTCCATTTATGCATCCTTTGCAATGCATCTTCTCAATTATGATCTAAATTCTGCTCTAACTTGGACATCTACACCAAAATGGACAAATTAAACTGATCAGAGTTTTTTTCTTGAAGATTGCCTCTTTGTAGAATATAATTTCCACAAGTAGGACACAGAATTAATATATTTAAATGAATATTTTATCTAAATAATATTCCAAAAAAGTTGGTACATTTATGGAATATGCAAATAAAATCATACAGGACTGATCTGAAAAGTCCATTCACCTTTTACTATACTGCGAACACTACAGCAGTACACTGTTTGCTGCTTTTATTAGTGAATTCAATTGTTTATTGAAAATATGCATTTTTTTAAAATCTGATGACTGGAGCAGATTTCAAAAATGTAGGCGCAGGACTAATAATGATGCGACAATCAATAAAGTGATGTGAAATGGGTGAGGTAGTAATTTTTATCGAATAACAGAAGCCTCTAAACATAGACCTCGTCCTTCATGAGCAAAGACAGGTCAAGGCTCACCAGTTCTCCAACAGATGTGTAAGGTATGATCCATCACTTTGGAAATATTCCCCAAGAACAAATCAGTAAAATTTTTGGCATTACACCCTCTGTATAATTGGATTATATAATATAGTTTAAAATTGAAAGAGTCAGGTGGGATCTTGGGACGTAAAGAAAAGGCCAAAAAACCATTTCTAATTGTGCACAATCTCTGATCCCTTAGCTATCCCTGCCTTAAGAACCGTAATGCAGGTGCTAGACTGGCCCGCCTGCAGGCCTAATATGTCACAGATTGACAATGCATGGTATATTATAAAGTGAAATATAGAGCAAGAATGGCTCCATATAATTGCACTGCTGAGGACCTGCATGATGGAGAAATGGGGGGGACATTAAGAGTGACCCCATCCCAGGACGGAGCAAGGCTTTTGGACCTGATGCTGGAAAGAGTCTGGATGCTCCTTAACTTCTTACATCCAGCGCACACAGCATCCATTACATCCAAAAAAAAAGACCTAAAATATTGTAATTCATCTCACCATGATACGTAATACACAATACATAATACTGCATGATGGTCCATTGCAAATGCCTCTGGGCCCAGAGAAGTCAATGGCTTATCTGGACACTGTTAACATGAAGCTTTTTTTTCACAGTATAGTTTTAACAGGTATTAGTAGATATAACCACATATTGTGGTACTTGACAAATGAAGACCTGGGTGCAAGAAGTACTTAAGTCACATTTTCCAAAAAATGAGCTGATACTACTACCATAAAGTAGAGTGTCATGTGCATCATTTAAAGCCAAAAAATTCCAAATATAAGTACTCAAGTCCTCAATACTGATATACGGCCTTCCCTGAATCTACTGAATTTTTGTGCAAGAAATACTCAAGTCCTTGACGTCATCAGGAACAAGTGCCTAAGTCCATGACTGTCCAATCAGCTGCTAGTATGTGTCATGTGACAAGCGTAGGAAAAATGACTGTTTGGCAATCAGAAAATGATTGAAACGGCATTTATGTGGTAAAAGTACCGAAGTCCATGCATTTTATGGCAATAAGTACCGAAGTCCAGGCATTTTATGGTAAGAAGTACCAAAGTCCGAAACTGATTTTCTTTTTTTTTTTGTAATAAAGCATTATTTTTCCACAAAAACATGTCTGTCTACTTTGTATAACCCCTGGGACTAGCAGCAGGCGCCACTGAATGTTATCTTTTAAAAAAAAGTGTCTGCAGCATATTTTCAAAACTTTGACTCTTAATATCTCAAAAGTGTTATTTTGTGACTAAAGTACTTCTGGCACCCAGGTCTTTAAATGTTCACCAATGTAATCTTGACCTAATATGGTTATATCACTTATAGATAAGTTATAGTTTTTTATGCAGTGCTGTCTGCATATTCGGAACCGTGAGCATTCAGGTAAGGCCTGCGACCTGCTCTTTAATCACAGAAATTCCTCCAGAGTCCTTGATTCTGTTAACTATGTTATGCACCACAGTGGATGAAATATCCAAATCCCTTCATCTCTTTCTTTGGGGAACATTTTCGTTAAACCTTTCAATGATTTTTCTCATGCATTTGTGGGTATATTGGTGATCCTCTGCCCATTTTAACTCCTGAAGGCATAGCCCTTCACTGGATGCTGCTTTCGTACCAAATCATGATTACAGTCACCTGCTGAAATCAACTGTTTTAATTCACATGACAGTTCAATTTTTTACCCAGTTACTAGTCCTAAATTGTCCCCATTCCAACTTTTTTTTTTTTTTTTTTTAAAAGATTTGTTTTTGGGAATTTTTCCCTTATTCAATAGTTATACAGGGTAGAGAGACAGGAAAGTTGGGGAGAAGAATGGGGGAAGACATGCAGCAATTGACCCGAGTCGGATTCGAACCCAGGTTGCTGCGGGTAAGGACACAGCCTTTATAGTACGCGCACTTAGACCGATGAGCCACCAGGGTGCCCTATTCCAACTTTTTTTTGGAATGGGTTGCAACCCTGGAAGGCAGGAATGGATGTATATTTATAAACAAAATGAAGTTGACCACACAAAACATTGAATACTGTATCTTGTTTTCATACTGCCTGCAATTAAATACAAAGTAAATTAAGAATCATTGCATTCAGTTTTTATGTGCATTTTCTGTGCATTTTCCATACTGTCCCAACTTTGTCCAAGTTGGGGTTGTAGCACAGAGCCAACTTATAATATTTTTGTGACATGTTTTGTCATACAGCATGGGGCCATGCCACTGCTTATTGGCGACCATTATTCTTTAATGATAATCACGAAATCAAATATTTTGTGTCAATAGATCTGCATACTGCTAATAAAAATAATCTTCTCTTCATAATATAAATCACATGCATCGAGATTGCATATGATAGATTATTTTAACCAATTAGCTGGTGATTACCATTAAATGACAACCTCAGCTAATCAGCAGTGGCAATTACATATATTTAATGGCAGAATATGTCATGAGAATGCTATGAAACTCTGGACTGGTTGTCATTATTCACCTCCAATTTCTTTTTTTAGGACGGACAGACTTTGCTGTCCAGGGTCAAGCCGCCGTCTGTTCTTTTTGGCAGGTTTACAGAACAAACCATCGCACTAACAAGGCAGCTATAACCAAAACTGCTCGTTTCTGCTTCAGGATAGGAAATAATTTCTGATCAAATCTAGCTGCAGTCTTGCAAATAGTGACCCAGCAAGATCTCACGTCTTCTGAAAATCTTTAGTTTCTGACAAAAAACTCAGTGATTCATGATAAATGGTCTTTAGATGTGAGAGGGTGTCAGATTTAGTCTTGAAAAAGTATTTTCAAACTCTTCAAGTGTATGGTGGGCAGAAGTGAACAGTTCTGAAATTGACAGTGGAGATGTCAAGGGATGTCTTTCACTTTTTAGCTCGATGAAAATGGGAAATGCTCGTCCGCTTACGTGATACATTGGAACGCTGACCTGCCATTGGGTCTCAAAAACTGGATCCCTATTTTTTTTTAAAAAATCAGGAAATTAAGTGAGGGGACCAAGCATTGAGCCATTAAACATTAAACTCCAAGGATGGAATCATGGACCGTACAGATGCTCGCTGACCTCTGGCTTCAAAGGACTGTAAAGTGAGGTTAAGGCACTCCCTAAACGTAACCGTAAAATGATCACGTGTTTAACCCTCGCCTACGTCTTTTTGCGTTGACTGCGTCGCTTACTAGTGACGTAGACTGGCGCCTTCACTGAGTGTGAAAGACATCGGAGCTGGCGATGCCTGAATTTGATTTTTCAGATATTTTAATTGCTTAATCTGTGAATGGCGCCAAAACAGGACCCTAAGCCTAAATTTCAAGAAGGTAAGAAAGGAATGCGCCGTTTACCGCGAAAGTATGTCGGTGCTCCTTCGAAGCGAGCGCTGTTTCGGGTGGCGGGAGGACGCGCACGGTTCGCGTGCGCTTCCTCCATAGCGCGCGCTCGGCAGCCTTTAAAAACGGCACCGCTTTGCTCGTGGGTTAATTTACCGACGGTTAAAGCCGCTTTCACACCGGACGCAGTGCGAATTTTTCGCGCGACAGATTACATTCAAAGTCAATGCAAAGACGCGAATACACGCGAAACGCGTGTATTCGCGTCTTTGCATTGACTTTGAATGTAATCTGTCGTGCGAAAAAATTCGTTTCGCATCCGGTGTGAAAGCGGCTTTAGCTGGCTAATGTAGCGGGCGAGTGAGCTGAGCTATTGTCCTGCTGGAAAAGCGAAACGCAGCCGTGTAATATATGAACGCACTCGCCAGAGATCAGAATTCAGTGCTTTTACATTCACCGTAAATGGCTTACGCTACAGCGTTTGTTTTCCTGTTAGCTATGCTAACGTCGTTAGCTGCTTTCCCCCTCGTCTGGACGAGATTGGGCCGGACTGGCTTTAGCAGGGGTGTCTGTCGTGATGCTCGGTTCAGTCTCATTTATTTTGGACTTCACGCTCTGAAGTTTCTGGCTAGGTGACGTGAAATGACGTCCGTGCGGAATGACCCGCTAACTTTAACGTTAATTTAATGGAAAATGTGTGAACTTGGTCAGCTAACTGAATGACAGAGCTGTTTGACACTCTTTAAACAAACAACTCAGTGGCGACCTGTATAAACCGTCACTACAGCTTGCTCTGCTGTAAGGAGCTGCTCAGCTGACATTACTGACATTTCCTGCTTGTTTGCGATGGACTTGAAGAGGCGTCCTTTCCATTTTCAAAACCGCTCCACTAGTGAAATGCACGTAGTATCCTTGGCTTATTTGTTATTTATTAATAAACGCTTATGTGTGACGAGGGACTGGTTATGGCAGTGCTAAATGCTGCTATAACAGCGGTCGATTGTCCCGAATCGTCTTCAGTTGTGTTAGATTCTTGTTTTTCATGATGGCGGCCTGGGGTCACTGCTGAATTTTTGCTGTATGTCAACATTAAAGCAGCAGATTGAGGAACCTTTGGAATGAGCAGGGAAAAAAGTCATTCGTTAATGTCCATAAGTTGCGTCTCAAAGGTGCATTCCACAAATTGGTTTGCTACCTCTCTCATCAAAAGTCTTCATTACTTTGAAAAGGCCTCTGATACACATTATTCAGATTGTATTGTCTGTAATCATTTCCTGGAAGAATTTGGAAGAAAAGAGCCCTTCAGTTACACTCGAAAAGGTAAGCTTTTGTTTTCAAAAATTAATTCCAGTCCTCTCTCGAAATTCTGAAGAAAGGGCTGCCGGTGGTATATGCAGGCATCGACACTTGGCCTGTCTCGGTCAGTTCATAAGGTCATTTCAGGAAGTATAACGTCTCACTGGGTAACTCAACTGGAGTGAAGCAGCTCAAAGCGTATGATGGAGGTATTGATGATGGCGCCACCAGTCCCACATGTTCCTAGTTATTGTTCAGAAAAGGTTTGTGAAGCCTAAAGCTTTACTTTGTGGCATTAATTCTGAGTCGGAATTTTTTTTCTGAATTTTGTATTTTGCTGTATAATCCACAATACTATAGGGCCAGGTCATGTGGTAACGCAGTTACAAAATTGGTGTGTTTTGTATCGTAGCTCCAAAACTGAGTAAGAGAGTTACAATTTAAATGGCTTTGTGTTGGTTTTCCCTAGTACTTCAGAAAACAAAATAGTCAATTTTGTTCATTTGATTTATTTTGGGTGAAAACGACAAAAAACTGGTCGGTAATGGAGTTACAAATTTGTAACTCCGTTACCGCGTGACCTGGCCCTATACTGTATACGGTGTGTGGTTTGTTGGTTTCTTTTGAACTGCATGTAGATATTAAACTTAAGTGAGGCATGATCAGATTTTAGTTACACTAAGTTGAATTGTCTTGTTTTTTAGGTGAACGAGTTCTGTGTTTTCATGGGCCATTGCTCTACGAAGCGAAGGTATGCGCACCTGTCATCTGTTATTGTCACGTCTTGCATTGCTGTCTATAATGTAATATTAATTCATTTACATTGTCTCCATTCAAAATGGCAGTTGTGTATGTGGGTCCCCCTCTCCGGTTCAATCCGCTTTATTTTTGAAGCTCCCCTATCCTGTCACCAGGTGCACAACCAGTTAGCCATTTCAAGCCATTTCAAAATCTGTCCTTTGTGACATCACAAGGGGGTGAGAATAATGAAGGAACTGATTGACTGGATGAAGTTAATCAGTCCTTCTTTCCTCTAGGAAGACACCTCCCCGCTTGATGTCGAGAAGCAACAGATTTTGAAATGGCTTGTAATGGTTAATTGGCTTTGCACCTGGAGACATTACAGAGGACCTTAAGAAAATCAGGAAGTTGACATTTTCTTTTTCAGGGCAGTTTGCATGTGAATGGGAATGACTGAATGCTATTTTAAAAGGCCAGCAGAATGCTGTCTTTTACGTTATGAATGTTTTTAATGTGAAGGACATTTCTTTTTGAAGAAAAACACTTAATACTTTTGTCAGGATTTCCACAATCCTTAAGAATTACAAGACGCCTCCTTATGTTTTTTAGGACCTCATGCTTGAAATCAGTGTTAGTATCACGATAATTGGCGCACTTCTGTGAACCGTGGTCACCGGGGGGTGAAATTTTTGATACTCTTGCAGATACTTGCAATTCCTCTCAGACACATGACCACTCTGTCAGATTTGCCCCTTTGTTGCGAATGACCATGATTTTAGTTGAAAATATTTTATCAAGACCTTGCAAAATGTTAAAAGATTGTTTAGTGGGAACGTTGTCTGTTTCCTACCGTTTAAAAAGCAAATGTTGGAATGGTTTGTTAGTATTTAGGAATGAGTGTGGAGCATTGGCTCTCCCTGAACACAAGGAGAAACACATGAGTGTCAGTGGGGGAGGAGTACTTTAGCACAGACTGGGTTCTGCGTTCTTATGTAAAAGGTTATGGTTTGGAGGTTTGTGCCACTGTACCCGTACAACTTAATCAAAATAAATTCCGTAAAACATTCAGCTCTGTAAATGACTTGCAGAAAAATGTAACCTCCATGAGTTTTTTTTGGACTTGATTGTACTGAATGAAATTACTTGTAGTTATCACACTTTTCTTGACTAAAAATATCAAAATCTAATTCTGAAATGCGTCTTGCTTTTTTGAAGCAAGCCGTAATTGTGTCAGATGGTTTTTTTAGGAGCAATATTTAGTTCTTGTGCTCTTTTTACAGTGTGTAAAAGTTAATATCAAGGACAAGCAAGTGAAATACTTCATTCATTACAGCGGATGGAATAAGAAGTGAGTATTCAGACATTCATATTTTGCATGAAAATATTGTCTCACAGAAGGTGTACTGTGTGCTTCTTTACAAGCTTCGACAGATGCGGGATTGGAGGGCAGTTTTTTTGTGTTATGGATAAGTGTGCTGTAACAGTACCGCCTCCTGTAGTTTTACAGATGTAGATGCAGACTCGCATCCCTGTGAAATTGCATTGAAATTGACACAGACTGAGCAGAGATTGAGAAATATACCATTCTCATATATTCTCAGCTCTTTGAGAATAATCAGGTTGCTTTGGGTGAGCTAAACTGACATTAATCTGGTTTGTTTCCATCATAAAATCCTAATATCTGCTTTAGCAGTGTCACGGGTGCCTTTATTTAATTGAGCATCGCCCACGATTCAGAGAATTTTTAGCCACTCAACAATGAAATCTGAAAATGTTCGGCTCAACAGGCTGCACTTGATTGTTTTTTCTTCTTGTTGAAAACATTGGCCATTAAACCTGATTTTTTTATTTTTTTTTTGTTTTTCTCGCCCCTGGTGTTAAGCTGGGATGAATGGGTTCCTGAAAGCAGAGTACTCAAGTATGTGGACACCAACCTGCAGAAACAAAGAGAGCTTCAGAAGGCCAATCAGTGAGTGCTCTCCCCGGGGAGGGGCGGAGTGGAGGAGCGGCGTTGTGGCTCCTTCAGGGAGTCATTTGGCGTATAGTTTTATCCCCACTGTAGAGATTTCCTCTTAATCCCTCGCAAGCCAACTGTCTTTCTGTCAATTTCAGATTTGAGTGGAACTTTCTTATGATGGGAGGACAAAATGTGGCAATTTTGGGGGAAAATTATGACTAATATTATTATTATTGCATTTTTTTCTAGTTACTCTATTTATGATTATTTAGTCATTTGAGTCCCATGAACTGAAGTTGCAGATGCAAGTGGGAATTGTGGTCGAGGGCAACAGACTTTTCTTGTTTTTTCATGCAGGTGATTAATATTTGACAATTATCAAATGTAATAATTATCTTTGCCACTATGTTAATTATAAAACCTCAACAGGGGTTTACGATAGCCAGGGGGTTTAGGAAAAAAGGTTACATCTTTTTCCAGTTGATGCTCTCTGATCGGGTGCTAAATTGTTCTGTTCAAAATGAATTAGACGATCTTAATAGCCTGGTGGTTATGTGACTGTGTAGCACACAAAATAATTATCACATACTGGCTACTACATGCTGCAGTACTATTGACAGTAGCAGGTAGTATGCAGTACATATTGGTGCAGTGTGCATTATATAGGAAACACAAGATTTGTCTCTGGGCCAATGAATTGGACGTCCCACACACTTCAAAGTGTCCCATGTTTTTTGCCTCAGTATTGCTGTCATGACGCACCACCACACTGCCATTCAACTGCAGGGTACTGAGCTGATGTGATGCCTCAAGAAGACAAGTAACTAGTGTCCACAGTAATGAAGGCTTTTCCAATACCAGTGTAAGGAAGACCAGTTGAAATTGCTTTTACGCGTATAAATAATTGTGTCTTACTTAATTCAGGGGAAAGAATTGCATTCATGTAAGGGTAACCAATTTAAACGTCTTTCTGCTGAACTAGCGTGGCACTCAGAGACCTCTGCCAAGGGCAGTAGTCCACTCAACCATCTATGTCTACAGTTGGCTGTTTTGTCACTGAATTTTACTGCCATCTACTGGATTTTCAGATCAATTGCATTTATTCCACCAAGGGCAAATGCCCCATCTCTCAGTGCCAATGAAATTGAAAAATAAGTTGTGTATCCACTCCATGACTCAGAATCGCTTGGAAGGTTTATGAAAATTGAGCCTGTGCCTCCTCCGCAATCCGGCTGACAAACGGACAAACGCGTAGCACCTCGCAGTGAGATTGTTGAAAACTCAAAAACATGAGAAGAGTTAACAATTTGGCGCTGGGTCCATGCCTTTATTTATTTTTTTATAGTGAGATATTGGCCAAATTGTTTTTTGATCTTTTTGACTACCTTGACCTTTGACCTTGACCTTCTAAAATCAAACCCTGTCTTCCTTGGACTTATGGCATCTTGTGGCATAATTTTCCAGTTTAAATTTCCACTTTTTAATTTCTAAGTAAAGTGCCAGTTTTTGGAAATGCCTTTGATTCACCCCGATACCCTGTATTTAACTGCAGAGTCTTACCCTGACTGCAGGGGGCGCTGTTCTGATGTAGCTGTTTTGTTGTTTCTGCGGTTTTCACCTCTTACTTTCTCTCCCTCTTCCTCAGGGATCATTATGTTGAGGGAAAGATGAGGGGCATCGCACCGAGTAAGAAGATAGCTGCTGTGCAGCAGAAAAATGTCGATCTGTGAGTGCTGCTCTCCACCCCCCCCCTCTGTGAGTGACAGTCCAGAGTGGGGGGGCAGTAAACGCCTGTCATGCCGTCAGCACTCCAGACGCATCACTGGTGATGGGGCTGAATGTGTGTTTATTGCTTACAAATTGAACTGCTCTTGAAAGGCACAATTGCGCACTGAAGCAGGGAATTGGTTTTAAGTTGTGTTGTTATGTTGAAAAAAGTTGCACCGTTGCCTGACGGTAGAATCTACTCTTTAAAATGTTTTCCCTGAAATGCTCACCCAGCACTTTATTAGGAACACCTGTACACCTGCTTATTGATGTAATTATCCAATTAGCCAATCATGTGGCAGCTTTGTAGAGTGTATAATCATGCTGATACTGGTTAGGAACTGGTACTGATACTGGTTTAGATAATTTCCATGTCAAAAATCAGATTGGGGGGGAATAATGGTCCTTGGTTCCCGATGGGCAGGTTCGATTGTTTCTGAAATTACTGATCTTGTGGCATTAAATGTGTGGCCGTCTCTAAAATTGCCACAGAGTGGTTCAGAAAACACCGAGCGAGAGCAGTTCTGCTGACAAATGCCTGGCTGATCAGAGGTCAGCGGAACATGGCCAGAGTGGTTTGATGGAGCAGAGAGGCTTCAGTAACACCAGTTACTGCTCTTCACTCCTGCCTGCGCAGCACAGCAAACACTGAGACAGATGGACCCCAGCTGCAGGAGGGGCCACCGCACCACACCCATCATCCAGGAACAGACGCGAGGCCGCAGGGGCGCAGGCTTCTGAAACGGGCAGCCGAACATGAGGGAAAACCTGGCCTGGACTGACGAATCTGTTTCTGCTGCGACGCTGATGGTTGGGTCAGAATTTGGCCACGACATGAATCCATAGACCCAACCTGCCATGCTTTGACTGTACAGGCTGGTGATGGTGGTGTAGTGGTTTAGGGAAGGTTGTATTTGGGCTCTTTAATACTCATCAATCATTGTCTCATTGCCACTTCCTCTCTGAGTTTCTGTGCTGACCAGATGCTTCCTCTTGTGGCCGCAGTGCATCCATTTCTAATGGCTCCTTCCAGTGCTGTAATGCACTGTGTAAGAAAGCAAAGCGATTCTCAGACTGGCTTCATGAACATTAGTTGGTGTTTTTCACTGACCTCCCCAGTCACCTGACCTGAGTGTGAAGCATCTTCAGGATGTGGTGGAACTGGAGATCTGGAGCATGAAAGTGAGGCTGATGTATCTGCAGAGAAGCAGTCAGGTCACCATGGCCCAGAATCTCAAAGGAATCATCTAACATCTTTTGGGGAACTGAGGCTGTTCTGAGATGAGTGGGAGGCCTTAACCACTGTTCGTCTGGTGTTCCTAATAAAGTGCTGAGTGGGAATTTCATGGCGCTGCTTTCCTCTTGATGATGGAAGAAATGCTCCCTCCTCCAGCTGTAAAATAACCTGAGATTCGTCCCATTATTATTAGTCCTCTGAACGGCAGGTCACTGTGAATGTTAATCAGTTCCATCCAAACAACACTGAATTGTAATGCCGTCTGCTGATAATTTTTGCATGTGAGAATGGTCAGAATCTTAATTTTTTTTTCTCACACTCCCATTTTTGTCCTCATGTAGGAAAACCAAGAAGAACAAACAGAAAAGTAAGTTATCTTCGGTCTGCAGGGTCTGATGAATGATGCTGCTGTGGTGATGCTGCACGCACCGCGCTCCTCGGGTTTCCTGTGCATTATATTAGGGCTTCTGCAGCCTGCTGTGTTCAGTAATCAGAGCTTTTGTTGCCCCACAACCCTGTATGGGCTGATGGGGTGGTATTATGCCCTGTGCCCTGTATGGGCTGATGGGGTGGTATTATGCCCTGTGGTGTCTGGGCGGGCGGCCCTGTATGGGCTGATGGGGTGGTATTATGCCCTGTGGTGTCTGGGCGGGCGGCGCCCTGTATGGGCTGATGGGGTGGTATTATGCCCTGTGGCGTCTGGGCGGGCGGCGCCCTGTATGGGCTGATGGGGTGGTATTATGCCCTGTGGCGTCTGGGCGGGCGGCGCCCTGTATGGGCTGATGGGGTGTTATTATGCCCTGTGGCGTCTGGGCGGGCGGCGCCCTGTATGGGCTGATGGGGTGGTATTATGCCCTGTGACGTCTGGGCGGGCAGCTGGGTGGCGGCTCCATAATTTGTCGGGGCCGTATCTCTGAAAGCGATGGCCACAGGAGCTTCAGATTCGGTTCCTTATGAGGGTCAGGTGCGCAACTTTAGGATCATTAGTGGACTTGACCTTTGACCTAGGCACAGTGTATTGTTCCTTTATCATGCTGATGTAGTTTTACTTAGTCATATTTGTGTAATATGATGGTACTTGGCGATAAGATGTGATGTCACTGGGGTATGCTGATGTGATGTCACTGGGGTATGCTGATGTGATATTTCTGTGCCGTACTCTCATGCTGCTCTGTGCCACACGCCTGCTGTAACATCTCTCTGTCCGCGAGCAGCTCCAGGGGCCGGAGAGGGGACCAGTGCTGGGGAGATGCCTCAGCCGCCCCGCAAGAAGAGGGCGCGAGTCGACCCCACCGTGGAGAGCGTACGCACTGTTCTCTTCCCTTTCATGCGCTGTGATGGATCAACTGTGAAAGCGCTCATGTTGGGCTCTAGTCTCCGCTTTCACTTTAATTTTTCAATTTCACCTGAACCTGAAACCTAATGGGGAGTAAAAATCCTTCATTCTGTAATAGCCAGCTGTTAAAAAAACCTTCTATTTATTTCATGGGACTTTGCAAAATTACTATTTAGTTGACTATTTATTTTTAGGTTTATCAATATTAATACTTTCTCATGAAAATGTTTCAAGGAAATTAAAATAATTCTTTTTGGTGGATAATAAGGTCAAAATAGTTTCAAGTGGGTTTTTCTGCTCCAGAGTTGTATTTTGCTGTAGCTATGTTACTTTAATAACTTCTATCATTTTTAACATATTTGCGCTAACTACATTAACACTATACAGAATCAAAATTCTGTTGCAAGAAAATGAGAACTACAGGTGTTATTAATTTTGGAAAATTAACGCTTTTTTATTCAGGTAAAAAAAAAATCAATCATTACCCCACCTGACAGAAGGATTGTTTTCGGTGGATTTCGTTGGTATCTGTGTTTGTTTCTGCGCAAAAGGGTTTCCTTAAATTACCTCACATTTTCAGGCAAGATCTGCAGTTGGTCACCTGATTAAATTTTGGACCTAATTGGGTCAAGGTCTCAGAAAAACCAACTTTTTTATGGTAACTTCCGCAAATCTGCTCTGATGAATTTCTAACCAGATTCGAACTGCATTTTTCATGGCTACACTATGGCGTGACGTCATGAGACTCGTCATCAATGGGGGGGGCAGAGGTTACTGAGCACCTGAATCAGTGAAACGTCTCCATCGTGCAGCGTGTGTTGTGCCAGGCACCACCTGTTACTGTAAATAAATTATAAAAGTGCAAAGAATTCTAGAGAATTATTTCTGGACAGATCAACCTCTTTCACACTGATTTCATTTGATTGGCAGGGAAATTATTCCTGCATTTTACAGTGTGCCCATGAACTGCTGCCCCTGATGATGAGCTTCAGCGGAGCTGCTCAGCAGCGGTGAGGTGTGACTCATCATCTGTGCTCATGTGACCCCTGTGGCTGCAGGAGGAGACCTTTATTAACCGAGTGGAGGTGAAGGTGAAGATCCCAGAGGAGCTGAAGCCCTGGCTGGTGGACGACTGGGACCTGATCACCCGGCAGAAGCAGGTGAGGGAGGGACCCTGGTGCGGCTCAGCCCTGGTGCAGCTCGGCCCTGGTGCAGCTCGGCCCTGATGCAGCTCGGCCCTGATGCGGCTCGGCCCTGACGCAGCTCGGCCTGTTCTCATTTACTTTGGGTGGCAGGCCAGACCTGTTTGTCTGTGAAACCTATTCCTCAGGGAAATATCTTCCACACAGCTGCTGTGTTTTCTTAATATATATCTGTGTCATTTTGTGTTCCCCAGTGAATCGTTCTGTTTTTATCCCTGTGAGCTGACTGGACGTGTCTGATTTCCGCAGCTGTTTCACCTGCCTGCGAAGAAGAATGTGGACACCGTCCTGGAGGACTATGCAAACTACAAGAAATCGAGAGGAAACTCTGACAACAAGTGAGCCTGATGAGCACTGGCTGGATGTTGGCGTGTGCTGAATGAGTGAGGCGTTTCGGGGTCTCTGCGGCGTGTTACGGCCACAGACTCATGTCGACTCATCCCCACCCACTGGAGTTGAGGACTGTGTCTGTGTTGGTATTCTGGCTGAAAGGAGTGTTCAGATCAGTGTTACTGGTTATGGATGTAGACAGCGTAGTGTTAGCTGTGGAGAGATCCCTCCGGCTGGTGGAGTATTGCATCTGAATTGGTATTCGGGCTAAAAAGAGTTTTCAAATCAATATTCCAGGCTATGTATGCAGACAAGGTTGGTTTGTTGCTGAAATATCCCGGTCGGCTCGTGTTCTGCGCAGAGAGTACGCTGTGAATGAAGTGGTGGCGGGGATCAGGGAATACTTCAACGTGATGCTGGGCACTCAGCTGCTGTACAAGTTCGAGAGGCCGCAGTACGCCGAGATTCTGGCCAACCACCCCGACGCCCCCATGTCCCACATCTACGGTGCTCCGCACCTGCTCCGACTCTTCGGTGAGTGACGGCGCTGGCGACCCCACACATGGTCCTGAGGATTAGGAGATGAGATCAGAGTTTGGGCTCAGATTAGTTTGGGGAATGATGGTTGTTATCCCACTGTATAATAGCCTTTGACAGGATTCTCCTGACGAGAGATCGGACTCCACAGAGAAATCTTGCTGAAATGAAGAATTCTACTTTTCATGACGCAATTTGACGGTGAATGCTCATTCGAGGAGAGACGTTTTTCTCAGGAGTATAAAAAGGATTTCCTGGAATTTGCCATTTGCTAATGCTAGTTTCAGTGGATTTTTTTGTAGTTTACTGCTTTCCTTTACTAATGTACAACCACATTTACAAAAATGCTGGGACATAATGAAAAGTTCAAGTGCACAAAGAAAGCAGTGATTTGACCTGTATTAAATGGAAAGCGGCACAAAACAAAATGTGTTTGCAAATCAAGTGTTACTATTTCTTCGTAAATGCGTTCTGAATTTGATGCCTTCATTTAATTCCGAAGAAGTTGAGATGGGGGTGATGGAGGACTGTGTTAGAATGCTAAAGAAAAACCATTTTACTGTCGGGCTGGGACTATGTTCTCTGTCCTACGCTGCGTGTCTCGATATTCGCTCGACGATACAATACGATACAAATCTATATTCCAGTCTGACTGCTTTACTGACCAATATTGCAACCTTGCAAGTGCAGTCAAATACAAAAATGGGCCAATCAGAGTTAAGCTGAGTCTCGCACACCTTATTAAGGGTCTGAAATGTTGGAGAAAAAAATGCATTGCATTTTTTGGTTAAAAAGAACTAATTTTCTGTTGGTGAGTTAATGGTTGTATTTGTCAGACCAGTATTTTCAGTGACACGAGGGTAAGAATGCATCGCATAGGTCATATTTTGACATTGCATTTTGCAGCGCGATACCAAAAATTTCAGACCTAGGGTCACACAAAATCGGTTTTGCAGAACTTGCGGTTGGAATCGCTTGTGACTGGGTTAGAAAATGGAGTGTAGGCACGGAATGCCTTAGAAATGTGAGATTTTTTGTAAACTGTTTCGCAAATTGCCTTTAGTGCTGTATATGCTCTGCTGGGTCACTGTTTTCACTCCAGTCGAGGATGTGTGATTCGGCATGATGGCACCAAAGAAGAGGATTTGTTAGCGTCAGTGAGCCAATTGCATGTTGCATTGTAGAAGGCGGTATCTCGTTAAAGATGGCGAAGAGGCAAGAGATGGAAAACATTCCAAGAACATCACCGCAGGGATTGGACGCAAAACGATACTTATAGCGATGACATCATAGGGTCGAAAATCCACAAGGCTAAATAAAGAGAAGCAGCATGCGCTCGTTGAGTTTGTGCGGATTTTGCGGCAGTTTGTGTCCAGTGCAATTCCATTGGAGAAAATGATTAAGCCGTGTCCTGTCCCCAATTAACTGCACTAATTAGTTTTAATTTCAACAAAATTTTAATGAAGGAGATGGGACTTGTTTTGTAATTCCAGAGGTTGTTCTTTATGAGAATTATTTGCATTGCCTCCTCTTTGTGCTTTATTTTATGCATTTCCGTTTGTTTCTTGTGACATGGACATATATTTTTGCCTTTCTGTTGCACCATGTAATTTTCTCTTGTTTTGGCAATGAAATGCTGTATGAAGTCCCACAACCACCTTATTTTATAATCTGAAGCACTCTTACGGAAACGTCAATTAAATGTCTGAATGGTAAATACAGCCACACTTCTTGTTTACTGCGATGCATAGGTTAAAACGGTAAACTGTTATATTTTGGTCATTTTAATGAAAAAAAAAAATCTGGTAAAAATTAAATCGAAAAATCCGAAAACAGGGAAAAATAAAACTGATTATTCTTTGATGTTGCAGGATATTACATATTTTTGGTGATTATGGCTGTAATTTTCTTTGCTTTCTGCTGCAACAGAGATGGAGGTCATCAACTTTGTTTTCCTAGCCGAGCTGGAGGTGAAGCATGTTTTCCCTCTTTCCCAGCGGGAACGCGAGAGGTTTAACCCTGTCTGTGCTGGTGTCTGTGTGTGTCACTACAGTGCGGATCGGAGCCATGCTGGCCTACACGCCCTTGGACGAAAAGAGCCTCGCGCTGCTACTCAACTATCTGCAGGACTTCCTGAAGTAAGACACGCCCATCATTATCCCGCATATTGCCTCATATCGACCTGTCCTCCTTTCAGAGTGCAGGATTAGTGAAATTTTAACGTTGACGTTCAGCCACCTGCAGTTTTCATGTATCAGTGCGAGTCGATTTGTGTTGTACACCGTTCAGTTACAGGTGCTGCCCTGTTGGCAGGACTCTCAGAGACTCAAGGTGACATGAAAATCACAGAAAAGGGTGCAGCACCGTTATAAAATCCAAGTGCACTGCACGAGTCTTTGGACCGAAATGCAGTCGGTGTTGTGTTCCGGCTCTTTAATCCAGCAAACTGAAATGTAGAGCTGTTTCTATTCTTGATGACTGTTGGCAAACTCTGGGAAAATACTGAATATATTGTGTTGGTTAAATGGTGTAGTGGCAGCATTAAGCTCTGCGCCGACTGGTGGTGTGTGACGCGTTGATGCGCATCAGTTTTTCATTTTTCGCCACTGTTCCATTTCTTAAGCGTCAACTCAAAAGAAACGCAGTTTGTCCTTTAAGTTATTTCAAGGTCCCCTATTACACCGCCAGGTGTACTGCTAATTAGCCATTATGAGCCAGTTCTAAGTCTCCCCTTCCTGACATCACAATGGGGAGTGACCACCCAGAATAATGAAATCTGATTGACTGCTTGGCTGAAGGTGATCAGTTCTTCTTGCCTCTGGTTGGTTACTTCCCCATGTGGTGTCAAGAGGGAAAAGATTTTGAAATGGCTTGTAATAACTTATTAGCTGTGCACCTGGTGACATAATAGGGGACCTTTAACAATTTAATGAGGTGGCACAAATTACGCAGAAATCTGACATGCAGCCGTCAAACCTGATGTAACAGCTTTTAATGAAGTAGAGCCTTTAGAACGAAAATGAGTTATTTTGCGGACTTCTAAGTTTACTAAGCAATCTACCTTAGATAGCACCCAACTGAAGATACAATGGCGGGAACTTGACCCTGGTAAGTTGGCTAACTAGCTGCTGGGTGAAATAAAGGAAATCATAATATCCGCTAACGTTAACTTGCTAGATGGCTAAATTCAGAGGTCAAATTAATGCCTATATATATAACATACAATGCACAAAGCTGTCACACTATGCCATCGCTTAAAATAAAGTTAATCGGTAGGCGTTTTCGTTGGTAAAGATTGTCATATTGAATATTTGGAGAGTGACTCCCTATGCTTGCTCCTGAGTCGTGTCGTCTGTCAGTGTTTATGTTGCTGAGGCTTTCATTGGGCGTTTAAAAGCGGTAATGCTCAGCGTTTGACGCGATGCTTCACCGTCTGTGGGCATATTGCTTTCCCGTCTCGGGCTCTGCTGATATGCAGCCAGAGTTCCTGAGTGTGTGTGTGTGTGTGTGTTTTTCTGTCCAGGTACCTGGTGAAGAACTCCTCCACCCTGTTCAGTGCCAGTGATTATGAGGTGGCGCCCCCAGAGTATCACAGGAAAGCGGTTTGAGTTTGGATTTTTCTTTATTGAAGAGGGAACAGCAGTTGTTTTTCCCCCAGAATATCGGGTGAAGTGTTTATCCTGTGATGGAGAGGAAGACTTGGTTTTTTTTTTTTTTTTTTCCCTGACCCCCCACGCTCAGACACTTTCAGGTGGTAGTTTGCCTACCTACAATACTCTTTCCTGCTCCCCACCACGACCCCGAACCCCCCACTCGAGGAAAAGGCCTCTGACACGTGTACATAGATTTGTTGGATCAAATTTAGAAGTCACTCATAATTTCTGTCTTTCTGTTATTCTGCTGCAGAAGCAGGTAGCTAAAAAAGATTGGCACCCATCTGCTCGTGTGAGAGGAATGGCTCGTACACGTCCCAGGACAGGTCGCCAGGCATTCTAAGGTCACCAGACATTCCTGTGGAGATCGTTTCTCTACATATTACTATTTGTATGGCCGTTATGTACTTTCCTCCGAAGTCTATTCCCTAAACGTGTTTTCCAGGTTTTGTAGAAATGTGGGTTTGAACCTTAACTCTTGACAAGAATTGGTTGAATGTGAATGTTTGTGTTGTGGCAACAACGGGATTTGTGTTTTTTTTTTTTTTTTTTTTTTTTTTTTTGAATGGGATGAAATGAAAGATGTGTTCTCACAGATAGATGAGTGCTCTCTCTAACTCAGACCATGCGCACTTACTGTTCCTAAAACAAAATGGCAGCCATAATGGATAATGATGAGAGGAAACCTAAAGGTCCGTTGTCATTCAAGTCAGCCTTCCGCATGTTGATTTTTTCTTTCTTTTTTCCCCCATTTATTTTGGTTATTTAACCCAAAACTGGCCTGCCTAAAGTGGGTTCCTCTGTCGAGGTCTATATGTGTCTATATATAAAACTTTCCCTACTCCAGTGAAGTCAATATCTAATCTTTTGCCCTCTTGCGTAAACGGAGATGTCCTGCATTATAATAATGCAGAGGATCATCTCGAGTCTGCAAATGGGTTTTTGCTCTCCGGTGATGTTTACTGTATCTATTCAAGGCAACTTAAGGTCAGCGTCTGCATTGAGGTTTATTCTGAATTGATTTCTGGATAAAATGATTCAAGTCCAAGAATTGCATGAGAAATGGCCACATGCGGAATCCGGATGCTGCGACTTGAAGTGAAATCACATTTCCTGCCACGGCGATGTGAATGTGTTTATCTTTCGGACGTGTTCTGAAGTGTCACGGGTTTCTGAAGTCTTTACTCATTGTGATGTGCCGTCAGCTCTCCGTTTCGCCTCATCAGTGAAAGGTCTGAACGCCAGAACCGTCCCATAGTTTTTGCCTCAGTTTTTTTTTTTTTTTTTTTTTTGCCTCTGTTCAGGAGCGCTGTAAATAAAACACTTTTAAATATGTCCATGTGAGTTGTCTTCTTTTGTTTCATGAAGTTTCACTGTGTTGCTAACGTTCGCTCAGATTTTGAGTGCCATCATGCTGATTTATACCTGAACTTCACACCCCACTTAAACACTGACAAAACAGGAAGAGTTGAAAAACAGGCTGTTCTCAAAATTGCTACTAAATTGTTGTTTTGCTGTTGAGCATTTTAAAAATCCTTACTGTTTTTCAGTGTCTTGAATTATTTCCACCTGCAGTGCTGCTCTCACACTGAGCCTTTACTCTCTATGCTCAACCCTCTTTATAGTTTAGTTGAGCACAAAGGCAAAATCCTTCATTCAATAACTGAGATTTTCTGTTCCAGGCTCTGGAGGCTTCAATGTTTATAGGATTTTTTTCTAAATTTGCATAGTCAAAGATGTTTATTTGGCAATGCTCAAGATCAATTATCAGCAATTTCTGACATCTAATATGGCTGCCGGCGGCCAAGGGTAAAAACGGTAATGTAGCGACTGTTAAAACTTGTAAATGATCTCTGAGGGGGATCGGGGAGATACAGGACTCGGTCCCTGTGGCGACAGAGTTATCTAGTTGAAATCTCGTTGGTAACCAAATGTCCACTTGAACAGTGTCTAATCGACCTGGAGTTTTTGATGTCTGTAAAAGCAGAGCCAGTAGATAAATGCTAAGAGACCTGGGACGAGGACGCCTGTGGATTGTTAAAGAAGCATCACATGAAGGATTTCCTGAGGTTATGAAGCAAGCTGGAGGAGGATTTTAGGAAGATCTTGGAAAAACATGGATGAAGAGCTGAACTCCTTTTGCAAAGCCCGCGGCATCAGAAGGTGCTGCCTGGTAGCCTGTAATCAGTGTTGCTACTGCAGCAGTAACCACAGGAGCCGTTTTTACAGCAATTGGCGCTACGGTGGAAGGAGATGTAAGCGTGTATCTGGTGAGAGCTGAAGATTGTGCCGGGCTTATCTTTAGCTCCAGCACACAGAAAGGGCTGAAACTGATCAGTACTGAGCGGGGTTTGGAGTGTGTGTACGATGTGTGTTCCCCCTGCGGGTTGATGGCTGTAACACTTGTTTGCATTTCTACACCTGGTCCAGTTTGGTACACAGTCAAGTGGGGTTGAATGATCGTCTTCTGTTTGTGCACATTGATGTCTCTAATCATTACTGATTATGCACAGGCAGAAACAGCAGATGTATTGATTTCATTGATGGACGAGGGAATTGGATCTGATCGAGATGCGCTTGTGTTTGTGTGCAACATGCTTTTTCATCTCTGCCTCTTGGTGCTGTATTATGTCTCTATATTGGCACATTGTGCAAAGAATTGTGCGAAGCCTAAGAATGGTTTCTCTATTAAATTGCTCTCCTTTAGAAGTCTCTGGTGATTGCGGCAGTATGCAGGAAGATCTACACGTGTGGTTACACCGAATATTAACATTGGCTTTAATGCTTCAAAATTGTGCATTGCAAATGTATTCATCGTATTGAAGCAAATTTCTCATTTTGAGCTGGCAGTCATGGATGGGAAATGTGATATAATCTATCTACATGGCCTATTTTTCAAAAATTTACATCACTAAATATAGGGATAATATTCAATATAGCTAAACAATGATGACTTCAGGCTTCTTTTTGTATTCAAATCTTTGTGTTGACAAACTGGCTCAAGTGCAATTTAAGTTGGTCCCCCTACCAAGAACTCATTTAAAAATATATGCTGTAGGAACCTTCTTGTAACTGCTGAATGAATGAGTTTTAAATGGAACAGATATAGAATTGGAATGCAGGAATCCTGAATCCTGATTGTTCTGGTAACTGCACATGGACCATACAAACGCAAAATGCGTGCGTCCGTACTGCGACAGATTTCCTCAGCGTTTGAATATTTTTTTCACGTTTTGAATTTTGTCAGCCTTTGGAAAACAAAGCGATTGTTCCACACTGTGGAGCTGAAAATCTAGGCGTATTTCTCACTGAGAATTGGGCAGAAATCGAAGTTACCGTGATTCCGAATCACTGGGTCCTAAGATCTTAAAACGGCTGAATTAATATGAAAACTGCAAATTCTCTCTGTATGTACATGTTGGTCTCAAAGTCATTTTCAACCTTATGGGGGCTTACAAGGCTGCTTAGATTTGTAGCTCCTTAACAAAACTAAATTATTAGACCCATGCTTTTTTTTATGCAGAAGCACCGATCTTTTGTGCCATGCTGATGTATATCCTTTACGATGGACACGAGCAACAAGGCCTGCATGAAATTAACGAAGCACAAACTTTATCTGTGGCCGATTTCTACAGCAAATATATTTCCCTCCCAATGCAGGTTTGACACCCTGGACAATAGTACCTGTAATCTCTGTGAGACGGAAATAAATCTGCTCTAACCTTATGTTCAAATTAATGAAGCATTTTTGGATTGAGGTCCATTTGATCCCTGCAATGTCTAACTACATAAAATGTTTGCAACTGAAAGTGTTCCCCAATCTCCTCTCAGCTCATGTATGCCTTTCTACTGACCATTTTAAGTAAATAAGTACTAAGTAAATAAAACATGACTCCCCCATCCTCCCCTTACACATCAAGCATCAATTTTACATGATGATAGCAAAATGAATGAGACCAAATGTGGAAAGAATGAGAAATTAATTTGAACATGTTCCCAGTCTTAGGCAGAACTACAAAAACAAGATCAAAATAATGGTTTTATATAATAATTGATCCTGGGGTGAAAATAACCCAAACGCATCAATGCTTAGAAATGTGTACAGAACATAAAATCAGTTTTTTTTTTTTGTTTTTTTTTTTTGTTTGTGTGTAAAACAAAGTTAGGGAAAAAAATCTCACTGAAAAAAAAAGTATGTTGACCATGTTTTTAGAGATATTGAACACTGAGTCAGGTCGGACTTACCTGGAACATGATTGGAGGGTTGACTTGTCTTTCATTTTTGAGGGAAAAGACCAACCTACATTCTCACTTTGACTGAATGACCATCGGGCAGCTGGTCACTCCTGCTCAGCCCCAGACTCCCTCGAGATGATGCCTTTTCCACCATTTGGTGGGTACAGTAATACAAATTAAAGGTACCATTGTTTTAATGTTGAATTTTAACATTGATCCAAACATACTTTTTCCCTGCTCAAGCCAAGGGAGGGTCAAGTTACTTGTGAGTAGTATCCATTATTGACATTTCTTGGTTATATGACTTATTTCTTGGTTATATGACTATATTTCCAGTTCACAATAAGTTCTTAGAAAGCGCATACAAAATTACATTGTCTGACCTGTAAACACGACCTTGATGTTATTGATGTGAATATATGGTCTCCACAAAGGTGAGCCAACTATACCTTGCAAAAAAAAAGTTAAGGACCACTCACTATTTTTGTAATAATGGAAAATGTGGTAATGACATGAAAATTATTTTTGGCCCTGAAGGATATCCATATGAGAGGTTTAACGACACATGCCTTAACAGGAGCATGCTGCACGTTTAATTTGTAAAATTGGTTGTTATGGTGATCGTGTTGTATGAGATGGTGGGTTGTCCTTGGAGTCTCAATAAATATCGTCAGGGAGGGTTTAAGGCCGTCTCTCACTTCTGATAGACTAGATGCACAGTTAACGACATCATGCTTGGTAGGAGACATCTGTCAACAGAAGAAGCTGCTCGAACCAATGGTTTATTGGACAGTGGTTTGACGTTACGTGAGGTGGGCCGTCAATTAAACATCACAGCGTCATCTGTAGGCTGCGTCAGAGGCATCAACAGACTGGATCTGTCAAAGAGAGACCAAGATCTGGTCGATCCATGATAACTATGGCTCGTCAGGATCGTCAGATTTCTTAATTGCCAAAAGAGCAAGGTTAACATCTGCAAAATCCATCAATACAGAGTTCCGGAATGTTCGCGGCGTACAAATTTCTAATCAGACTGTTAGAAATAGACTCCACGCAACCAACTTGCATGCTTATAGACCAGCAGTGAGTCCACCTTTGACCATATGTCATCGAGCTGTAAGACTCGTATTTGCTAAATCCTATGTCAACATTGACCTTAATGCTCAAAGGGGCATTTTCTTTACTGACGAGTCTTGGTTTTGCCTGGATTACAATGATGGATGTCGGCGTGTGTGGAAGTCGAAGAACCAACGTTTTGCAAACTGTAATGTTGTTGAACATGACAGGTTTGGAGGGGGTTCAGTCATGTTTGGGGGGTGCATCAGTTTTGACGGATCTATGGACCTTTATGTCATCAGGAATGGCAGTCTTACGGCTTTAAGATACCGCGATTAAATTCTTCATTCTATTGTTAGACCATAAGCTGGTGCCGCTGGTGACAATTTCATTTTAATTGATGATAATGCCCGCCCACGTCGAGCTTGAATCATGAACGACTATCTTGACCGAGAATCTATAGAGCGTGTGGACTGGCCAGCTTATTCCTCTGACATGGATCCAGTAGAGCACGCTGGGCTCACGCTTCGGATAAGCTTCAGAGGCGTGTTTCACAACTTCTGGTGGCGCCTACAAACCTTGACGATGTTGCAGATGTTTTCAAAATGAGTGGCAACAAATCCCACTGCAGTCTTTCAGGAATTTTGTTCAAAGCTTTCCAAGATGCTGCCAAGCCGTATTGAGAGCCCGCGGAGGTCAGGTCACACGACACACTGAACTCTTGTGGTATTGAAATGACGCCATGGACGCCTGAACTGTAGTTGAATTGATTCTTAACTTTCCTAAAGAAAACCTATTTTCTCTTCTTCAGCTCTTCTGTTGAAAAATATTGTTCATAACTGTGTTAAATTTCTCAAAATGATGTTCCAAATGAATTAAAAAAAAATATTATTTTATTCGAGTTCTGGTTTGTGTTCAAACATGGGTGGTCCTTAACTTTTTTTGCTAAGGTCGTTTTATCTCGCCACCATGCGACTGCAGTTGTATCTCGCCCTGTCCTTGAGTATGTGCAGTCATTATCTCCTGGAAGGGGAAGTTATAATTTGGCAAATGATCACTAATGGTTTTATATAACTACTTACTGATATGCAGATATGGGTGATGCTACCCAAACATTTGGGCCTTGGCAACAAAAGCAGAGTTTTGTTTTGAAACCTGGCAACTGATGAGTCATGAAAATATTCACACCTGTGTGGAAAAAAAGTGCTGTAAATAAGAGTTGTGTGTGTGTGTGTGCGTGCGTGCATGCGTGTGTGTGTGTGCGTGCGTGCGTGTGTGCGCGCGTGCGTGCGTGTGTGTGTGCGTGCGTGCGTGTGTGTGTGTGTGTGCGTGTGTGCATGTGTGTGCGTGCGTGCGAGACTGTGTGCGCGTGCGTGCGTGCGTGTGTGTGCATGTGTTTGTGTGCGTGTGTGTGCGTGCATGCGTGTGTGTGTGTGTGTGATTTTACTCTCAGCAGCTGGCTGTGTGACCATTACTGTGCTACTTTGTTGGAACAAGCACATGTGCTCATCTTTTTATGATGTTGATCAAATTTGAATAAGAATTTATAGAGGAGTACTGTATGAAATGACATCTTCTAACATTCAGTATACAAGGAAAACGATCAGGGGGAGCTTCGGAAGAATGGCCTGTAAGTGTAGGATCCGTCTGTGGAGCTCCTCTTTGCAGTCGTGGGTTATTTATCACAAACGGGACCTTTTATATTCCTCATTCCTAAAATTGGGAGCCTGAGCTTTTCAGTTGCAAACCAGCTGACAGGAATCGTAAACGATCACATGGCTGTTAAAATCTATTAGGATGCAGAACAGCTGTGATAAGAATTTAAGTGAAGATGTGCCGTGCTATGTTACACAAGGTCGGAGAAGAGGCTGTACAGAGCGGTCCATACCTTCTGACCATTTGTAGACCAGTGAGCAATTTGCTAGAATCCATGGTAACGCTGTTGTCATGGCAACCAGGGAAAGAAAAATTGCAACTTGTTGCACTTCGGTACAATGCTGATTTCAGAGAACTGGAGACGCACACGCAATGTGAATGTTATAATATTCATTGCAGCTAATGGTGGGGTGATACGCTGTAACAGAACTTTAACGGAGATAACAGTGCCTGGTGTGAGACACACTGCAGCTCCTGTCATGAATGTAAAGTGAGAGAGTTCTGTGAGCTCCTGAGCGGCAGCGCTGATGCGCGCTGTGCGGGGGGGGGGCTATCCCATCCCATCCCATCCCATCCCTGCAGACGATGGGAGAGTCAGTATCATGTGCGTGACTGATAGATTCAAACGCTGGCGATAGCTTAAATACACTGGTAATTTTTTTAAGAATACCTTTTAGTTGAAAAAATTGCAGTTTGTCTTGCATGGGCTATGAACAACAGGCATCGCAATGAGATTGATAAAGAGCAACACTCATGCAATCATGTCCATAAATATTTGGACAGTGACACAATTCTTGTAATTAACTCCGCCAAGGAGGTTATGTTTTACCTTCGGTTTGTTTGTTTGTTGAAACTTCTCAAAAAAAATATGGCCAGATTTTTATGAATTTTTTACCACAGTATCTTGGCCAATTCTATAAGCGATGCCGATTTCATTTCGGGAGTAATCCAGATCGAATTCCGGATCCATGAATTTTTCAATGGATTCTTCACCATTGTGGGAATGGAACATTGGGCTCTCTGAGTGCTCTTGTTTTTTTTGTTGTTGGCATCAGTCGGGAAAAAAGTTATGGAGAGATTCTTATGAAATTTCTACCAGAGGTGTCTTGGCCCAACTCAGAAGTGATTCCATTTTCATCAAATTCTGGATTGAGGAATTTTTTATGAACTTGCGTGGTCATGCATAATAACACTACTCGTTTGTGTCCCAAGCCTTGAGCCTTGGCAGAGGTACGCGCTCTCTGAGTCCTCTTGTTTTGGCTCCGTCAACCACTGCAAGGGATTTTAAATGAATCCATCAAGATGTGCTTGAAGGATGGACTTAGAGCTTTAAAGGTTTTGCGAAAAATATAATTCTAAATGTGTAGGAATTGGAACTATTTTTACACATACAATAGAGCCCCCTAAATTTTAGGTGCTCCAAATTATTGGCAAAAAGTGACATAATAAATTAAACTGTCATTAATAATACTTGGTTGCAAGTCCTTTGTAGTCAATGATTGCCTGAAGCCTGGAGCCCAGCGACGACATCAGGTGCTGTTTTTCTTTGTGAAAACGCTCTGCCAGGCTTTCACCGCAGCTCCCTCTTGTACTGAGGGCTTTTTACTCCAGTGAGAGAAATGCATGCTCCCTTGGATTACAGTCAGGTGCTTGACTTGTAGAATAACAGTAATTTGCCTCAGAAACGGCTTGGGTTGCTTATGGCTGGGTCATTGGCCACTTGTGCTGTGAAGCAGCATCCAATGAGTTTTTATGAATTGGATTAACCTGTACTAATGAAATCGCCCCGTACAAATTGTGAATCAGCTGTCACAAAATGTCATTGTCAGCAGTAACAATATCAATACATACAAGGAGGGAATTCTATTGGCAATCATTAATGCCAACACGTGTGCCTAAACTTGACCACGCTTCACAGATGATGTGGTTTATTTCAAATCACGAGCAGTTCCCTCTTTACTCCTCTCTTTCCATCATTCCGTTACAAGTTGATATTTGACTCATCAGCCCTTGGGATGTTTTTTTCGGCAAACTTCCTGATTTTGAAACTTCCACGTTATCCATGATGTTCCAGGGCTTTTGGTGTTCCTGAGCTCACCAGTGCACATGCTTTTTTTTGTATGTACCTAATAGGCTGCTGTGTTTGCTCACTCTGTATTGGCCAGCATGCCCCCAGATCAAATCCAGCTCAGCACAACTGTCTTCACACTGCTCATGGAGACAGGAGGGAAACAGTCAGTTTGGATTCGCAAGTTCGTTGCTTGTCCTCCATGGCTTACAGATGGCACTGATCCAGGTATTGAATATGCAAAACTAAAAAAAGAAAGTAACAAATAATTCATTCAGCTACACTTATTGCCTCTCCTATTCCTCTGATGGGTTTGTTTGGTCTTTAAATCCTAATGATGCTTAATTTGCTGGCAGCGACAGCTCTGTGGAGGTCATAATGAGTGTTAGCCGCTAAAGATTGCAAATGCAAATGTCTCACTTTAAATCAACTCCAGACCTTTCATGTGCTCACTTATAAATGAGATAACGAGGGAATAACATTTCCCACTTGTGCAGCCAATTAATACATAACTATTGGTCCCTTACAGGGGGGGAGAAGGAAAACCGAGGACAAAATGTGCTGCCGTTCCTGCGCTGCTCACCCAATATAAAGACCCTCAAACAAATCAGAGCTGAAAGTCCACACTTTGAGCTCATATACAACCCCAATTCCAAAATAGTTGGGACGAAGTGTAAATTGTGGATAAAATCAAAATCCAATGACTTTCAGATCACGAGCCAATATGTTATTTACGATAGAACATAGATAACATTTCAAATGTTGAAACTGAGACATTTTACATTTTTTTCCACAATATGAGCTCATTTCAAATTTTCTGGTTGCAACAGGTCTCAAAAAAGTTGGGACACAGGCAAAAAAGGGCTGAAAAAGCAATTAATATATAAGAGAATCAGCTGAAAGAACATTTAGCAAGTAATTAAGTTAACTGGCATCAGGTGTGTAACATGATTGGCTATAAAAGGGATGTCATAGAGAGGCTGAGTCTGTCTGAAGTAAAGATGGCCAGAGGCTCTCCAACCTGTGCAGGCATGCGTAAAAAATTGTGTAATACTTTAAAAACAATGTTCCTCAGCGTCAAATTGCAAAGGTTTTGAAGGTCTCATCATCGACAGTGCATAACATCATCAAAAGATTCAGAGAAACTGGAAAAATCTCTGTGCGTAAGAGACAAGGCTGAAGACCTTTACTGGATGCCCGTGATCTTCGGGCCCTCAGACGCCACTGCATCACTCACCGGCATGATTCTGTCATTGACATTACTAAATGGGCCCAGGAATACTTCAAGAAACCACTGTCTGCAAACATAGTCCGCCGTGCCATCCACAGATGCCACCTAAAACTCTACCATGCAAAAAGGAAGCCATTGTTGAGCACAATCCAGAAGTGCCGCCGTGTTTTGTGGGCCAAAGCTCATTTAAAATGGACTGTAGCAAAGTGTCCTGTGGTCAGACGAGTCCAAATTTGTCATTCTTGTTGGAAATCATGGGTGTCGTGTCCTCCGGGCTCAAGAGGAGAAAGACCACCCCTCCTGTTATCAGCGTTCAGCTCAAAAGCCATCATCTCTGATGGTATGGGGGTGCATTAGTGCATATGGTGTGGGACACTTGCATGTTTTAAAAAGCACCATGAATGCTGAAAGGTATATAAAGGTTTTAGAGCAACATATGCTCCCCTCCAGATGACATCTATTCCAGGGAAGGCCTTGTGTATTTCAGCAAGACAATGCAAAATCACATACTGCAGCTATTGCAACAGCATAGCTTTGTAGTAGAAGAGTCCGTGTGCTGAACTGGCCTGCCTGCAATCCTGATCTTTCACCGATTGAGAACATTTGGCGCATAATTAAACGAAAAGTCCGTCAAAGGAGACCCAAAACTCTCCAGCAGCTGGAAGCCTGTATTAAACAAGAGTGGGATCAAATTCCAATGACTAAACTCAAGAAACTTGTCTCCTCAATGCCCAGACACCTCCACTCTGTTAAAAATAAGAGGGGTTGCCACACCATGGTAAACAGGCCCCTGTCCCAACTTTTTTGAGACCTGTAGCAGCCATCAAATTTGACCTGAGCTCATTTTGCGGATAAAATGTTAAAATTTCTCAATTTCAACATTTGCTATGTTATCTCTGTTCTATTGTGAATAAAATATTGGCTGGTGTGATTTGATAGTCATTGCATTTTGATTTTATTCACAATTTACACTTTGTCCCAACTATTTCGGAATTGGGGTTGTACATGACTTCAATTTCACTCAACCTGTGGTACATAACCAAAGTAACAATTTTTTTCAATATCCAAATATTTATGGATGTGTTTATGCCACATTTTTTAGCCATTTTCTCATGTGTCTTTGAGTCCTGGAGCTCTGGCTGTTCCATCTGTGATCACATGCTGGAAGCAGAGTATCTGCAGCACTTGCTCTCCTTTGCGAGCTGCGGTTTTATCTCCCGACTCTCTGCTCAGTGCTAACAGCAGGCAGTGCTGACGGCACACTAAAGGAGAGGAGTATTTCCCATCGAGCTGCTGCTGCTGTGAGCGAGGCGTTTGGGGCTTTGTGGCCCTGAAGTGGAACATGTGCTTCAGTGACTCTAAAGCAGCTTGTAAAGCTGATCGAGCAGTTCTGCTCCTGAGTGGCCGGTGTGTGTGTGAAGGGTTTTCTTTGCACCAGTTACCCAGACCAAGTGAGCTCTGTGGCTTTATATAAATGCTGTGCTACTTTTACATAAGTAAAGGATTTCATAAAGGGCTAAGAAAACAGGCTTTGGATAACATTCCTCTGATTTTCAAGAAATATAGCTAAAATGTCAGATGATATGAATGTTTGAGCTAATTGCTCAATTAAGACAAGAAGTTGACATGAAAATCAGAACCAATCAAGACCCTAATTTACTATCCCTGATATGAAGTGCTGCTAAACATCTTGTGGCAGAAAATTATAAAAATAAATAATGCCCACTGTCATTGTGAAGCTCACTGGTCACCAGAATATTCTCAAAATCAAAAGTATTTCAAAGGACATACAAAAAAAAAAAAAAAAAAAAAAACCAGTAGGGATAATATGATTTGATATAAATAGTAAAAATTTAATTGTAGTACACCAAGCACATTTCAAGGTGACAGAATATTTGGGGAAAATCGCTTTCAAACAACAATCTTTATTATTTTGTTGTTCTCCCTTGATCCAGTGGAGGGCATTAATGTGCTTTTCGATTTTCTTGGTAGAATCCCAAAACTGTTTAACTTAGGGGAATATTTCAAATTTGTATAACAACTGTGCGATCGGAGTTGCTTTTTTTCGCGTGCATTTTCTTTTCAAAATGATGAACAGCAGGGAATATCACTCTTTACCATAAAGCATTTTTGATGAATCACCAGTCGAAACAACCCATGAAGCAACTCTGGGACAGATTTGCACAGATTCTGAGCGAAAGTCAGCAAGAACAGGCCCATCGCTAAGCCATAATCGCTTGCTGTGTAGAAATATTGAGCAATAAGGTAATACTTGCGTTTGGAATTGGCAATGTGAAATTGGCCAAATCTTTAGCAAAAATGATCAGAATTAGGGCTGTCCTCTCCTCCTCTTGTAATTATGACAGAAATCCTGCCCACTAGATCCTACCACAACTCCTGAGTCTCACGATCTGTTTTACAGTCGCAGGTACACACAGACTGCAGGGAGAGTTTTCTGACTGTCTCGCTTCATTATTTTTATGTGTCATGCGAACCACAGGATTTAAATTACTTCCGCAGTCATCTTGAAAAAGACAATTTTCGGTGATTCAGACAAAACTGTTGCCTCGAAAACCCTTGTGAAAAGCTGTTGGATGCAGCCTCTGTTAAAAGCGAATATGTGAAGAGGTGACCATTTCCAGTGATTACTGCAATCTCGCACTTCATGGCTGAAGAACTCAAATGACTTGTTCTCAGTTAGTTTACCTTTTGCAGGCTACATCACCATTTTCTTCAAACCTAGTCTTCACTTTTGTAGGGTGAAATCCATCGAAAGAAATCTCTGGAATGCTAAAATAACTGTTTGGCAGAATATCAAGAAATGCCTTTCCTTTTTTGAGAAGAAAAGCAGAGAGATCCCAAATTCACATAGCCTACTAATGGAAGTTGTCTCATACCAGGTCTACTCGATGCCCATAAGTCAAAGAATCTGCGATAGTTTTTCCGTATTGTTGGGCAAACATCCAAAAGTGCATTTTTGGCACCAAGTATTTAGCAGTTCAGACAGGCAGACAAATAATTGCTTCATATTCCGTTTGAGGGAGACGGGGAGAATGCAAAAAAAAAAAAAAAAAAAAAGTAATGCAATTTAAAGTAACAGTATATGGTTGGTTGACAGGAGTGAGTGAGAACTTTTTTTTCAAAAACATTATGCAAGAAATTTGACATGAGACAAGAATTCTGCATATAAACTTTTTACAAAATGTGATAACCTGGATCCCACAATTTAGTCTACATCTTGATATCCATGCAAGCGGAACATTGTATAAGCTGTGTAAATTGACATGACAGTAAAAGCCGGCAAAACTGGAGACTTGTGGTATTTAGAAATTGTGGTAATTGCTGATTACAGGACAAACAAATGAACAGATATTCACGTTTCACGAGGAAGCCTTTTTTCGCGAATGTCAACGTGTATAAAAATATTTGTAATGAAAACAACCTGTGAAAATCACTGCATTCTATTGGCCGGGAAGACCTTTGCTTTCTTGAACATATAGTCATGGACGATTTCATTGTTGAATTAAACCCAAAACATTTTCGGTCCACTAGGACATCCAGTCGGCGTGATGCCAGAAAAACTTCACATAAAAGGGATGAGTCAGCTGTATGAAATCTGTAAGTACCCGTCATTACTATTGCCAGGCAGGTTACACTTGAACCAGCGACACATCAACATCCCAGGTTGTCGCCTGAAATTCCAAATAAAAGGAAGTCCCACCTCGAGTAGTAGCTGATTGGCTACAAACGGACACTTGCGGAATATGTTTTCACACCATTGGATTACAGCGCCATCACATTGTAAACAGGTCGGGACACTGAGGTTTGGGCTACAGGTAAAAGTGTAACTTCGCTATTCCGAATTCAGTGAGAAATCAGGAAAGACACAAACTTTGTAAATAGCTCACATCGCTAGGGTTTCAGCATCAGCAAACAACTGTGACCGTGTAAGAGGGTAAATAAACATGAAGAGCCTGAAGTATCGACTGAAGAAGCACGAAGTTCCGATCACCGTAAGTTCAACGCCGCCTTTGAATCAGTGCTTTCAGGAACTTTCTCCCTGGGACGGGAGTGCGGGCAGCCGAGACTCGCAGCGGCTCCTCAAGTCATTTGTTCGGTTCTCAGGTCAAATGTGATAATCGTCATTCAATATCTTAACGCGTACAAGCGAGTATGTTACCAATTTACTTTAAAAAGTGTGTTTGATATTATACGCATCGCGGCTCTACCTTCTGCAGAAAAACATAACGTTACGTTACTTGTGTGAATCTGCTTTCGCTCACTGTCGGCTGTTTCCTGAAACAATGACTGAGGTGTTGTGTTGCGAGGCGTTTGGGGTTTGGCTCCTGGATCCATATAATAACCGCCAGTTCGTCAGGTCTAAACTTAGTGTAGAGTTAGGCCTGCTCGTATCGTGTCGAAGGTTGCTTAATCCAGAAGTTAGTTGTTAACCCAACTCTGTAACACGAACATTAGAATATTTATGAGTACATTTCTCTTCTTTGATAGATAGATAAATAGTAACGTGAGGCGAGACATGAACTGACAGGACGTGCGGTCATCCGTCCGCAGGTGTTGAGCTCATGTGGCCTGTTCGGTGGGAACGCGGTGTAGTCGGTGATGAGCTAATATATATCAAACAGACCTGCGTTGTTTATTCTCTAACCCCATTTACATCTGCAACCCACTGCAGTTTCAATTTACAAGTGGAATTGGCTAAGTTAGCTGTAGCAGATATGGACTTGTAAACCGCCGGCTAGCAGTGGTTAATTTGTCTTGAGTGTTAACTATTAAAAAGAGATTGCTGCCTATTTATTTGGTGTCTGACCGATCACATTCACTGGACAGCGAGGCTTCTTCAAGCAAGCCTTTTAGGAACCTTACGGACATAGACTAGACAGTAATAAAATGTATTTAGAATACACCAGCACCTGGGGCTCACAAACTTTGTGACACCTGCCGTCACAAAAAAAGGTCATAATAAAATCTTAGGTAACAGTTCATGCAAGGATAGTCAATGTGGGCAGATTTTGATTCTTTTCTGCTACATAGAGTTCACAGAGCAAAACTAGTTGAGCAGCAGTCAAAAAAATTGCCTCCTGGGATGGGTGACTGCTATTCTACCAGCTCCATGGTCAAATAGGCCGACAACATTTTTAAATAGATTTTAACGCAATAAGTTATTTCTTCTTTGACTTACTTTTGACACAACCTTCTGTCATCCAGGTTAAAAAGTTAAAGCATCTTAATTTTTAGCATAGTAGGTTAGATGTGTCATGGACGACACAAACTACCCTGCTGGAAAAACCAGTATGGACCAGCACCAAAACACAGCATATGCTGGTATGACGCCCATAAACGCCTATGACCAGCATACCAGTATATTTTGTGTTTTGGTGCTGGTCCATGCTGGTTTATCCAGCAGGGTACGAAAAAACTTTTGTTTATTTTTAAATTAAACTCTTGATACTTTGAAAAGTATCCTACAAGGGATCAAGAATGGGTGCCCGCATTTCTCCAGTCTATCTTTAACTTCGGTCATCGGGCCTCATCTCTGCACGGCCGACCCCCGGTGACGCTGTTCTTCCCAGTCATAATGCCTGTCTGTACATGTCTCAGAGTGGTGCAACAAACAGTGGTGATGCAAACGCTTGCTTTTTTCAGTCTATAGACACAGCCTGGAGACCCATCTTTTCAGACCACGCCTTGATAACCTTCCTGTTCCCACTGTCAAACACCTGACATATTGACTTTATTTCTAGTTCTGGTTCTGGTATTATTTGGTTCTTGTGTTTTTGCCCGTGTCGTCTCAGTTCAGGAGCTGAATTTGTTTTTGAACTGACCCAACACCACTTTACTAAAGTTGACATTATTTTTGCTTTGTAAGCCTGTAAAATCTGCAAATCTGCTGAAGTCTGCAAATTGAATGTATTATAATGTGAAATGAGGTGTTTCTGTTGCAGCAGTAATTACTGGTGTCGGTATATTCCATTCCTGAGTCATTTTTTAGGGAGTTTGGTCTGACCCAGTTATTCTCAGTATGGGCGTCGTGGCCTTGCACTGTCTTCATGTACGAGCCTGTATATGGAGAGGGAGAGAGTGAGCCCTTATTGTATGGACGCACGTTAAGACCACGGAGATAATGGAACTGCCATTATTTGACTAAAACTAGGATATTGTTCTCCTGGAGCCAAATATTAGCAGCCATTTGTCGCTTTATTTTGCTGTTAAACTTGCCTGGCGCTCAGAGACTTAAAAAATTTCAGTCCTCTCTTTGATTGCAGGGTGTCTTTGCTTTCTGATTGCACTGAAATAAATGCACCGCGGCATAATACGGTAATGTGTACCCAGAGATGTTTTTCCTGTCTAACTGATTAGAAAGCAGCTTACGTGGACAGGTGGCGAATACAATCAGCAAAGATCTGCTCCACAGGCAGCGACATACTTCGTCTCTGTTGTTGTTGAAAATTAATCCGCTGTCAGAGCCGAAATGATTGGACGGTTTGTTCCTGTGAGAGTATTTGTTTATGGATGCATATCATTGGCAAAATTCAAATGAAAAAGTAAGCTGGTGTCGTGTGTAAAATGCCAATGTGATATTGCAGTTAAATTCCCACTTTTGTTTTTTCCTTGTTTTTTGTAGAATTAAAATTCAAGCCCTCACTGGTAGGAAAACACACCAGACCTAAGGGGATTTCTGGGCGATCGGTCACATGCTGTAGGTCTGAGGTCACCAGAATGGGAAGTTGTTTGATTGCTGTAAATCTTGCCCTCCTCTTTCTCTGAATGACTTTGTGCTAAAATGGCTGGACGCAGTGAGCACTCAGTCAGTCAGTAGGGGGCGGTACAGTGTCTGCTGCTTGTTTGTAAATGGTTGTGGTTTGATGTCCTCTTCAGGATGACCTCATGATGCAGGTTTCTTGAATTCCACGGGGTCTGTATCGTCACCTGACTCTGGAGTCGCCAGTAATTTCTCAAAAATGTAATTTTTTTTTTTTTGCAATGCCCAGTACCTGAAATACTGGCAAGGTGTGTGTGTGTTCGGGGCTGTGGCTCTTTATGCTGTGTACAAGTTTATTTCTCTTTATTGCCTTCATGTTCTACCCGAATCAGAGGGAATGGTTTTAAATGGAGTTTCATGTTGTGCAAAAAACTTCATTGGCTTTTTAATTGCGTGGTTGATTACTTACTCTGGCTAATTAAATTGCAGGGGAACAGTGGGACAATGTGTAAAATGTGAATAAAAACAGTAAGCTGTAATTTGCAAGTCCTTTTAACCTGTATTCAATGGATAGAAGTACTTAAGATAAAATAAGTAATGGTTTAACTTTGTTTTTTGCAAATAATGGCTATATCTCAAAATGTGACTTCTGCAACATGTTCCTGTGGAGTTGGGATGGGGGCATTGTCACCTCTCGGACATCACCTCTTCTTTTAATAACACTCTGTTGTCATTTTGGAACTGAGGACACTATTTGTCTGAGTTACAACAGTGGAATTTGTTCCCATTCTGGCCTGATAAAGGACATCATTTGGTCAAAAGTCTGGGCTCTTCATTGTGCTATTTTTGCACTTCATAAACCACCTCACGTTTTCAATGGGAGACTGTCTGGGCTGCGGGCAGTCCAGTCTGGTGCCCGCACTCCATCGCTACAAAGCCACGGGTGGTCCTTTTCCTCTTAGCTCCCGAGAAGACAATGTCAATTATTTCCGGAAACCATTTTAAGACTGATTCGTCAGACCATGGCACTCCACTTTAACCACTCTGTGTCCGACCACATGAGATGAGCTGGAGCCCAGAGAAGTCAGGGATGCTTCTGGATGTTGTTGATATCTGGCGCCTTCTTTGCATGGTAGAGTGTCAAATTGCACTCGATGATGCCATGAGGAACTGTATTCGTCTCTGGAATCCAGTGTTAAATAATGAGATTGCTCAGGTTTCTCTGGGCTCTGTGAATCTTTTTGCTGTATTATGGACCGTTGATGGTGAAATCCATACATGAAAATGCTGCCACACATTGAGAAATGCTCTTCTTGAATTGTCAGACTATTTGTTTGTGGGAAAGTGGCAAAGTGGCCAACTTTGAACCATCTTTCTGACTGACTGCGTCTCTTGTGACTGTTCATATTATACCCAAATATAACTGAATCAGTTTTTTACCTGTGGAATGTTCAAGCGTGTTTTTCTGAAGATTTCACAATTTTCCCACACTTTTCATTACCCTCTCCTAATTGTTTTGGAATGTGTTTCCGTTATCAAGTTCAGAATTTGTCAGAATTGACAAAATCAATAGTTGATAAGATGAAACTTAAAATATTTATCTCCACCAAGTAGAGGCCTGGAGGGGGTCGCACATTTGTGCGTGCGTGCAGCTTATCTTGCATACTAACTGGATCCTTTTACTTAATATTTTTCATTTGCATTTATTACCGTAAGATCAAGGACCTCCTATGGTTGCAGTGATTCAGAAGGTTTGAAAAACCTATTTTATTGACTGTGCTCTGTTTTATGCCACTGACTGCTGAATCCTCACTTCTCTTAACCGGCTGCAAGGGGCCACAAGTGATGAAGCTCTGCTTTTCTGTTGAGGCTTGTTTCCGCTGGCGACAGTATAAACACCTGTTGGAGATCTGCACTCTAGTTGGTGCTCATCTGTGCTCTTTTCAAGTAAATGTCGGAAAAGAGAAATACAAATCACTTAATTCTCTTCACCTGCCACAACAGCGGTGGCACGTATTGCTTTCACCTTGTGTGTGTGTGTGTGTGTGTGTGTGTGTGTGTGTGTGTGTGTGTGTGTGTGTGTGTGTGTGTGTGTGTATGTGTGTGTATGTATGTATGTATGCTGTCACGGCAAAATGTGGTCCTGAAGATGCCTATTGTTGCAAGAACTACCACAGAAGCAGTATTGAGTACTTTGCCAGTTTTTAATGCCTGTCGCTCTATGGACAGGTTCATTCATTGCGAATTGCAGTCACAGAAATGTTCAGTTATGTAGTTGAGATGACAATGAAAGTAGAGTTTGAGAGGGTGACGTCCCAACGGCACTGGAAGTTATTGGGTAAGAAGAGTAACTAGTGTGTTTCCATCGCGAGATTACCTTGGGTTTTATTCATATTTACTGCCCTGAATCTTGTGGTTTTTAGGTTGGGTTGTGCAGTGTAAGATTTTTGTGGATCCATGATATTTTCCTCAAAGCTTTAAAGCAGTATTTTCAGGACTTTGGGCGTAATATGCAGTTACAGGTGTGTAACATGCCTTGTGCAACAGACTCCTCTAGATTCTGTGCTCTGTGAGGAAGAGGAGCTGCTTTAAATTTACCTCCCAGTCACTCGTGTTGCAGCTACGAATATCACAGAAAGTACGATTTATATACTTCGAAGAACCTGTCCAGTACTAGGTGTTTGTTGTACGGATTTTTTTTCCCTCAAAATGGTCTGTTAAATTTATACTGAAAATATTTAGCCCTTCATTCAAAGTCATGAAAATATTGCTTTGACCAACTAGGAGAGGCCATTATCCGTAAGTTGAAGGGAAGTGCTTACCTGGTGCTTGAGTATGTGCTAAACCTGCAATAGGCTCTTACTGAGCTGGTCATCAGGGAAAGGCCTGGATTTTTAGTCCTGATCAACACCGTGCAATGACTAAATTTACTCGAAACCAGTCAACAAACTTTGTGCCCGATTTAATTTATAAAAATGACTACCAGAATGCCTTGTGGTCATAGACTGGCACCCTGTGATGTTTTCAAATTATGCGCAAAAATTTCTCATGTTGACCTCAGATGTAACGTTTTGTTGCCTCATAAAAGTTTTGCCAGTGTTTCATTCAGAGCCTCTTTTTGGTAAAGAAATGCAGATGTGAGATCAAACTTTGTCTGTCGGATACTAGTCTTCAGAATCGTCACAAAAGTGGCACAGTCATTAAGATTAAGCAGCTGTTATTGTTGTCGAACACCATGATATTAATATACAAAGCTAATTTGATCAGTTTGCCAAGCTTATTTTTAACTGGACTTTGGAACCGCATTTGTTAAATGCAAATGTTCCTTAGGGGTTGTAAGGATGGTAAGAATTTCTGGCCTTTAACAGTTTGTACTTAATGAGGATCCATGACCTTGTATTGCGTCCAGAGGATCTAATGCTGAATTGTGTTCATGAATACTGGATCCAAGCAAAAGCCGGAGCTTCGACATGCTGGTGCTCTGAAAGGGTCTTGATTCAAATTCTGCTCATTTCTGTCAGCATCTGAACACTTTTGTGACCATTACTACTGTCACTGAATAGTGTCCTGCAACCTGTAAATAGCAGCTGAACTACCAGCTTGTTATCATGTCTTGGCCTCACGTTGTATACTTTATATGAGAGATGTACCGATACTGACACCTGATATCAGTCCGATAGGGACTCAAATAGCAGGATTGGGTATCGGTGACAGTGAGTCGCTCTGGTGTTTGATGCCATTATTTTAATAAATTACAATTCAGTACAGTTATATAGCATTAATTTGTTACATTTTCATTTGCAGGCAGGAAAGTCATTTTCCAGTCAAACATGATATTGCGTTACACGTAAAAGAATGATCCCTGTCTCTTTCATACAGAAGAAATGCAGCTTATTAATGTAACACTGGTATCGGATCAGTGCTACTCGCTATCAGCCGATACCCACAGCCCAGGTATTTGTATCTCAGTTAAGTCAAAAAAAAAAAAAAAGTCAGATCGCTTCCCTACTGGAAATAATGCATCTTTGTTGATGTTTGGAAGTAATATATTGTTAAAAATCTTGTGTTGCTCTAGAATGACTGTATAATTACTCATTGCAGAAGTAGGAAACTGCTGCCACATGATCAGCTGAGCTCGCATATGATCACCTTTAATCACAACTAAAAGCTGCTCTAAAACTACAAAATAACTGAATGAATAAGAAAACTGAAGTTAACAGACGAACAGGCGGCATGGCGGAAATGTTTCTTTGTGAAATTGAGCAGGGTGGCAGGTGTCCTGACGGGGCGTGGGCAGGATCGCACTATAATGGGCGAAAGGGAGGAACGGAGTGTAGTTTTGTCCTGTCCTGTCTCGTCTTCTCTCAGGCACAACCATCTATCACCGCTCTTCTGAAATGACCCCGTTTAGGGGCGTGTACCTCAGGAAGGGGTGGAGACCTGGGATGTTGTACAAGACCAGTCATCTGCACTGACAGTTCTGAATATAGAATGTTTTTAAATGCTCAGCATTTATTGTTTTTGATTGGCTTTTTTCCAAACAGAAGCATTTACACATTTTGGGGCTAAATAGGCTGTACTTTGTTCTTATTAGTATGAATGTGCTCTCACATAACTGACTTCATGTGTGAGATCTAACCTACATTTGAAGTATGGTTCAATTTATTTATTTTTTGTTATTGCAGAGTTGTGTAGTTGGAATCGGTGAAACAGTGTGGTTAAGAAACATTTTAGATATGTGTTTCCCATGCTAAGCTTGAGAACGTTATCAGCCCATAGGCCATGATAAATGATTGTGGTCATTAGATTCCACCAGGTCAGCCTTTCATGGTGTCCGACTAACAGATGTGTGAAAGTCGCTTTGAAGATTTGTCACATGATGATCTGCTAATGGGGAAATATGGAGAGTAATACTCCTGGAGTAATGACCATTTAAAGGAGCTCAGGTGCAGGGCTCTGAGTAACCTGTAACTTTGATGCTGTCGGATTTTGTGATTGTAGTCTTCGGTTTAATGTGTAGTCTGTGCTCAGCTCTGTTACGAGCAGCTGTAATGGGCCCTAATCCTTTAGAATGAAACGTTGACGTTACGTTGGGTGTGTAAAACATTTATTTAATGTGCTCATGCATACAGTCGTCATGGCGCTTCAATGGACTGGCAGCTGAAGTTGAAATTAAAAGCAGTTATGACCTCAATCATAATACAGCGCTAACCTTTACTAACGCCATTTAGACTCTGCGTGTTCATTCAGTCACTGAGTAATTGTGTTCGGGACAGGAAGTGCTGCATTTGAATGCTTGAGAGCAGTTGCTTAGTGACATTTTTTTTTTTTTTTTTTTAAATAAAAACTAATGCTCTATGGTGAAATAAACCAATTTCCACTTTAAAATTGGCCCTTTTTTTGTCTTCGAGTCTCTGATCATTTTCACTGTGAAAATTAAGACTCAATCAGGAGCCGAGCCATTTTCCCAAGAGAAGGTGATTCGGAGGTGATTTTTCTGTGAGTCACTGCTGTTCTGTACGTGTTCTAGGCTGCTGTCCTTTCTTCCTCAGCCCAAAGTTTTGCTGACGGAGACGGTTTCCGGAGCTGGGATGAGCCGCTCCGCCGCAGGGCGTCATCCTGTTTTCACGGGGCTGGGGGGGAGAGACCCACCCAATCCCGGTCCGGGGCCCCGTCCCGCTCATCTCGCTGCATCAGCGGTCTTTTTGTTTGCTTTGGAGGTCCTGCTCGGTGCATGCTGGGAGAAAAGAGCTTTCTTTCCTCCAGAAACCCCACTTTACATTAGAAAGAGACTCGGCCAATGGGATTGGAGCAGTTGGGGTGTTCGGGGGACAGTCCTGGAACAAGCCATCTTTTCAGCGGCCGCGCTCAATGGGCCTCGATGTGCACAATGACGAGCATTCTTTAGCATGCCCGGAGCGCCCAGGAACAAGTGTGTTTGTAGGGGCCCACCCAGAGTGAGTCATCTCCGAAATACAGGGACGTGTTTTACCGAAGCGCCAAACCCTAACTCCCGCGCTGCGCTCATATCCTTCATTAAGCCATGCCTAAACTTGGGGAGGGAGTCGGCCCTCACTAGCGCGAGGCGGCGAGCATTTTAGTCAGCGCGCCCTGTGTGCCTCATCAGGAGTCTATCGGAGCGGCACCTCCTGCCGCTGTAAACGGTGGGATGCTAGCATGCTAACTCGTGACTTTGGCGTGATTGATGTGTGTCGCCTTAATTGACATGTGTAGGTCTGACTGATGTGCGGCTGCAAATCGATGCGTTGGTGTAATCGGTGGTCGTCCCGGACCAGAAAATTGGGTCGGCACAGAACATCCCTACACTACAATTATCAGTGCTGGCTTGCTCTCGATCTTTTCCCTTTACTAACACAATTTCTAATTGTAAGACTAATCCATTGGCTGTTGAAGACGGCTGCTTTTACAATGCAATCTATGGGTGACTAAACTATAGGGTAAATTCAGTTCAGAAAAATTATTTAATTAATAAGTAGGCCTATGAGTTAATAAAATAAAACTGCTCTGGAGCTTCGGTGCTACCTTTTTCTTCATGATCATTTAAATTGCTGAAATTGAATCGTAGACAAAGATTTGAAACACCTTATCACAATTTTGACCGAGGCTGATTGAAATGCACAAAATTGTGCATCCAAATGAATGATTATTGTCTTACCTTTACGAGGAGATCTAGCAGCACCTGGTAGTGTGAAGTGTTTTGGGAGAGATTGTATTTCCGCTTAGGAAAAATGATTGAGGAAAAAGTTGGGACTAATTGTTGTAGAAGGATGCACCATGTCGACCCAGTTTTCCTGTCTGGGACCAGTACTGGGTGTAATTGATATATAGGTGCTGATTCATTTAGGTGTAATTATCTGGATATTATGCTCCTTGGTTTAATTGAAGTGTGGGTGTTGATGTGTGGGTGTTACTTACGTGTCACTTGTTGTGCTTGTTTGCACTTCATTGGAGGCGTCTTCAGTTCATCTCCCTTTTGCGTAACCGAGAGGAAGGAAACTCTCGCTGTCTGAGAAGAGTCGGCGCATCGGTATTCTGAACTGACCCTGAGTGATTGGGCTGGATGAATGAGAACAGAGGCCGCACACCCACGTCCCTGGGAGACTGCGCTGGGATCAGCCAGCTGGCTGAGAGCTTTATAACCCTGTAGGATGAGGAGTGTGTGAGAGCAGGAGTGTGTGAGAGCAGGGGTGTGTGAGAGCAGGAGTGTGTGAGAGCAGGGGTGTGTGAGAGCAGGGGTGTGTGAGAGCAGGGGTGTGTGAGAGCAGGGGTGTGCGAGAGCAGGGGTGTGTGAGAGCAGGGGTGTCGGGCTGAGAGCTGAGAGAGAGCTGCGGTGAGTGAGATGAGTCCTGCCGTCACTAATACCCCTCAGTGATCTGTGCTTTTATTGCGGCTCCCTGCATTGTGTGCACTTTGGTCTGCGGAATCACATCGAGCTCTGTGATTTACTGCGTTCGCACTGAGGGCTCCAGTATAAACTCTCATGTAGTTGTAGGAGTGAATCTTTCAAGGACTGACCCCCCCCCTCCGACGGAACTGACCTCTGCTTTTCATCAAATGGGCTTGGACTGGATAACCGTGTTATAGGGAAACGCAGATTACTCAAGTCTGTCAGTGAAGGGCTTTTATTTCAGGTCCCTGGGTTTATTAATGAAGAAAAGTTTTCTGAAAGCTGAAAGAAAAGATTTGTGTCTGTGTGTGGGTGTGTGTGGATATTTTAATATTTCTAATATTGAGATGAAATTGCATTTAGTAATTATGACTGAAGCCCGTTTCTATGTGCCCGTGTCACCTATAATCACCTCTTGGCCCACTGAATTAATCTCTGGGTTCATATTTCAGCCATAAACATTCTTCCTTCGATTTGTAATTATCATGCAGTTGCTAAGGGAGCAGGAAACAATTACAGTATGAATTACAGTTTACGGTAAGAGTGGGGTCAGAGTGTAAAGTACAGAGGCGCGGGGGTCTCTCCTCCATCAGGCGAGGGGGGAGGGGCTGTATGAACACGCTGGGCGGGGCTGCAGCTCGCTCTCCTGGCCTTACAGGCGCTGCTCTCGGGAACACTCTTTTTATAGAAACACATCTGCATGTAATCGCCAAACAAATGATAATTTCATGATTTCCTTTTGATACATGACTGAGGGTGGCGTCCAGTGCAGAATAGTTGGAACAGTCTGGTCCTCAGGGTCTCTGAGCTCTCAGCAGCTGGGGTCGGGAGGGCTGGAGCTCATGAAAGCTTTAGAGCTCTATCGATTCGCTCTTTTGATGCTTTGATTTTTAGGTTTCTGTCAAATACAAAGGCTGAAATGGCCAAACCATGTTTTGTTCTGTTCTGTCTGCATAAGTGCACTTCTACCCGACTCTAAAGGCGAGGGGTGTTGTTTTTGACGGTATTCGTCTGTCTGTCTGTCTAATACAAAAAACCAGTTTGATCAGAGTGATCACAATTCAGTAAAGCTGTGCTGTGTTCCAAAGATAATCCAATTAGGTCCAAAATTTAATCAGGTTATGGTCACCAAAAAAGCAGAAATTGCAGGCGAGGTATTTTTTTTTTTTTTGCCTGGCACTGCTTGTTGTACACCAGTATAGCGGCTTGCTGTGTTTGATTCCTGGCGGCAGTGTGTGGGCTCTTGTGAGGACCTGAGAGCGAGCAGTCAGTGTGTTCAGGCATCGCTCGCCCTGGAGAGCCGGTATCCTGCCGGGGTTTGTTCTGTCCTGTAGCTGAGAAACTGCATTGTTCTTAAGTCATGTTGTTGTCTTGAACAGAGCTGACCGTGTGCTGAAGACGTGTTCCTCACCGCTCCGAATATTCAGCAGCTCCTGCTCGGGTTTTAAATTATCCATCTAACGGCATCAGAGTGGAACTGCGCTGTCGCTCCCGGAGCTGGGTTGCCAAAGATACTCCATCCATCTGTTTTGAGTTAGCTCTTCTGAATTGGGCTCATGTTTTGTTTGAATCACGACTCCAAATCACAAAAAGTTGGGACAGCAAGTTAAATTAAAATTAAAACTGAAAGTAGAGACTTCTTTAACCCATATTACTTAGAAAAGGACAGAAAATACAATGTTTCACAGAAATTCCTCCAGATTCCTAGAATCTTTTAATTGCGTTATGCGCCACAGAGGGTGAAATATCCAAATCCCTCCCGTCTTTCTGTGAGGAACATTGTTTTTAAACCTTTCTATGACTTTTTTATGCTTTTATGAGCAAATTGGGGATCCTTGGCCCATCTTTACCCTGAAGGAGTAGCTCTTTCCTGGATTCGGCTTTTATACCAAATCATGATTACAATCCCTTCCTGACATCAGCTGCTTCAAATCACTCTGTTATTCTGTTTTTAAAAATATCATTTCTCATCCCAAGTCTCCCCCCATCTCAACTGTTTTTTTTATTTTTTTTTAAGAATTTGTTGCTGGCCTCGATGACTGGAATCGATTTGTTTATTTACGAACAAAATGAAGTTGACTTGGCAAAAACATTGAATCTTTGTCTTCATACTGTTTGCAAAGAAATACAAGTTAAAATAAATTTTGAAATCACTGTTTTCTGTTCTGTGTGCATTTTATATACTCTGTCTCAACCTTTTCCCGGTTGGAGTTGTATTTTTCATCGGCCATTTATTCTGGCAGTTCATTCTGATGCCCCAGTTTGGCTTTCATCAGTGTGTGATTATAGCGGCCGGGTCTCTCTGATTTCGGGGAGGTTATGAGGGGGTGGGAGTGTAGCTCTGAGTGCTTTAAGGCTCAGTGTGTGGAGAGGCAGGCAGTCAGGCTGTGGTTTATACAGACATCAGCGAACACTGCGGAGTGACACCGAATGGCGGTACGGCGACAGTGTGATGAAGTCAGTCGGGTCATACAGCTGACCTCTCTGGGTTCACTGCGCTTTGCTCCTGTAAGATCACATTCATGCTGAAATCATTACCAGTTTCATTCTCAGCAACTGAAAAACTGATCTCGTCCCCAAGAACCTCTGGTCCCAGATGCCTTCAGGAATGATTTATCTCAGAAGCACAAGCCCCCGCAGTAGCTTCGGTGAGCTGGATTTGTGTTTCGTATTTGTGCTGCTGCAGCCTAATCTGCTTCTGCTGCTGCTAAAAAATGTCCTGATTTGGGGGGGGGGAGGAGGGGGGGGGGGGAGGGGGCTGCCGGTTGTGATGTAGGTACTGTGTGTCCCTATGAGCCTCAGCTAATGGAGGCGTAATTAATGAGTGTAGCGGTTGAGGGTCTGTAATGAGCGAGCGCACGTCTGACTCCTGTTCCCCTCACTAAGGGCTCTCCGTTTGTTAGAGCTCCGTAATCACTGCGACTTCTGTCCGTCTGACATCAGGATTTGATTGGCTGGTACAGAGTCTATGTTCCCCCTCAGTTTATTGACCTTTAGAATTAGAACTGATCTCAGTCACGCGCACGAGCTGGGATTGAGGGCAAGAGTCTCTTAACCCTTCGAGTGCTAAATACAAATAGTATTGCTCAATGATGTAAGCTATCAAAATCAAAGCTGTTGAAAACCTATCATGTGGCGACTTGTTTAAAAAAGCTCCCCTTAAACAAGTCGCCACATAGGTTTTCAACAACACAAGATCAATTTTCAAAAAATTATAAATTAAATTATTACAGTGCTTTAAGGGTTAAAATGGTAATACAGCCAGGGACTGCATAATTATAACCCATCCATCACGTCGCAATTAGGAAGATAAGCCCGTCTGGGCGGGAGACTGTGGAGCGCTCCTGCGGACCTCATGATGCACTGGACACACACACACACACACACACACACACACACACACACACACAACATGAGCTTTTTTACTCACGACCAATGCGATGTGATCCTGTATTCTGTTGTCTAATTGGAGAAGTTATTGGCATTTACTGGAATTCTCACTATGTTTACACTCATAATAACCCTTTTGTTCTGTAATACTCTATATAATTTAATTTTTTTTTGAAGGGTAGCAAATTACATTACCTTAGGATAAAAAGTACATTGGTGAAGCTGTTGGGAGTTTCCCTGTGCGACGGGATTTCAAACTGTTTAATTCCCAGCAGCCCGGAATTTGCGTGTGGGAGACATCAGGATGAGTACGAAGTTACCCTCTGCAAACTCTCGATGTCATTCGCTCATCCATGGAGAATCAGAGGAGAGAGAAACACGGTGTCTGACTGTATGGTGTATTTTTTTTTGTGATCAGAAGTTTTTGTTGATTTTTAGACAAACGGGAGGATGCAGACAGTCACGATGGTACAAAATCATCAGCAATGGTGAGATGAATCAGAGAGGGAGCGAAAGAAAGAAAGAGAAAAATGTATACATAAAAATGGATAAATGTACTTTCATATGCTGTAACCATAATAATACAGTTAAAATAATATTACGCCAGTTACAGCAGTAATGGTACAAAAAAGGCATGAATATATGGAGATATTTCTATGAGCGCAGCCATTATCCCTGATCCCGGAAATTATCGTTGATAAGAATAAGTTCCAAACAGTCACAGTTTGTGGTCGGGCCTTGTTGAGGCGTGTAGTGGTTAGATCGAGATTTACTATGTTGATAAGGCTGTGAATCCAGAATGATTTTAAACATAAATCAGGTGTAAACCAGTGCTTTATAATGGTGTTCTTTGCTGAGGTCAAACCAGCAAATAACATTTTACTTTGAATTTGCTTTAGATTGAGATTAGAGTTTTCATTAAGGAGACACAAGCCTGGATAAGGTACACATGAAATTCCAAGTAAATCAGATAAAACCAAGTTCACATGATTCCAGAAATTGGAGACAACAGAACAGCCCCAGAACATATGGATAAAGGTTCCAGTTGAGGCAGAATTGCATATGTGTTAGTCATATGAAGATTGCAGTTTCATCTGGAATCTCTTATATGATGTTGTGTATGCTCTGGGTATTGTTTTGAAATGAATAAGTTGGTGAGCTAAATTATTTGAAGTCATCTTTAAATTTGACCAAACCCTGCTCCAGTCTACAGTAAGATTTAGAGATCCGAGTTCCCTATTCCGAATATACTCAGTTGAAAGAGGCTTTGAGCAGAGATCCGTTATTTTACTGTATATAGTTGATACAGATGTTCGGCCCAATAATGGTGAAATCCGATCAAACATAGGGTGTTAGTGCAGAGGAGAATTCCGCGGGAGACTCTGTGCTCTTAAAGCTGATCTTAGCTGAAAGTAAGTGAGATATGAAGATGTATGAAGGGAGAACCTTGTTCTTAAATCCTGCAGCGAACAAACACCTGCATCATCGAAGATGTCAGCACAGGTGTTTATGCCAAGTGCGGACCAGGAAGGCTGAATAAACGGCTGATTATGTATGGTGTACTTTTTGAAGTCCTTGCCAATTTCTTCTGAAAAGTAAAGCCACTGAATGTAGTCTGAGGTTTAATTTGAAAGCATTTTGTTGCTGGCAGTGACCTCAGGGTTGAGTATGACATGATTTGAATGCCCGGCTGCCGTAGAGGTAGCAAAGCCACAGCCAATTCACCTTGGACAGTCTCCCTCCGCAGAGAGCATTGAAACTTTAAAACTCGGAGCTCTGGAATCGCCATCTCATGTATGTCGCATAATTGGACTCAAGGATTCTACTTCAACATGGGATTCTGTTGCTGTGGAAATGTTGCTAGAAGTACTCCAGAAACTATCTGAGAGCCGACATCGCCCTTCTATTCCCCCTCTGAAATGAGTCACAGACGGCTTGATACACGGTTCTCCACCACTTATATTTCAGAATGTACCAATTTTCTTCTGATTTTGTGAAAAATGGTCCTCCAGCAGGTTTGGTGTCCTGGATAGCAAGCTGACTGGCCACTGAATTGCATTCAAAAGGGAAACTAAACCATAAATACATAAATCTCCTCCTTAGCATTTACAGTCTCCTAACTCAGTAAAACTTCAGTATTGTATCTCGCAGATATTACCTTGGCTTAATGTGATAGAATTAGGAGATTGTTAACGTTGTTTGCGAGTGTGATATTGTAACCATCGGCTGGCTATGTATTTGCAACAAAAAAATCGTCTCTGACCATTCGTATTTGTTCAGACCATTGAAGCGCACTCATTTAGAGCAGAATTCAGACTTTTGCCCGTGCCTTTTCATAGCAAGGTGTAAATGGAAAAATAATGGTGCATCCCAACACATCCGGATAGAGTATTCTGCCAAATAATTGTATTAATTAAGCAATATAAAAACTCTTTAGCCAACTCCTTATATTCATGTACTTTTATTTACTTGTTCATTTGGATAAATTTGTCAGAAACCAATATTCCTTTCCGCCGCACAGTGAAGTATTTGGACATGACCTGGAAACTGATGCATTACTGAGGAATTTATCATTCCTTTTCTTTTGTTGCCTCAATTGCAATTTCAGCCTATAAATTTGTGAGATTTCAAGTTGACACAGATGACTCGCTAGCATAACAAGGACTAGCACAGTAAAGTGGAAATTAGTTTTGGTTTATCTGTTGAGAATGTGTTCCTGAAGAGGTCTGGAGGTCGGAGATGCAGTAAAACTGAGCAGCCTGCGGGGGTGCGGTGGCTGTACTCTGGGTTCGATCCTTCTCGTGTTCCCGCATACCGTGGGTCGAGGTCAGTTTGGGACAGTACCAGCGCTGCCTGAGGCTCGCGCACCAGAGGGCGGTAGAGGTGTCCGGATGGAACCTGCCTGTGCTGGTGCAGAACAGTGCCCTGCCCTTAGAGTCGGCTCCTCTTGCGTCGCTCGAGCGTGTGGAGGCGTTGCACGAATCGGCTGGGGAAACGCCGCTGATTTCAGGAGTTGCACAGATGTGGGACTCAGAGTCTGGCGCTGCTGCCTGGGTTTGGCGGTTGCGCTCGTTGTGTTCGACTCACCCGGGCCTACGGAACCACATTCCTCCTGCTACACACCCCACTCATTATCAGCACAATTGATTTGATATTGCGCAGTGTCGGAACGCATGTTTATACTAACGCTTGGCTCGCTAAAGCCTCGGCTAATCCTCCTGTGATGCGGGCATATTTCTGACCTCAGCCAGCTGAGATGACGGAGATGGACGATTTATCTACTGTGCAAAAGAGGGAGGGAAACAAATTCCAAACACTCCGAATTGCTGACGATCTTCAACTCATGCTGTTGATAACAGAAAATTCCTGGAAGAGATGGCCAAAATTGATAGTTCAACTATGGATTGATTTACATGACATACAGTGATGGGGATATTAATTAGCAGCTCAGCTGTGTGGTGGGTAGTGAGGGGTCGGATGTGTCCTGGGAGTTCTGTTAGCACGAGGAGTTCCTGAGCAGCCATCTGTAAACCCGGTTCGGTGCCTTTTTTTTCCACATGATATAGCGGGAAAAATGGCGCTTATACTGAGGGCTTAAGTATTCCCCAGTGTCGATGAAGTACTGTGTTTCCTGTGACAGGAGATCGAATGAAAGTTTGTTTTTCATTTGATTTCTACTGTGTGGGAAAATGAGTCGATATTAAGCATGGCTGTATGTGGAGCGATGGGCCTCAGCATTTCTCCGGCTCTCTTGAGTCGGGGCCCAGTAATGCATGGCCCTCTGTGGGGGCCACTTGAAACTAATAATAATAACAAAAAATGAAAAATTTCCATTTAAAAATGGAAAATAAGAGCAATGCACTACATACTGGTTCCCAGCGGTCTATCAAGGTGAATTGTAATCAAAAATGTATCATCAGTTCAACAGTATGTGTTGGCGAGTTCAATAGATTGGTGGGTGGAAAAAAAGAATAGCCTTTTATGCTATTACTTCCATGGGTGATCTGTGCAGATGTTGTGCTCCTCGACAGTGATTTACAAAATAAAACATTTTGGAAATCTCCATTGTGCACATAAAGTGCAGTAAATAAACCAACAGTATTGCTGCATTGGATACGTCAGTTGTCTCATCTTCTTACAGGGCAAAATACTTCGATTTACGGCCCCTTTCCGACACCAGGGATGCTAGCATTAAGCTGCTGTTGGATTAGCAATGAGACCGAGTCGACGGACGGGGGGGCGGGGGGTTGACTGCCCTTGGTTTCAGCCACTGGACCGGATGCTTCTTGGCCTCACAGCCGCTGACCGCCTCACTGTTTCATCTGTTAGTAGTGGAGCTTTAGATTTAGAAATTTAATGGGTCAGAAGTTGAGACGTTTTCACAAATGTTTTGTTTTCGGTTGAGTTTGTTTGCATAACTGTAATCTGATTGGTGATTTCATCTTTCTTTTCTATCCTCAGGTTTATCCTTGAGATGTGCGTCCTTGTTCACAAAACGTTTGCACATTTTTGACGGCTATATCACTGGAATAGACCTGACAGATGGCACATAACTTTAGGTTTGGGGGGCAGCAGCCATATGAAGCCATATTGTTTGCAGGGCTTGAAAGGGCTGAGTTTTTGATGCAGGTTAGTTGTGAAGTTCTTCTGGATCATTGCTGGGGGCTGCTGTTTTACTGAAATAAATGTCTTGATGTTATTACATGGAACAGACCATGACTAACGCAAAAGCAAACTAAATTGGGACATTCACAGGCTAACGGAAGCCAAGAGCATAGGTCAGTCAGAGCAAATGATTGTCATAACACAGATGTTTACTGCAGCTGGTGCCGCCTGCTGGCTGACGTTGTCGCTCGCACAGGTAAAATGAGCATCGCAAAGATGGAATTTTAAATGATATAGGAAAATGATTGTGTCAGATTCGCAGTGATTTTATTTTATGGGACGAGGCTCATGGCCCTCGAGCCACTGCTCTACAGCCCGGTGCCGGTCCGCGTTTCATAGTTCGCTGCTCTAGACCACGTTGTATAGCTGTATTTCCCAACTGGTGGAATCTGTTATAGTTAAAAAGTCATGCTCCATCTTTTTACTTTATTTTTTGGTTTTTACAGATTTGCAGACTCTTATAATGTTCAAATCTTATCTCTGAAAACACAGACCTGAAAATTGTTTGCTTTTTACAGTTCCATTTTGAAGTTATGGGCTGAAGCCCCTCTGCTTATCTTCAGTGGCCCGTCCATCATGCAGAGTTTGGGCTGAAGCTCGTCTCTGGTGGCCGAGTTCCTGTCCGCACTCTCAGGGTCACATTCAGTCAGACTGTTCTGTCCATTTGAGTTCTGTTTCAGCCCTGAGCAGAAAATGTCACATCCTTTCACTCTCTTAAAATTGTGCTTGTGTTTGGGACACTGAGCGCTGGCTGTTTGTTTGGCTGGGCGAGTCACATTAGCAGTAATGGACCCTGCATTTACTAAGTGGCCATCATTGTAATTTAAATCCACAAGCATGGATGTTTTCTAATCTGAACAGGCATCACCATTGTATTTTTGGTTGTATTGCGTTCAGTTTGATGTGCAGCCTGGTAGCTTGTTTCGAACAAAGCCCATATTACTCTTATTGTTCTTTTTTTTTTTTTTTTTTTGCTTTTTTTTTTTAACCTGCCATTAGGTCTATGTCTGAATGTGAATGCCAGTTGCTAAATGGATTCAGAGCAATGTGCAAGGCTGTAAAATAATCTGCTTCGAGGCAGGGTCGCAGCTACCCATTTTTGGGGGGTATGCAGTGACAACAACAGCGCCCCCCCCAACACCTACACCCAGTGTTCTCCACTTAATTTTTCAATGAGCGGGTGGTAGGTGGCATTCTTTTGCCAGCGGGTGCTGCACGTTTCATTTTGTTTAGCGAGGGGGGGAGGTGTTAGGTGTTTGGATGGGAGATACTGTTTATTTTGTTGAGTGGGGGTGGGGGGAGATGCATTTCATTTCGTTGATATTGCACACTCAATTGTGCGTCTTCCAGTATCATATCATAATCTTGTATCCTCATCTGCTTGCGGCCAATTGTTTTGGTGCCCCCCTTCGCGTAGCGCCCCTGTGCACTGCATATTCTGCAGACCCACATTCTGCGCCACTGCTTCTACGCTACACACAGTTTGCAGTGTTCATCGCTTGTAGTGATCACATGCAGTTTGATTATTGTTTGGAGTGTTTTACATCCATGAGATGCAGGCTAATATAGTGGTGGGGTGTTTGAATGTGGATTGATGAGTTGCTGGTTCCAGCTCCTGGTGGGTTTGTAGGGACGCTGTCGTGTGTCTGACTGGGAACATGATTTTTTTGTTCTAAACACGAAGAGAAAGAGACTTGGACCTGTGCCAAACACAGGCTTCTCTCCTGTACCCTCTCTCCCGGACTCGCCTCTCTGGCACGTCTCCGAGGGCTTTCTTGAAATGGAGAAGCGTGTTCTCAATTGACCCTCTTTTAAATAACAATCATTTATTGATTTATGTTTAGATTTCACCCTGTTGTCAGTTGTATTGTGAAGAGAACTGGCACTCGGGTCACATTCCTCAGCTCGTGGCCTTCAGATGTCTGTAATTATGCAGAACATGATTGGTAAAGGGAGAGGACTGTGTTTGAGGGGGGTTGTGTTCGGATGCACTGAGTGACTGATGTATTTGACCTAAAACTGTGTGACGCCCCAAAACACTTAAATTCCAGGGGTGATACTGAAGAGATGATGGGGTCCGTCTGTATCTGTCTGCTCATCAGCGTGGAGGAGAACCTTACATGAGCACAGTGTGTGTTATTCTAGCTGTAAATACTGAAATGTTAATGTACTGGGGGAAGTGTTATGGGGAGAGGCTGTTTCTGCCGGATGTGTGATACGAGCTCAGGACTGGGGAATATTATCCATATTTTATTGATGTAAGATACAACCCCAATTCCGAAATAGTTGGGACGAAGTGTAAATTGTGAATAAAATCAAAATGCAATGACTTTCAGATCACGAGCCAATATGTTACTTACAATAGAACATAGATAACATTTCAAATGTTGAAACTGAGACATTTTACATTTTTATCCACAAAATGAGCTTATTTCAAATTTTCTGGCTGCAACAGGGCTCAAAAAAGTTGGGTCACAGGCAAAAAGGTGCTGAAAAAGCAATTAATATATAAGAGAATCAGCTGAAAGAACATTTAGCAAGTAATTAAGTTGACTGGCATCAGGTGTGTAGCATGATTGGCTATAAAAGGGATGTCTTGGAGAGGTTGAGTCTCTCAGAAGTAAAGATGGCCAGAGGCTCTCCAACCTGCGAAGGCTTGCATAAAAAAATTGTGGAATACTTTAAAAACAATGTTCCTCAAGTCAACTTGCAAAGGCTTTGAAGGTCTCATCGTCGACAGTGCATAACATCATCAAAAGATTCAGAGAAACTGGAAAAATCTCTGTGCGTAAGGGACAAGGCCGAAGACCTTTACTGGATGCCCGTGATCTTCGGGCCCTCAGACGCCACTGCATCACTCACCGGCATGATTCTGTCATTGACATTACTAAATGGGCCCAGGAATACTTCAAGAAACCACTGTCAGTAAACACAGTCCGCCGTGCCATCCACAGATGCCACCTAAAACTCTGTCATGCAAAAAGAAAGCCATTGTTGAGCATGATCCAGAAGCGCTGCCGTGTTCTGTGGGCCAAGGCTCATTTAAAATGGACTGTAGCAAAGTGGCAAAGTGTCCTGTGGTCAGACGAGTCCAAATTTGACATTCTTGTTGGAAATCATGGGCATTGTGTCCTCCGGGCTAAAGAGGAGAAAGACCACCCCTCCTGTTATCAGCGTTCAGTTCAAAACCCAGCATCTCTGATGGTATGGGGATGCATTAGTGCATATGGTGTGGGACATTTGCATGTTTTAAAAAGCACCATGAATGCTGAAAGGTATATAAAGGTTTTAGAGCAACATATGCTCCCCTCCAGATGACATCTATTCCAAGGAAGACCTTGTGTATTTCAGCAGGACAATGCAAAACCGCATACTGCAGCTATTACAACGGCATGGCTTTTTAGTAGAAGAGTCCGCGTGCTGAACTGGCCTGCCTGCAGTCCTGATCTTTCACCGATTGAGAACATTTGGCGCATAATTAAATGAAAAGTCCGTCAAAGGAGACCCAAAACTTCCAGCTGGAAGCCTGTATTAAACGAGTGGGATCAACTTCCAATGACTAAACTCAAGATACTTGTCTCCTCAATGCCCAGACGCCTCTGCTCTGTGTTAAAAAGAAGAAGGGATGCTACACCATGGTAAACAGGCCCCCGTCCCAATTTTTTGAGACCTGTAGCAGCCATTAAATTTGTAATGAGCTCATTTTGCGGATAAAATTGTAAAATTTCTCAGTTTCAACATTTGCTATGTTATCTCTGTTCTATTGTGAATAAAATACTGGCTGGTGTGATTTGAAAGTCATTGTGTTTTGATTTTATTCACAATTGACACTTTGTCCCTTTGTAGTAAAGGAATGCGGTTGTCTGCACTCATTAGACTGTTTTGGCTCTTTCCTGTGCCTGATTGGTCATAATATCCTCAAAACTAATGACTGTTTCAAACATTGAATTATGTAAATATTTTGTGAAAGAGTCAATAGTTATTCCTACAGTATTCGCTCATGTCGAGATTTTCTCCTCATCACCCTGTTCTGTAGTACTGCCACGCATTTTTCCTGCTTCCTCTTTGCTTTGTGTTGCGTAACTTTGTCCTGTAGTGGCTCCCGGCAGTATTTTGTAGCCTTTTTTTTTTTTTTTTTTTTAAACAGTTTTTGCATTCCTCCTGCCTGAGACCCGTATAATCCCACTCATTTACATTCCAGGAAGCTCCGCAGCACCTTTTCACTGAATGTTTTGTTAGCACCTCCGGTTTCTGGACGTGTTTTCAAATTGGCAAAATTGCGAACTATAAGCAGATGCAAAATGTAGCATTTGCAGCTTTCTGTTGTTAAAAAGGCACAACAAAAATACTGCCATTTCTGTATCTGCCCATGGATTAATAATATGCAAGCAAGTTTTACTTTTTTTTCTTTTGTGAGCATTTGGGCTGATGCTAGTTTTGTGAAAAGCAGGTGTGCCCACTTCACAACACTGACAGTGTTTTGCTGGCTTTTCATACTTCAAATTGATTGGACTTTTGGACTGAATGCTTGATTTCGCACAGGCCTGCCGTGCCCATGTTAATTGAATGAGTGAGTGTGGGCCGTGAGCAGCCTGTAGACGGGGTCGGCGCTGGGTCCTCCTGTTATTGGAGAGGGAGGTGGGTGACGCTGGTCCCCGAACAGAGTGACGCCGCCGGCTGCACTGAACTCAGCTCGTGTCCTTCTGTCCTCACGGACAGATAATGCGCTCAGGGTGTATCTGAGCCGCTGCTTTCTTCTTTACCCAAACTCTGCAGCAGATGTGTGTGAAACTGCGAGAAGCCCCTCTGACTGGCTTTGAGGGGTCCACACGGCTCGGCCAGCCCGGGCTCCAAGCTCCAGGACCGACTCCGGCCTCAGGCTATGCTGCATTTTTGAGATAAAGCAGGCTGTTTTTTTCTTCCATGTCCTGTACTGTACACGTGATCAGCCTGAGAAATAAACTTCAAATGGAGGCTGTTATTTCGCAGATCGATGGCTACATTTTTCATATCTTGAAAATCCAATATGTTTTTTCATGCCCAGTTGGTCATGCTAGACTTGTTGGGGCCAGGAAGCTTATTGTACCCTCGTTAATGTTCGCATCACGCTTTCGATCACAGGATTAAAGAATGAAGACAAGGGCTCATGGGCTCAGTGAGGTTGTAGCAGCAGGGTCTGTGTGCTTTTCCTATGGTGCCTTGTGGCCTCTTTTTGTACAGAGATGCCCAAGAAGCGTGAAGATACTGCTGCGGTCATGCGAGAGATTATTTCACCTCCTGGGGTGTCCTGGGCTGGCGGAGTATTTCATATGGGGCTGGGGGTTTGAGGTTGTTATTGTCTTTGGTCGCTGTATCTCAACCAGTTGACTCCCTGCTGAAGGCTGAGAGGGCTCTGGGCTCTGGGCTCTGTTGTAGAGATGGGGGGGGGTTGTTGGTGGGGAATGCTCTAAAAATAAACCCTAAATGTCTCTTTTCAGGGGAAAAGCAGAAAACTCACTCTAAACTGAACGGCTGCTGCCTTGGCTCCTCCAACACTTCCACAGATCCATAAGATGCTGAATTGGACAACAAAATGCGCTTTTTTTCTTCCTCTCGCACTTCATCCAAGGTCATGACTACCTCTGGAGTCTCATGAGTGCCTGATTTTTTTATTTTTTTCCCCCCCGAACGCGCTCGTTCTATGGCGCGGCGCCCGTTGCTGTCCTCTGGCGGCCACCGACGTAACAGCAAACGGGCTGCGATCAGCTTTAATAGCGCAGCCGATCTCGTGCATTGCAATAGGACCGAAACCTCAGGCTTTAATTATGGGAATTAGTGAATTAACCTGCTTAAGCTAAAGACCATTGATTGGGGGTTCTTTGTACTTACGGCTGGCAAGGCTAATAAAATCTTGTCTCATGTTCTTAGTTTCTGTTGCAACTCCTGAGGTCACATGCAGACAGGTTACTCTGTGTTCTGTGTTCTCTGTGTTCTCAGCTCTTCATTGTGAAAAGGCCCCGCCCGATCTTTGCATTTTAATTCATTTAAATGGTTCATTATGCAGAATTGCTCAGCATCCTGGTTCTTATGCAGATTAAAGTGTGGAATTTATCTCCTGGCCAACATCCATCTGGAATAATAGAATCTGCCGTCGGCTCCAAAGTGCCATTTCCTGCACTCATCTTTTCTGCTATAGCACTGGCAGTGATTGGCTCCCTTCCATTTGGCTACAATTTTATACAATATAATTTCTCCTCTGCTCCGTATCCCTCTTTGTCATTTGAAGGGGTTTTGTACGAATGCAGTTTCTTTTCATAAAACCAAGCACAAGTAACACCAGGTTCTCTTATTATACAGTAGCTTCTGAGGGAACAGTCTGTCCTTTCATGCATTGACAGTATATTAGGCTGCCATTGTAATTTGAACACATGCATGCATAAATGGTTTCTGAGGGGAAATGGAGAGAAACTGTGTTATCACTCTGCCATGGTTTGGGCTGCATACAAGAAAATGTGAAAACCAGAGCCTGACGTAGTCTGTGTTTCTGACGACATGAAGGTGCGGTTGCACCCTGAACTATTGTCTTTGTTAAGCCTGCACTTTGAATTGGCTGCAGGTAAGGTCAGTATATCAATGAAACTTTACTTTTATCTGCTCTCTAAGTCCTTAGGGCACATCTGAGGTTGCTTTCATTTGACATGTGATTTGAGGCACCTTGTATGTGACCAGTTTTATTGTGTTTTTTGTTTAATGGGTTAAGCAGAGTTCACTGGCTTCAAAATTGATATTGGCTCTAGGAAAATATTTGATGTAGGATTAGCTTTCGCCTTTCAGCAGATGTCACACAGTGAAGTGAGTGTTGTTTGGGTTGGGTCAGACTCAACATGAGTGAAATGAAGACGTCAGGAAAACGTGCTGCCAGCTCACTCATCTCCGCTGCAAACGCTTCAGTTAGCGACGTGTTTAATGAGCTGCAGGTAACTTTACTGCTGTTTAAAATGTTTCCGACACGGGGATATGTTCTGTGTTAATGACTAATGCGCGAATATGCATTCTCAAATGCTGAAAATCCTCATTTATGCGTATACGTATGCGTAATATGCGTATATTTATGCGTATTTTATTGCAAAGCACTTTGAGCTGCATTTTATGTCATGTAAGGTGCTCTATATATAAAGTTTATTATTATTATTATTATTATACGCGATGTAGCCAAATGTATGTGGACACTGATCAGTCTGGAGCTGTCTTTTGTTGCTCCAGCTAGGTTTCAGGGAAATCGTGACCCTGTAGCATATGAGGATGTCCCATATGAGTCTGTGCTTCAAAAAATCTGTCAGTTTCAGTGTCACCATGACCCTGCGCAGAGAGTGGGGTTCTTCATACAGAGAGTGGGGTTCTTCATACAGAGAGTGGGGTTCTTCATACAGAGAGTAGGGTTTTTCATACAGAGTAGGGTTCTTTATACAGAGAGTGGGGTTCTTCATTCAGAGTAGGGTTCTTCATACAGAGAGTGGGGTTCTTCATACAGAGAGTAGGGTTCTTCATAGAGAGAGTAGGGTTTTTCATACACAGTAGGGTTTTTCATACGGAGAGTGGGGTTCTTCATGCAGAGAGTGGGGTTCTTCATACAGAGAGTAGGGTTCTTCATAGAGAGAGTAGGGTTTTTCATACGGAGAGTAGGGTTCTTCATGGAGAGTGGGGTTCTTCATACAGAGAGTGGGGTTCTTCATACGGAGAGTAGGGTTCTTCATGCAAAGAGTGGGGTTCTTCATACAGAGACTGGGGTTCTTCATAGAGAGTGGGGTTCTTCATACGGAGAGTAGGGTTCTTCATAGAGAGTGGGGTTCTTCATACAGAGAGAAGGGTTCTTCATACAGAGAGTGGGGTTTTCCATACAGAGAGTAGGGTTTTCCATACAGAGCATAGGGTTTTCCATACAGAGAGTAGGGTTCTTCATAGAGAGAAGGGTTCTTCATACAGACAGTGGGGTTCTTCATACAGAGAGAAGGGTTTTCCATACAGAGAGTAGGGGTCTCCATACAGCGAGTGGGGTCCTTCATACAGAGAGTGGGGTTCTTCATACAGAGAGTGGGGTTCTTCATACAGAGAGTAGGGTTCTTCATACAGCGAGTAGGGTTTTCCATACAGAGAGTAGGGTTCTTCATTCAGAGAGTGGGGTTCTTCATACAGCAAGTAGGGTTCTTCATACGGAGAGTAGGGTCCTTCATAGAGAGTGGGGTTCTTCATACAGAGAGTGGGGTTCTTCATACAGAGAGTGGGGTTCTTCATACAGAGAGTGGGGTTCTTCATACAGAGAGTAGGGTTCTTCATACAGAGAGTGGGGTTCTTCATGCAGAGAGTAGGGTTCTTCATACAGAGAGTAGGGTTCTTCATACGGAGAGTGGGGTTCTTCATACAGAGAGTGGGGTTCTTCATACAGAGAGTGGGGTTTTCCATACAGAGAGTGGGGTTTTCCATACAGTGTAGGGTTCTTCATACAGAGAGAAGGGTTCTTCATACAGAGAATAGGGTTTTTCATACAGAGAGTGGGGTTCTTCATACAGAGAGTGGGGTTTTCCATACAGAGAGTGGGGTTCTTCATACAGAGAGTAAGGTTCTTCATTCAGCGAGTAGGGTTCTTCATACAGAGAGTGGGGTTTTTATACGGAGTAGGGTTCTTCATACGGAGAGTGGGGTTCTTCATACAGAGAGTGGGGTTCTTCATACAGAGAGAAGGGTTCTTCATACAGAGAGTGGGTTTTTCATACAGACAGTGGGGTTCTTCATACAGAGAGTGGGGTTTTTCATACAGAGAGTAGGGTTCTTCATACAGAGAGTAGGGTTCTTCATACAGAGAGTGGGGTTTTCCATACAGAGAGTAGGGTTTTCCATACAGAGAGTAGGGTTATTCATACAGAGAGAAGGGTTCTTCATACAGAGAGTGGGGTTTTTCATACAGACAGTGGGGTTCTTCATACAGAGAGTGGGGTTCTTCATACAGAGAGTAGGGTTTTCCATACAGAGAGTTGGGTTCTTCATACAGAGAGTAGGGTTCTTCCTACAGAGAGTAGGGTTCTTCATACAGCGATTGGGGTTCTTCATACAGAGAGTTGGGTTTGTCATACAGAGAGACGGGTTCTTCATACAGAGAGAAGGGTTCTTCACACAGAGAGTGGGATTCTTCATACTGAGAGTGGGATTCTTCATACTGAGAGTGGGGTTCTTCATACAGAGAGTGGGGTTCTTCATACAGAGAGTGGGGTTCTTCATACAGAGAGGGTTTTCATACAGAGAGTTGGGTTCTTCATACAGAGAGTGGGGTTCTTCATACAGAGAGTGGGGTTCTTCATACAGAGAGTGGGGTTCTTCATACAGAGTGTGGGGTTTTCCATACAGAGAGTAGGGTTCTCCATACAGAGAGTAGGGTTCTCCATACAGAGAGTAGGGTTCTTCATTCAGCGAGTGGGGTTCTTCATTCAGAGAGTGGGGTTCTTCATACAGAGAGTGGGGTTCTCCATACAGAGAGTAGGGTTCTTCATTCAGCGAGTGGGGTTCTTCATTCAGCGAGTGGGGTTCTTCATACAGAGAGTGGGGTTCTTCATACAGAGAGTAGGATTCTTCATGCAGCGAGTAGGGTTTTCCATACAGAGAGTAGGGTTCTTCATACAGAGAGTGGGGTTCTTCATTCAGAAAGTGGGGTTCTTCATACAGAAAGTGGGGTTCTTCATACAGAGAGTGGGGTTCTTCATACAGAGAGTAGGGTTCTTCATACAGAGATTGGGGTTCTTCATACAGAGAGTGGGGTTCTTCATACAGAGAGGGGGTTCTTCATACAGAGAGTGGGGTTCTTCATACAGAGAGTGGGGTTTTCCATACAGAGAGTGGGGTTCTTCATACAGAGAGTAAGGTTCTTCATTCAGCGAGTAGGGTTCTTCATACAGAGAGTGGGGTTCTTCATACAGAGAGAAGGGTTCTTCATACAGAGAGTAGGGTTTTTCATACAGACAGTGGGGTTCTTCATACAGAGAGTGGGGTTCTTCATACAGAGAGTAGGGTTCTTCATACTGAGAGTGGGGTTTTTCCATACAGAGAGTAGGGTTTTCCATACAGAGAGTAGGGTTCTTCATACAGAGAGTAGGGTTTTTCATACGGAGAGTGGGGTTTTCCTTACAGAGAGAAGGGTTCTTCATACAGAGAATAGGGTTTTTCATACAGAGAGTGGGGTACTTCATACAGAGAGTGGGGTTCTTCATACAGAGAGTGGGGTTTTCCATACAGAGAGTGGGGTTTTCCATACAGAGAGTGGGGTTCTTTGTACAGCGAGTGGGGTTCTTCATACAGAGAGTGGGGTTCTTCATACAGAGAGTAAGGTTCTTCATTCAGCGAGTAGGGTTCTTCATACAGAGAGTGGGGTTCTTCATACAGAGAGAAGGGTTCTTCATACAGAGAGTGGGGTTCTTCATACAGAGAGTGGGGTTCTTCATACAGAGAGTAGGGTTCTTCATACTGAGAGTGGGGTTTTCCATACAGAGAGTAGGGTTTTCCATACAGAGAGTAGGGTTCTTCATACAGAGAGTAGGGTTTTTCATACGGAGAGTGGGGTTTTCCTTACAGAGAGAAGGTTCTTCATACAGAGAATAGGGTTTTTCATACAGAGAGTGGGGTACTTCATACAGAGAGTGGGGTTCTTCATACAGAGAGTGGGGTACTTCATACAGAGAGTGGGGTACTTCATACAGAGAGTGGGGTACTTCATACAGAGAGTGGGGTTCTTCATACAGAGAGTGGGGTTTTCCATACAGAGAGTGGGGTTCTTCGTACAGCGAGTGGGGTTCTTCATACAGAGAGTGGGGTTCTTCATACAGAGAGTAAGGTTCTTCATTCAGCGAGTAGGGTTCTTCATACAGAGAGTGGGGTTCTTCATACAGAGAGAAGGGTTCTTCATACAGATAGTAGGGTTTTTCATACAGACAGTGGGGTTCTTCATACAGAGAGTGGGGTTCTTCATACAGAGAGTAGGGTTCTTCATACTGAGAGTGGGGTTTTCCATACAGAGAGTAGGGTTTTCCATACAGAGAGTAGGGTTCTTCATACAGAGAGTAGGGTTTTCATACGGAGAGTTGGGTTCTTCATACGGAGAGTGGGGTTTTCCTTACAGAGAGAAGGGTTCTTCATACAGAGAATAGGGTTTTTCATACAGAGAGTGGGGTACTTCATACAGAGAGTGGGGTTCTTCATACAGAGAGTGGGGTTTTCCATACAGAGAGTGGGGTTCTTTGTACAGCGAGTGGGGTTCTTCATACAGAGAGTGGGGTTCTTCATACAGAGAGTGGGGTTCTTCTTACAGAGAGTAGGGTTCTTCATACAGAGAGTAGGGTTTTCCATACAGAGAGTAGGGTTCTTCATACAGAGAGGGGGTTTTTTATACAGAGAAGGGTTCTTCATTCAGATAGTAGGGTTTTTCATACAGACAGTGGGGTTCTTCATACAGAGAGTGGGGTTCTTCATACAGAGAGTAGGGTTCTTCATACTGAGAGTGGGGTTTTCCATACAGAGAGTAGGGTTTTCCCTACAGAGAGTAGGGTTCTTCATACAGAGAGTAGGGTTTTTCATACGGAGAGTTGGGTTCTTCATACGGAGAGTGGGGTTTTCCTTACAGAGAGAAGGGTTCTTCATACAGAGAAAAGGGTTTTTCATACAGAGAGTGGGGTACTTCATACAGAGAGTGGGGTTCTTCATACAGAGAGTGGGGTTTTCCATGCAGAGAGTGGGGTTTTCCATACAGAGAGTGGGGTTCTTTGTACAGCGAGTGGGGTTCTTCATACAGAGAGTGGGGTTCTTCATACAGAGAGTGGGGTTCTTCTTACAGAGAGTAGGGTTCTTCATACAGCGAGTAGGGTTTTCCATTCAGAGAGTAGGGTTCTTCATACAGAGTGGGGGTTTTCCATACAGAGAATACGGTTTTCCATACAGCAAGTAGGGTTCTTCATACGTAGAGTAGGGTTCTTCATACGGAGAGTAGGGGGCTTCATACGACGAGTAGGGTTCTTCATACGGAGAGTGGGGTTCTTCATACAAAGAGTGGGTTTCTTCATACGGAGAGTAGGGTTCTTCTTACAAAGAGTGGGGTTCTTCATACAGAGACTAGGGTTCTTCATACAGATTTGGGTTCTTCATACGGAGAGTGGGGTTCTTCATAGAGAGTGGGGTTCTTTATGCGGAGAGTTGGGTTCTTTATGCGGAGATTAGGGTTCTTCATACAGCGAGTAGGGTTCTTCATATGGAGAGTAGGGTTCTTCATGCGGAGAGTAGGGTTCTTCACTGGTTTGTGGCTAATACTGTAGATTAAGATTATGAGTGGCCTGTGCAGAGCCCTCTCTTCAGCTTCATGAAGTGTCATTGGGATCCACTGTATAACCCAGCTTCAAACTAGGAATGACTGTTCAACGTCACCACCGGAGCTCAAGCGCTTCTCAGGCTGGAATGGGAGCAGATTCCCACTGCGATGCTCCAGCATGTTGTGGAACACAGAGTGGAGGTTGGTGTAACAGTACAGGCGAAACTATTTACATATTTATCTGCCCCTGATTTTGAAATGAGATTGGTTGTCCACAGACTTTTGACCTCATAGATTGTCAGAGAATGTACAATCGATGAGGTGAAAATAAGCTTAAAAATTCTGATATTGTTCTTTTTTGGTGTGAGTTCCTGATCATTATTTTTTGTGGTTTGGTGTCACCTTTGCGAATGTTTGGCACTGTATAGCTGTATTGTGTCCAGCCCACAGTTTCCTTTCTTTCCTTGCCGATTTTGACCCCGTCGGTTTGCTTTTGTGGGGTTTCGGCTGGAGTTCTCAGACAGCTGTGATTTGCGATGGCCGTTTCCGAAATGTGCCGAAATGCATTGTGGATTTTTTTAAATTGTTTGATGCAGCACTCCGGAATATTCTACTAAATCTGTTCCTCGATAGACCTTGGCTTGGCAGTAGCAAGGCTGAAACTTTACTTATTCCTACTACCCAGAATGCTCTTGGTTTCTCAGAAAAGGAGTAGCTTGCGGCCTTTCTCTTGTCCTGCTTCCAGTGTGTGAGGGAGCTCAGCGATGTGCTCTCCTCTCCATGAGGAGGTGTGGCGGGTGCTCTTCTCGCTGTGTGTGGTGTGGACATAAATCTACGACTCATTTAGGGTTTCCTGCCTTCGCTATGATACAATGATGCATTTAGCTGTTGTATTGCACACATGCTATTCAAAAGCTCTCCATCTCATTTGATGCTCAAAATGTTGTCCTTTTGAACATGGTGTTTGTACTATAGCTTGCTTCAGACTGAATTTCAAAGATGAGAGCCTGTATTTCTACTTATTTTTTCCTCATCTGTTTTTATTTTCCCCCCGGAGATGGCGTGGGTCACAGGTGTGGTGGAAGTGCGGCATTCTTGATGACGTACAGTGTGGGGCTATGAATAGAATCATGTTAGGAGTCCTTGAGCTTGTTTATTCTGTTGTAAAGATTTGTATGACGAGCTTGAATGGGCTTGTCTCCTCGGCGCTAGTGCCGTGTCGTTCAGTTGTGTGCACTGCAGCGTCTGACCGCAGGGGCCTGGGCCAGTTCATTCACACCTGGCTGGTGAATCGTTAGTGAATGAGGTCAAAGGTCATGCCGGCGAACATCATTGGGCAGCCAGTGAAGAGAGGAGGCTGGGAAGATGAACCAAGACCTCTGGCCCAGTGCTGGGACTGATGGACTTTCCCAGCTGCTCATTGGTTGGTGGCCGATGTAAGGTCTGGTGTGACCAGTCGCCCACAGGCTGGTATCCCTCCCTTCCCAGCTGGGACCTTTGGCTGCGGATCGGCCCCTGAGATGGCCCCTGGGGTGGTGTGCACTATTACCCCCTTTGCAGGGACGATATCCTCCTGAACCTCCATTTGAGCCCTCAGGCCAGCTGGAGGAGGGAGTCGTCCTGCAGGCCAAACCCCTCTCCCGCACCCTCCCCTCTGTCCCGGCCAGACGACCCCTGATATTGCGGCAGATTAGATTAGAACCATAGATAGACGGTCCTGACAGCCTGTGGGGTTCGTGTTTCCATTCAAGAGACGGGGAAGAGAGGCCTGCTGGGAGAGCTGAGGTCAGAGGTCAGGTCTGCAATCACTGAGGAATTTCTGCTTTGATGTTTTTGTAGGATAAAATTCCCTTCAGTTGGCCATTGTGAAAATGCCATCTTGAGGCCTTCTTGTTTTGACTCTACTTGGAATGAAAGTGTCGCTACTTGCAAAACTCGGCTCATGTTTTCATTACCTGGTCTATAAACCTTGATTAATGCAGCGATGTTTTAAAAGAGCCCACTTCCATAAGTTGGATCATCATGACTTGGAGCGTTTTATGGGGGAGTGTGTTTTGTTAGTGGGTGATGTTTTGGACATGGGTGGCTCATTCAGATAATCCTCTGACTGACTCTCACGGTTAGATTATGCCATCGTTGGCTGATAGTCCTGTGGAGCGATGTGTTCTCGGCCTCCTGGCCGCTTACGGAGAGTGTGGCGGTCTGTGCTCGGTCACGTGACGGTGCAGAACTGTACTGGACTGCTGTGAGCTGGAGAATGATGGGCAGCAGCACCGATGGCCCACTGTACATGACTGGTGTGTGCTGCTCTTTTAATGATTGCGGATGATCATGTTTAACCACATTTCCAAAAACATTGGAATGCTGTGTAAAATGTAAATGAAAACACAATGCAATGATTTGCAAATCATTTAAATGCTTTATTTTATTGAAAATGGTACAAAGACAACAGATCAGGTGTTGAAACTGTGAAATTTTGTTGATTGAAAACGATCTGCTCATTTTGAATTTGATGTCTGGAACACGTTTCAAGAAAGTGGGGACAGGGGCATGTTTATCATGGTCTTGCATTACCTCTTCTTTTAACAACGCTGTGTGGGAGCTGAGGAGACCAGCTGCTGTAGCTTTGAAACCCGAATGTTTTCCCATTCTTGCTTAATATAGAATTTCAGCTGCTCAACACTTTGCAGCCTCCTTTGTCATATTTTTTGTATGATGGTGTGCCAACTGTTTTCATTGGGTGACGGGTCTGGACTGCAAACAGGCCTATTTATCACTCGGACTGTTTTCCTACTCAGCCATGTTGTTGTAATATGTGCAGACTGTAGGACGGCCAAGCAAGACCTTCCCTGAAAAAAGATGCCTAGATGGCAGCATAAGTTGCTTCAAAACCTGGATGTATCGTCATTAGCGATGTCCTCACAGATGTGTGAGTTACCCATGCCATAGTGGGCTCTAATGCTCCTCCATACCACCACGGCTGCTGGCTTTTGAACTGTGTGTCGATAATATGCTGGATGGTCCCTCTTCGCTTTGGCCCAGAGGACACAACCTCTATGATTTAAAAAAAATAAATAAATAAATAAATAAAAATAAAAATAAAAATCAGTTTGATTGGTCAGACCATAACACCGTTTTCCACTTTGCCTCAGTCTATTTTAAATGAGCTTTGGCCTGGAGAAGGGAGCAGTGTTTCTGTATCTTGTTTATATGTGGTTTTATCTTTACAAGGTAGAGTATAACGTGCGTTTGTGGCTGCAGCGATGAACTGTTCAGTTACGGTGATTTTCAGAAGTGTTCCTGAGTCCATACAGCGATTTCCTCTTCAGAATCCTGTTTGTTTTTAATGCAGTGCTGCCTGAGGGCCTGAAGATCACGGCCATTCAATATTGGTTTTTGGCCTTGTCCCATGCGTGCAGAGATTTTTCAAAATTCTCAGAATCTTTTGATGACATCATGTACCATAAATGATGCGATCCCCTCATCCTTTTCAATTTCACATTAGGAAATGTTATTTTTAAATTGTTGAACAATTTGCCAATTCTGTTTTCAACAGAGTGATGAAGCCCTCACTGTTTGTGCTTCTGAAAGACTGCACTCCTCTGGGATGCTCTTTTTTTTATCCAGTCATGTTCCTGACCTGTAGCTGATTAACCTAATGTGCTGTGAGATGTTCTGCCGGTGTATTTTTTATTTTTTTTTAGCAACGTGCAACTTTTCCAGTCTATTGTTGCCCCTCTCCCAATGTTTTTGAAATGTGTTGGGGACATAAAATTTAAAATGAGCTCATTTTTTTCAGTTTCAATATCTAATATGTTGTGTTGCACCATTTTCAATTAATAATGGGGTTTAAATGATTTACAAATCATTGCATTCCTACATTTTACACCGCATCCCAAATTTGAAGGATAAGCGTTTGTATGATATAAATTTTTCCTTGGTTTTTTTTTATTTTTTTGTTTGTTTTTCCCTCAGACAATATAAAGAGGGATGACCTAACAGCTCCCCTGAATATTTTCCATGATGATTTTGAAAGTCCAACAAAAATTGACATAAAAGCAATCTTCCTCTGAATATGACGTCATATGTTTGTGGCACTGCTATTGCTAAAAAGTTAAACTGGTTAGCTAGTCAGCAAGAAAGCTAGTTTAGTTACATTCTATAACAGGTCAGCATAATTTAGGCAGCAGTGGAAATCGATGGTAAAAATCTCTTTACTCGGATGGTTTAATGTAGGCCTACTGTTAGCAGCGATGCTGTGTTCACATCAAAACGCTTTTTTACTGTTGATTTTTGTTGCTGATTAAAGTGACCTGTTACCAAATTTTGCTTGCTAAAAGAGCAAGCTAGTTGACTAGTAAATCCAGGTTCAGTTACATGTCACCTTAGAACGATCATTAAAACGCATGATAGTGGGGAGTTTATTTACTTGTAGACTATATTTACCTTATTCTTAGTTTTCTCAGATTTTTTAGTAGGGTTGTATGAGGTTACATACTTCATAGTCAAGGCCTTAGCAACCTAGCTAGGAGATAGCAGTTGCAACAAGTTCGCAGAGGCTGGCAGGAGCACTGGACATTGGCGTGGGAACAGACCAACGGTACTGCCAAGGATTAAGAAAGCTGAGTCCGTATTTTAGCCTCACATAGCTCTACTTGGGGGAAAAAATGCGAACTAGCTAAGCAAGCTTTCAGTCATTATAGAATGATATGTTCAATAGGCCTAACGTTTGTTAACATTGCCTAACGAGACATCATAAAGTATATAAGGCTCACGGTAACATTAGCTAACGTTAGGTGTTGTTGAACGGTCTCTAATCTTTGTACGACCAGACGCCAAGTAGGTGAACACTCGGGCTGCCCTTAACCTTGATGGAAATGGGTAGTGACCTCATGCGTAAATTCGTTTTCATGACGTGATACCCAAACGTTTCTGGGTAAATTCCAATTCGTGAAGTAGACGATGGATGGATGGATGAATAGATTTACATACTAAATGGTAGGACTAGACACGCTATTACAGGTGGCCCTAGTAATCAGCGGCGTTGACTGCTTGTACTTAAATAGCCAGTCAGGCTTCGTGAGGAGTTCGGGGATGTGCTTGCAAAGGAGGAGGGCGGGTACATGGGCGGGACCTTGAAGTCGAGGCTCGACCCCACGATCACTACAGCGGAGACTCTGGTTCCAAATGTGGAAAATGGCAGCATCCGTAGGATATTTTGGCTCCATTTTTGTACAGCGTTTGTAAGTGGAGATGCACATCCATCTTTATACACAGTCTATGCTTTTTACCTTTGGTTTGTTGCTATTGCTCGGTAGCTTATTGCTGATTAAATCAGTCTGTTTTTAATAGCTTAGTGAAGGGGATCAAGAATAAAGGTTTGGTGCATTTTCTATATTGGAGTTTGTGTTTCCTGTATGACTGTGGGTATTCAATGTGTTTTCTATATAACTGTGTATGTGCCCTTTATTCATTCCTTTTATAGTTATCAAATAAAAGCAGCCTCGCGTACAGCCAACCTCTTCCCTGTTTTACACTTGAAGCATGTAGAAGAGCGTCTTAGCCCTGTCTCTATGTGTACTCCTCTGTCTTTTTAAGAGGAGTGCACTGCAGTGGCTCGGTTTTTCATTTGTGCACTATTTCTTTCCATCCTTCAAACTGCTTTCTTTGATGCCATCTTTCTCCCACCCACCATCACAGGTCGACAGTCCACTATGCTGTACATTTGGAGGAGATTGCAGCTCCGAGCCGTGCGCTGAGGTCACGCCTGTGTGCCGTCTATGACGGAGTCGGGCACAAAATCATCAATCAATCACTGCATGTGGTTTTTTCCACTCCTCTCGGAGTGCACTGTTACATCTTATTATCCAAAAAGCTGTTCCTTTGAATGATATTAAATTGAGGAGATTTTTAAGGTGTGGTACTTTTTTTTTTTTTTTTAATTAAATTTTTTTTTTTTTAGCTGTTTTGTGTTAATAGTATAACCTTTCCAATCGATTTGAAGGTTCTGCTTCGAACACTGAACTGCTGTGCTGCAGCTTTGAAATTTGTGTTCTTCAGAGGTTCTTATCAAAAGCCCTTCTGCCCTTGCTTTGCTCAGCTGTTTGTTGGCATTTCATCAGGTATTTGTAAACATCTTCCGATGACCTGGTCCTGTGAGAGGTCAGAGGTCAGGACTGTACCGCTGCCCCCTCGTTCCCTCTCCCTGGGCGTCGGAAGTGGTGGGGTCTTGGGTCAGTGGCCCAAATAGCGAGACGGGCTGACTCCAGCCCAGCTGCTGTGCGGCCAGGCTTAATGTGCACAGCCTATCAGCTCCGCTCCTGTATCCAGACCATCCCTGCTCTCGCTCTCCAGCGCTGAGGCCTCGTCTCCCTGCTTCAGCGCTCAGGGTCTCCATAGAAGAGCCTCCCCTCCAGCTGAGGACTCGGGCTACATCTGCACTAATGCGGTTTTATTTTCAAATGGCATTTTAAAACAAAAACAATTCCCGTCTACACTAAAAAGCGATCCCAGAGTTTTCAATATAACTCAAGTTCGTCAGCATTTTCACAAGTCTCCATTTTGGGGGTTTGAAAACTCCAGAGATAGTTTGGACGCTTGGCAAAAACTTTGCTAAAGTTATGCATTTTAAAATGAAAACGTATCAGTGTGGATGTACTGAGGGATTCAACGGTGGAGTTTATGCTGGGGACCAATGACTGCTTAACATGTTCATGTAGGGTAGCACATCTTACAGCTGTTATTTCATATGCAGCTTATGAAGGCATTAAAATGTGTGCTACTCTGAGTGTGTGAGTGATGATCTAGAACAATCTCACTGCCAAGGCCATTCAAAAACCCACTCCGTGATCCAGGCTTGATTCATGTCATATTTTGCCCTGGTCTTGAAACCTGTACCCTAATGTTTGAACCCTTTCCACGTAATACTAGTTTCTATGCGAGATGAGCTGCAGATTTACTCGCCTCGCGTTTTGTTCCAGAAATTGGGACTCCTTCTAGGCAACTAGCTTTGCTCAGGCTTCATTGCTTGAAAATGTTGTGTGGGAAAATTTACTTGAGTTGTCTGCAAGATTAGCGTAGCTGTTTGACTTATTCATCCATTCATTATTTTACTGGTTTATTCCTGGTCTGGATCCCGAAGGAGAGGGAGGGAGGCTGGAGACTGTCCCAGTATCTAATGTGCGATTGGCAGGAACGCACTGGACAGCTGGCCCGTCCATCACTCCTTATACTGACAGCCTGTTAAAAGCATTCTGATCGCAGGACCTCACATTCTGCTTTCCTCTAGGGATCAGTCTGGACTTACAGCTGCCCAAATTTATTTCCTGAAATTACAATGTACCCGGGCCAATCAGACACTGCCCCTTCGATGATGATGTAACCAGGCCAATCAGAGCCTGCGTTGTAGTTGATGATGCCAAATGCCTGCTGCTGCTGGCGAAACGGTAATGGGGCCGCCCAAAGCAATGAGCAGCAGTGGTCGGGTTGGTTGAGTAAACACAGCCATACGTAAGTGCTGTTATTGCCGAAATTGATAAGAATGAATAAGAATTAAACAGAAACAAGAGTATGCACTAGCACAGTTTCTTGACAGAAGAGTTTTCTTTACCATTCTTTGTACTGGATTTGGCGAAAGTTTGATTTATCAACTTTCTCCGTTGGTGATGGAGGGCAAAAAAGCAGCAAAATATACTGGTAAGAGGAGAGTATCGTGAAAACCTCTGCGAGATCGTTGTTATTGTGGTTGTCATTGAGTGTGTTTCTGCAATAACTGCGCTTATGGCTGTGTTTACCAACATTAATGCAACCACTCGTTATTTTGGGAGATGCCATCTGTTTTGCCATCGGCGGCTGGTATTTTCACGCCGTCAGCTGCAACACAGTCCCTGATTGGCCTGGTTACGTAATCAACTATGGCACAGTTTCTGATTGGCCGGGTATTGTAATTTCAAGAAATTGCTGAGGGCGGTAGTGTGAGGTCCTTTGATCAGGATGGTTTGACCAGGCTACTGTGCAGAACCCTCAGTCCATCGAATATTGACATGCTTTTTCTGATGTGGCAGCAGTTAGCAGCAGTTGGGTGAGGCGTCTGCATATTCTGGCTTCAGGCCGAACACTGCGATGCTCATGTTGACTAGTGGCCTGCAGTTTGTTGGAGAGCCCTGACATTCAGCCTAGCGGGAGCGCAGACGATGCTCAGACTCTGTGTTCATGAGCTGTTACCTACATGGCTTTCTTTTTGCTGTATAAATGAAGCTTTTAGTCGCTTTAAAAACTTCCCACCGGAGGACACAAAAGCAGTGGTAACCTTCAGCTAAATGCAAGTGCATTTCCTGCAGTTTATTTAACTGGTGCCTGCGGTTGTCCTGAATAGTTATTATAATTAAGGGGTCTTCAGGGTAAAGTGTAGAAATAACTTTAATAATGTAAAAACTAAGAAATAAACATACTCAGCATGATTTTAACCTCATAAAATGTACGTATTTTGATAAAAATTTACATAGTTGCCATGGAAACGGCACTTTAATGACAAAATCTGAAAACGTTTTGTGGCACTGATATTTCAATAACCCATGGTCAGATTTTACTCAAATTAGTCTCATATGAAAGGTTTAAGATAGTTCTATGAAATGACATAGGATTTTTTTGTTTGGAACATTTGTGAGTATTTAGTGAGCTCTGTTATGTAACCATAACGAAAATCGCTATAATCAACTTGCTTCACTTTCAAAATTAACCCCCTAGGGATGCACCTATCTAGAAAATCCTATGTCATTTCATAGATCTCCAACAGATACAACTTCAGTCCAAATTTCAAATCAATCAGATGAATATTAATGATTTTATGAATGCCACAAGGTTGAAAATCAGGCAAAATTGTGATTTTCGGTAATTTGCATTTAAAGTCACAACAAGGAACAATTGAGGCAGAGGAAAAACATAGATTCTTGGTGTTTACTGGCATCTCACTGCATTCCTTTATTTATTTTATTTATTTTATTCGAAAATCAAAAAAATTGAAATTTTTACCCTGAAGACCCCTTAAGGGGAAATGCTTCATAGTGAGGAACAGAAAGTGAGAGAGCAAAGGGTCACATGATTATTTTTCTGTGGAAAACGTGTGTTTCTCCACAGCTTGTATTTTTCTGGTGTACAAGCGAGGAGTTTCGATGATCTTCAGCGGAATCTTCAGAGGTAAAAAGTTGCACAGCAGTCATGGGAGACGGGTCCCAGGATGCCTCCCGGCCATGCCAAAGTCATGTCGCATTTTGCCCTGCAACACTAGCCTCCTTTTTTGTCCTGGCTTTGTAGGGGCCATGCCCCTGTGCAAATAGGACCCGGAACACCTTTCTGTGCCGAGAGGAGCCCAGTCTACGGCCTGAGGCTACAGTGGAAGAGCCAGAGTATCAGCTGTACTTACTGTGAACTTAGTATGACGGAGAAGCGCTTCGCCCCGATTTAGCATTTACGACCGCTGCTCCACCGTAACCTTGACCACCCGTGTGTTTCAGCCTGGGGCTTGGGGAGATGAATGTTGTGTGGAGTCTTGTGCTTGTAGAGCGATGCCCTCTGTTAGATTCGCATACAGTGTTTTTCTCTGAGAGGTTTCTGTATGTGCCAGGTCTTTCAGAATCCGTCATGGGAGTGAATCTCAGCTACACTTGAACATGAGTGCTCACCGCTCTGTGTCCTCAAACCTAATGCATTATTAAGAACCTGACACCTTATTTTTTGCAATTTTTGTGTGTGCCACTCATGTTAAAACCTCTCAAATGTGTTTTGTGTTGAAATTCTTTGAGGAAATTTTAAGTTCATTTTCACCAGAGCATATGATTTTAAGGTTTCTGCCAAACTTGATATTGATGTCTTTTGTCGTTTTTTGAAGTCTTTATTACTGCCTTCAAAGTTTGGGATAAGAACAAACTGTGGCCTACATTCAGTGCAAACATACATTTATGCATTTAACATACCACAAAGCACATGGCTACCGACGCCCCCCCCCCCCCCCCCCCCACGAACACACACATACATACACGCTCACACACACACACACACACACACACACACACACCCACACACACACACACCCCCTTTTCACTGTTGCTAGGGATCTGATGGAAGTCACCCAGCTCTGGGCGGGGCTGATCTGTCTGTCATTACCTTGTCGGCAGCTGATTGGGCGGTGTACGAGAGCTGCTCGCTGCTGGGATCCGCCTTTCTTCAGCAGTTCTGCATACCAGGACACTTGACAGTGGCAGGCTAATTAAAGCACAGATTTTCGCCGTCCCCATAACGACAGGCCGCTCTCGGCCGGCTCCCGCTTGTACGCATCTTTGGGCTGTTAAACGGCCCCATGACAGCATCACGGCCTCTGATGGATGTTTTCCACACAATGTAAACGACCTTTAGCTTTTCGATGCTTATTGTGGAGGAGCTATTTGAGCTCAGTCAGCTGCTGCCTCTGCCCGCTGGCACAGCGCAGTGTTCCCCTCCCCCACCTGATGTTTGTGTGTATTTCAGGTGCTGAATGGCTGGACCCGGTCAGCCTGTCTTCCCATGATGCTTCACTCTCTTCTGATAGGTCCATCAGGTGCAGTGAATAAACCCTGCTGAAGTTCTAGAATTATCAGTGTGGGCGAATATGAATAATCCAAGTAAACACCTCATTCAGAATGAGGTCCTTGTATCCATGAAGCAACATAAATGCGGACAACGTGTGGAATGGGATTCCCTCAAAGCCTTGTGGGTATTGAGGTTGTGATCCATTCGCTTCTGTGATTGTTGTCCTGATGGGGGAGGTGTCTCTGACTCCCTGACCAATGGGGGAAGCGGGGTGTGTGCTGATGAGGGGGTTCAGTGGTGAGTTTGTTTGGGTTTGCTCGGTCCCGGTTCCCCTACGGACGCCCCGGTCTGGAAATGGACCTCGACGTGCGGCGTGCTTGGAGTGGCTGCCTGAGCTCTCAACTCTCCCAGCATGCTCTCCAAACCCTACCCGCCCCCCCCCAATACCACTCATAAACACCTGCCCTAAATCTGTGGCGCTGAGGTGTTTGAATGGCATGTGTCTGTATTTGTGTGACGGGCACATGATCGTGTGGATGATCTGCATCGAGATCTCAAACACTGGGAGCTGGGGTGGTACGAGATTGGATCAGTGGTGAGGGGTGATTGGGAGTTGGCTCTTGCTGCTAAACTTTGGGGTCTCACCTGGTGGTTGATATTGTAGATTTGCTAATGCTGACCTTTCCCCACATATGTTGGGCTCAGTGACTTCAGGGTTGCGTAAAACATGGACGGAACTGCAGAATTCGTTAATAAAAATGTAACCATTTGTAAGACAGAGTTTCAAGGAACTTGCCAAAATGCAGATGCAATTTATAAAAATCTGGGTTTTTCCCGCAGCGCCTAAAGGTCAGGTGTAGTCCAGCTGAAATTGCAGAATCTTCATGAACGTGTCCCAACAATGGCAGCGGTCGTTGTGGCTATGAAAAATTGTAAACATACCTGCAACCTTCCAACGACTTGGTGCCGTGGACAAAACAGTAAGAAATAATTTAGCAACATTTAGTTTCATTTTGTACTTCTCAAAATATCATGTTTGTGGGTATAAGGCGGTGCTTGTCTGGGGGAGACAATTTTCTTGTTCGAGAATTGAGGCTCAAAGATGCAGGCTACAGTATTATCCTGAAGTTATACTCGATACATAAGAAAGCCACAGAGTATTTTTGGTGAATTGTTAGTCGTTGCAACAGATTTGCAACACAGACCAAGGCATCGTCAACCAATATCACCCAGCGAAAGACTAACTTTTACCCTGTGGTAGGTCATGTACTTTATGGAGGGAAACATCTGTGCAACTATTAACAACAAACAGACTTATTCGCAGTCATAACCTAAGCGCTAGGCTATTTACAAATGTGACATTGCAACTATTTACGATGTGGACTGTTATGCTCACTCGGATAGCTAACTTGTAATGGCCATGCATCCCAACTGCTTTTCACTTGCGTAGCTCGTAATAAAAGCTGCAAACAATAATCGCCCAACCTAATAATAGTAATGATAGAGATGCGTAACCCATGACCGCACATGGAAGTCTCTCCACAAAAAAGTTGCCGCCGTCCATCGCAGCTTCAGAGTGTAACGTCATTAGTTGGTGTTGACTAGTTTTTAATGCAATGCAGCTTGAGCTGTGAATCACTCTCCTTTACAAAAGGGTAGTGTTTTGTTTTATAGTCTACCTGTATTGAAGCACTTTCTTTGATGGAAAAAATAGTGCAATGTTGTGCTACATCAAATTTATTGATATTTGAGATTGATGACTATTTTCTTATTGAATTGTTGAAATTTTATTGATCCACCACATGGTTAGATTCTCTTTCTGATGAGATGGGCTAAAATCATGGAACTCAGAATTCTGAAAAAGTAAAATGCAAAATGGAATTTGGGGTAAAAATAAAATGGAATCTTAAAAAAATGAAGACTGATTTCATAGGGCCTTACATCTGTATCGCAGTAGTGCTGCCCTTTAGCAATAGCATATCCTGCCATCTCCTGTTTGAGAGCTGCCTCTCGTATGTGAGTGTGAGGCCTGTTTCCTGCCCACCCTTTTATCTGTCCAAAAGTGTGAGGCTGTGTTAGCCGCGGGGTTGCCAGGGGAGACGCCCTGCTGGAAGGAGGCTGGGTGTTTGGGTGAGTCACATTCGGGTCGCATGGCAGGAGGGCGTCATGCTGTATTATAGTCTCTGACATCACCTGACACCTTCACAACAAGCCATCGTCATAATTTTGCGCATCACTGCATGATTGGTTTCAAAATACTTTCTACCGCTGTGTATGAAACTTGAACAGCTGTGTGTTTTTGAGCATCTGTTTATGTGTGTTTGTGTTTATGACACATGGTGTACACACACACACACACACACACTGCTGTATGTACTGTAAGGGCAAACTTGTGCTGAATTTCACTCAAAAATGGAACAGGGAATCGGAAAAACCAGCATGCAAAAAGAAAACTGCAATTGCAGCAGTTTTGATTGCTTATTGAGTCATTACAGCACTAAGCATCTGTTCCTTGTGCGACAGCTCACAGTTATACTCGAGTTTTGTAACTGCAAACATCTGTGCTTATGCAACAGGGGACACCTTACCCTCAGTGTCCCACATAACCTGCACAGGTGCCCTCTCGCATCTCTGCGCGGTCTCAGTCCCTGCCGGTCCGGCAGCGGTCGTAAGCCAAGACCTCGCTGACGCAGTCTGTGTAAATTAAACGTGTCCCGACCCCCCATGTGACCTGCCCCTCTTTATTTTTCACCTCTAAATTAAAGAGCTGACGTTCTGCTCTGTAAATGGAGCCTGGCCGGGCCGTGTTTACGCACCCGTCTGTAGCGCGCTGGCAGACAGCTGATGGTGCGAAGCCGACACCTAATCCAGCTACCGTGCGCTGGGATCAGCCGCTCGGCCCGCGAACTCGCTTCAGCAGACAGTTTAACGGTCCCCCAGGGGCCGGCCGCTGGAGGCTGCTTAAATTTGAAACCCTAATCCCCGCAGATGAATATTTCGAGAAGCCGGAGCACATACCGACACTCGCAAGGTTCTTCCTTGGGCCTCGGGCCCCCGTTTTGATGCCAGAACCCCATTACTCATGTTGGGGGCATGCTCAGAGCGTATTATTAGACGTGTCCTCCTGTCAGTCATCGGGTGGGGGGGCGGGGGGGGGGAAGGTTGGTAGGTCAAAAAATAGGGGTACTCAGTCTGACTGGCTGTCTGCACACTGTTTACCACGGAGGAGGGTAATTTTACACCAGGGGGAACTGCCGTATTTAGTGAGGGGGGCTGGTCCTCTTTGCCATTTAGCGGGACGAGGCGTTTGAGGGCAGAGGGGGAGTCCTTGACAGAGAAGAGGACACAAAAGAGAAGGAAACATTTGGAGGACACCCTGTGTAGCCCAGCGCGCGCGCACACACACACGCACACACACACACCCCCAGAGGAGGAGCCTCGGAGGCTGGCCGGGGCCGTCCCAGGGCTGCGCGCGGTGATGCAGTGAGAGACGGAGGCTGTGAGCTGGGACACACTCCGGAAACCGTCCCAGAGGGGGATTGCCGCCAGGGCAGAGCTCTGAAGAGGACGCACGCGCCGCCGCTGCCGCTAACTCGCTGGACGAGCCCCCATAACCCCCCTCTTCCTCGGAGCGGCGGCCATCCCAAAGCTGGAGCCCTGCAAGATGAGTCGCTGGCTGAAGTGCACTTCCATGTACTTTGTAGGTATTTCTGCAGGACGGGACCATCCCCCTCCTGCACTGCGACAGGACAACCCCAGCTTTCTGGGACTGCTGTCGAGCTCCATGCATTTGGCTTAAAGCTCCCCATAGCTACGGCTGGTCTGGATAGGAATGCATGTGTATGATGTTGCTTGCATGAGTGTCCTAGGGCACTGACACTGCGTTACTTCCTCCAGTGCCACGGTCTGTGTTCCCACGTTCTTCTCTCGAGGTCATGTTCCTAGTTAGCGCGCATGCTTGTTTGAACCAGCTTTAGTGCCGAGACGAGTGTAACCTTTCCTTCTAGCCTCTCCCAACTGTAACTCTGTATTACTGATCCAAGCTTCTAATCAAGTCAAGTGTACTTCATGAAATCAGAAATTGCAGCTCAGGAGAGTTAAATACACCTTTTTGACATAAATTAGGCTGCTGGTTTAAGAACAGGTTGTCAGGACTGTTTATATGACTGTTGCATTTGCGTCGGTCAAGTCATAATAGTTTTAATTTTATTCTTTTTTTTGTTTTTGGATGTGCATGTCCTGCCCTACTTTGCTTCCCACCCTGGAATGAGCAGTTATTTTCAGCTGCTGTTGAATGCAGAATGCAAACCTCCATGGCGATTTTGGGGAATTGGGTTTCGTGGGGTGCGGACATTCAAAGTTACCCAAAATGCATGTTGCCACTGACTGCGTCCTCTCGCACTGAGGAAGCCCTGTCCTCCTCATCTTCGTCGTGTTGCCTGAAGACGCCCGATTGAGATTTGGGGGATTGCTCGCTTGATGAAGCGCCGACCCCTACCCTGCGAATAATGAGATTACAGTCCATCTTCCCCAGCATTTTAATAATGTATTCAGCTTTAAAACACTTGATCGTTTTTTTCTTCGTAAGACAAAAATTGTGCCAATGAGGTGTGAGAGTTCTCACTCATCACTAGATTTGCCATTGAAATCGGAAAATTTCACTTGTCAGGCACATGGTAACTTACAATAAGCCAAGATTATTTTACTTGAGAGAGAATAATAATAATTTAGGCCTCGGTAGGATTAAAAGACTTGTTAAAACAGGAGCTTTTTTCAGTGTCTGGGTTTGATACGAGACTGTAGGGCTGTTCGTGCTGCACAGTGTAGTGTCGCCCTGTGACTGACGTGTCCATTTCTGCTGTTTACATTTCTTTGTGCTCTGAGCTGTCCCTGTGGTTTTCAGAGCGTGTTTGTAGAAATTGAGTGGGGATGCGTCTCTCCCCGTGCTTGTTCTTGCTGGTTATCTCGTCGGCCTTTTGAAAATGTACAGGAAATAAGAAGTTTGAAAGATCACCTGTTGCGTGTGGGAAAGCCGGAGAGCTGGATGGAATAGACCCCCCAGTAAATGACGACAGCAGCCCTGTCCCCGCTGAGCGTGCCCAGTTTGCCCACATGCTCAGTGTTTTGATTGGCTCTTCCCATGTCGCTCTCCCAGAACACAGACTGGAACAAGTATGACGACCGGCTGATGAAGGCGGTGGAGCGTGGTGAGGTGGACAAGGTGGCAGCTGTCCTCAGCAAAAAAGGTGTGGTCCCCACCAAGCTGGATGTGGAGGGACGCTCCGCGTGAGTACACCCCCGAAACGCCCTGCCCCGCCCTTACCTGACCTCTCAACCCCCTCTTGCAAAATAAAAGGAAAGAAATTTCTCTTAAATTGCATGTCATCCCACATATGCAGAGAGGTCTTTAAGTATTAAGGTAGTGACGATTTTAAACCATGTAATTCCTGCATGGTTTGCATCACGTTGATGTTTATGCCTTGAATTAAAGGTGTCAGTCTGCACTTCATTTCTTGGTGTTTTGTGTCCATACTGCAAGAACTGTTTAACAATTACAGCCTTTTAAATTTGTGTCACTATGCCAATAATGATAGACCTTTATGTACAGCACACACACACAGCATACAGCCCACACTTGAACACTATCACCTTTAGCCTTCAGCCCAAACCTCCCTCATAGCACCATCAAGCACGCTCATATGATCTCGCTGATCACTCCTGCTGCCCTGGATGGAGAGCCGTATCTCAGGAGACACACTGTTCCTCTTTTCAGAGCCTTTATACTCAATCAGGCCTCCATCAGGAGGGGGTATTTAATGTAATGCTGTGGCCACACTGTAGGGCTCTCTGGCACATTGAAGTTACTTCTCCTGCGCTGTGCTAAGGCCGCGTTTTGCGTAAGAGGCTGTGCCATTTGCTTCATCTTTAAATGCTACCTGCGGGACAAAATGCTGTCCCACGCGGTTATCTGATGGTTCACAATGTGATGGGATTCAGTCATTAACTTTTAACTTAAATGAACACTCCGCTGCTGCTCTTTTTAAAAAAAAATGTCACATCCGCTCAGCTCCTCCTGCCCTTCCATTTATGAGCGCGCTCAGTTAATGTGCGTCTCCGCAGTCGTCATTAGCCCGGCAGAAGAATCTCTGCTTCTGCGGACATGTGGAGGCAGTTATGATGTATTTTTAATGCACATGTGCTGTTCTTGCAGAATTTGTTCTGCCTAAATTGTATGTTGGGGTTGACATGCGGATGTTGGTGCCAGAGTTTATTCTGAAAGACAAACATGTAGCCGTGGGAGGCTTCAGCCCAGAGCTGCCTGGAGCTACGAGTCGGGGCAGGGAGTGCCTCCGAGACAATAAACCAATCAGTTGCCTGCACCCTGTCAGGGGCGGGAGCTGATTGTGGCTGCTGTTTCAGATGGGAAGGTAACCCTGGACCTTCGTAGCGAGGCGGGTGGTCTCATGGACACACAGATGCATACAGACACATACACACTCGCACATACCCAGAGACGCATACACACAGACATACGTATGTACATACTGCATACATACTGTATGTTTTTTTTTATTTTTTTTTTTATTTTTAGGACAGGAGGCAGGTAAGTGTGACGTCAAACATCCTCACAGGTCACAGTGTAACCTCTCATATTGTCATTGTCCATCTTTGAGAAGATAAGACTATGAGAGATTGACTTCACATTAATTTTACAACGCTGGGGGAGCTGAATTTGAACCAAGACTGTTCCTGTTAGCAGTAGCAGTTGTATTTGGCAGATTGTCTCCAACTGCAGCTGATGCCATTTGAGCTCCGTAATGTAGAGAGGAGAGAGGCATTTTTGGATTAAAAAATGGGCCTCATTTTTTCTTGAAATTCCACTAAAGTTTTCAAAATAACTGTAAACAACTGTAAGCTGGTTATTGTATTGAGCTCACCATAGTTTTGGTGCTGATACGATTTTGACATGATCTAAGTTGGGACGTGCATTGTCTTTGAATGTTATGAAAGCATTCCTCACTTCTGACTTTCTGACTGGAATTTTGCCTTGCATTTATGCATACTTTTGAACAAAATGACCAGACTCGCTAGCACCAGGAGGTCATGTTTTGGTATGTCTGCTGCTGCCTGAAGGAAATTCCATTTGGTTGTGGCGCCCTGTACATAAATAAAAGCTGCTACATCCTTGGTTACCTCAGCAATGTGTTGCTTTTCGAGGTTCTCTGGAAAGGCATCACAGTTGTGAGAAGGATGTGATCATCACACAGCACTTAAAAGCAAAGAGCCCTTCCCTGCTCTGGAATATTTTGCTTCTCATGGGTGTGGAATGTGCAGCTCTGGGCTTTTGTTGTTAGGGCTTGTCTGTTCCGTCCGTCACAGAGGTGATTCTGTCGAAAGGCAGGTCCTCCCATCTGTTTTCTCTGGACACTGTGACTTTTTAGTTTCAGCCTGAAGTTGTTCTTAAATAAGCTGACTTGGAAGAATTTAAGAAACAGATCAACCTACAAGATGTCTTGATTGTTGACTGAGCTTTCCTTGTAGAATTTAATTGTGTGGTCCTAATATTTTCTGTGCATTATCTATAAATTCATTACATTACCAGAGGCTATATGTTGTTTGATTCAGTGCTGCTTATGTGAGATTTGCCTTCTGAAAGAAAACTTCAAAATTATCTTGATAATCCTCTGTTGTTAGTCTTTATGCCATTGCCTTGTCATTACATCCGAAAAATGTGTGAATTGCTCAAGTTACTGAATACAATTCTTTCTTTTGAGTAAATTAAATCATGAAAAATGCCTAAAAACAAATAGTTTCATTTAAAGTAAGTCTCCGGTAGGCCCCACAAAACATAGGTTTACCATCCTTTTAATCTGACAAACTTGACACGGGTGGGCACATTTATTTATTTATTGGTAATTATATTTTATATAGAGTTTATTTATCCGTTCGTGTCTTTTTCCTAGGTTTCTAGACCCGTTTATTTTCCGGTACTCGACTGAGAACAACACAGGAACATGACTTCCTGCCAAGTAAACGGCTTAAGTGTCGGTTTATGAGTTTGCACTATTCTCAAAGAGCATTATGCCGATTGCCCCTTTTTGACACTAAAAATACTTAGAAAGAAAATTGGTGCGGCCACGATACGGGTGGGGATGATAAATGGGCATTTTCATATCACACCCTGGATCAACCCGAGACTCCAGTATTTTAAATCAGTCACCAACTCAAGCTCTCGGGCTGATACTGGGGTCTCGGGTTGATCCAGGGTGTGATATGAAACTGCCCATTTGAAGTTCTATGTACTCATTTTGACCATAATTAACAAGGCATTTTATCCAAAGCTATGGCAATGGTTGCTGCCACTGATATGGGATTTTGCCCGCGGGCTGATACAGCCTCATGCCTCACGCTGGTATCACAGCTGCAGATTCCCTGTATTTATAAGGAAATATATGATAAACTTATATATGTTCTTATGGGGCCTAATCTTCAGAATTTGCTGCACTTTTTTTATCAGTAATTTTGTGTTTTACATTTCAGCAATCATCAGTCTCCCAATATTTCAGTGGATGGGGATTGATTATTATGTCCGCAAGTTTCAGCTGTGGATACACATCCCTTATTTGAGCGCGCTGGACTCCGGGAGCTGCTTGGCGGGGTATTTTCAGCGTGTGTGTGAGATGTTGTTGCCACACACGGGGAGCAGGGTTTGCCCCATTATAAAGTGCTGGAATCTCTCGGGACTAAATCAAGTGCATTCACCGCCGTCAGAGCGAGACTCCGGCTCGCGCTACGTTGTTATGGCGCGTGCTATATTGAACGCATAGCAACTATAGCTGCAGCTTGACCTTGTGCTTTCTGAAATGCGCGAAGCCAAACAGCTTTTTTACCGCTAAGGTACTCTCATTGATAAAATCCCGACTGGTGAAATGAAGAAAGTCTGCCGTTTTGTTGATGCTCTTGTAACCTTATTTGCTGATTTTCAAACTACACGAACTAGGCAAATTCTAGTTGGTTTACCTCTAGTCCTTGACCGACGCAACATCGTCTGTGTGCTGTTTTTGTGGTTGTCCTGCCTCGAGTGCAAACCGGCTTGCTTGTTTGTCCGGTCTTGACCAGGATGTTCTAGATGGAGAAATGTATTACTGAGAGACCGTTTTCAAATTAACGATCAATTGTAATCTGCTACATTCATGCAGAGGTCCACACAGACATTTCATTTGTCTGAGTAAGAGTCAGAGATGCACTCAGCGAGAGTAACCTGTAATATTGTACACCGGCTCACGCGCATCTGCCCATTTGCCTTTATTCATGAGTTTCTACAAGGGAAGTGTATTAAAAGACTGCATTACATTATGAAAAGTTTTCGTTTTGAGGATTTTTGGATCAAAAATGACCTGTGGTCATCAGCGATTTGTACTGCCCTATTTAATCCACCCGATGACCATCACATTTGTGGGTGACTGATTGGAGTTTTTTTTCCCCCTTCGTTTTCCATTTTGTATTTTTCACCATAAACTGTGGGTGTTTGCAGTAGTGAAATGCTGTTCTGTTGGCTTTTAAATGTTATTGGCCTGAATCGTGTTCAGCCCTCCCTCCCTCTGGTTCTGAGAACATGGCGCTGTCAGCTGTGGTTTGGAGAGTGGGAGGCTATACGCCCGACAGCCTCGGGGCTGTAATGGAGCAGTTCAGTGTCAGCGCTCAGCTAATGAACGAGGAAGCGCTCCTGGAATGTCTGTCCCTCCCTTCCAGCTTTAGCCTGGGAAATGCCTCTCTCACACAGACAGACGCATCATGGAGGCAGGTGGTACCTCTACTGCTTTTGAGTGGACAGGGGATAAAATAAACGCATCATTGTCATCATGTGTGTCACTCCTGTACCAACATGCAGCTGGACTGGGGATTCCCTTATTGGGGTTCATATAAACGGGCAGCTTGCGGTATCGGTTCGATTTTTATGGAATAAAATGGAAAAAAAATCTTTGAGGTGGTGACTGTATTTGACACCCTCCGCCTTTGTAAAGACTGACGAGTACTTTGATGAGACATATTCTCAGTGTAAGTCTGTGTGCCTGATAAATTCTTAAAGATTGAGAAGAATATTGAAGTGTAAGAACCTTTAAAAGTAGCGTTAAAAAGGGGGAGGGGCATTATAGCACCCGCTCTTATTACTGTTAATATAATTCCTCCTTTGCTCGATAATACTGCTGAGATTGAAGGGGGATTTTAAGGGCATGTAGTTTTACTTCTCAAGTGCTAGACGCTGTGTGCAAGTCTCAATTTCATGCGGAGAAATGGAAGAAGAGGCTTATTTTTAGATGCAATGAGATGAATATTTGGGAGCCCTTTGGCGCACAAAGCCTCTCTTCGCCTGCATACAACTGGAGATCAGGAGATGGCGATTTATCCTTTATTACAAGAAATATGTGCCACGATATGGATCAGGCTACAGTCCAGCGGAGGAACTGATGAGATGATCACACTGGAGCAGAAGCGCAAAAAATTTTATCATGGAGGAAACGGCTGGGGATTAAGGAGGACCCAGTGGCTTTAGGCTGCTCTGAAGTTGGCTCAGGGCATTTGATCGATTTGCCACTTGCCCAATCTAGCCAGTGCCCTTATTATTATTGTAGACTCATTTTAGTGCTTGCACTATTGAAAGATGTGTACCGTGATATGTATTACAATCCAAATTTCTCCGCCCAGCCTTACTGTAGTTGCACCATAATAGAAGCATGGCTTTTTTGTAGTTTTATCGTGTTGCTGGCTGTGATAAGTTGAATCATTGTTCAGCCGAATCCCTCCATGGACTTTCTCTGCCGGTGCTCTTCTACAGATCTGATGACCTTATCCCTTTGTGTGATTGGACCCTTCACCCAGAACATTGAACGGGCGACTCGGCCCTTTCGTTTGATTGGATTTTTCTTTCCTATTGTTCAATTCATCTGTCGTACTGAGCTGGGTGTTTGAATCGCTTCTCTATCGTTTAGTTAAATGCTCTGTCCTGCTCTTCAGACGGATAACGCTGGTAGAGATGGCTCTGTTGAGGCCGTTGACCTTCACTCGGTTCTTGTATCTCAGCCTCCGGCAGTCGTACCCATTACCCGGCTCCTGTCGCTGAGCTGAAGATAATCTGAGTCCGACTTAATTAGAACTCGTGTGGGATGCTTATTGGGACAATAAACCCCTTCAGCAAAAACACATGAGGGCCATTTTGGGTCCAAAATCTTACCTGGGGACACAAAAAATGAAATTGTTTACTCCAGTGCAGTAAAGCTTGTTCTTTGGGGATCTTCCTTCAGATTACACTGGAGTCAGATCCTCGCTCTCCAAGGTCATTATTGGTTAAGTTTTCACTAAAGGGATAGGTCACTATTTTTGAAGTGGGGTTGTATGAGCTACAAATTGCCACTATGTACATTAGATGCAGTAGAAAGCTCGCTGCTCTCCCCCAGTTAGCCGCACCAGCGCATAGTGCTGGGCGGAGATTTACATGATACGCTGTTGTGAACGGTCCCAAAGTAACGGCATATTTTCGCGGCCTAAAAGAGGTCCTACCTGAAAATAATACACCACTTTAATTGTACACTATATTACAAAAATTTACATCGCTTCAGCTGCTCGGAAAAAAACACAGTTGCTCTTGAACTAACCAACTGACGTATTCCTTTCACAGGTGTTTCACTCTCTTACCTGATGCTTGGGTACAGCAGTGCTCTTCAGCGTGCACCGTTGAGATTTCCCTGAATGTGGCCTCACAAAATCCTCTTTGGAAAAATGAATACTGCAAACACGGAGCTCTTTTAGGGATACGGGTGGCGTATCAATATCCATGTTGAGCGCAACTAGCCACAGCTGCCGAAGTCCAATGTCCCGCAAAGGAATGCGGTGAAAGCTGTAAGTGCACCAAGATACAGCTTTGCTTTCACATCCAGGAAGGCAACACACACGGGCCATTTTCGAAATGTTTGCACAAGTTTATCGACCATCCGACCTCGCAACTGCAGTTACGGTGACCATAACAGCTGATTGCTACAGCGCGCAGTTTACTCCGATGCGCTTGCACGGAGGAATACGTAAGTTGGTTCGTTCAAGAGCAACTTTGTTTTTTCCGAGCAGCTGAAGCGCTGTAAATTTTTGTAATACAGCGTACAATTAACCCCTTTGTGCAGAAGCCAAATCTGGCTATTTGGGGGGGGGGTTACCTTATTTAAGGCTTTATAATTCAAGATTGCAGCTTCACAGACAGGAAAGGAGTGGCTGAACTGAGTCTAGACACTTGAAGCATTTAGACTCCCATCGTATTTCAGTTTATTAGCTCCCGCCGCTTGATAGCTATGGTATCGGGCTCAGTGCGTGCGTGCGTGCGTCAACACATTTTGCTTTATCTCATCAACGATTTCAGTTACAGGCTCCTGATTTTTACTGTACATGCATCTCAAAGTCCTACAAATGACGTGCCTAAAGGTGACCTTGGCCTATTTTTTCAAGGTCACTGGCCTAAAAATATCACCAAAAACTTCGACATTTTGCTGTATCTTATCAACCATTTCAGTTACAGGCTCCTAATTTTTACTGGACATGCATCTCATAGAGGCCTACAAATGACGTGCCTAAAGGTGACCTTGGCCTATTTTTTCAAGTTCACTGGCCTCAAAATATCACCAAAAACTTCGACATTTTGCTGTATCTCATCAACCATTTCAGTTACAGGTTCCTAATTTTTACTGGACATGCATCTCGTAAAGGCCTACAAATGACGGGTCTAAAGGTGACCTTGGCCTATATTTTCAAGGTCACTGGCCTCAAAATATCACCAAAAACGTCAACATTTTGCTTATCTCATCGACTATGTCAGTTACAGGCTCCTAATTTTTACTGGACATGCATCTCATAAAGTCCTACAAATGACGTGCCTAAAGGTGACCTTGGCCTATTTTTTTCAAGGTCACTGGCCTAAAAATATCACCAAAAACTTCGACAATTTGCTTTATCTTATCAACATTTTCAGTCACAGGCTCCTAATTAGCTCCTGCCGCCTGAGTGGCATGGGAGCTATGGTATCCATCCGTGTGTAGTCCGTCCATGCGTGCGTCCGTCAACAAAAACTTCAAAATTTTGTTTATGTTAACGGCGGGAGCTTCTGGGGCTGCCAGTGTCCTATATTTTTCATGATTTTGGTGGAGAAAAGTGGCTGCAACAACAAATCTTCATGAAAATTCAACATTAAATGGAAAAAAAATAATACTGAGAATTTAAAAACTGCTGGGGCTTAAATCTATACATTTCTGGGATCATAAACTCCTTGACCACAAGTATAATTCTTCTTGAACATTACATTCTAGATTACCGACTTGCAATTAGCCAAATTAGACAGCTATCCAGGTGGCTCCCCAAAGTCTGAGATCCCTCAAAATGGTGCACTGTCAGATCATAAAATAATCATATATTTAACACAAAGTTTTGAGGCATGAATTTCAATATGAACTAATGATTTTCTGGTTGAGTTTAGCATGAATTTATCAATATCAGTGCAGTTGAACATCAGTGGTCCCCAGTAACCTCTCCAAACACAAAACATGCCTTTTCTCCATAATAAAGTTTAGAGTTTTGTCCATTTTTCTTCAAAGTCCCCCAAGCCAGCACACACATCATTAAGGGAACTGCTGATTAAACGGTCAGAACATTCACCCTGCAATGAAAAGCAAGCAGTTCCCACTTCCAAGCTCACAACCTTATTTCAACACTTATAAGGAACAAGTACAACTCACTAAAGGTGGATTTATGGTTCTGCGTCGAACCGACGCCGTCGCTACGCAGAGCCTCTGCGGCGACGTGAAACCCCACTGCAGAGCCTCTGCTTCACCTGCTGTGCACCTCGAAAATTTTCTAACTGCACGTCAAAGCGACGCAGACCGCAAGGGCGCTGATCGGTCCGACCCGAGCCTAGTGATGTGTGTGATTCAACGTCATTCAAGAAAATGACAACGGCGGCTAGTAGCTACCTAGCGCGCAGAAAGCTGATGAACCTAGCTTGATGGTTTACTACAGTCGACTGGCTGTCGCTAGTTATGTTGTTTTTTATTTTTATCTGCAGCTATTTGTTGCCTTATGAAAGCGATGCGGTTGCTTAAAGCTACCGCGAAACCGATAAATGGCCAGTGAAAACAGTTCTCCCGTGAACTGGCTGCGTTTGTTTACACTTGCTTAAGCAGAAAGCAGCAGCCGCAAAATATGTCGTAGGACATTCCAAACGACGGTTAATTGAAAACCCTACTCCCTACTGCCCTTCAGAGTTTTCACTGCGATGGGAAGTGATTTCGCTGGGTGTAGGATGTAGGGATTATTACCCTACGGAATGAAATACAGCCCATAATGTAACGTAAACAATTTACCAACGAGTCTTGCATGATTTCAGGACAGGTCCTTCGGAAACCTGACGCCACCTAGCGGTTTGGCGGTGAATTGCCTCGCGGCACAGCACGACGCAAACAACCTCAACGCAGAACTTCGAAAGGTCCACGACAGCGTCGAAGCGACCATGTGCCCTTTGTGTGGAGTCGACGCAGAACCATAAATCCAGCTTAACGAAGTAATATCTGAATTCTGAAATATACCTTATTTTAACAGAACAGACATTCCACTTTCAGGGAAAATCAAACTATATCCTAGATTCAACACAATAGTGCAATGGAATGAACGTACCAGGGGGTCCACCGAAATGCATGACCAGTGCACGTTTTAAACAGGAAAAAAACCTCGGCATTCAATTTTGTTGAATACGGTATACATTCCAAAACAAAAAGCAAAAGTATAGCAGCCTAACCTTTTTCATAAATCCCTCCTCCAGAGACAGATGTGTCCAGTAGAAGGAACCCTCCCGTCCTGTTTCATTCGAAATAATTCCCATTGACCATGTCCTTACCTCATTAAAATCCTGTAAATGTAACTGAACACTTCAGGCCGGTTTAGGGAGTCTTTTTTTTCTATAAATCGCGTCATTTTCAGCTGCGCAATCGTGCTCAACGTTGAACGGGTACAACCTACCTGGCTGATACGCATAGGCTTGTATGCTCTGTGTTTGTCCAATAAATGTGTTTCAGTTACTGTGGGAAGTTTAACTCTTTCAACCCCAGATATTCTAGCATCACTATACCCTTCAACCCCACAGCCCTCTGTAGAGGGCTGGTCATTATCTGGACATTGTATCTTACTGTTATCTCTGGAATCCCATTAAATGTAACCTGATATGTTCCAATCAATTAGTCAGATTGTTTGAATTTTCCCTACAGGAATTTGGGGTTGAAGGGAATATGTTGGTCAGCCCTCTGTAGAGGGCTGTGGGGTTGAAGGAGTTAAACACTTGGGAATTGGATAAGAAACGAGCCAATCAATACATCGTTACCGGGGAAGTCTCACAAGGGCGTGAACTATAACTGTGGAGTTACGCAGAAGAGCCGGAGTGTATAATTGAGTGATTGGCTATCAACACCAGTACTTGGGTGGATATAAGGAAGCGCTGAATTTGTCAATGAAGGAATCTACACGTAAATCCACGGTAGGGAACTACGCATTTTTTGCATGCGATGACTGTAATTGACAGTAGAATGCGAGAGAATCAATACCATGTTGAATTTTTTGCTTCAGAAAACTGATTTCTCTGAACCACTAATTGGAATACCGTTGGCTCACTGTAGCTAAAGTGGTTGCTACAGAGGACAACTATTTTTTCTGTCGCAAGAGGTCATTTTTTTAAACTGCTGGATCGATACTATGGGCAAGGATATTGACCAGTTTGCACATCAGGCTTAGCTGAGGAGTTTAATTCATGCAACTCTTGAAAAACAGGGATTGGAGTGAATTTCCCCATATTCTAAACCGCGGTCGAACTCTGCTTGCTTCCGGGGGTACCATCTAGTGATCGAGTACTGTAACTGCGTGCTTAAATTTGCAGTTCCATGTCCACGAGCATCTACATCTGCACAAAGGGGTTAAAGTGGTGTATTATTTTCAGGTAAGACCTCTTATAGGCTGCAAAAATATGCTGTTACTTTGGGACCGTTCACAACAGTGTATCACATAAATCTCCGCCCAGCACTATGCGCTGGTGCGGCTAATTGGGGGAGAGCAGGGAGCTTTCTACTGCATCTAACGAACGTAGTGGCAATTTGTAGCTCATACAACCCCTCTTCAAAAATAGTGAACTATACCTTTAAAATTTCCCAAAAATGATAAGCTTATTGGGTCATACCATGCCAAACACCGAAAGATCAGGAAGTTGTGTCAGTGACCCCCTTGGATTGTGCTGAAAAACCTATTGAGAATATCTTTAAATGTTTTCTGCAGAAATCCAAAGCTATGGGCCCAAGAAACCACTAGTTTTTGAGTTATGACATTTTTTAAAATGGGGTGTCGCCCCCCCTCTTTGATACTCAGGTTACTCTTTTTCAGTTTAGGAGTGTATTTGGAGATCCATAAATGTACAGCTCTGAAATATAGTTTTCTGGCTGATTATGGCTCAGGCATCCTGAATCTGCCATCAGACAGAGTGTAGAATGTGGAGTGTAGAATGTTGAGTGTACAGATATTCCCGCATGAAAAGTGAATTTTTGACACCATTTTCTCTTCTCCATGTTTCCCAGCCTCCTCAGCAGCAGGAGCTGCTGTAAGTCTCCAAAATCACTTATTTCAGAATATATGGGACTCTGGGCAGGAACAGTTATAGCTTCATCAAACACTCAACTAATGTCTGTTGGGTACCTGAAGTTGGTTATGGTTGGGGAAGAAATTGTTTGTGCCGCCCTCTTAGGGTAACTGGTACAGTATGTAGTCAGTTATTCATCATAATGCTTCTTTATTGTGCCTCTGCTGTGTTGCCTGGTTAAATAAATTCGCGCTGTCACTTGTATTTTTCCATTTTTGTGGGATTAACTGAAGTTGTGGTTTATAAAGCTGACCGAGCTCCCTGTCCTTCTCTTCTGAGTGCAGTTTCCATCTGGCTGCAGCGAGAGGGCACCTGGACTGTCTGAACCTCATCCTGAGTCACAGTGTGGACGTCACCGCTACTGAGGCCACTGGTGAGAGAGGTTACTGAGCTCATGTGGACACTGTGCGAGAGTCACTGAGTCCATCGCTAACACTGAGTCCATCGCTAACAGAGCTGCTGAAATCACCGTTACATTAATGTAATGACCTGCTGCATCGGCGGAGAAGACTGCTGTCTATTAAAGATGAATGAATCTATCGGAGTGTGAATCAGCTCTGGCATTTAACCGCCCGTCTCTGAACATTCCCAGCACAAAGAGCCCTTCATGGCCAGACTGATGCGTAATTACCGTTCCACTTTAAGGCTTCCTCAGTCATTGGGATATTGATGCCAGCTCAACCTGTAGGGTCATGTTATGAATTATGAAACGCTCCATTAAGGAAAGTTGTTGTTATATAAGGCTTATTCATATGTCTGAAGATCTGTTTAAAGTTAGTTTGAAGTTAGTTCTGTTTAAAGTTGATTAATACAGGCAGGTCAGTCCACACGCTGCGTTTGCAGTTATGTACTTGAAATTTTAATGCTTAATTTATCTGAACATTATCCTCCTCTTTGACAGGTAAAAATGCTCTGCATTTGGCTGCACGGAACGGACAGTCCCTCTGTGTACAGAAACTCCTGCAGGTACAGCACCCTGAACGCTGCAAACATTAACATAGTGGCTCTTTCATCTCGGCATTTGTCTGTGCTTTTTTTCCAAAAAAAGTTATAGGAATACAATGAACTGATGATGAATGTCTTGTAAAATATGAAGGTGCTGCGTCCCCGTTCACAGTATCTGGGGCCGCGGAGAGTTTGGCTTTGTTGCCCTTCAGCTGAAGTGACGAGACTCACATCTCACTTCTTTAAACTTCGTTCAGTTTAAATGCTGCTTCCAGAGGACGGTGTGGAAACGTCACCCTGATGGCATCTGTGTGTAGGTGTGTGTATCTGAAGGAGAGGGGCTCGTTGGGCTGCGCAGGTCGCTCTGAGGGGCCTGTAATAGAGCTGCTGTGTAGGTGTGTGTATCTGAAGGAGAGGGGCTCGTTGGGCTGCGCAGGTCGCTCTGAGGGGCCTGTAATAGAGCTGCTGTGTAGGTGTGTGTATCTGAAGGAGAGGGGCTCGTTGGGCTGCGCAGGTCGCTCTGAGGGGCCTGTAATAGAGCTGCTGTGTAGGTGTGTTTATCTGAAGGAGAGGGGCTCGTTGGGCTGCACAGGTCGCTCTGAGGGGCCTGTAATAGAGCTGCTCTGTGAGGGTGGGATGGCATGAGCACCCCAGGGTGCCACAGGAGACACCCCTGGCCGCATGCTGGGGCGCTGACGCTCACTGTCTCTGCTCCAGAGGGTTCGGGTTTCCCTGCCTCCCTGGTCATGTGACCCCTGCTCGTTTGGGACCCTGTTGCTGGAGAGAGTGGGGTTTTTATAGGGTCTGCGTGGCCCCCAGGTGCCGAGGGGAGACTGGCCCCAAGCCCTGAGAACTTTCAACACCGTAACGCAATGTCTGGGGCCCGCTGGTGCCGGCCAGCCGGATGCCTGGCCCGTATCATAGCAACTGCCCGCCCATTCTTGGCCTAGATGCACCCCTCTCCAGGTCCTGCAGCAAGACGGCACATACTGTGCCGGTTAAAAATGGCTCCAGTCGTAGTGTTTCCATGGAGATTCCATTTTGCTTCACTATAAATTGGGACTGTGTGTGTATACAGGTGTGAGCCAGTGTTCCCTGTTACATCTGTGCTAAAATACTGTGAGAAAAAAGGGGAACTTATAACATACATGTCAGGTGTAGCATTCAGTGAGGATTATGGTGTAGCAGTGTGTGTCTTCAGCACCTCACACACACTCCTGTGGGCTCGTGCACGATAAGAGCAGCCCGTGGAGTTCTGCGGCACGTATTCTGTGCGCTGATGCTGCTGTGTCCTTCTGCAGCACAGCTGCCCCGTGGGGAATGTGGACCTGCAGGGGAGGACAGTGCTTCACGATGCAGGTGAGGCGCCGTGTCTGTGTGCTGCTCCGAGGCCCCAGTCTCACGCACACACCCAGGTCTCTCTCGTGCTCTTACCCTCCTTACAGCGTCGCGTGCAACCAAACGGGTCCCATGGACTGACTCAGGTCCAGTCAAAGTCATGCGCTGACATCAGTCAGACACTCTTCTAACCAAGTCACGTCACGTGCATGTGACCAAATGAGAGACGCACTGGCCCTACTCACAGACACGCCCCTGTCTAATTCAAGAATGCGCACATTTATCCAAAGCAGTCACACGCTCACCAAAGTTATGGACAAACCTTTACCAAACATATGTGCGCGTGTAACAAAATCTCACACAAGTGACAGATTTATGCATGTAACTAAGTCTCTGACACACACTTGCCCAGGTCCCAGAGAAATGTGCATAAGTCTTGTGCATGGACCCATGCTTTAATCTTGTGGGAATAGTTCATGGATCTTCAGTTTGTAAAGGTTATTATTATTTAAAAATTTTTTTTAGATGGCTTGCTAGTGATAACATTTCTATTACTTGTCACTTAAATTGATATTGCACATCAGACGTGTTTAACTGGTCTACTAATTGTGTTCAAATTTAATCTGCACCATGTTATCTGTTTTTGAGTTACATTAATCACAGTTTTATTTTGATTTAGATTGCCTGCGGACCATTTATTAACAGTGTTTTGATTATGTGCTTATCACCCTGAGCACATACTGCTAAACTTACCCTCAACATCGACGTGACGTTATCGCTCTGTGCTGAAAATCAGCTGCTGTTCTTTAGAGCTTACACTCCGTCAATTACACTTCATCACTGTAGAGAAACTGTTTCACTAGTTGTGAAAGATATTATGGATTTTAATCATTGGAATTGGAATAAGCAATGAGAAAGAATATCCACTGAGAAAATGCTTTGTATTTTATCTGTTAAATAAGTGATTTTGAATCTTGTGTCTCTCTCATGTGAAATACGGTTTTAGAGGTTCTGTTTATTTCCGATAACTCGAGAGGAGTGCTGTTTCCACTCTTCAGAGGAGTAGCAGCGCTCTCGCTCTTCTCTCTCACATAAATAATGCACAATGCACTTTCACTGCCGTAAACATTCCTCTTTTTCCAATAACATTATTCATGACTTTTCAATGCCAGCTCATTACCAACCCACAAAATTTATTCTGCGGTAAAAACATTGTAAACGTGGTCAGAACGGGGCCATTTTGTTCATATTGAATTATAACCAAGTTGGAGACCGTTTTGGAGGAAAAAAGTTAGATGTGCCATGAAAGACGTACCATTCTTTACAAAAGTATTGAATATTACATTTGTAAATGGCTTGACTGAGAAAAGGAAAGTGAGTATGAATTATTAAGATATCTCACTGCAGTATGTACTGCTTAGTGAATAGGATGCAGCATTAATGCATTATTATATTGTGCTTTTTGTACGCATACATTTATGGGAAGAGTAAAATGGTAAGCCTCAGTGTTCCCTCTGTTCTCTGTGCTGTTATTCTTACCGCCTCATAATGGGCCATCATGTTCCCACCATTACATCATGTGTCTCTGAGCTGTGTGTGATCTGTGTAAATATCTGCTGTAAATGCAATGGGGTGTGTGTGTGTGTGTGTGTGTTTGTGTGCGTGTGTATGCGTGTGCTTGTGTGTGTGTGTGTGTGTGCTTGTGTGTGTGTGTGCATTTGTGTGCGTGCGTGCGTGCGTGTGTGTGTGTGTGTGTGTGCGCTTGTGCGCACGTGTGTGTGCGTGTTTGTGTGTGTTTGTAGTTGTGTGTGCTTGTGCACTTGTGTATTTGTGTGCGTGTGTGTGCGCTTGTGTGCTGCGCGCGTGTGTGTGTGTTTGATTGTGTGTGTGTTTTGTGTGTGTGTGTGTGACTGTGTACAGTGGGGGAGGTCTGCTCATGACGGGCCTGTGTGTGTTTCGCAGTGATGGCTGGCTGTGCCTCCAGTGTGAAGCTGCTGTGCGATAGCGGCGCTGCAGTAAACGCCAGTGACTTTGTGAGTATTTGTGCTCTGTGAGCTGGAGATGGAGCAGGATTGGGGTTCAGCTGTGGGATCAATGGCCTTTGCATGGAGGTCTGTTAGAGAAGCTGCGCTAGAGAAGCTTTAGTAGATCTTAATGCCCCAGCACTACAGAGGGCTGCACAGTCCTGCTCTGGAGATCTGCTCTCTAATGCTTCTCTCAGTATTTATCTCCAGCTGTAAGTTTGGGGCACCCTGCCTCTGAGGCCTGGAGCTGTCCGGGCGATATTGGCCCCCCGTCACAGTCCTTGTTCCCCCTGCAGGACGGTCGGACCCCCCTGGTGCTGGCCACCCAGATGTGCCACCCCCGTATCTGCCAGATGCTGCTGGAGCGTGGAGCGGACATCAGCATGCAGGACAAACAGAACAAGTACAGCGGGCTGTCACGGGGTCACGGGGTCAAGGGCCCACCGCTAGTCGGGGTTCTGTAATGCTCTTCTTTTTGGAGCAGTCGTTCCTGAAAGTTACACTGTTGCTGAAAAGCATGATTTTGGAGCATTTCTGATCATTACCGTGTATTGGATTCTCCTAAGGGCTTCAACATTGCAGCAGGTTGTCCTCAGAAATGCGCACTGCAGCCATGCAGCTGTTGGGCTTTGTCAGATACTCTGCCATGTTCTGTTGTCTCTGTAATTCACAGTGATCTCATTGGTGAAATATCAATTCAAGTCAAAATTTGTGTTGCTCATTTAAAACAACCTCAGTTGACCAAAGTGCTGAACAAGCTTAACATATTAAAATAAGCAAATACGCAGATGATCGATCACATGTGGTTATTTACTCAGTATTTGAGGAGCTGTGCTTTACTTAGCTGTTAGTCCATGTTTAACCCTACAGAACTGCCCTGATCCTGGGCTGTGAGTTCGCCTGTAAGGATGCCGTCGAGGTCCTGCTCAAAAGCGGAGCTGATGTCACGGCCAAGGACAGCTTTGGGCACGACTGTTTCCACTACGCCCGCCTCAGCAAGAACATGGACCTGCTGACACTCGTCAAGAGCTTTATGGACAAGGCTTCCAAAGGTGTGTAGAGATCTCAGGCCCCTCCACTGCCCCCCGATCCCCTGTCCCACCCAGATCCCCCATCGACACCCACCCAGATCCCCCATCGACACCCTCCCTGATCCCCCACCAGCACCCACCCTGATTCCGCACCGCATTCTATTCTGCGGCTCCTTTATCCTACGCATTAGTCCTACTTCCTGCATCCTTCTGAGCCTATGAATAGACTCCAGCTTTAGTGTTGTGCGGAAGAGGAATCCTGGGTGCAATCTAAGACGGCTCTGGCATGGGGCATGAGAGCTGCTATGAGCCAGCGCTCCTGTCGGCCAATCAGAGCTGCTTCAGCCCCGACTTTACAGGCACTTCTGCAGTCCAGCAGGTGATCCCTGACACAATAACGGCAAATAAAGAGCCTGTGGGACAAAACTTCTGGAAACTTCTCTTGCATATTGAGGAAATGGCAGCGCAATGACGCATAAAACACCAGAAGTGTAAGTCTAAGGGAGCAGCGCCCTCACTTTCTAATGATGTGTGTGAATCTGTTGTACGTACACTGATGCTCCAACGTTTGGAATCACTTGTGACTTTGACGTGGATTGAATGGAGGAGACTTTGGTTACAGCAAGATTATAAGTCAAAGTAAACAATCAAACTTTGCGAGGATTTTCTGGCAAGGAAATTGCTGATTTGTGAGCAGGTGTAGTTTGAATTGTCCTGAGACGCTAAGCTATTGTTGCGCTTTTTCTGTCACCTGCCCTCTCATCCCGCACCTGCCTCACTCTACTGCCCTGTCTTCTGCTCCCGTCTGTCTCTCTCTCTCGTTTTTCAATTCAGTATGCTTTACTTCATGAAATGCTAGCAGTATTTATTGCCAAAGCAATTGCATTAGTAGTATCGTCAGATTTAAAAGTAAAACAAGTAATGCTTACGATAAATAATAAGTAGACAAACATTAGAAAATGCATAAAATATTGTAAAAGTTTTGATTATTACCTTTAATTACAAGCAATGTACAATCTTAATGGACTGTACGGGACCCTGTGATGCGATGTCTTTTTGCATATTAAGTATGATACAACGAGGCTTGTAAACTCAGGGTCTGTGCAGAGAGTCTAGGTAGCTAGCAGAGGTAATGCGTAAATTATTCTTACCCTGCCAGCATAATTTGACATCTACAGTAGCCAGCTAGCTAGCTACAGAGGTACATGAAAAACGGGTTGCTCAACGTCACAGTTTACTTGTAGCTCTGTAGCTAGCTAGCTGGATACTGTAGATGTGAAATGAAGGGATGCGCAAGTAACATTCATGCTGAGCACTTAAACTGAGCCTTGAAACGAAACAAACATTGCAAGCGTAACTATTTGTGAAATCGAGCCTTAATCAGGCTTTGACTGAATCAATTATATTTTTAACATGCTAGCTAGCTATCTTGGTTAGCAAGCTAACTGATGGAAGCAATGTGCAGTCCAGTTGGATTGTATAGGACTGTGCGATGCAGCATGTTTTTTACATATTGATGCAACTTCACAGATTAAAGCAAATTTTGATCAGCTTGTCTGCTACTCTAGTTGGGTTATGGTTTGTACTATTCTTGAGATATTGAGTATGAAAGGATCGTGACTCACTCACTTCCATTATGGCCATATTAGCCCACTATTGCAGGGAAATTCTGCAAATTTCTCTCAGTGTAGGAGAAATTGCATCTCTCTCCCTCTCTCTCTCTCTCCTTCTAGCCCCACTCAGTGACTGCAGCTCATCCTAACATTCAGGCACAGAGGTCTGTTTCTGTCCTCTCGCTATCTCTCGCCCCTCCCTCTCAGCCACTCTCACAATCATATACGGTACATTAGCATTACTGCACAACGAGTTGACATCACCGTGTCCGTGAAATGTTTTTTTCCATTTCCTCTCGCTCCCTTTTTCTCTCTCTTTACCTCTCCATATCTCTGCTCCATCTTCCTGCTCTCTCACCTGGCGCTGAGTGAGTGAGTGAGTGAGTGAGTTGATGATGGGATGTGGACAGAGAGGCAGTGGATGAGGTGCTGTTATCCCTCACATGTAGGGCCTCCATTACAGGCAGCCTCCCTGCAAACAAGCATCTTATTTCCTGCCGTAACCCCTCTGATCCAGGAAAATGGAGTCTGGAGATGAGATAAATATCGCTCTCAGTGGCACTGCTATAGTGTCCAGTGTGAAGGTCTGAGGAATGGGGCAAACTTCTGTGTTCCAGCTCTGATTTGTCAGTCTGTCTGAGTGTGTGAGAATGAGAGAATGAGTGTGTGCATTGCCGCTCGGTTGTTTAAGCTAATATCATTGTGTACTGGGGTCATTTTCACGATCCCCAAAAATGAACGCAAGTCTGTTGGCTCATATTTGACATTTATACATTTCAGAAGAAGACAGGGAAAAATATTTTTTGAAAGCCCGTAATTTTCCTGCCGAATAAAAGGCTGGTGTAAAAAACATGAGCACTTTTTCCTTTATCTGTTCTAACTGCTGCACATTAAAAGCTGACCTTGGGTTTGAATCCTAAAATACAAAAAAGAGCGTAATAACAGGTTTTTGTTTGACTCTGGCGTACAGAGCGACAGTTGAGAGACCAGGCATTTTCAGCTCTAACTGGCTCATTCTGAGACGGCTTCATTATGATTCTCGTGACAGCCTTCGCCATTACAGTTTACTGTGCGTATCCACAATCAGATGCAAAAACATTTGTGCAGTCGGAGAACTGCTCTTGTTACAGCCTCGTTTAAGTCTGCCCTCAGTGAATTATGAGTCCAACTGATCCGAGCCGTCTCTCTCTACTCTAACAGAGAAAGAAGCTGTGAAGAAGGACCTGAAGTCGCGGCAGGTAGTGCTGCTTCATTCCGTCGTCTTCCTTCCTGCATTTGCAAATATTTGCTTTTCATTCACATGTACACATTTATGGCTGTGCTGTGTCTGCCGAGTCCCGTTAAATTCAGCCTGCACCCAATATCGCTGATTTGTGTGTAAATGGTGCGAGCTCTATTTCCCTTGCTCTCTCGCAACACAAACACACCTTCCCCAGAATAACATGATTGCATTTATAGGGGTCACTCCCAGTCTTTGTGCATAGAATACATGTATGATGGACATTGTTGCACATTTGTCTTTAGTGCTGGGTAAAGGTTTTCGCGCAAAGCCTCCGGACAATAAAATGGAGGAGCTGAGGAATTTTTTGTAAATATATTTGAAATGGGGGCCAGTTTTTTCAACTTATATAAACCCCCCCTCCCCACACTGGGGCCCGGGTCGCCCCTCTCCCTGTGGACTCTGAGCGGGTGTGTAAACGTGGCAGCCCTGGGGGTGTGGGGCAGATGTGGCAGCCCTGTGGCGGGGTGGGGCAGATGTGGCAGCCCTGGGGCGGGGTGGGGCAGATGTGGCGGCCCTGGGGCGGCATGGGTAAGTGTTAGCCTGGAGGGAGGAGGGCTGATTCGGCTCTTCGTCCTGAGGGACGTGACTTCAGAGCAGCTCTGCTGTCGAGTGTTAATGCACCTCTCCAGGCCCCCTTCCCACTGTCCCCCCCCATCACCCCCACCCCTCTCTGTGACGTGGGTCCTCTGCCGTCCATCCCTGCCTCATCTAATGCGGTGCTGTCCTGTGCTGCCCGCTAAAGATAGCACTCGTGATTCTTGCGACCCACTCACTCCCACGGTCCCATCTCTGCTATTGGCTGCTTTTAACGAGTCGTGGCTTGTGTGAGTGAACGGCTGTTCCTGACCTGCAGGGGGTCCTTTTACCATCAGAAAAGACCAGATTCTCCCGCCCTTCATACTCAACAGAAACAAACAATCGTACCTCTCGTACAATGTCGATGATTCACGTTTTTGACCTCATTGGTAGTCATTTTGAAGAAACTCTAACCATTCATGATGTAAAATAAATGCTTGTATTTTTCTTTTCTTTTTTTTTTTTTTTGGAACGCCGTGTTATGGTTCGTTTTTGGCTCCAGAGTCTATAGAAATGATGTGTTTTTGTTGTATTCACTCGGCGTGTCTCTCCATCACCCTCTGCTGTGGTTGAGATCGTAATGCGATATTCCTTGCGAAGGTGGCACTAGAGGGAGCAATTATGCTGTCTGTATCCAGCTGGTCTCTACTGCCACCTGGTGTTTGTATGGCTGTATTGAAAAGCACCTGTAGGGAACCACAGGTTGGTTTGAAAGTTTCTTGCTGTCTCATTCAAATACTCTCCTCTGTAGTTGAGGTTTGTTGCAGTAAAAGCCTGCTGTGCTCTGAGCCTCGGAGAGATTGGGAAGCCCCTCTGTAACGGTTTTCTGCCTGACTGGGTCAGGACATTGAAGGGAACACACACTCTCTGTCTCTGCTGTGGTAAAATCAATAGATAGGAATAAATGTTGTTTTATTTTGCGGCAGCCAGTGGACATGAGTGCTGGAGCGAGCGCGAGGGACCAGATTATACACGTGAGTAGAAAGTGATTTGATGTTCAATCTAAATTGCAAAGTACCCCCCCCCCACCACTGGAGGCTTCTCTATATTGACTAACTTCTGTACGAGAAGGAATTAGCTTTTGTTTTCTGTAGCTGAACTTGGTATGTAAAGGGTTGAATGCACAGTCCCGTCCTCCAGGTTAGACACCTGTCTGGTTCCGTGGTCCTTGTTCTTTGATTAAAGTATTGACACTCTGCTTCACTGTTATTCAAGAGTTTTGTTTGGATGATGGGAATTTTCTGCCAAAAAGATTGATCCAGGTTGTGTTTGCATTTGTACGCATGCTGCAACACCATGCACGACTAGCACATGCTAATAGTAGTGCTGCTGTACGTTGCTGTTGATAAACATCTGCTAAGCGGTAGTGATATGGTGCTCCGAAGCTGTGATGTGATTGGCTGGCTGAATGCCTGCTTCAGGAGTTGGAGAAGAAGAACGAGGGTCAGCAGGAGTCGCTGCGGTCCTTTCATCAGGAGCACAGGGCTCTGCTGGAGAAATTCAACCTGCTGCAGCGGCAGCTCAGCCAGGTCAGAGAGCAGGATCCTGAGAGAACAACAGTCACCCGTCAAACCCTATACCCTCACACCGCCAACTGCCCTATACCCTCACACCGCCAACTGCCCTATACCCTCACACCGCCAACTGCCCTATACCCTCACACCTCCAACTGCCCTATACCCTCACACCACCAACTGCCCTATACCCTCACACCGCCAACCGCCCTATACCCTCACACCGCCAACCGCCTATACCCTCACACCGCCAACTGCTCTATACCCTCACACCGCCAACTGCCCTATACCCTCACACCTCCAACTGCCCTATACCCTCACACCGCCAACTGCCCTATACCCTCACACCGCCAACTGCCCTATACCCTCACACCTCCAACTGCCCTATACCCTCACACCTCCAACTGCCCTATACCCCTCACACCGCCAACCGCCCTATACCCTCACACCGCCAACCGCCCTATACCCTCACACCGCCAACTGCCCTATACCCTCACACCTCCAACTGCCCTATACCCTCACACCGCCAACTGCCCTATACCCTCACACCGCCAACTGCCCTATACCCTCACACCGCCAACTGCCCTATACCCTCACACCGCCAACTGCCCTATACCCTCACACCGCCAACCGCCCTATACCCTCACACCTCCAACTGCCCTATACCCTCACACCGCCAACTGCCCTATACCCTCACACCGCCAACTGCCCTATACCTCACACCGCCAACTGCCCTATACCCTCACACCGCCAACCGCCGTAGATCCTCGCGCCCCCCGCAGCACTAAACCCTCACACCGCCAACTGCCCTATACCCTCACACCGCCAACTGCCCTATACCCTCACACCGCCAACTGCCCTATACCCTCACCCGCACCTGCCAACCCTCACACCGCCAACTGCCCTATACCCTCACACCGCCAACTGCCCTATACCCTCACACCGCCAACCGCCCTATACCCTCACACCGCCAACTGCCTTATACCCTCACACCGCCAACTGCCTTATACCCTCACACCGCCAACTGCCTATACCTCACATAACCTCCCTCACCGCCAACTGCCTTATACCCTCACACCGCCAACTGCTCTATACCCTCACACCGCCAACTGCCCTATACCCTCACACCGCCAACTGCCTTATACCCTCACACCGCCAACTGCCCTATACCCTCACACCGCCAACTGCCCTATACCCTCACACCGCCAACCGCCCTATACCCTCACACCGCCAACCGCCCTATACCCTCACACCGCCAACTGCCCTATACCCTCACACCGCCAACTGCCCTATACCCTCACACCGCCAACTGCCCTATACCCTCACACCGCCAACTGCCCTATACCCTCACACCGCCAACCGCCCTATACCCTCACACCGCCAACTGCCCTATACCCTCACACCGCCAACCGCCCAATACCCTCACACCGCCAACTGCCCTATACCCTCACACCGCCAACTGCCCTATACCCTCACACCTCCAACTGCCCTATACCCTCACACCTCCAACTGCCCTATACCCTCACTCCGCCAACTGCCCTATACCCTGACCCGCCAACCTGCTCTATACCCTCACACCGCTAACCTGCCCTATACCCTCATGCCCGCACCAGTAACCTCTCTACACTGTCTCACCACCATCCCTCCTCCATCCCTATACCTGCACACCGCCATCCTCCCCACTCCCCCACACCTCACCGCCACCAGTGTTCAGGGCCGCACACGGGACTCAGAAGAAGAGGTGCAGTGCACACTGGTCACACAGTGCGAATGTGCAGTTTGGATGCTCTAAGCAGGCACACAGTACTGCCGTACGGCATGAATACGCTTGCAGTGCTCACAGGAGCACGAGCTCAGTGCGCCGCTTTTACAGACACTGAATAAGCCTAGTCCTATATGAAGTAAAATTATAAATAAAGATTTTCTGTCTGTGAAACCGGACCTCTGTGGGCCTAGACCATGAGCTCTGCATGAGTATGCAGTTCGATGTGGTACGACGAGCAGGTTTATTATCCCCGTGTCATACCTCTTGTTTACTCTGTTTTACAGGAGAAGGCCACTGTGGAGGACATGCAGAAGGAGGTATGCGACATGTCTGTCCTCCCTCTTCCTTATTTGTCAACCTCTAGATTATTCAAAGATCACTTTTGGCCATTATTCTTGCATTATAAGAGTGCTGCCTTTGGAAAGGGTTGATAAGGCTGTGCTTTTATCACATTAATTTGTGTGCATGTCATTAAATGAGTGAATCACACAGCAGTTTCACTCGGTTTTAGTGCCTCCTCTTTGTTCTGCATTCCATTAGCGTAGCGCTATGTTCAGCACACCAGCACCTGTTCAAATGCTTAAGTACGCGCATCATGAGCCTCCTACGACCAGAGGTTGATATATGTGCTAATCATTTACGATGGATTCTGGAGCCTCTGTAGGACGGGACGGGACGGTCCTGCCTACATTCCGAGGTCTTTAATGTGAGCTCAGGAGATGCCGCAGTTGACTCTGTACTGGAAGATGAAGTGCTCTTGCCTGTTAATAGCCCCTGCTGAGAGCAGTAAAGGAGTTAAATTTTGAATTTATTACTAGAGATGGAATAATGTCTGTTTACATGTCTGGAAGCCCGTGATACCGAGTTCCGCTCCCCAGTGCCGTGTTTCCCGGCACTGTCCTGCTTTTTTCTGTTGTCTGTAATTACTTCTCGTCTCACCTTGATCTGAGCCCCGCAAGGTCGGTGGTGTTTATGTGCAAAGGAGGCCACGTCTGCAAGCCTTTCCCTCAATTACAGTCCGCAACAAATTAGCACTTCAGCTGCACTCTTAAATCCTTTCTTGAGATTAGAATGAGTTCCTGATTGTTTTTTGACTATTTTTGGTGAAAACACCCCTGAGAGCTGGTGAAACAGTGGAGTGATGATATACTTAATTAACCCTTTCACTGGTCAGTTTTCTTCCAGCTGTACTGTGCCACTCGGTGAATTTTTTTTACAGATAAAGTAAAATATTGCAATGATGTAACAGCAATTCATCTTAAAATTTAATAAAACACATTTTTTGTATTTACGATTCATTAATCCTTTTAACCCAGCTTTTACAAAGCCAAACGTGACTGCTCTGCTCAAGTTAATTATGACCAGACATCAGATGCGCTCAAAGTTTTCATTAAATTCTGAGTTTCCCATTGTATTTTGTGTGATAAAATGGTAAAATTAAATTTTGCTTTTGCATTACGGCACAAGTTGGATGCATTTATTTACAGCAAAATGTAGCACATTTTACATATCGAGAGCAAATATTTAGAGATGCATGATCAGTTTGATTTTGAATCTTTGCTTAAGACCTTGTTTAGTAGAATCCAGTGTGTAACGGCTTAATTGGAATGAAGGCTGCACCCACACCGGCCCTTTCTGTATAAGATCGAGGACCCCAAGGCTATCAAAAAACAGAAAAATCCGTGTTTGGCAGAGGAGTCTATTGTGAAAATATGGAAGTTTCTGTATGCGGACATGAAAGGGTTAACCATATCTGTGGTTATGTGAGTGTGAGCATATGTGAGTGTGTGGGGGAGGTCGGTGATCTCGCGGTTTCTTCTGCTCGGACTCAGAGAGAGCAGCTGAGGGTCCTGCTGCAGGCCCAGGGGAAGGAGGAGGCGGGTCGAGCTGCTGTGGAGACCGTCAAGGTGCAGATGAAGAGTCACATGGTGAGGGTCCGTCCGCGACGCACCCGTATCTGCTACAGTCTGAGCTACGGCAGCGCTAACCTGGAGCTCTGGCTGTGAGCAGGGCTCACTGTGTCTGTGTAAACACTCATTCTGCTGATTCTGTGCATTCACACTGTCATAAGTTAAATATTTAATATTTATGACTTATTTTTGCTGAATTTTGCATACTTTACGACTGACCATGTTATAAAGCTGTGTATGTATGAGTTGGTGTTCATCGCTCCTCCGTTTCAGGCTAAGTTTAAGACATAGGCATATTAGTGTTGAATGTTATATTCATTTAAGGAGCAAATAGTCTCTCATTTTTGCACAAAAGGCATCGGGGTTCTGGTTTTTGACTCCTGTTACAAGAGCGCACAAAACTGATCCAAAGTCAGTTACATCTTCAGTATCTTACATTAACATACTGAGTCTCCTGAGGGATTTTCAATCAGAAAACTTAACATTTATTACCTTGAAAGTGCCAAAATAATGCCCTTGGACATTTCAGAAAACTATTTCAAAACTTAATCTGAGTACCTTGTTCTGTTTGAACGCATTGTGTCTATCTATATTGCATGTAATATATTCTGTTTGCGGATATTTTCTGCACAGAGGACCTTTCTAGCTTTGTAGCCTTATGGCTGTGAGGAAGATTCTGGGTTTGGTTTGTTTGAAGCTGCCTCAGTGATCAATTATTAACGTGTGTGAAGTTAGTATCTCTGCCTCATTACAGGGGGATTACTCTGGCCAGTCCGTTATTAAAGGTGAGCAAGAGACCATTTTTTCGCGCCGTTCTGTATAATTTAATTTTTCTATCCCAATATTAATCCATTAAATATACATGATGCCTTAGGGCTCCAAACAGGAGCCTGAAACTCTGTTTGAGCAGTTCTGAAATTCAGGGATGTTGGTTGTTCATTTTGCCCTGCAGGAAAGGAAAATGTCCTCGTGAAACAGGCCCACAGTCTGGACTCAGCACAGGTAGCCCTCAATCATGTATTTAATACATCCAGTTTTTTGCTTCATATTGAGATATGTCGGTGTTTTAAACGGAGCACCTGAATGGAAGAGTGACTCCTCTGTATCAGCATTCCTCCGCACTGAGGACACCATTATTCACTGGCTGCAGAAGCTATTCTGTATCATCTTCATGCAACTTTGTTTTACTGACGATAATAAAATCTGAGGATATGGGGTAAATTATTGGGTAAAACCTCACAATCTGGCGCTTTGCTGAGTCGGCGCGGTGTTAAACTCTGCGGGGCTGGAGGAGTGCGATGCTCCTGTCCCACAGCTGTCTTCGAGTCCTGCGGGAAATGGAAGAATGAGTGATTTACCTCCCGTCCCCGCAGGTAATGCTCATGTTTGAAACCGGCTTTGCACTGCGGCTGATGGATTATTATCTTCCTGAGTTAGGCTTCTCCGAGTGGGGTGTGAATTATGCGGATGGGTGGGTGGCTTTGAGCTGTGGGGGCTAGCTCATCGCTGCGTGCGTGCGTGGGTGCGTGCGTGCATGGGTGGGTGCGTGCGTGCGTGCGTGCTCGCTGTCTCTGTATGGGCGTGTGCAGCACATTTCACACGTCTCTCCATTGCAATAACAGTCTCAGAGGACGATCGTGCTTTTAAGAGTCGACACGTTCTCACTCATTTTTATGGCGTGGTTTGAGTAGAGTTGCTTTTTGTCGGGTTGTATTTTTTAATGTTTTCCCCATGTCTGCTTGTTGTTTTCTGTGGAATTTCCAGAAGCAGTTCCTGACACATTTCACTTACAAATCTGTGTTCAAAGGTAGAATCCTCTTGGAAGGGCTAACAGAGCAAAAAGAAAAACTCCAAGAGCAAAAAAAAAAAAGAAATTTTCTTTGAAAAAACCTGCTCTCATGGCAGCACGTAGCTTGAAGATTTCAGCGGAATTGTTTCTCCTTCTCCTATATATTGTGCAGATAAGTAGAGGGGCCACAATGTCACAATGGTAACGCATGGAAAGTCCGCTACTTTTCATCATATTTTTGTCCATAACTTCTGAAGTAATTATCATAAAAATGCCATCTATACTATTTTGGAAAGGTAAAGAAACTGGTAAAATCATAAAACAGGCCACTTATGTTTTTTTTACTTACATTTTAGAGGTCTTATATACTCTGTAACACATGGACACCAAATTAACATCAAAATTTTCACTTTTTTTTAAAAGCCCCCAGATGCATGTTCCTAAAAGATTTTTTTCAAAGTTATTATTTTATACCATATCTAGAAGTGTTTATTAAGATGTCCAGGTGTGGAAATATCAAAATATTCATTTGAAAAAAAATTGGGGGCTTTTTTTAAAAGTGTTTTATGGTAACACACGGACAAAGACGCAAAAAGTAGATTCTTACTGTATTTATTTACAATACGTACATGATATCACCTATGTTTAGGCATACCTTACAGCATGGATGTATTTAACAAAAATATACCATTTTTACAATTCTATATAGTACAAAAACATGCAATTATACACCGTTTTCAGATACAAAATAGTCCTATTAAGTATGACTGTTTCATGACTTTACATTTCTTTCCTAGTTCAGCAACAAAAATAAATTATATATATATTTTTTAAATTGAAATTATTCATTTCATTGATTACAGTATTACAGCCCAACTTCAGTCGTGAATATTTTTTACCAGACAAGATATTTTACAAAAGTATTATCAATTCATGGAAATATAGGTTAATGCCTTTCCAAAAATGTGTATATATCAATATACTAGGGTCAAAAAAATGTTTTTAGTCTCATGTCAGCATGATCATGACCTGGCCCAGAGGCGACGCAGATCTTCTGAAGCGGTCTCTCCTCTCCTGCTGTAGGTGCTCCAGCCGGCCCACGGGCTCTCGGTGTTTGCGCCCCGCCCCTCAGAGCTGTCGCGGGAGACGGAGGCGCTGCGGCGGGAGCTGGAGCAGGCTCGGAGGCGGCAGGAGGCGAGCGAGGAGGAGGCACGCAGACTGCAGGGGGCGCTGGCGCTCCAGAAGCAGGAGTGTGAGGAGCTGGTCCGCGGCCGCGAGGTGGAGAGGCGCGAGGCGGAGCGACAGGTTCGGGAGCTGGAGGAGGCGCTGGGAGACGTGCAGAAGCGCATGCTCGACTCGGAGGCCAAGGTGAAGCAGCTGCAGGCGCACGTGGTGGCGGTGAAGGACCACCTCAACAACCAGCTCACTGAGGACCTGAAGGTCCAACTGCAGGACGTCAAAACCAAATACGAGGGGGCCTCCGCCGAGGTCTGTCGAGTGCGCAACCACCTGAAGCAGAGCGAGCAGGCCCTGCAGGAGTACAAGGAGAGCGAGAGCCGGCTGGCCAAAGAGGAGGAGCGGCTGACACGGGAACTGGCTCGAGCCCGCGAGGAGAGGGAGGCGATGATGGCCACGATCACTGACAGAGAGGCTCGCTTGAGGGAGGCCGAGGGTCGCCTGGGCTCTGCTGTGCCCAAGGAAAAGTTCGACAACATGAAGAACCTCCTGACCAACGGGCTGGATGAGAAGGAGCGGCTGCTGGCCGAGGTCAGGGAGGACTACGACCGAGCGCTGGAGGAGGTGGCTGAGCTCCACCGGGAGCTGGACGGGAAGCGGACTGTCCCGCTGCACGAACACGAGCTGGCCATTTCCGCCCTGGAGGAGCAGAACGCTGTGCTGAAGAAGAAGTTGGCTGACGTGACGGCGAAGAGCCAAGCGCTGATCCAGGAGGTGGAGGAGAGCGAGGAGGAGAGCCAGCGGCTGGCACTGCACCTGCAGGAGCTCAACCGGAAGCTCCAGACGCAGTATGTGCCTCGACAGACCCACGAGGAGGCCGTACAGATGCTTGACAGGACCGTGGAGGAGCTGCGAGCGGAGCTGGAGGGGGAGAAGCGGAAGGTGGAGCAGGCGGAGGCCGAGCTCCGGAGGCTTCGGGCGGAGAAGGGCACTCTGAGCGAGAGCATGACTCTCCTGCAGACCAGTTACGTCCCGCCGGAGAAGTTCCAGCAGGAGGTGGGAGCGCTGTCGTCCCGGAACACAGAACTGGAGAAGATGCTGGAGGAGCTGCAGAGGAGATGTGAGGAGAAGGAAGGGGACTTGAGCGAGGCGGTGAAGGAGAACGCCGCTCTGAGAGAGAGCGTGAAGGACGAAGGCGCCCAGAGGGAGCAGTACGAGAAGGAAAGGGCGGAGCTTGGTGGCGCTCTGGACCGCGCCCGTGCCAGACTGTCGGTGATGGAGAGAGAGAGTGCGGAACGTGAGGAGGAGCTTCGGAAAGTGAGAGAAGGAAACGCTATGTTGAAAGAGAGGCTGGAGGGTGTGGAGTTGACTCTGGGGAAGGATTACGTAAGTCAGAAGGAGTACGAACAGGCCAAGCTGGAGAGGAGCGCGGCAGAGGCCAGGGAGAGGGAGGCAGTTGCTGCCTGCCGCGCAGCTGAGGAGGAGACGCGCAAGCTGCACAGGGAGATCCTGGAGCAGAAGCGGGAGCTGGACACCATACAGGAGGCTATCCAGTCCAAGTTCATCCTGGCGACGGTCATGCAGGATAAAGAGCGGGCGTACGAGGCGGCTCTGAAGGACCTGAGAGGACAGCTGGAGGAGGTCCGGCAGACGGAGGGAGAGCGGCACAGGCAGGAGACGGAGAGGCTGAGGGGGGAGATGGTGTCGGCGCAGAAGCTGCGGGAGGCAGAGGAGGCGCACCGGTCGAAGACTGAGGAACTCTCGAGGAGGCTCCGAGAGGTGGAGGAGCGAAAGAGGGAGGTGGAGGAGCGGAACACAAAGTGCACCGTAGAGGTGCAGAGTCTGCAGAGGCGGCTGGAGTCGGAGTACGTGCTGCGCGAGCGCTTCGAGACCATGAAGGAGTCTCTGACCGGGGAGCTCCAGCTGGCTCGGGAGGAGGGCGAGAGGGCCGCCGAGGCCTACAGGAGAGAGAGGGCGAGAGTGGCTGCGCTGGAGGGTGAGCTGCAGCGCCACAGCGACTGCACTGCCATGCTCACGGAGCACGCCCGCGCCAAGGAGGTCCTGGAGAAGGAGGTGGCCCGTCTGCGAGTGGCCTTAAACAAGGAGGAGGAGAACGGATCCAGGAGGGCTGAGGAGGCGGCCACGCTCCGCTCGGAGCTCCTCCTGGCCGCCAAAGCCATGGACGATGCCTGCCGCGGGGAAGCGGAGGAGGTGACGGAGCTGCGGGCGGAGAAGGGGAGGCTGGAGGAGGAGACGAGGGCGTTAGCGGTGCGCCTGGCTCACCTGGAGGAGCGATGTAAAGAGCTGCAGGGGGAGGCAAACCAGGCCCGACAGGGAGAGGGCAGGGCGCGGGCGGAGATGGAGACTCTACAAGCCAAGAGCGCCTCCATCGAGCGCGAGATCCGGGAGCTCAAGGGGAGGTACGACGACTCCCTCAGCACCATCGGGGACCTGCAGAAGAGGATCCAGACGTCCTCAGAGCAAACGGCGCAGAAGGATCAGAAGGTAAACCTGTATTGTTTTCTCAAAGACACCGAGTACTATTTCCTTAGTCCTCCCTTAACGAGCCCTCGTGACCCGGAGCTTCGGTGCGTCCAGGATGAGTCGTCTTCAGAGTAACTTAAATGATGAAAAAATAAGTCTTTCAGAAGGTTTCTAGGCTGTCAGTTGCTCATGAAGTGCAGACCCGAGAAGTTACAGTGTTGGTATGTTTGGAGGTTTAAGGATTTCATAAGTAGCTGTTGCCTTTTCCACCTCATAAACGGACAGTTTTATTCAGACTCTGCTGCTCTGGAGCCGCTGCGTTTTACATTGTTGAACGCAGCGGAAAGTTAAGGCCAGTGTTAGGTAATGTCCCAGTGTGGGGAGCTGAGTTGGGCCTGCACCTTTGGGGCGGTCCTGTGCTGGGGCAGGTCGTTGCTGTGGCGTGGGCGTGAGACAGCTGTGTTTATACGCGCAGATCACAGAGCTGCTGACGGACGTGGAGAAGCTGAAGCAGGCGCTGAACGGCCTGTCCCAGCTGGCGTACGCTGGCACGGCGCCCGGCAAGAGGCACACCCAGCAGATCGACACACTCCAGGCCCAGGTCAAGAGCCTGCAGCAACAGCTGGCTGTGAGTACACACGCACACACACGCGTATGCACATGCATGCATACACACACACACGCACACAGAGGGAGAGGGCCTGAATATTAATGTGAGAAAGTGTGTGTTTGTGTGTGTGTGGTGCAAGAATGTGCTTGTGAGAAAGTGTGGTAAGATGGTCTGTGTGTGATTGTGTGTGTTTTAGAGTGTGAGTGTTTGTATGGATGTGAGTCCATGTGTCTCTGAAGCTTGTCATGAAGCTTGTGTTTACTACTGTGATCCTGGATCAGCTGTTAAGTTTTGACTGTTTACCAGGGACATGCGGCAGCTCGCTGCAGTTCTGCTCTGAAACTTCACTTCTACTCAAACATTCTCCTCATAGTAGCCAACTTCAGGAAGCCTTTAACTTTTTGTTTTCCCAGTTTCTCACCTGCGCTTGCAGCCTGCTGGTTGTGAAAGCTTGACAGAGTGCATTTTGAGGAGTCGTTTAACAGTTTCAAACATCGCTTTAATTGTCGATGATGTATTTTCCCACTCTGTCACCACTCTGCTTCTCCATGTGTAATGGCCTTGCTCTGCTTTCACTACAAATCCCATCAACACCCTGCAAGCCAAGCACTCACTGTAAAATCCCCTGTGCTTACGAGGTTTTCTTATGGACATACAATACAGTAATAGCTGCTTTGGGACGCATTACGTGTTCGTTCTGAATCACGGAAAAACAATAGGCGTCTCAGTGGGAAAATTTACATTGAAAAATATTTCAAAATGAAATGTAGCACTAGCAGTATTAATTTAAAACGTCTGCGTTGTAGCCTTTCTGTACTGTATTGGGTCATATAGCTGTCTGCTATTGTTTACTGTGGCATTTATCTTGTAAATGTGTCCATAGAGTACTGGATCTTTGTGCGCCTCGTTACCTGGTGCATCAGACTGAGTTAGAGTGTTGATGAGGTCATTTTTGTTTTTTTGGTCCCCTGTTGTTCAGCAGTTGTCAGTTTCTTCGCACATGAAATAAAATGTGCGCATTCCTGTTAAAATGTGCGCATTCCTCTTGGTTTGATTAGGCAGAGTGTCAGCAGGAGGGATGGAGAGCTCTTGTGTGCATGATGCCTGCCTTTCAGACTGTGCTCTCTGACTGGGTACATCACCTCTGTAAGCTTGCTTAAATGTACGTGTGGTATTGATTCCTATCACTCCATTTCCAAATAAGTTGGGACAGTCTAGAAAAATGCATGTAAAAGAGGAAGCAGGGAGTTGTAGACTTCGACCTGTGTTAAACTGAAATCTGTACACAATGTTTTATCCGTTCATTTTTTTGTTTTTGGAAATGTATACTCATTCTGAATTTGATGGCTGCAACACTTTTTCTCCGTGTGTTGCTGTGATTCAGAGGTGCTGGGCTGAGTGTTATTGCCATTTGGCAAGTTATCGCTTCTCTTCTGGCTCCCCAGTATATGACCCTTCCTCCTGCTGTCTAACCCTTCCTCTTCCTGTCTAACCCTTCCTCTTCCTGCCTGACACGTCCTCCTGCTGTCTGACCCTTCCTCTTCCTGTCTAACCCTTCCTCCTGCTGTCTGACCCTTCCTCTTCCTGTCTAACCCTTCCTCCTGCTGTCTGACCCTTCCTCTTCCTGTCTGACCCTTCCTCCTCCTGTCTAACCCTTCCTCCTGCTGTTTGACCCTTCCTCTTCCTGTCTGACCCTCCTCTTCCTGTCTAACCCTTCCTCCTGCTGTCTGACCCTTCATCCTGCTGTCTGACCCTTCTTCTTCCTGTCCAACCCTTCCTCTTCCTGTCTGACCCTTCCTCCTGCTGTTTGACCCTTCCTCTTCCTGTCTGACCTTTCCTCCTGCTGTCTGACCCTTCCTCTTCCTGTCTGACCCTTCCTCCTGCTGTTTGATCCTTCCTCTTCCTGTCTAACCCTTCTTCCTGCTGTCTGACCCTTCCTCTTCCTGTCTGACCCTTCCTCCTGCTGTCTGACCCTTCCTTTTCCTGTCTGACCCTTCCTCCTGCTGTCTGACCCTTCCTCTTCCTGTCTGACCCTTCCTCCTGCTGTCTGACCTTTCCTCTTCCTGTCTCACCCTTCCTCCTGCTGTCTGACCCTTCCTCTTCCTGTCTAACCCTTCCTCCTGCTGTCTGACCCTTCCTCTTCCTGTCTGACCCTTCCTCCTGCTGTCTGACCCTTCCTCATCCTGTCTGACCCCTCCTCCTGCTGTCTGACCCTTCCTCTTCCTGTCTGACCCTTCCTCCTGCTGTCTGACCCTTCCTCTTCCTGTCTAACCCTTCCTCCTGCTGTTTGACCCTTCCTCTTCCTGTCTGACCCTTCCTCCTGCTGTTTGACCCTTCCTCTTCCTGTTTAACCCTTCTTCCTGCTGTCTGACCCTTCCTCCTGCTGTCTGACCCTTGCTCTTCCTGTCTCACCCTTCCTCCTGCTGTCTGACCCTTCCTCTTCCTGTCTCACCCTTCCTCCTGCTGTCTGACCCTTCCTCTTCCTGTCTGACCCTTCCTCCTGCTGTCTGACCTTTCCTCTTCCTGTCTGACCCCTCCTCCTGCTGTCTGACCCTTTCTCTTCCTGTCTGACCCTTCCTCCTGCTGTCTGACCCTTCCTCTTCCTGTCTAACCCTTCCTCTTCCTGTCTGACCCTTCCTCCTGCTGTTTGACCCTTCCTCTTCCTGTCTGACCCTTCCTCCTGCTGTCTGACCCTTCCTCTTCCTGTCTGACCCTTCCTCCTGCTGTTTGACCCTTCCTCTTCCTGTCTGACCCTTCTTCCTGCTGTCTGACCCTTCCTCTTCCTGTCTGACCCTTCCTCCTGCTGTTTGACCCTTCCTCTTCCTGTCTAACCCTTCCTCTTCCTGCCTGACACGTCCTCCTGCTGTCTTTATTTTTACAGGGTGCTGAAAGGCAACATAGGGAGGTGGTCGCCATCTACAGAACTCACCTCCTCAGCGCGGCACAGGTACTGTTTGTGTGTGTGTGTGTGTGTGTGTGTGTGTGTGTGTGAGTGTGTGAGAGTGTGTGTGAGTGTGTGTGAGTGAGTGAGTGAGTGTACTTAAGTCATTTAATGCCTGTATGTGTTTTTCATTAAGTTACCATTTCTGCATTTCATCATTGGGGCTGTCTAGTTTGCTCGTGCATTACTGCTCGATCATATACTACATCTCTCTGTTGCCCTTTTCTCCACCCAAATTATCATTTCTGATGGTGTTTAATCAGCGGTGTTCAGTTGGGTTGGGTGTGACAATGTTTCGGCTAAAGAGCAGCCCTCTTTTTCTGGCTTATTTACCTGGAAGAAAATGAAACACTGGCTGGATTAGGATTAGACGGCTGGATTAGAGTATCCCTGCAAGAAGAACATGATTGTTTTTGAGTTAACGAAAATCTCTTCCCTGGATAGAGCCAATCATGTATCTTTGTGAGGCAGCTGGTCACGGCTGGCCCTGGTATCTTACGGTTTACTGGGCATTAAAGGTAGTTCCCTAGTTGGGTGGGGAAGGTTCTGAGGATGTAGAGCTGGGTAGCCTGGTCTTATCCCAAAATGGCTGGTGGGGTACTGATTTATTAAAGGGGACCTATTATGCTTATCCTTCTTTTAATACGTATTAGTAATGTTATAATGTTATAATGTTGGATGTCCATACTCAACCTCTGAAAGTTTCTAAACATAAGATACAGGGGTTTTGCCGTAATACAAGAACGTGATTTCGTGAACGTGATTTCCTCTCTGCACAGCTCCTCCCGAGATCTTCGCAAGATCTGGGCAAAACCTAACGTCAGGTTGTGCCGTCCAATTAGTACAGACCTAGCCAGAGCCAATCACGGTGCTGGACCTGCCCACACCAGAAACTATTCTAGCAGGCAGTCACAACGGCAGATCATACTATGCCTTAGTAGCGTCGACACTTTTGGAAATACAAAAGAAGAACCGCAGATCATTTGAGGTGCAGTTTTCTCAGTATCTCTCCCAAAGCTGCTTGTCCGTTTACTTTTGGATGCAAAGAAAAACACTTATTTCTCTTCCAAAAGAGGATGCCACCAGAAATCAGTGGGTAGCTTTTTTTGTTTGCTGGCAGCAAACAGCCACTGCCAAAGGGAACGTTTGCTGCTTGTGCTCAGCATTTCACCAAAGACGGCTTTATAAATAAAGGATAATTCAACACAGGATAAGTGTTTCAGCTGCTTCTCAAACCTGAAGCAGCTGCATCGATCAAGCGCTCGGAGCCACAAGCTGTAAGTAACGATATAACAGCAAATAATGTAAGTGAAGCTGACGTGTTACGGGTGGCTAGCAGGACCGCTAGCGATAGTTAGCACCAACAACTGGCCTGAAACGCAGGCTTTGTAAAATATCTGAAGATAAAGCCTGTGTATCGGTCGCGACTGTCCGTGACTCACAGACACAGAAGCTGTAAGTTGCTTTTACTGCATAAGCCAACCTGACGTGATAGCCAGTTGATTGTGGCTGTAGCACTGCGGCTAACGTAGCCAAGTTACTGTTGCTGATGTTTGTGTCCTAAATATGCAAGAGTAATATCAGGGGAAATTCTACAGAAGGTGTGTGAAATTATGTCACGGTAGTGCAGAGAAATCATTTGTTATACCAGACACATTAGAGCTTCTGCGTTTCGCGATTGCTTTCATGGTAGAATCAGAGAGCTAACCCAGATATTTGTGATAGGGATCCGGCTGATCCCGTTCGTGGATAAGTGAAGCGATCACTAACTGTAGTGGCTACAATCGGGCAACGTTATGATGAAACTGCCACATTGATGCTTACCGAAGTAACACAAGCATACCGATCAGAATTACTGCATATAAGTTAACCAGGAGCATTTTTAATTGGCACGACACGCAAACTAACATGCAGTAGCTAGTAACTGAGCAGTCATAACCACTCATTTGACCTCATTTGAAGCTAACTTTTAATACTTGTTTGTAATTTGGATGCTTGGTACAACTGTCCACAGTAACAGATCTTGCTGTCTGTAAAACCTGTATTGCAAGGGTTTGCCTCTGTGGTTATGACCGCCGTTACTAGCTACTGCATGTTAGTTTATGGTCGTGCTAATTAAAAATGCTCCTGGTTAACTTATATGCAGTAATTCTGATCTGTGTGCTTGTGTTACTTCGTAAGCATCAATGTGGCAGTTTCATCATAACGCGTTCGATTGTAGCCACTACAGTCAGTGATCGCTTCACTTATCCATGACCGGATCAGCCTGATACTTCACAAATGTCTGAGCAAGCTCTCTGGTGCTACCATGAAAGCAATGCTAAACGCAGAAGCTCTACCGGTTTACAAATGATTTCTCTGCACTACCTTGACATAATTTCATCCCCTTTAGAAATTGTTGTGGGTAAAAAAAAAAAGCTGAAAAAGGCGGAGATTAAATAGGTAATTCTTTCCTGTAGAAGTGATCGATTTGCTGGCTCCCCATAAGCAACTTGTCCACGTTAACAGAACTTATGGTCTGCAAAACCTGTATTATGTCCATAACATAACCGAGCTCGCTCTAGCTATCGCGTACTATCCATAAAGCTGCTTTCACATCATATGCGAAACGAATTTTTTGCGGGACAGATTACATTCAAAGTCAATGCAAAGACTTGAATACACGAGTTATGGGCGCGTTAAGCAGCTTTCACACCGGACGCGAAACTAACAGATTACATTCAAAGTCAATGCAAAGACTTGAATACACGAGTTACGGGCATGTCAAGCCGCTTTCACATGGGACGCGAAACGAATTTTTTTCGCGGGACAGATTACATTCAAAGTCAATGCAAAGACTTGAATACACGCGTTATGGGCGCGTTAAGCAGCTTTCTCACCAGACGCGAAACGAATTTTTCGCGCAACAGATTAGCTACATTCAAAGTCAATGCAAAGACGCGAATATACGCGTTATGGGCGCGTTAAGCAGCTTTCACACCGGACGCGAAACTATCGCGCAACATATTAGCTGCATTCAAAGTCAATGCAAAGACGCGAATACACGCGTAATGGGCGCGTTAAGCTTTTTCACGCGAAAAGAATTTTTCGCGCGAGAGATTACATTCAAAGTAAATGCAAAGACAATGCATTGACTTTGAATGTAACCTATCGCGCGAAAAATTCATTTCGCGTCCGGTGTGAAAGCGGCTTATCGCGCCCATGTTCTCCGAGCAAACGCTGGTCATTCCGGACGCAATAAGTAAACCATTACCACGGGCAATTTCCGAAAAGGCCGCTTAGCCTGGAGCTTTTAAGCCTTCACATACACCAGTGCAGAAGCTGTTCGTTACTCCACGCTAACGACACACCACAGCTATGCACACGAACCAGCAGGTCCTAATAATACACACCGAAGCAGTCCATAAGCTGTTGGTCCACTTTTAGCTGCTCCTCACTGTCCGTGTTTCCCTCTAAACTCAGACCCACCAGATTTCTACGGTCTCCGGTCTACACTTGTGTTTGTCGAATCGCTCTACAAATGTGTCTGTATGGGGTGGATTCTAGCTTTCCCTCAATCCTAGCTAGAGTAGAAACACTGGTGTACTCACCATAGTAGCCGAGGTAGACAGCAAATTCGAGCTTGACCTGCCAGACATTCGCACTGCGCCCCCTCCACTTTCACCGCTATGCTTTATTAGAACAAGTTAATTTCATTAGATCTATACACATGTACTGCGTTTGTTTGCAGAATATGCCCGTCGATTCCTTCGGGAGACGCGTCAGTTTCACTCTGTGGAGCCGGACCTGTAAAACTGTGTTCTGCTGCCTCGTCCCGCCTTGATCCGCCTTCCACAGAGCTGGCCAGTCAGAAGAAAGTGGGCACAGAAAGTGGGAGTGGGGGCCATAGCGGAAGAGCCACCCCAATGAGGCGTTTCAGGCAGAGACTACTATGGACTACAAATGGGGTTTTTTGAGGATGGCAGTATGAGCGAAATAAGTACCCTTTTTTTACGATCAGGAGTAGAGCAAACCTCGGTACCCCACTCGCCATTTTGCCTTGAACTTCGCAAACACTGCTGCAATTTACTTTCCGCGGGGGGCAGGAGAGCGGGTGTATGCAAATTATTTTGAAGGGGAGGAAACCGAATGAGAGTGGGGGGGCAGTGAGATACATGTGATATCATATGTATCTGTTGTTCAGATTGGCCTGTTTTCTGGCGGTCATTTTTAAAAGAGGAGTTTCTATGAAACAGAGATGTTCAGAATGTCTTGCACTTTTCGCGTGTTCTTGAATGCGGATAGACTACCATTCTTCAACGTAGACATGGTAAAAACAGTTTTTGATTCTATGTCACCTTTAACTAATTACTAACCAGGGTCTCTGGTCATGATCTTCATAAAGTGAAATTGGTGTGTTGGCACTGGTCCAAAACAAAAACTAGTAATTGGCCATTTTGTGATTGGATTAGTGTGATAGATGACATTGGACACCCTTGGTTTAGAGAGTGAACCTGAAGCTGTTTGAGTGGAGATGAGAGTAGGCGGTAGAGAGCGACTCTCCCCTCCGTGTCTGCGGCCAGTAGGGCTTTTCTCAGCGAGCTCTTCTCTCCCTCAGGGTCACATGGATGAAGACGTCCAGGCTGCTTTACTGCAGATCATCCGCATGAGGCAGGAGCTCGTCTGCTAGTGACCACCCGCTCCCCCCGCCCATAATGCCATGGCAACGGCGTCATCATCAAAGAAAAACCACCAGAACATCCTGCCCACCACCGAAACCCTCTAATCTTACCTTCTACATCTCCGTAATGGCGCAGCACCCAAGGTTACTTTGTCCAGGCAAAAGCTTTCACTTCAACCTCTAAAAATATGTCCACAGCCGCCGGTTGTAGTTATTGTGCTTTAGGATGAGTGCAAGCACGCTTTTATTTCGACATTAAGAGCAGGAATATTGGGCTGTTTTTGTAGATGCAGTCTCAAAGGACACTCGGTTACCTGCGGAGCTGCTCACAGTTTTCAGTTCACTCTGGGCCATGGTTGACTATGCTGAGATCAGTACTGATATGATTTTTCCCCTCGTGTTGAAAATTACTCAAAAAGTGGGTTTTCATCCAAGGGTATTTTTGCGGAGTGCTGAAGACTGCCATGACCGTAAGACTGCAGTGTTCAGGAGCACTAATGGGGTTTTTTTTTTTTTTTTGATTTTCTGGACCAGAGTGAATTGACAGGACGTGTAAGAGGCTGCATGCTGCGCTCTGAAAGGGTTTTACTGAGATGTGCTGCTGGCCATCAGAGCTTTTAGTCTGGGTCACATTGTAAGCTGTCATGGTGTAGTGACAGTTATTGGCAGTCTGAGTGCTCTGGTTTATTTTCCCAGCATGCCCCTCTTCCACCACCCTCCATTGAGCCTGAGTGTTCTCAGTCTTGAAGGGTCGATAGAGGGCAGCTTAATGCAGCCAGATCGGATGCTGAATTTAACACCAGAAGGTAATGGGTTCAAGAATGGGTGTGGTGTGTGAAGCAGGGCTTTATGAATCTCATCTCAATTAGGATTAATTAGTTGTTCCTGCCTGTGTGACTGAACTCTGCTGTTCAGTTGAGGCTCATTATCCTTATAGGCCTGATATACGCTTTGCTTCCCTCACTGCCAGGCCAACTAAGTCACTAAAACGTACTTCTCTCAAACACTCCATTAGCCGTTCAGGTGTGTATCACCACACTGCGGGAGCTGGACTCCTTTCTAATAGGCTATGCAGGTCATGTGACCTTTCTCTCATGGGGGCTCGGCTTTCATGCATCACTCCAGTGCTGCTGACCTTAAATTCTCCAGATGTAGGTTTTTACAGCATCTTTGTTCTCACAGCGCAGAGCGCCAGAAGTCACCAAATCCCACGGGACTGCAGGTTTGGTCCTCTGCCGAGTTTTCTCAGAAGGAGTGAATCGTTTCCTTCCTCGTTCTCGGCGGAGGAGCCTTTTTGGCTCAAACCCAAGCTATTGTGTTACTGGAACAAGGCTGCCCCCTTGTGGTGTGACTTGGCAGGCCAAGTTTCCTGTGTAATTTCACTCGCTCTGTATTTCGAGGTTGATGAGAAGAGTTAGGAGTTAAAAAAAAATATTGTTGTGCCTTTACACAGATATATTTTTTCAGTAATGGCTTTGTAATACTTTTGATTGATGAACAACTACATTATAGTAACATTCAGCAGGACTGGAGTAGAGTAGAAAAACACTAGTAACGTGTAATGTGCTGACCTACTATCAGGGAGATGCCTTGTCTCCCTGTATGTAGTAAGAAGTAGGCCGACACAGATAAGTGTAAATTAACTAGCAAATGAGTTTTGTATTATGCCTCATTTCACTAACATCATTTGTCCAAAAATGTGATCCATTTGATAATTATCTAAAAGTTATAATTCTGAAATTAATCAACTGAGTTTGGCCATTGCAATTCGACTGTATTAAAATGGATTAAATACAGTTTTGAAGTTTTAACCTAAAATCACTCAAGATAAATTATAGATCAGTTGATCTCCTGCATTGAATTACTTAATGGTTTAAGATTTTTTTGTTGGTTTAATATTTATTTTATTTTATTTTATTTCTCCCCTTTTTTTTTTTTTTCTTTTGTGGTAGCCTACTAACATTTAATAAAGTGTCTATCTTAAACTGCCTCCTCGTGTTTCATTTCTGGCTGCCTCTGTGAATCTCCATCTCTGCTCGTGATCCAGGCCGTTTATACTGCGGGAGAAAGGGCTGGTGTCTCTGACTGGGAGAGAAGAATAGCCTGGTGGGGAGAATGTGTGAGTGGAATGGATGAGGCGAGGGAGAGCGGATGGGAGATGAGGTCTGTCTGTGACAGCTGTTGCTCGCTCGTGTTCCGCACAGCAGGGTTGTGATGTGTCCACTGCGCCCTGCATGGAGGTCTGCACTGATGTGAGCTCCAGAGTCCCCACAGACGAGGGGCTGTTATTACGCTCGCCCTTTAATCTGTGCTGATGGAGGACGTGTGACACGAGCCTGCTGCACCGCTGCACCGCTGCTGCCGTGGTGTATCTACATCCATCAGCCACAACATTAAAACCAGTGATGGGTAAGGTGAGGTACATTGGTTATCTTGTTACAATGGCGCCTGTCGAGGGAGAGGGTATATTAGACAGCATGTATACAGTCGGTTCATGAAGCTAATGCGGTGGAAGCGGTATAAATGGTAAAGTGTAAGGCTCTGAGCAACTTTGAAAAGGGACAAATTATATTGGCTTGGTGTCTCAGTCACAGCATCTTCAAATCAGCAGGCTTTATGGGGTGTGCCGGTATGCAGGGGTTAGTTACGCACCAAAAGTGGTCCAGTGAAGGAGAGCCGGTGAAGCCGGCGACAGGGTCGTGCGTGAGGAAGGCTGATTGATGCGTGTGGAGTGTGAGGGCTGGCCCGTTTGGACTGATGTCACAGAAGAGCTGCTGTCATACAAATCGCTGAAAAAGTTAATGCTGATTATAACAGAAAGTTGCCACAACACAGAGCTTTCGAGTTTACTGTGTGTGGGGCTGCGAAGCCACCTACGGGCCACAGCGCCCATGCTGACCCCTGACGGGCCACAGTGCCCATGCTGACCCCTGACGGGCCACAGTGCCCATGCTGACCCCTGACAGGCCACAGTGCCCATACTGACCCCTGACGGGCCACAGTGCCCATGCTGACCCCTGACGGGCCACGGTGCCCATGCTGACCCCTGACGGGCCACGGTGCCCATGCTGACCCCTGACGGGCCACAGCGCCCATACTGACCCCTGACGGGCCACAGCGCCCATGCTGACCCCTGACAGGCCACAGCGCCCATACTGACCCCTGACGGGCCACAGTGCCCATGCTGACCCCTGACGGGCCACGGTGCCCATGCTGACCCCTGACGGGCCACGGTGCCCATGCTGACCCCTGACGGGCCACGGTGCCCATGCTGACCCCTGACGGGCCACGGTGCCCATGCTGTCGTTTCCCTGGTGAAGAGAAGACGCCAGGATTCATTATGAGAAGAAGGTGAGCCAGCGGAGGCAGTGTGGTGCTCCAGGCGATGTTCTGCTGAGAAACCCTGAGTGCTGCCATGTATGTGGATATTTCTGTGACACGTATCACTGACCTAGACCCTGTTGCAGGCCAAGTACGCCCCTTCGTGGCGACGGTACTCCTTGATGGCAGAGGTCTCTTTCAGCAGAATAATGCACACTGCAAAAATTGTCGAGGAATGGTTTGAGGAACACAACACACAGTTTGAGGTGCTGACTTGGCCTCCAAATTCTCCAGATCTCAATTCAAGTCCTGTGGAATGTTCTGGAAACACAAGTCAGATCAATGGAGGCCCCACCTCGCGACTGAATGACTTAAAAGATCTGCTGCTAACGTCCTGGTGCCAGATACCATAGGACACCTTTGGTTTTGTGGAGCCCTAATATCGACGGGTCCGAGCTGTTTTTACGGCACGAGGGGGACCTTTACAATGTTAGGCGAGTTGCTTTAATGGCGTAGCTAGTCTGTGAATTATTTATAATTATAAGAACAGTCAAAAATGGAAAATGAAACAATTGTACTGGAGTGTTTCTTAAACTAGAGCATAGATTCACAGTATGAGTGTTTGTTCTACTGAAGTTCAGTCAATTACAATGGATGGAATTATGAGGAAAGGCTATGATCTGTTTTGCCATAGAAAAGAAAAGATTTTTCAACTCTTTGCGTAAGTGCGATAAAATGAATTGTTGTATTAAGCAGTTAATGGAACTTTCCCAAATTTAAAAAAAAAAAAAAAAAAAAAAAAAATTTTTATTGGAATCCAGTTTTTATTCTCATGTTATTTACAGCTTGCTGAAAGCGTTTTCTTTTTTCTTCTCTCTTTTGTTTTTTTTTTACTTGCAAGCGTTGAATTTATTGTTGGAGTTATGGAATGCTTTTATCCTTAGCCATTCAATAAATTCCACATTTATAAGGCCAGACAAATTTATGTTTGCAGTTTAGTTGTATTCTTTGTATATGTCTCAAATTGCTTCTTGTACGGTGTACATTTTAGGACATCCTCAGGTCTGAGTGAGGTATCAGGTGTCAGGAAAACCTCTGTCGTTTGTCAGTCAAAACGGCTTCATGTCTCAGACAAACCTCCGTCAAACCAAACGGTCTCAGGCTTCAAAATAAACGTCATCAGACAAAATGGCGTCAGATAAAATGGCCTCAGAATAAACGGCTTAAAAATGAAAATCATCAGACAAAACGGCGTCAAAAAATGGCCTCAGATAAAACGGCCTCAGGTCCTAAAACACGACATAACATTTTATTTTGAAGGAACCAGAAGTATACGGTGGCTACCTAGCTAATGTTAGTTTGATTGCTTTGCTACCAAGTTCGCTAGCCTAGCTAGCCAACAGTTTGGTGCACGGATGTCAATAGAAAATAAATGAATAAAAAAACCATTATTTTTCTATCTCACTCAGCTAGAGTAGAACCGCGAGCATTTATTTTATACCAAATATAGCTGCTCCCTAGCCTTAATTCGCTTACTAGTTTGCTAGCTTAGCTTGCCAACAGTTTGGTGCACAGAATTAAATAGAAAATAAATGAATAAAAATTATCCATTATTTCGCTCACTTAGCTACAGTTTGAACCGCGATCATGTATGTTATACCAAATATAACTGCTCGCTAGCTAGCTCCCTAATGTTAGTTAAGCTAACTAGCAAGTTTGTTCTTGTTTACTTACAGAATTTTTAATCCATTATTTAGCTATCTCAACAAGTTTGGTGTCATACCAAATATAACTTAAATAGAAAATAAATGTTTGCTAACCTAGTAAAAAGTTTGATGCATTATTTAGCTTATCTCATTATTAGCTCAGAGTTGAACCGCAAGCATTTACGTTATACTAAATATAACTGTCAGCTAGCCAGGCTAGCGAACTAGCTAGCTAAGCAAGCGAACTAACGTTAGCGAGCAGTTATATTTGGTATAACATAAATGATCGCGGTTCAACTGTAGCTAAGTGAGATAGCGAAATAATGGATAATTTTTATTCATCTATTTTTCTATTGAATTCTGTGCACCAAACTGTTGGTCAGCTAGGGTAGCAAACTTGCTAGCTAAACAAGCGAACTATCGTTAGCGAGCAGTTATATTTGGTATAACATAAATGATCGCGGTTCAACTCTAGCAAAGAGAAATAGCGAAATAATGGATAATTTTTATTCATTTTCTATTTTATTCTGTGCACCAAACTGTTGGCTGGTGAACTAGCAAGCTAAGCAAGCGAATTAAGGCTAGGGAGCAGCTATATTTGGTATAAAATAAATGCTCGCGGTTCAACTCTAGCTGAGTGAGATAGCAAAAATAATGGTTTTTTTATTCATTTATTTTCTGTTGACATCCGTGCACCAAACTGCTTGCTAGCTAGGCTAGCGAACTTGGTAGCTAAGCAATCAAACTAACATTAGCTAGGTAGCCACCGTATGCTTCCGGTTCCTTCTAAATAAAATGTTATGTCGTGTTTTAGGACCTGAGGCCGTTTTATCTGAGGCCGTTTTTTGACGCTGTTTTGTCTGATGATTTTCATTTTTAAGCCGTTTAATCTGAGGCCGTTTTATCTGACGCCGTTTCGTCTGATGACGTTTATTTTGAAGCCTGAGACCGTTTGGTTTGACGGATGTTTGTCTGAGACATGACGCCGTTTTGTCTGACAAATGACAGAGGTTTTCCTGACACCTGATACCTAGCCTCGCGTCACCAGGCTCTTCATACAGGGGAGAAGAGCCTGGTTTCCGTTTACTCTGAATTTTGTCTGGATTCTGGTTCCGGTCTAGAGAGCGGATTCGGAATTCACTGAAGTAAATGTGTTCACTAAAATAAAACTTTAAATTCTGGCGCACCATCGATTTCCGTCTCCGGTTTTGAAACATTTCATTCATTTAAACATGGACGTACAAAATTATATTCTTTAAATTAAAAAGTTTCACCGCATTTTTATTAGCTTGGCGCATCCATCGAATTCCGGATCCTGTCTCTCTCGCCCTGGTTCCAGTTGCTTGCCAAAACAGCCACTAAACGGCCCAAGACTACCTGATACCTCACTCTGAGACCTGAGGATGTCCTAAAATGTACACCGTATTCTTGACTTCATCATTTGTGAGGTGTCACTGATCACAATGTACGTATAGGCCTACCGGCAGTGGACACGGTTTGCCAGTATTCACCGTTCGTGGCTTTGGGAGCGGTTTCTTGTGTCCGCTGTGAGCGCGTGATGCAGGCTAAGGGAAGATTTGGGTGGATGTTGGGCTGGGGGTTAAGCCAATGCCGGTATTTTCTCCACCTGGATTGCGTCTCGTAGTGAGGGGGCCGCGGACATGTGCTTTCATTTTAAACGCAATCTGAAGAGGAATGAGAATGTGTAGCTGGCGCACAGCTCTCTTTCATTCCGGATCCTTTATTGTACTTTTGATTTGCACGTATTCCTGATGAGATTTCAGTGGAATCTGACAAGGGGGTTGCGAAATCAAACTTTTCTCAAGTGCCGCGCCCTGCAGCCGAGTCGTCGATGTAGACGAAACAGTGAGGTACACGAGATGATGACCTCTTGGAGTTTTCAGGGGGCACCTGTTTTGCTTTTATGCTGAACAACGATTTATTGCCATTTCGTTATTTGAGGTTTATACGCAGGTTCAGAGTTATTGTTATTTCATTGGCTCGGTCGGCACGTTTCTTTGGACACATGTTCGCCTCTCAGCCGGTGCAAGTGTTTTTATATTTTACAGAAATCTAATACAGCTCCAGCTTTGAAGGCTGGCCAGCTATCATCCTCCTCAATTTGTAATATTTTGTAACCCCCCCCCCCCGCCCACCCACATGTAATTAATACTACTCCTAACTTAATTGGAGATGGAGCCAAAAAGCAGGAGGTTTTAGATTTTATTATTTTTTCCCCATTTTATTGCTCTGTCATTTGCGGTCTTCTCTGTGTAAGCTGTTCTCTGCAATTATGGCAAATACAATTGAGGCTGTTTGGAGATTTCCCTTTAATCTCATTTCCAGTCCCATAACCAGGAACAGATGTCTCCTCTTGGTTTTTCTCAAAACATTAATCATCTCCTTAAGGATCACAGAGCGTGGATAGCGTATAACGACCCCCCTAAAGGCAAAGTCTGCAACAGACCGTGACCCTCTCCTGGCGTTTTATATGTGGTTAGTGACCTCACTCCAGAGCACTTCCCTACTGCCCCGTGCCTGTCTGACTCCACCCACTCTCAAAACTCTTTCCCTAGCTCCGCCCCCTGTGTGGCAGTTTGCCAGCAAAGTGCTTTTTCATGTCCTGGGATTGGATGCTGTGCAGTTGACTCCACCCACTTCTCAAAAGTGACTTGACTCCGAATGCTGTCATTGTAACTTGGGTCTCTGCGGACTCCGCTGCCTCGGTTGTTTTTAAGTGGCGGCCTGACTGTGCCCTGGCAGTTCCTGCTCTCTCCTGCTTCCTGCAGCATCAGGAGTCAGCGGCGACCTCACTGCTGACTCTATCACCTCTGCTGCAGTCCCTCCCCCCCGTCTCTGATTCATAACAGGCAGCTGCACTTTATTAAAGCACTGCGGCTGCAGACCTGTCCACTCGTCACACAAATCGTTTTTTCGTTTTCTTGGCTCCGTTTCCGTTTCCCCTGCACTTTTTTTCTCATTCCCTCTTTCCCTCTCAGCTTGGTCAGCTGCCTCTCCTGTTTCCTCTTTGCTATGTCACACACATCCGCGCCAGTAATGGCCCATTAGCCGCTGCGCAGACAGGGCTGCACTTGCCCTCTCTCATTAGCTCCCCAGGGCTGCGCTTCGCCCGGCCCCTGCAGCTCTTTCATGTTTCTGCAGAGTCAAAACACTTTGTTGCCGCTATAAAGTTCATTTATAGGATAATAAGGCTCGGGAGGAACACATGGTGCTGATTTGAGCTGGATCACTGCAGTGTCCTCCCCCTCGCACGCACACACACACACGCGCGCGCACACACACACACACACACACACACACACACACACACACACACACACACACACACACACACATATATACCCCTCTCTGTCTCTCCTTCCCAGAGAGTCTCTGATCCTGGACTGACCTGTGATTCGCACACCTGGGAGAGGCTGGAGCAGACAGGGCTGGGGGCCTCTTTAATTTCCCAGGACTTTAGCGGAGTGCTGGAGGGATTGGGGAGGAGGAGGGAGGGAGGGCAGGAATGGAGGTGCAGATTAGAGGTCGGAATGCAAAAGGGAAACTGTCTCTGTAGTGCTGAGGCCTGGCGTGTGTTCTTACAGGACCTACTGCAGCCAGAACTTCACTCTGTTATGGGGGCGTGTGAATAAATTCGGAGTGACAGGTTTGTACAAACAAACACAGTCTCGTTGGCTGTAGATGCTGTTTGCTGAAGACACAACAATGAACACTCATGCAGCTGAGCAGCAGAGATGTTAAAGTCCCTGGTCTTTGAATAAGATTCAAATCTGGCCTTGACCGTTCCTGTAATCGGGCACAAGGGCTAATTGAAAATGCATCTTTCCTGAGAAATGCAATAAGCACGCTATATAGGCTTTGCGCTAAATGGTTTCATTTGCGTGCTGTTTTTCCCTTTTCTCCTCATTAGCTCTTGGTTAACCGCTAATGCACAACATAACTCTCTCTCTCTCTCTCTCTCTCTCTCTCTCTCTCTCTCTCTCTCCTCAATGGCCTACCAAGAAACAGATGTGATTTCCTCTCCTCGCTGCCTAATAACCTCGGTGCCTTTGTGGAAAATCGGCCCCATTTTAACATGTCTGCTCAGGACTGACCTGTATGCCATGTTTGCAATTAAACAGGACAAATCTGTGGTTGTGCTTACCTGTGCCCCGGAAACATTGCAGATACCAGTGTGAAAAGGCCCTGTCTTAAAGGGCAAGGAAATGGATCTCATCTGTTTTTGGACTAACAGAAAAGGGTGAATTCACTTTCGTGTTTTGTGTTTATATTGGAGATTGAAGGAGCTGTGTCACGATTACTGCACATGCTCAGAACATGCATCCTAAGGAAGTGAATCTGCTTGACTGCAAGTCATAATCTGATTCCATCCTTGCCAATCCGTCTTCGTTTTGCATTGTATTTACTGTATTTTTGTTACTTCAGAATGATGCTTTTAATAGGAAGGAGCTTTCTATGGAAATTCAAGGATTCAAAGTGCGATTTTAAGCTTTTGTCAAGGGATACAAAGAATGTAAGCTGGTTGCCTTCGCCAATAATCATAGAAGAAAAATACTTTCTAGATTTTGACTTGCAGTCGAGAGGATTTACTTTGCTCAAAGCAGTGAGCATGAGCAGTGATGGTGACGTAGCTCCTTTAATGAACACGTGGTTCAGGAAGCCGGAGCAAACATCAGCTTTGGCTGCGTCCTGTTCAATCCTGCAGTGTCTCCTGAAGAGCAGGTCATGGGCATCAATTGTTATATAAACTAATAAATCTGCCGATGAAGAGACCTTTCCTCATAATTTTATTTCTGTTGCTAGTACGGAGCGACCTGTTTGTTTGACGTCTGCCTGAGAAATTGATGTAGGAAGTGTACATGTCCACCAGAGGGTGTAGTTGTTATTTTCAAGCACAATTGGTACAATGCTGGCATTTCTCTGCTTATTTTTTGCATAGCGTACTGCAGTGGATTAACTTGTCATAATGTTTTCCTCTCGACAGTGTTCCTGGCAGAGAAAGCACTTATCATAATATCATCTAAGATACTATTACATCACTGAAAATATTTTATGTCTGAGTTCATTTGAATTTCTGGATGGATATCTTTATTAAATTGATAATAAGCCATTTTTATTTGTTTAACCTTGACCCAATTACGTAAAAACACATTTGGATTTCTGATTCTGTGAAAAGTACCTTATTGCCTTTCACTAGTAAGATTTGAGACAGAATGCCTGTGCCTCTCAGCCTTTGATTCTTGAAGTAATGTTATACTGTGAGTGAAAGTGGGCTTCACCTGTTTGTAGGACAAAAACCAGCTGTAGAAGGCCTTGGGGAACAGGAATTACTTGATGATCAGGACTTGATGAACCAAGTGCTCTTTTGATGCTTTGTGGGCTGTGATCAAACAAAACTACTGATCTGAGCTGGAATTGTGTTCAAAATGGAGCCCCAATTAGTGATGGGAAATTGAGTCCTCATGAACCACATAATGAGACGGCGCTGCAATTAGCTGTCAGTGTCAGTTAAGTAAGACGATGGGCTGTCAAGACTTATTTTTGACGTCTGAGTTCCTTTCTCAGCACAACACAGTGTGGTTCAGTGGCATTACAGCACATATCACTGCTCCTCCCTTCTACGGATGCTTCACTTCCCTGTCAGTGTCTAAATATTTACAGCACCAGCCGAGCGAGGAGACGGAAAGCTGCTCCCTGTTTGGTTTGGTGGATATTGCAGCATGGAATTGTGGGGAGAATGAAAAATGCTTGTGTCAAAATACAAGATGGAAATAAACCTTGTGTCTCAGCTACAGTTTGTGATCCTGAACAACCGATAGTGTGATGGGAGAGAATCGGGGTCTGTGTTCATCTGTGCGAAAGGTACCGTACGCCACTGAAGTGGCCTCACACAATTTGTGTTTCGCTTTTGTGGAAGTTGATCTAAAATAACCCAATACCCCCCCCCAGTCCCCAAACGAATTCCTGTCTGCGCCTCAGCCGAGTGCCAGAAAAATCCGAGAGTTAATGTGTGGCTCCCCAGCTACAGGACAGGAAAAGATTAACAGTTTTGCTGGGCTGTTGAACACACCTCTCCCGGCTCGGCTCTGATTCTGCTCTTCCTGTAAATAATTCCCCCAGAGGAAATCCAGCTGCTAGACCGTGCCGGAGCGAAAAAGCGTTACGGTTTAATATCGTTCCAAACCTTCCCCCGGGACCAAACGTTAGTGGCAGACTAATTACCAACTGGGCTCTGGGCCCAAGTTCCAAGGTGAACTCGACTCGGAGCTGAGTGACAGTTGAGCATTGGTATTGGGCAAAACTCACTGGTGGTAAGAGGCTGTAGTTACACAGGGCCGTAAAAACATGAAAGTGCCCCCCATTCACCCCTCCCCCTCTCTCTCTTCTTCTCTTTTTGGGAAAGAATTTGCTCAAATGTAAACAGGCTGTCGAATGGAAAACTGCATCTGCCTTCATTTGTGTTCTCCTCCTGCTCCGTTCTGAGATGCCACATTTGGTAATCTTTACTCTGGGGGAAAAAAAAGAGAAATAAATAATTTTCCCTGGAATAATGGAGATCGGCTCATGAGTCAGGCCGGAGGAAACCTGACTCTGCCCATCTGCTTCCAATGCAGCGATGGAGCCGCAGCCGAGTCGAGGAGAGGGGTTCGTGCGGGGAGGATACCGGCGCAGCAGGAGAGCGCGTTTCGGGGGGGTTGGAGCGTGCCTGTTGGAGATTGATTTGTTTTCGTGAACTCCTGCTCTTCGGTTCGAGCGAGCGTCTTGCTGGCTCGCCCTTCTCTCCCGACTCTGCCTTTCATTTTGAGGACTGAGGTCAGTTTGGCTGTGGCCTCCTGAGCAGATTTGAATCCTGCAGGGGCGGGCGGCTGACTTATCGGGGCCCTTTCAACTACATCCTCACCTCCAGTATCAACACCGCGTCTGCAGCAGGGCTCAGGGATGGAGCCTGTTCTCCTCTCCCATTTTTACAGGGAATTTGAGATGACATTTATATTCAGTGGGGTTGCTTCTACAGCAGGGCTCTCAGACTGGTCCATAAAAGGGCCGAGGGGCTGCAGGTTTTCATTCCAGCCGCACAGAAGCACTTACGATACAACTTATCAACTGTGCAGGTGGAGATTAAATTAGTTTTATCAGGTGAGCTTCTGCTCGGCTGGAATGGAAACCTGCTGCCCCTCAGACCTTTAATGGACCACTTTGACCCCCCTACTCTACAGTATTTCCATCATGTAGGATGTTATTAATTTACTGCAATGCATTTTATATAAGTATAAGTACGGGGTCTGTGACACAGCTTTCAGTGTTTTGGCTTGTTGTTTCACTTTGGTGTTGTCCGTTTCCATGTTGGGTGGTCCATGCAGGAACTGAAGCCATTTCATGCAGCGTTCACCCATTACGCATCATCTGAACTGAAGTTATTATACTTGGTGCTTGAATGGGAACACTACAAAAGTGATGACACCCTGGAGTCCGCGGACTGTAAACGTCTCGAGATGCTGGATGTTCTCACCGCTGACGCTCTGTCTGGCCTGTGCTGCTGCCTTTGGCGGGCCCGTCAAAGACTCTCACTGTTTGGCTCTGAAACACTGAAAATCTTGGCTCCATTAGCAGTGTGTTTGGGGTCACTGTCCCGTTACGAGGGAGAGCGTATAATCCGTGTTTTTAGGTGTTTGGCTATAGTCGAGCCAATAATGTTTCTGTGCTCTTCAAAATAAATCTTCCATGCATGGGCAGTCAGTGTCACTGAGGACGGAAGAGTGTGTCCCACGGCAGGTGTTTGTGCCCAGCGTCTGCAGCACAGCCTCAGACTCGTGTTCTGCTCTCTCACTTCATATTTATTGTTTCATTTCAAATCCAGTGTGGCGGGTGATGAGCCAAAACTACAAATCACTCTCAGCCACTGTCCAGGCACTAACGGATTACACAGTTGCAATTACAAAGTCCCAGAGTACCCTGGAAGATTCTGCCCATTTCCACACATTTAATGACACATAACTCCCCTCCCCCCAACACACACACACACACACACACACACACACACACTAAGTAGTGGGTAGATTTGTGGCCCACATTGTGCGGCTCTTCTAAGAGCGTGTCAGTCAAACAGCTGGGCCCTGATCCACTACACTGAGGTGGCCTGTTTCAGGAGTGATAATGCACTGTAATTGCCATCTGAATCAGCAGGTAAAAGGAATAATTAGATCTTTTTAATTGTATCTATTGAGACTTTGGCTAAAAATAAACGACATTAGCCTTTCCTAACATCCAGGCTGTGCCTTTTGATGTGTGAGAGCAGGAGTAAAGGGCTCTCCGCTCTCCACGCTGAATTTTAATTGAATTACCTACTTTCTGTGCCTCATTAGTCTATGAGCCAAGTTTACACCTTTTAATATCGCTTTTAAATACTGGCTTAATCTGCCCTCTTTCATCTCGTCTTTTTCAGACTTTGCATCACTTTGATCCCCTGCCCTTGTCTCCTCTGATTACACCTTTGTGCTTTAAAATTTGTCTTTGAATTAAAATGCAAATTCCCTGATTAGCAGCCTCCTGAATTCACCGCGTTCAGAACTCTCCGGATCCAGGGGGAGCATCATTACTCGCCTCGGTTTTGATTTATTTTTAGCGGATCGCCTGGGTGCCGTCAGATCTGAGGACTGACCGGGCTTTCATGTCCTCACCTTGGAGAGCGCGAGAGCACCTCCTCACGCTCCTGAGGTGGCGAGAGCACCTCCTCACGCTCCTGAGGTGGCGAGAGCACCTTCTCACGCTCCTGAGGTGGCGAGAGCACCTTCTCACGCTCCTGAGGTGGCGAGAGCACCTCCTCACGCTCCTGAGGTGGCGAGAGCAACACCTCACGCTCCTGAGGTGGCGAGAGCAACACCTCTCACTCCTGAGGTGGCGAGAGCACCTCCTCACGCTCCTGAGGTGGCGAGAGCACCTTCTCACACTCCTGAGGTGGCGAGAGCACCTCCTCACGCTCCTGAGGTGGCGAGAGCACCTCCTCACGCCCCTGAGGCAGCGAGAGCACCTCCTCACGCCTCCTGAGGCGGGCGAGAGCACCTCCTCACGCCTCCTGAGGTGGCAAGAGCACCTTCTCACGCTCCTGAGGTGGCGAGAGCACCTCCTCACGCCTCCTGAGGTGGCGAGAGCAACACCTCACACCCTGAGGTGGCGAGAGCACCTCCTCACGCCCCTGAGGTGGCGAGAGCATCTTCTCACACTCCTGAGGTGGCGAGAGCACCTTCTCACGCCTCCTGAGGTGGCGAGAGCACCTTCTCACGCCCTGAGGTGGCGAGAGCACCTTCTCACGCCTCCTGAGGTGGCGAGCACCTCCTCACGCTCCTGAGGTGGCGAGAGCACCTTCTCACGCCCTGAGGTGGCGAGAGCACCTCCTCACGCTCCTGAGGTGGCAGAGCACCTCCTCACGCCTCCTGAGGTGGCGAGAGCACCTTCTCACGCCTCCTGAGGTGGCGAGAGCACCTCCTCACGCTCCTGAGGTGGCGAGAGCAACTTCTCACGCTCCTGAGGTGGCGAGAGCACCTCCTCACGCCCTGAGGTGGCAAGAGCACCTCCTCACGCTCCTGAGGTGGCGAGAGCACCTTCCTCACGCTCCTGAGGTGGCGAGAGCACCTCCTCACGCTCCTGAGGTGGCGAGAGCACCTCCTCACGCTCCTGAGGTGGCGAGAGCACCTTCTCACGCTCCTGAGGTGGCGAGAGCACCTCCTCACGCTCCTGAGGTGGCGAGAGCACCTCCTCACGCTCCTGAGGTGGCGAGAGCACCTCCTCACGCTCCTGAGGTGGCGAGAGCACCTCCTCACGCTCCTGAGGTGGCGAGAGCACCTCCTCACGCTCCTGAGGTGGCGAGAGCACCTTCTCACGCTCCTGAGGTGGCGAGAGCACCTCCTCTCACGCCCTGAGGTGGCGAGAGCACCTCCTCACACTCCTGAGGTGGCGAGAGCACCTCCTCACGCTCCTGAGGTGGCGAGAGCACCTCCTCACTCCCTGAGGTGGCGAGAGCACCTTCTCACTCTCCTGAGGTGGCGAGAGCACCTCCTCACGCTCCTGAGGTGGCGAGAGCACCTCCTCACGCTCCTGAGGTGGCGAGAGCACCAACACCTCACCTGAGGTGGCGAGCACCTTCTCACGCCTCCTGAGGTGGCAAGAGCACCTCCTCACGCTCCTGAGGTGGCGAGAGCACCTTCTCACGCTCCTGAGGTGGCGAGAGCACCTCCTCACGCTCCTGAGGTGGCGAGAGCACCTCCTCACGCTCCTGAGGTGGCGAGAGCACCTCCTCACGCTCCTGAGGTGGCGAGAGCAACCTCCTCACGCTCCTGAGGTGGCGAGAGCACCTCACGCTCCTGAGGTGGCGCACCTCCTCACGCTCCTGAGGTGGCGAGAGCACCTTCTCACGCCCTGAGGTGGCGAGAGCACCTCCTCTCACGCTCCTGAGGTGGCGAGAGCACCTCACGCTCCTGAGGTGGTGGAGCACACCCTCACGCTCCTGAGGTGGCGAGAGCACCTTCCTCACGCTCCTGAGGTGGCGAGAGCACCTCCTCACGCTCCTGAGGTGGAGAGAGCACCTCCTCACGCTCCTGAGGTGGCGAGAGCACCTCCTCACGCTCCTGAGGTGGCGAGAGCACCTCTCACGCTCCTGAGGTGGCGAGAGCACCTCCTCACGCTCCTGAGGTGGCGAGAGCACCTTCTCACGCCCTGAGGTGGCGAGCACCTCTCTCACGCTCCTGAGGTGGCGACACCTCCTCACGCTCCTGAGGTGGCGAGAGCACCTCCTCACGCCTCCTGAGGTGGCGAGAGCACCTCCTCACGCTCCTGAGGTGGCGAGAGCAACCTCCTCACGCTCCTGAGGTGGCGAGAGCAACCTCCTCACGCTCCTGAGGTGGCGAGAGCACCTCCTCACGCCCTGAGGTGGCGAGAGCACCTCCTCACGCCCTGAGGTGGCGAGTGTACCTTCTCACGCTCCTGAGGTGGCGAGAGCACCTCCTCACGCCCTGAGGTGGCGAGAGCACCTTCTCACACTCCTGAGGTGGCGGACTCTCCCGAGGTGGCGAGAGCACCTCCTCACGCCTCCCTGAGGTGGCGAGAGCACCTCCTCACGCTCCTGAGGTGGCAAGAGCACCTTCTCACGCTCCCTGAGGTGGCGAGAGCACCTCCTCACGCTCCTGAGGTGGCGAGCACCTCCTCACGCTCCTGAGGTGGCGAGAGCACCTCCTCACGCTCCTGAGGTGGCGAGAGCACCTTCTCACGCTCCTGAGGTGGCGAGAGCACCTTCTCACGCTCCTGAGGTGGCGAGAGCACCTTCTCACGCTCCTGAGGTGGCGAGAGCACCTCCTCACGCTCCTGAGGTGGCGAGAGCACCTCCTCACACTCCTGAGGTGGCGAGAGCACCTTCTCACACCCTGAGGTGGCACCACCTCTCACGCTCCTGAGGTGGTGAGAGCACCTTCTCACGCACCTGAGGTGGCGAGAGCACCTCCTCACGCTCCTGAGGTGGAGAGAGCAACTCCTCATGCTCCTGAGGTGGCGAGAGCAACACCTCACGCTCCTGAGGTGGCGAGAGCACCTCCTCACGCTCCTGAGGTGGCGAGAGCACCTCCTCACGTTCCTGAGGTGGCGAGAGTACCTTCTCACGCTCCTGAGGTGGCGAGAGCACCTCCTCACGCTCCTGAGGTGGCGAGAGCACCTCCTCACGCTCCCGAGGCGGCGAGAGCACCTCCTCACGCTCCTGAGGCAGGGAGAGCACCTCCTCACTCTCCTGAGGCGGCGAGAGCACCTCCTCACGCTCCTGAGGTGGCAAGAGCACCTTCTCACGCTCCTGAGGTGGCGAGAGCACCTTCTCACGCTCCTGAGGTGGCGAGAGCAACACCTCACACTCCTGAGGTGACGAGAGCACCTTCTCACACTCCTGAGGTGGCGAGAGCACCTTCTCACTCTCCTGAGGCGGCGAGAGCACCTTCTCACGCTCCTGAGGTGGCGAGAGCACCTCCTCACGCTCCTGAGGTGGCGAGAGCAACACCTCACACTCCTGAGGTGGCGAGAGCACCTTCTCACGCTCCTGAGGTGGCAAGAGCACCTCCTCACGCTCCTGAGGTGGTGAGAGCACCTTCTCACGCACCTGAGGTGGCGAGAGCACCTCCTCACGCTCCTGAGGTGGAGAGAGCAACTCCTCATGCTCCTGAGGTGGCGAGAGCAACACCTCACGCTCCTGAGGTGGCGAGAGCACCTCCTCACGCTCCTGAGGTGGCGAGAGCACCTCCTCACGTTCCTGAGGTGGCGAGAGTACCTTCTCACGCTCCTGAGGTGGCGAGAGCACCTCCTCACGCTCCCGAGGTGGCGAGAGCACCTCCTCACGCTCCCGAGGCGGCGAGAGCACCTCCTCACGCTCCTGAGGCGGCGAGAGCACCTCCTCATGCTCCTGAGGCGGCGAGAGCACCTCCTCACTCTCCTGAGGCGGCGAGAGCACCTCCTCACGCTCCTGAGATGGCGAGAGCACCTCCTCACACTCCTGAGGCAGCGAGAGCACCTCCTCACACTCCTGAGGCGGCGAGAGCACCTCCTCACGCTCCTGAGGTGGCGAGAGCACCTCCTCACGCTCCTGAGGAGGAGGAGAGGAGGAGAAACACGCAGGAGTCAGCAGAGAGGAGCATTATATACAGGCCTTTGTGGAGATAACAGCCCTTGAGTGGCTTTGACTCGTGTCTCCGTCAGATATTACGGGGGGGGTCCGCCGTGACTCACCCTGTGGGCACAGGAAGTGTCTTTAATCCTGTTGCCTCTTCATTTTTTCATTCATCTGAGACCCAAATCAAACTCCAGTTTGTACCTCTGTGCACCCCTGAATAAAGGGCCCGAGGGCTGTGTCTTGGTCAGGGAGCGTCGAATCCTCTCAGCGCACGGGGCTGTGGCCACGGGAGACCGTATCTGTATCTCCGCAGCTCTGATCTACCCTGATATTCGCACTCTGTCCTCACTCCTCTCTGCTTTAGAACACGTCACACAGCCTGCAGGGAGCGCATCAGCCGCAAAATTTTTGTTTTCTTATTTTTATTTTGAATGCTGTATCATATTAGAATGTTTGGACTAAACACTCCCCTAATCTGGTAAAACCTCGTAACTCACTTTTTCATGAAACTGAGAGAACTGAAAACAACTTAAGTCCTTCAGGATAAACTCGCTGTAAAAAAAAAAAAAAAAATGGGTATTCTCAGTGACGACTGTGTGTACTTTATTTGGTGCTTAGTAACCTAGTAACTGCAAAAATGGATCTAATTCAATTTCCACCAAAAAGTGAGTTACTAGGTTTTACGAGATTAGGGGAGAACAGTCATTAGTAGAATGGTCGTCTCTCTGGGTATCTGGTGGGTTGACTGATTTTTATGGGTCCTAAGCGCTTGGTTGATTAATGTAATAATTGGTTCTAAAATATTGAGAGTCGATAATATCTATAATTTCAAAATCCATGTGATTCAGCCCTTAGAACAAATCCAGTGTATGCGTCACTCATCCAGCTGCTTTCAGAAGAAAATCTATAATGAAGCTGGTTTAGTTGTTCATTACGAGAGGAACATTAACAACGCAGATACCCTCTGGATGGAAAGGTAGGCCGCTCACATTTACTCATACAGAGGTATCTCACAGGCTGTTTCAGCTGTTTGTGGCTTCGCTTAATCTCACCTCTGCAGCCGATTATACCCACAGAGGGGCGATAATTAAACTGCCAGTGCTGCCTCTGGCTAATGTGGAGTCAGTCATTATACCGACCACCAACAGGGGGAGCAGATGCTGTGTGTGTGTGTGTGTGTGCACGTCCCTGTGCATGTGAGCGTGCATGTGTGTGTGTCTGTGTGTGTTTGTGTGCACCTGAGTGTGTATTTGTGCGCTGCATGGATGGGATATTGCTGCAGTTGTGTCTATAAACTTGACAGAAATTGTAGTGAAAATAACATCCTGTACACAGAGGTGAGCTGTTTCCGTATGGACTGTGGCCATGGCTGTCGAGGGGGGCATCGCTCTGTAGCTCTGGTCTTTCCCACATATCTTTGCAGCCCATTACAGCGCATTGATAAACACACCCTGACAACCACATGCAAGCAGAATAATCATGTGACTCACCTGAACGTAAAGGGGCTGAGATTTCTCTCCTCTGGGCTCTGCTAGCTGTTGTTATGTTGGTTAGTAATAAACATATTTTCTGCATGATTGACGGCTCCCAGCTTCCTCTCAGCTAAATATCCAGCAGTGGGCCTTTTCCATAACATTTGCTTTATTATTTCCTGGTCTCTCTGCTGCCTGCGTTTCCACCGCAGGTATAAAGGGGGGTCTATAGGCTGCTGGCTGAAGCTATAATGAGGCCTATGTTGGCTGTGTGGTGTTTGGGATCTCTGGCTCGTGTCCTCCGTGGCACTGGCAGCTTCGGTGTAACTGACCCCTCCTCTTCCTTGCATCCTTCAGGAAATATTTCACCCCCATGTTTCGAGCTTGTGTTCCTTCCCTTCTAAAAGCTGGGAGTCTGGATTTAATCTAACTGCGATGTTCTTTATGCTTCAGGTACTCATTTCAGCAAATGCTAGAGCCATGTTTCTTTCTCAGTATCAGAAACTGCTTTTGTGTGCCTGAGAGACTGCTGACACTAAGCACAACAATTATTCAGAAATAATAAGAATATTAAAATATCTTTTTTAAAATGTGTTACTTTAGGTTAAGGACGGAGAACATTTCAGCCCTATTAAACGGGGGCCTGAATCTCGGAAGGAATGTGACCCGGTGACCTCGCTGTCGAAGCGCTCTCGGCAGTATTTATGCCCTGGGTTCCACTTTAGCAGTGCAGTAAATGAATAAAGCACAGGTCTCTATATCTCTAACCCCTCTGCTCCAGCGCCTCTCTAATTACCATAGCAGCACACTACACTGGATGCTCACCGTGTAATGCCTCATTATGTTTTGCAATCTAAGTACTTTAGATGTGCGCCTGTGATCTCCTGCTGAAATATTGCCTCAGGCAGGAGGGTGACTGTGCCGTGGAATTGCTCCCCAGCCGGCGAACCCCTCCCCCCTCTCCTCCACCCCCCCTCTCCTCTCCTCCACCCCGTCGCGTCAGTGTTTCAGGGAGAGATCACGTGACCGCCTCGGTTCGGCTCTGCCAAGTTGCTGCAGAGGGCAGCCTTGCATTGCGTTTGCAATTTCTGCGGCTGAAGGGGAGACGGAATCAACAAGGGAGGGCTTGTCTGGCAGCACGGAGTGCCAGCGCTTGTAAAAATCTCCCACAGAGAGGTGGCTGTATGTCAGCCCATGTGGTGAGAGATGTGGGGAATGTTCTGGAAGCTGTTCTGCGGGTCCTACAAACCAACCATTTCCTTTTTCTTTTTTTTTCTTTTTTTTTTGCTGTGTTTGTGTGTGCACTTTTGAATGTATGTGTGTGTGTGTGTGTATGCGTGTGTGTGTGTGCACAGCTGTTTATATCCAGAAGCTGGTTTATGGTGCCTCTCTGTCTCTTGTCAGGGGTGTTTTATGGTTGCTGTCGATTATATGCTCTGTAACATTCAATTTCTATGGTCTTAGGGGGAAGCAGATTACATACTGCAGCTCTGTTTGGGAGAGTCAGGGTTTGCAAACTGATTGAGATCTATTTTTTGTGTGTTTGCGTGTATTTATTTGATTGTTTTTAAGTGTAAGAATGGATAGTTTGTCTTTGTATGCATTTGACTGTTTAAGTGTGTGTGTGTGTGTGTGTGTGTGTGTGCGTGCGTGCGTGCGCATGTGTGTGCGTGTGTGTGCCCATGTGTTTGTACTTGGATGATATGAGGATATGAAATTGGTGTGTTTTTGCATGAGGAAGATGATGAGAGAGAAAATATTGTGCGTGTGTGTGTGTGTATATATATATACTGTATAGGTTATATGTTTTGTTTTATCGATGTACTTTGACTTTTGAGAAAGAGCTAATGTCGTAAGGACATTTGGGTGGTCCTCACAGATGATTCTAGAGGATTACAGCTAAATGGTTAAAATAAGGGTTGTGGTTATGTCAGGGCTAAATTAAGCTTAGGGTTAGGGTTGGGGTTCGGCATAATTTGGTCATGTTGACGTTTGGAAAAGGTTGTACAATGCAATGTCAATACAAGTGTGTGTGTGTGTGTGTGTGTGTGTGTGTGTGTGTGTGTGTGTGTGTGTGTGTAATCAGATAAGGAGTGGGAAAGAATGCAGTGAAGGAGAGAGTAATGTCTGTGATTACAGAGTAAAAGAGTGTAGTGTGTATGAGTACAGGGTAGGAAAGTGTGTGTATGAGTACAGAGTAAAAGAGTGTAGTGTGTATGAGTACAGGATAGGAGAGTGTAGTGTGTATGAGTACAGGGTAGGAGAGTGTAGTGTGTATGAGTACAGGGTAAAAGAGTGTAGTGTGTATGAGTACAGGGTAAAAGAGTGTAGTGTGTATGAGTACAGGGTAAAAGAGTGTAGTGTGTATGAGTGCAGGGTAAAAGAGTGTAGTGTGTATGAGTGCAGGGTAAAAGAGTGTAGTGTGTATGAGTACAGGGTAAAAGAGTGTAGTGTGTATGAGTACAGGGTAAAAGAGTGTAGTGTGTATGAGTACAGGGTAAAAGAGTGTAGTGTGTATGAGTACAGGGTAGGAGAGTGTAGTGTGTATGAGTACAGGGTAGGAGAGTGTAGTGTGTATGAGTACAGGGTAGGAGAGTGTAGTGTGTATGAGCACAGGGTAGGAGAGTGTAGTGTGTATGAGTACAGGGTAAAAGAGTGTAGTGTGTATGAGTACTAGATAGGAGAGTGTAGTGTGTATGAGTACAGGCCAGGGTAGGGTAGTGCAATGTGTATGAGTACAGGGTAGGAGAGTGTAGTGTGTATGAGTACAGGCCAGGGTAGGGTAGTGCAATGTGTATGAGTACAGGGTAAAAGAGTGTAGTGTGTATGAGTACAGGGTAAAAGAGTGTAGTGTGTATGAGTACAGGTTAAGAGAGTGTAGTGTGTATGAGTACAGGGTAAAAGAGTGTAGTGTGTATGAGTACAGGGTAAAAGAGTGTAGTGTGTATGAGTACAGGGTAAAAGAGTGTAGTGTGGGTGAGTAGAGTGTAGTGTGTATGAGTACAGGGTAAAAGAGTGTAGTGTGGGTGAGTATAGGATAGGAGAGTGTAGTGTGTATGAGTACAGGGTAAAAGAGTGTAGTGTGTATGAGTACAGGGTAAAAGAGTGTAGTGTGTATGAGTACAGGGTAAAAGAGTGTAGTGTGGGTGAGTATAGGATAGGAGAGTGTAGTGTGTATGAGTACAGGGTAAAAGAGTGTAGTGTGGATGAGTATAGGATAGGAGAGTGTAGTGTGTATGAGTACAGGGTAGGAGAGTGTAGTGTGTATGAGTACAGGATAGGAGACTGTAGTGTGTATGAGTACAGGCCAGGGTAGGGTAGTGCAATGTGTATGAGTACAGGGCAGGAGAGTGTAGTGTGTATGAGTACAGGATAGGAGAGTGTAGTGTGCATGGGTACAGGGTAAAAGAGTGTAGTGTGTATGAGTACAGGCCAGGGTAGGGTAGTGCAATGTGTATGAGTACAGGGTAGGAGAGTGTAGTGTGTATGAGTACAGGGTAGGAAATTGTGTGTATGAGTACAGAGTAAAAGAGTGTAGTGTGTATGAGTACAGGGTAGGAAAGTGTGTGTATGAGTACAGAGTAAAAGAGTGTGGTGTGTATGAGTACAGGGTAGGAAAGTGTGTGTATGAGTACAGAGTAAAAGAGTGTAGTGTGTATGAGTACAGGGTAGCAGAGTGTAGTGTGTATGAGTACAGGGTAGCAGAGTGTAGTGTGTATGAGTACAGCGTAAAAGAGTGTAGTGTGTATGAGTACAGCGTAAAAGAGTGTAGTGTGTATGAGTACAGGGTAGCAGAGTGTAGTGTGTACAGAGTACAGCGTAAAAGAGTATAGTGTGTATGAGTACAGAGTAGGAGAGTGTAGTATGTATGAGTACAGGGTAGGAGAGCGTAGTGTGTATGAGTACAGGGTAGGAGAGTGTAGTGTGTATGAGTACAGAGTAAAAGAGTGTAGTGTGTATGAGTACAGGGTAGGAAAGTGTGTGTATGAGTACAGAGTAAAAGAGTGTAGTATGTATGAGTACAGGGTAGCAGAGTGTAGTGTGTATGAGTACAGGGTAAAAGAGTGTAGTGTGTATGAGTACAGAGTAGGAGAGTGTAGTGTGTATGAGTACAGGGTAGCAGAGTGTAGTGTGTTTGAGTACAGGGTAAAAGAGCGTAGTGTGTATGAGTACAGGGTAAAAAAGTGTAGTGTGGATGAGTATATGATAGGAGAGTGTAGTGTGTTTGAGTACAGGCCAGGGTAGGGTAGTGTAGTGTGTATGAGTACAGGGTAGGAGAGTGCAATATGTATGAGTACAGCGTAAAAGAGTATAGTGTGTATGAGTACAGAGTAGGAGAGTAGTGTGTATGAGTACAGGGTAGGAGAGCGTAGTGTGTATGAGTACAGGGTAGGAGAGTGTAGTGTGTATGAGTACAGGATAGGAGAGTGTAGTATGTATGAGTATAGGGTAAAAGAGTATAGTGTGTATGAGTACAGAGTAGGAGAGTGTAGTGTGTATGAGTACAGGATAGTCAAGTGTTGTGTGAATGAGTTTAGGGTTGTAGAGTGTAGTGTGTATGAGTACAGGATAGAGTTTAGTATGTATGAGTATAGGGTAAAAGAGTATAGTGTGTATGAGTACAGAGTAGGAGAGTGTAGTGTGTATGAGTGCAGGATAGGAGTGTGTAGTGTGTATGAGTTCAGGGTAGGAGAGTGTAGTGTGTGTGAGTACAGGGTAAAAGAGTGTAGTTTGTGTGAGTACAGAGTTGGAGAGTGTAGTGTGTACGAGTACAGGGTAGGAGAGTGTAGTGTGTATGAGTACAGGGTAGGAGAGTGTAGTGTGTATGAGTACAGGGTAGGAGAGCGTACTGTGTATGAGTACAGGGTAAAAGAGTGTAGTGTGTGAGTACAGAGTAGGACATTGTAGTTTGTATGAGTAAATGGTAAAAGAGTGTAGTATGTATGAGTACAGGATAGGAAAGTGTAGTGTGTGAGTAAATGGTAAAAGAGTGTAGTGTGTGAGAGTGCGGGGTAGGCCAGTGTAGTGTGAGAAGTTTTCTCTGTGGAGCCGCAGCTCACCACAGGCCTGTCTGTCATTGGGCCCAGCCAGTGAGGGGGAAGTGTTGTGCAGGCAGAATGACGGCGGTGATCCGGTCTTGGTGGAGACGCGGCAGCAGTCTGAGGTTTTTGGAATTCTGCAGGGAATCCTCCAGTGTCGCACCGCAGGCGGGTCCCAGAGCGCTCAGAGCGGGTCCCTGCCCTCAGTGTGACTCATGAAGAGGGCGAGAGGTCAGTCATTATCCGCTCATCTTCCCTGGGGCACTGCTCCTGAGGCCCAGCTGCACCACTGATGTAGGCTGGTCCTTAAATTCAAGAGCCCGGTCAGCAGCCTGGACTAAACTAGACCAGTAATCATGTCATTTGCGTGTGATGTTTACCTAAAGAAATGATCGTTTAATGTGTTCGTACTCCTATACATGTTTATAAAGGGACTGGTAATTGATGTTGGAAAGATTTTAGATGGATGGATGTGCTAGCAGTACCAAGTGAAGAGGCAAGTAATATGAATGAGGTTCTAATCTATCGTAGGAGTATTTTATGTTCTTAAATTTGTTCTTAAAAGTCAATGAGGTGCTTATTACGAGACTGCTTCAGGGGAAGTGTTTTATTACCAATCAGCACAACAAAAAACCCAGCAAGATCGCAGTCTTTCCGGAATCATCTCTTAATCACAGTGGGCTTTTGAGACGGGAGTCTGGGCGATATTAGGTTCTGAAAACAGAGCGCTGAAAAAATCCTGGATGTATTCTTCTGTTTACTCGCGACTCCTAAGGCAGGTGTGAAGCAGAATGAAGCGGGATCAAATATTTGAGTACCTTTGCACACAGGTGGGGGCGTGCTGATTGGCTGGCAGATGGCGAGGGACGGCGACTTGACTCTTTCTGCCCCTCTCCCCGCGCGGCCCTTCGATTGGAGTGAGACGAATCGGGGAGGAAAATCGCTCCGTAATGCCTTAACGAATATTTACCCAGCCGCGTTCCCTGCAACATCTGCTCTAATGATTGTGTGAAATCCTGCTCTTTAAGCCTCGGGGGGTGCGGCCAGATGTCACCGACGATGGGACTAAACGGGGGTCGGGCAACGCGCTGGAGTTACACTGGAGGAGCCTTCGGCTGGTACGTCCAGCTACGTCTCGTACACACACTCCCCATCACACAGAATAAGGGGCAGAGGGAGAGTGTGTGTCAGAGAGGGGGGAGATGGAGAGAGTGGGAGTAGGAGAGAGAAAGAGAGAGAGAGAGAGAGGGAGTGAGAAGAAGGAGGGAATGTGTCCTTTTCCACATAGCTGTTAGCATCCTGCAGCAGTGACAGTACGGAAGCTTTGGTGTGGAGTGGGATTTTTATTTTTTTTATTTTTTCCTGTGTTTATAATGAAACCATAATTGGTTAAAGTTCATTAATGATTTATACGGTGCACTCAGGCGATATAAATTGTGAATTCTAACAAAGCCCCCAGAGAAGTTTGATTATGTGATACCTCTGTGTTGGGGGGCATGGGCCCTGCCTGGGAGGTGAGTCACTTCCTGTCTGTTTGTGTGTCACATAAATCCTTGGCTGGGGGCTCTAGCCTGGGGTTGGTCAAAGACTTTGGTAGCTCATTATTACTGTCAGAAAACCCAGATAATTGTGTTGTGATCATACCCATGGGCACAGATCTTTGCATTGTACAGAATGTCACCTGTGTCTGTGGGTAGCCTGTGACTTTAGGTGTTTGCAGGGCAGGAAATGGCGAATTCATGAAGAGGAAAATATTTCCCTGAAGAAACAGCGCAGCTGCTGGGCCGGGGCGGTGACAGGCTGCACTCTGGGAGAGCAGAGTCCTTCCTTCCAGCCTGGAAACAACATTTCAAACAGGGTCTCCGCATGTCGCTTTGAAGGAGTCGTGGTATAAATTATTAGAGACTGGCAGATGTTTGCAGGCCCAAATATCCATGAATTAGTGGAATTGGCAGCTTCTCCAGAAACTTATTAGTTTTCACGATGCGTGCAGGAACAGTTGTTACTCTGGCTGTTTTACAAAGGCCATTAATCTGGGCTGTCGTCACCTCAGCCACTTTGGTAGAAATTATTTCTCTCTCCTAGTAAAAGACCTCTGGTGCAACATTACTAATGCCATTAAGGTTAACAGCTTTGGCAGCTCCGACTTCTCGCAGTTACTCCCAGACTTTCAGATCTGTGTGCGCGGAGGAAAATGTAAATTAAAAAGAGTGTAAGTGGAGAGCGATTTCCTCCCCTCCCAGATCTGAGACAGCGCTGAAACAGGATATTGTGAGGAAGAAAACGGCCTTCTGTTCGGATGAAATGAGTCTCGGAGAGAAAGGCGAGGGGAAGCCCACCGTGGTGTTATTGCGCCCGAGCGAGGGGTCCGTGTGTGTGTTTAATACGCCTGCGGTTTGTTGTTTTTAAGCTGTGTTTTAGAGTTGGTTACACAGCGGGTCTGGAGTGGGGACAGGCCGCAGTGCGAGTCAGCTGACTGCAGTGGATTCAACACTGGCTACAAACCACACTCTCACCACAGGCTGCTATTGGGCAACTACTCTCCGCTACTCCACAACTACACTGCAATTCAAGCGTTTAAACATTCACACAGTCCTGGGGCGGGGTGGTGGGGAAACAGGAGAAAACAAGATCCCTACATGCCATGAATAAGACATGATCTCCACCACATCTCCTCCAATCCCCTCCATCGTCCCCACACCCCACCCCACAACCCCCAGCTGTTCCATCTCCCTGTTGGGCGCTGACACTGTTTGAATATAGATTTACTCTGGAGTGGATTTCTAATTGCGAGTGCAGGACTGGAGGTGTGGTGTTCGGACGACAGGATCGCTCAGCGTCGAGACAGCTTGGGCGCAGCGGGGCGTACTCGCGGGACCTGTGGAGATTCTGCCGTCTGTCAGCGCTGTCAAAGAAAACAAACCCGTGAGTAGTTTTTAGCAGGGAAAGAAAAGCCAGGCTCCCAGAGCCTCTCAGAGTTCAAGTGCAGGCGATGGCAGCCAAAAATGGCCGGGAGTTTGGAACAAACGCCTTTTCAATGGAGCTGGCTGCTCACACATTCCAGATTCAGGGTCAACAAGCGTTTCCCTGACATGAGAGCACTTGTGCGCTGCTGATAGGGCTCAGGTGAGTCACTGCGCCTCAGATCACTGGCGAGGTCGACATCACTGTTTGTCTCCTGTGGAAACACTGGAGGTGTTCACTACGCTTGGATCCAAGCCAAATATTTGCAACAGGCTGTGATGACTGAGCCGCCCTTTGCTCAGAATTGCATTTATAGGGAGAATGAGATATTTGACTGGGCTGGTCCTCCATTGTTTATCAGGACTATAGCCTTGGGGCTACATCTACTTCTGGCCTATTATCTCAGTAGCCAACAGCTATGGGCACCATAGAGTTTAACTGTCACTGTCTCTCTCACCGCACAGCGCTCCCAGGAGGCTTCAGCCGTCATGTTCATCTGCCCTCTGGTGGGTTCGGACTGAACAATAACTGCCTGGTTTTGACAGACTCCAGTGTGGCTGAAATCTCGGCCCTTAGACTCTCTCGGCTCGGGCTGAGGTCCACAGCTGGCAGTGTTCCCCTGCGCTGTTAGCAGTGAATTCCGCGCAGCCAGAGTTGCCAGCATTAAAAATGCTAACTGTGGGGAGTGACCGTACAGGCAGGTGGTGCGGGGCTTGTTATGATCGACTGAATTAGTCTGAATATTTCTTTTATTTTTTTTTTAGATTCTTTTTCAGTTACCTTGTATTAACCAGGTATTCCTGCCCTTGAATGGGGGTGGGGGGTTCGAGGGGCATCTCGCCGGCTGTGTAAAGTGCCGAGACCCACAATAGGTTCAGGTTTATTTGTACAGCGTTTCCCCATCCAGAGCTGTCAGCGGGGACTTATCTCCATATCAGCAGCACACAGCCACATTCCTGCAGAGGGACTGATGACATCAGAGGTCTGGGAGTCTCTCCGAGCCTCAGGCCCGAGAACATGCCGGAGTGTGGGCTGTGCCTCCTGCTGCAGGATTATTGGGTTACTACGGAGATTGGGGGGGTCTTGTTTAGAGAGGGGCTGATAGAGTCCCCTGTGTGTTTCTGTTTTTACCCTCCCCAGGGTCCGGCGCCCCTCCCCTCCCTGTGTCCGCTGGCGACGGACACGATTATTTTACAGGGAACATCTCGTTTGTTTGTCTGGCGAGTCTCTCTCTCTCTCTCTCTCTCTCTCTCCATCTATTTCTTTCTACCCCTATCTTTCTGCTTCAATCTCTCTTTATCTCTCTTCTCTATCTTGATCTTTGTGCCCCTTTCTCCCTCTGTCTCTCTTTCTGCCTCTGCTTTTCTCCTCCTCTCTCTCTCTCACTCTCTCTCTCTCTCAACTTACCTCTCTCTCTCTCTCTCGCTCTCTCGGTGTTTATGTTTCTCTAAAGATGGTTGGGGTTTTGTTAAGGGCCAGACCACCAGGCCTTGGTGGAGAGGCTCTTCGCTGTGAAGCGGAGATAAGAGGGCTGGATGTGCTCCAGATAAGTCAGGGCTACATTGAGCCCCTGACAGTAAACAGCGCTTAAGGGAACCGCAGGCATCCATAAATATTTAGGTCCAAAGAGCTTTATAGAGCCTGTCCTGAAGGATTTATGGTGCGGCTGGATAACCGTCCAGCAGCGTCGGAGGGCTCTGGGCCTCGTTTAAGGCGCAGCAGAGAGAGGATGCCTCTCCGAGCCACGGCCTAATTTGCAAAAACAAATCAAGAACTCCAGCGCTTGAAAAATGAGAAATGCTGCAATCATCCTATTGGCAACAGGATGTTGGAAAAAAGACTAGGGGAAAAAACACTGGTGTGAATTATATAAGCCACAGTTGGAAGAATTCATCATTTTACACTTTTATATTTCAAAATCCTTTTTATCTTTGTGCAGTCTACTTGGCAGTGCTTATTGATGGGTGTCATTAATTTAATGGAACCGTTAGTGAGAATTTAAAATGGTGAATTTCACATGGCTCAGGGGCGTCCAGAATAAATCGTTGGAATACGTTTCCGCTGCTGTTTATGCCAGTCTGTCTCGCTGCGGCACTGGGCTCCAGCCGCCTTCATTTATTGAGGCAGCACGCTTGTGTCCTCCGGAGCACCTGCGACAGTTTGCTCTCTCCTTTTTTCCCTGCAGTCCACCACGTGAGCCGCACAGCTGCTGTCTGAGGTATATGTAGCACGGTCCGCTCGTATCTGGACAGTCACACTGTTTTTATACTTCCTGCATGAGACACTCCGCTTGCATGTTTATACCCTCGATTTAAAGGCCCCTCAGTCAGGTTTGATTGGAGGTTTTGGATCCGAGTGGCTTAAACTGTGCTCCAGCAGAAGCCCTTTAGATAGTTTCACTGTCTCAGTGCTTACACTGCAAGAACAAAATCTTACCAAACATTTTAATCTTGTATGTAGACTTAAATATTTATTTATATAACCTTTTTTTTCTTAGAAAAAGGAATTCTGCTTCAGATTTGAAGTTATATGGACAACTATCTAGATTTGTTCATGGGGTAAGATGATTTCAATTACCCTATGAAAACAAGATTAAAATGCTTCGTAAGACCGTTTTCCTCTGTGCACTGGCTCACTGTCGGCACCCAACTGATTGGCGAGAGCAGAGAATTCTTTATTGGCTGGTCTCCTGTCTGCTCTGTGCAAAACTGGTAATTCGAGTGATTTGTACAGTGAAATCTGCTTTCGGCACTGGTGCAGTCTGGGATTGATTGCAGGCTGAATATTGTTGTTTTTCCCCCTGAATGTGGCACCCTGCAGTACTTCAGCAAAGTTAAATAAATATTTGTGCTCTCTGCTAACAGTGGCAGTTGAACAGTCAATATGACTTTATTAGTCCAGCGCAAGAAACGCATTTACATTTATAGCTGGCCATAAACGGAAAGGGAAATGAATAACTTGAGAGTATGTTTTATAGTTTGCGTGTGCTAGTGCCTGTGGCCATGAACACATACAGTACATCTCAGTGAGTTTGTCATTGAATGTACAGATGTAATATTTTAGTGTTTTTTTTACACTGCAGTCATGCTGAGATGTATTTGCTCGCTTTAGTTCCAGTACACTGCTATATTGACTTGGGGTTTTAAGCATTTGAATATATCAGTCTCAGATGTCTGTTGCTAGCTGTTAGGCCATTAGCATGAGCAGGATGATTAGCATCAGAACAGAGCAATGCTTCCCTTTTTTGGTATCCTGAAGAACGGAGTATATTGTGGACATTATGCCACACAGTGACCTATTTGCTTAGCTGGTTCCCTGGTTCCCAGGAAATCTTATGTTAGTTTACCATGTTAGCTCACCCATTGAATAGTCTTCATTTAAACAGCTAGACAGTTGCCTGAAGTAATGACGATGTGTGTCAAGGGCTTCGACCGCTGTACTGCCCCTGAAATCTGAATAAATTATGCTGTGGGCTTAACAGACTCTTTCTGTTTGTCTAACCATCAATCCATCTATTTATCATCTGTCTTTCTGTACTGCGAATCCGTCAGTTAAATATTCACAATCAATATTTACATTTAAATTTCAGTTTACCAGTCAGTCAGTTGGTTCATGTCCATGTATGTACCATCTCTGTACTTTAAAACAAATGATTTCACACAGTGAATATCTCTGAGAGGATATTACATGATCAGTCAATAAAGGGAAAACTTATTTTTTATGACCTTATTGCTAAAAATAGTTTGAGACGTCTAGGTAAATAAAGCAATGAATAATTTTGGAAAGATAAATTAGCCTTAGTAATATTATATCAAAATAAAACACTATATATAGCACTATGAATAATAACCCTGGACATACAACATTTTTTTTTTTTTTTTTTTGCTTTCTGTTAAGGTGTGTGTAATTTAGTGTTTATGAGTGCGTGCGTGCGTGCGTGTGTGTGTGTATGTGTGTGTGCGCACGTGTGTGTGTGTGTGTGTGTGCGTGCGCGCGTGTGTGTGCGTTTGTGCACTTTTGTGTGTTTAGACATCCTATGTAATGTACGTGGGGGAATGTTTCTGTAGCGCTGCTTAACATTTTGGCTGCAGTGACTGCGCCTGACCAAACGGCAGACTTGGCGAGATCCCTGACCTTCTCTCCTTTGCTCTCTTGCCCTCCCTGTATCTCAGATCCGGGCAGCCTGTGGGTTTCCCTGCAGCGCAGCGGTCTGAGCCGACACTGTGGCTGTCCTGGTTTGTGAAGCTTCCGCTGTACAAATCCGCCAGCCGGGCCATCTTTTACAGCAGTCGCCGCCACGGCTATGAATCATCGTGCTGTTCGATAAAGTCTGTGCGGGTTCTGTTCGCCTGTAAGCAATGGCTGTTTGCGGAAAGACTCACCCATGCAGAGAAACAGCTGTGCTCTGATTCGGTCTGCGGGCAGCTGTTGAGGTTCCTGTGTGTTTTTGCTGGGCTCCTGGCGGGCGATGCTGAACGCAAGAGGGAGGATGTTTTAAAGGGGGGAACAAAGTCATGTTTCTCAAGCCATCGCACATTGACGTTATTTGATTGTGTTTTACTCTGAGCCATTAAACTTCATTACTTTCAATTACTGCAATCACTGCAGTGATTGTTTCTCCAGCACTAGAGTGTTCTTTTAAGAGCTTTCTGACGTTCAGTCATGTCCATAAATGTTTGGACACTAACACAATTTTCATTATTTCAGCTTTGTACGCCACCACAATGGATTTGGAAAGAAAACGTCATGATTTACTTAAAATGCAGACATTTCAACCTCAATTCAAGGGTTTTGTGAGAAATAATGTATGAACACCTCCTTAATTTTCGGTGCTCGGAAGTAAATTGACAAACTAACATAATTAGCAATTAAATTGTCATTTTTAATACTCAAACTCAAGTAATCTTTTTTTTTTCTTTTACGTTTGTGTTTATTATGTTCTAGCATTTAGTAGTATTATGTATTTGTTATTGCACTTTTTTTAAGATAGTAAGTCCACAACATTTCTGAAAATCACAGAGGTGAGAAAGAGTTCCTGGTGCAAACAGCTGTCTTTTGTTTGCAATAAAGATCATAACTCTGCAGTCAAAGAGCCTGAAGTGAGAAGCCAGGTCTGTACTGCAGCTCTCCGCAGATCCGGCTTTATTGTTGGGGCATTTTGCCCGCAGTTCTGCTTTCAGCAAGAGAAATGCATGCGAAATGGGATTCAGGTTATATGATTGACTGGTAGATGGCGGAAAATTCCGCTTTTTTGCCTTAAGAGTCTTAGGTTGTTTTTGCGGTTTGCACTGTGAAGCGCTGTCCAATGAGTTCTGAAACCTTTGGCTGAATTTTAACATGAATATATAACTATACAATCATAAAATGCATATAGAACTACAACCCCAATTCCGAAATAATTGGGACGAAGTGTAAATTGTGAATAAAATCAAAATGCAATGACTTTCAGATCACATGAGCCAATATGTTATTTACAATAGAACATAGATAACATTTCAAATGTTGAACTGAGACATTTTACATTTTTATCCACGAAATGAGCTTATTTCCAATTTTCTGGCTGCAACGAGTCTCAAAAAAGTTGGGACAGGCAAAAGAAGGGCTGAAAAAGCAATTAATATATGAGAGAATCAACTGAAAGAACATTTAGCAAGTAATTAAGTTAACTGGCATGAGGTGTGTAACATGATTGGCTATAAAAGGGATGTCTTAGAGAGGCTGAGTCTCTCAGAAGTAAAGATGGCCAGAGGCTCTCCAACCTGTGAAGGCTTGCGTAAAAAAATTGTGGAATACTTTAAAAACAATGTTCCTCCTCAACGTAAAATTGCAAAGGCTTGAAGGTCTCATCATCCACAGTGCATAACATCATCAAAAGATTCAGAGAAACTGGAAAAATCTCTGTGCGTAAGGGACAAGGCCGAAGACCTTTACTGGATGCCCGTGATCTTCGAGCCCTCAGACGCCACTGCATCACTCACCGGCATGATTCTATCATTGACATTACTAAATGGGCCCAGGAATACTTCAAGAAACCACTGTCTGTAAACACAGTCCGCCGTGCCATCCACAGATGCCACCTAAAACTCTATCATGCAAAAAGAAAGCCATTGTTGAGCATGATCCAGAAGCGCCACCGTGTTCTGTGGGCCAAGGCTCATTTAAAATGGACTGTAGCAAAGTGGCAAAGTGTCCTGTGGTCAGACGAATCCAAATTTGACATTCTTGTTGGAAATCATGGGCATCGTGTCCTCCGGGCTAAAGAGGAGAAAGACCACCCCTCCTGTTATCAGCGTTCAGTTCAAAAGCCAGCATCTCTGATGGTATGGGGATGCATTAGTGCATATGGTGTGGGACACTTGCATGTTTTAAAAAGCACCATGAATGCTGAAAGGTATGTAAAGGTTTTAGAGCAACATATGCTCCCCTCCAGATAACATCTATTCCAGGGAAGGCCTTGTGTATTTCAGCAGGACAATGTAAAACCACATACTGCAGCTATTACAACAGCATGGCTTCATAGTAGAAGAGTCCGTGTGCTGAACTGACCTGCCTGCAGTCCTGATCTTTCACCGATTGAGAACATTTGACACGTAATAAAATGAAAAGTCCGTCAAAGGAGACCCAAAATTCTCCAGCAGCTGGAAGCCTGTATTAAACAAGAGTGGGATCAAATTCCAATGGCGAAACTTAAAAAACTTGTCTCCTTAATGCCCAGACACCTCCACTCTGTGTTAAAAAGAAGAGGGAATGCTACACCATGGTAAACAGGCCCCTGTCCCAACTATTCTGAGGCCTGTTGCAGCCTTCAAATTTGAAATGAGCTCATTTTGTGGATAAAATTGTAAAATTTCTCAGTTTCAACATTTGCAATGTAATATCTATGTTCAATTGTGAATAAAATACTGGCTGGTGTGATTGGAAACTCATTGCATTTTAATATAATTCACAAGTTACACTTTGTCCTAACTATTTTGGAATTGGGGTTGTATACAATCATAACATGCACATAGAACTATAGAATCGTAAAATGCTAGAGAACTATACAATCATGACAAGCACATAGAACTATACAATGATAACATGCATATAGAACTATACAATCATAACATGTTATAGAACTATACAATCATAACATGCATATAGAACTATGCAATCACAACATGTTATAGAACTATACAATCATAACATGTTATAGAACTATACAATCATAACATGCATATAGAACTATGCAATCATAACATGCATATAGAAATATACAATCATTACATGTTATAGAACTATACAATCATAACATGCATATAGAACTATACAATCATAACATGTTATAGAACTATACAATCATAACATCTTATAGAACTATACAGTCATGACAAGCACATAGAACTATACAATGATAACATGCATATAGAACTATACAATCATAACATGTTATAGAACTATACAATCATGACATGCATATAGAACTATGCAATCATAACATGTTATAGAACTATACAATCATAACATGTTATAGAACTATACAATCATAACATGCATATAGAACATGCAATCATAACAGGGATATAGAACTATGCAATCATAACATGTATGTAGAACGATACAATCATAACATGTTATAGAACTATACAATCATACCATGCATATAGAACTATACAATCATAACATGCATATAAAACTATACAATCATAATATGCATAAAGAACTATACAATCATAACACGTTATAGAACTATACAATCATAACATGCTTATAGAACTATACAATCATACCATGCATATAGAACTATACAATCATAACATGCATATAAAACTATACAATCATAATATGCATATAGAACTATACAATCATAACACGTTATAGAACTATACCATCATAACATGCTTATAGAACTATACAATCATACCATGCATATAGAACTATACAATCATAACATGCATATAAAACTATACAATCATAATATGCATATAGAACTATACAATCATAACACGTTATAGAACTATACATTCATAACATGCATATAGAACTATGCAATCATTACATGCATGTAGAACTATACAATCATAACGTGCATATAGAATTATACAATCATAACATGCATGTTGAACTATAGAATCATAACATGTTATAGAACTATACAATCATAACTTGCATATAGAACTATACAATCATAAAAGACATAGAGAACTATGCAATCATAACATGCATGTAGAAGTATACAATCATAAAATGTTATAGAACTATACAATCATAACATGCATATAGAACTATACAATCATAACATGCAAATAGAACTATACAATCATAATATGCATATAGATCTATACAATCATAACATGCATATAGAACTATGCAATCATAACATATATGTAGAACTATACAATCATTACATGTTATAGAACTATACAATCATAACATGCATACAGAACTATGCAATCATAACATGCATGTAGAACTATACAATCATAACATGCATATAGAACTATACAATCATAACATGCATGTAGAACTATGCAATCATAACATGCATGAAGAACTATACAATCATAACACGTTATAGAACTATACAATCATAACATGCATGTAGAACTATGCAATCATAACATGCATGTAGAACTATACAATCATAACACGTTATAGAACTATACAATCATAACATGCACATAGAACTATGCAATCATAAAATGCATATAGAACTATCCAATCATAACATGTCATAGAACTATACAATCATAACATGTTATAGAACTGAACAATCATAACATGCATATAAAACTATACAATCATTACATGCATATAGAACTATACAATCATAACATGTTATAGAACTGAACAATCATAACATGCATGTAGAACTATACAATCATAACATGCATATAGAACTATACAATCATAACATGCATGTAGAACTATGCAATCATAACATGCATGTAGAACTATGCAATCATAACATGTTATAGAACTATACAATCATAACATGCACATAGAACTATGCAATCATAAAATGCATATAGAACTATACAATCATAACATGTTATAGAACTATACAATCATAACATGCATATAGAACTATACAATCATAACATGTTATAGAACTGAACAATCATAACATGCATATAAAACTAAACAATCATTAAATGCATATAGAACTATACAATCATAACATGCATGTAGATCTATACAATCATAACATGCGTGTTGAACTATATAATCATAACATGTTATAGAACTATTCAATCATAACATGCATGTAGAACTATACAATCATAACATGCATATAGAACTATACAATCATAACATGCATGTAGAACTATGCAATCATAACATGCATGTAGAACTATACAATCATAACATGTTATAGAACTATACAATCATAACATGCATATAGAACTATACAATCATAACATGTTATAGAACTGAACAATCATAACATGCATATAAAACTATACAATCATTAAATGCATATAGAACTATACAATCATAACATGCATGTAGATCTATACAATCATAGCATGCGTGTTGAACTATATAATCATAACATGCTATAGAACTATTCAATCATAACATGCATGTAGAACTATACAATCATAACATGCATATAGAACTATACAATCATAACATGCATGTAGAACTATGCAATCATAACATGCATGTAGAACTATACAATCATAACATGTTATAGAACTATACAATCATAACATACACATAGAACTATGCAATCATAAAATGCATATAGAACTATACAATCATAACATGTTATAGAACTATACAATCATAACATGCATATAGAACTATACAATCATAATATGTTATAGAACTGAACAATCATAACATGCACATAAAACTATACAATCATTACATGCATATAGAACTATACAATCATAACATGCATGTAGATCTATACAATCATAACATGCGTGTTGAACTATATAATCATAACATGTTATAGAACTATTCAATCATAACATGCATGTAGAACTATACAATCATAACATGTTATAGAACTATACGATCATAACATGCATGTGGAATTATTCAATCATTGCATGCATATAGAACTATACAATCATAACATGCATACAGAACTATACAATCATAACATGTTATAAAACTATACAATCATAACATGCATATAGAACTATGCAATCATAACATGAATGAAGAACTATACAATCGTTACATGCAAATAGAACTATACAATCATAACATGCATATAGAACTACACAATCATAACATGCATATAGAACTATACAATCATAACATGCATATAGAACTATACAATCATAACATGCATATAGAACTATACAGTCATAACATGCATATAGAACTATACAATCATTACATGTTATCGAACTATACAATCATAACATGCATATAGAACTATACAATTATAACATGCATGTTGAACTATACAATCATAACATGTTATAGAACTATACAATCATAACATGCATATAGAACTATACAATCATAACATGCATATAGAACTATACAATCATAACATGCATGTTGAACTATACAATCATAACATGTTATAGAACTATTCAATCACAACATGCATATAGAACTGTACAATCATAACATGCATATAGTACTATACAATCATAACATGTTATATAACTGTACAATCATAACACGCATATAGAACTATGCAATCATAACACGTTATAGAACTATGCAATCATAACATGCATATAGAACTATGCAATCATAACATGCATGTAGAACTATACAGTCATAACTTGTTATAGAACTATACAATCATAACATGCATATAGAACTAAACAATCATTACCTGCATATAGAACTATACAATCATAACATGCATATAGAACTATACATTCATAACGTGCATATAGAACTATACAATCATAACATGCATATACAACTATACAATCATAACATGTTATAGAACTATACAATCATTACATGCATGTAGAACTATACAATCATAACATACATGTAGAATTATACAATCACTGCATGCATATAGAACTGTACAATCATAACATGCATATAGAACTATACAATCATAACCTGTTATAGAACTATACAATCATAACATGCATATCGAATTATACAATCATAACATGCATGTAGAGCTATACAATCATAACATGCATGTTGAACTATGCAATCATAACATGCATGTATAATTATACAATCACTGCATGCATATAGAACTATACAATCATAACCTGTTATTGAACTAAACAATCATAACATGCATATTGAATTATAAAATCATAACATGCATATAGAACTATACAATCATAATATGCATGTAGAACTATACAATCATAACACGCATGTTGAACTATACAATCAAAACATGTTATAGAACTATACAATCATAACGTGCATATAGAACTATACAATCATTACATGCATGTAGAACAATACAATCATGACATGTTATAGAACTGTACAATCATAACATGCATGTAGAACTATACAATCATTACATGCATATAGAACTATACAATCATAACATGCATGTAGATCTATACAATCATAACATTCATGTTGAACTATACAATCATAAAATGTTATAGAACGATGCAATCATAACATGCATGTAGAACTATACAATCATAACATGTTATAGAACTATACAATCAGAACATGCATGTAGAATTGTACAATCATTGCATGCATATAGAACTAAACAATCATAACCTGCATAGAGAACTATACAATCATAACATGCATATAGTACTATACATAACATGCATGTAGAACTATACAGTCATTACATGCAAAGAGAACTATACAATCATAACATGCATGTAGATCTATACAATCATAACATGCGTGTTGAACTGTACAATCATAACATGTTATAGGACTATTCAATCATTGCATGCATATAGAACTATACAATCATAACATGCATATAGAACTATACAATCATTACATGTTATAAAACTATACAATCATAACATGCATATAGAACAATGCAATCATAACATGAATGTTGAACTATACAATCATTACATGCAAATAGAACTATACAATCATAACATGCATATAGAACTATACAATCATAACATGCATATAGATCTATGCAAACATAGCATGCATATAGAACTATACATCACATGCATGTAGAACTATACAATCATAACATGCATATAGAACTATACAATCATCACATGTTATCGAACTATACAATCATAACATGCATATAGAACTATACAATCATAACATGCATGTTTAACTATACTATCATAACCTGTTATAGAACTATACAATCACAACATGCACATAGAACTATACAATCATAACATGCATATAGAACTATACAATCATAACATGTTATATAACTGTACAATCATAACACGCATATAGAACTATGCAATCATAACACGTTATAGAACTTTACAATCATTACATGCATATAGAACTATGCAATCATAACATGCATGTAGAACTATACAATCATAACATACATATAGAACTATACAATCGTAACATGCATATAGAACTATGCAATCATAACATGCATGTAGAACGATACAATCATAACATGTTATAGAACTATACAATCATAACATGCACATAGAACTATGCAATCATAAAATGCATATAGAACTATACAATCATTACATGCATATAGAACTATACAATTATATCATGTTATAGAACTGAACAATCATAACATGCATATAGAACTATACAATCATAACATGCATATAGAACTATACAATCATAACATGCATATTGAACTATGCAATCATAACATGCATGTAAAACTATACAATCATAACATGCATGTAGATCTATACAATCATAACATGCATGTTGAACTATACATTCATAACATGTTATATAACTGTACAATCATAACATGCATATAGAACTATACAATCATACATGCATATAGAACTATACAATCACAACATGCACATAGAACTATACAATCATAACACGCATATAGAACTATGCAATCATAACACGTTATAGAACTTTACAATCATAACATGCATATAGAACTATGCAATCATAACATGCATGTAGAACTATACAATCATTACATGTTATAGAACTATACAGTCATAACATGCATCTTGAACTATACAATTATATCATGTTATCGAACTGAACAATCATAACATGCATATAGAACTATACAATCATTACATGCATATAGAACTATACAATCATAACATGCATGTAGAACTATACAATCATTACATGTTATAGAACTATACAGTCATAACATGCATCTTGAACTATACAATTATATCATGTTATCGAACTGAACAATCATAACATGCATATAGAACTATACAATCATTACATGCATATAGAACTATACAATCATAACATGCATGTAGATCTATACAATCATAACATGCATGTTGAACTATACAATCATAACATGTTATAGAACTATGCAATCATAACACGCATGTAGAACTATAAAATCATAACATGTTATAGAACTGTACAATCATAACATGCATGTAGAATTGTACAATCATTGCATGCATATAGAACTATACAATCATAACATGCATATCGAACTATACAATCATAACATGCATATAGAACTAGACATAACATGCATGTAGAACTATACAATCATAACATGCATATGGAACTATGCAATCATAACATGAATGTAGATCTATACAATCATTACATGCAAATAGAACTATACAATCATAACATGCATATAGAACTACACAATCATAACATGCATGTAGACTATGCAATCATAACATGAACTATTCAATCATAACATGCATATAGAACTATACAATCATAACATGCATATAGAACCATACAATCATAACATGCATATAGAACTATACTATAACAATCAACTATAAATCATGAATGTATAAAACTATACAATCATAACATGTATAACTATGCAATCAAACATGCATATAATCTATAAATCATATAAATGCATATAGAACTATACAATCATAACATGCATATAGAACTATACAATCATAACATGCATATAGAACTATACAATCATAACATGCATATAGAACTATACAATCATAACATGTTATAGAACTATACAATCATAACATGCATATAGAACTATACAATCATAACATGCATGTAGAACTATACAATCATAACATGCATATAGAACTATACATTCATAACATGCATATAGAACTATACAATCATAACATGCATATAGAACTATCCAATCATAACATGTTATAGAACTATACAATCATAACATGCATATAGAACTATACAATCATTACATGTTATTTAACTATACAATCATAACATGCATATAGAACTATACAATCATAACATGTTGAACTATACAATCATAATTGTTATAGAACTATATAATCATAACATGCATATAGAACTATACAATCATAACATGCATATAGAACTATACAATCATAACATGCATTTAGAACTATACAATCATAACATGCATATAGAACTATACAATCATAATGTTATGCATATAACACTATACAATCATAACATGTTATAGAACTATACAATCATAACATAGAGAACTATGCAATCATAACATGCATAGAACTATACAATCATAACATGTTTTAGAACTATAAATCATAACATGCATGTTGAACTATACAATCATTACATGCATATAGAACTATACAATCATAACATGCATATAGAACTATACAATCATAACATGCATATAGAACTATACAATCATAACATGCATATAGAACTATACAATCATAACATGCATATATAAATCATAACTATGTAGAACTATACAATCATGCATGTTATAGAACTATACAATCATAACATGCATCTTGAACTATACAATCATAACATGTTATAGAACTGAACAAATCATAACATGCATGTAACTATACAACTATAAAACTATACAATCATAACATGCATATAGAACTATACAATCATAACATGCATGTAGAACTATACAATCATAACATGCATGTAGAACTATACAATCATAACATGCATATAGAACTATACAATCATAACATGCATATAGAACTATACAATCATTGCATGCATATAGAACTATACAATCATAACATGCATATAGAACTATACAATCATAACATGTTATAGAAAACTATACAATCATAACATGCATATATTCAATCTATGCATATAGAATCAATAACATGCATGTAGAACTATACAATCATAACATGCATGTAGAACTATACAATCATAACATGCATATAGAACTATACAATCATAACATGCATATAGAACTATACAATCATAACATGCATATAGAACTATACAATCATAACATGCATATAGAACTATACCATCAATGCATATTATAACATGCATATAGAACTATACAATCATAACATGCATATAGAACTATACAATCATAACATGTTATAGAACTATACAATCATAACATGCATATAGAACTATACAATCATAACATGCATATAGAACTATACAATCATAACATGCATATAGAACTATTCAATCATAACATGCATATAGAACCATACAATCATAACATGCATATAGAACTATGCAATCATAACATGAATGTAGATCTATACAATCATTACATGCAAATATAACTATACAATCATAACATGCATATAGAACTACACAATCATAACATGCATATAGAACTATTCAATCATAACATGCATATAGAACTATACAGTCATAACATGCATATAGAACTATACAATCATTACATGTTATCGAACTATACAATCATAACATGCATATAGAACTATACAATTATCACATGCATGTTGAACTATAGAATCATAACATGTTATAGAACTATATATTCATAACATGCATATAGAACTATACAATCATAACATGCATGTTGAACTGTCCAATCATAACATGTTATAGAACTATACAATCACAACATGCATATAGAACTATACAATCATAACATGTTATTTAACTGTACAATCATAACACTCATATAGAACTATACAATCATAACACGTTATAGAACTATACAATCATTATATTCATAGAGAACTATGCAATCATCACATGCATGTAGAACTATACAGTCATAACATGTTTTAGAACTATACAATCATACCATGCATTTTGAACTATACAATCATTACCTGCATATAGAACTATACAATCATAACATGCATATTGAACTATACATTCATAACGTGCATATAGAACTATACAATCATAACATTCACATATAACTATACAATCATAACATGTTATAGAACTATAAATCATAACATGCATGTAGAACTATACAATCATAACATGCATGTTGAACTATGCAATCATAACATGCATATAGAACTATACAATCCTAACATGCATGTAGAATTATACAATCACTGCTTGCATATAGAACTGTACAATCATAACATGCATATAGAACTATACAATCATAACCTGTTATAGAACTATACAATCATAACATGCATATCGAATTATACAATCATAACATGCATGTAGAACTATACAATCGTAACCTTATTATAGAACTATACAATCATAACATGCATATCGAATTATACAATCATAACATGCATATAGAACTATACAATCATAATATGCATATAGAACTATACATTCATAACATGCATATAGAACTATACAGTCATAACATGCTTATACAACTATACAATCATAACATGTTATAGAACTATACAATCATTACATGCATATAGAACTATACAATCATAACATGCATATAGAACTATACAATCATAACATGCATGTAGAACTATACAATCATAACATGCATGTTGAACTATACAATCATAACATGTTATAGAACTATACAATCACTACATGCATATAGAACTATACAATCATAACATGTTTTATAACTGTACAATCATAACACGCATATAGAACTATGCAATCATAACACGTTATAGAACTATTTAATCATTACATGCATATAGAACTATACAATCATAACATGCATGTAGATCTAAACAATCATTACATGCGTGTTGAACTATACAATCATAACATGTTATAGAACTATTCAATCATAACATGCATGTAGAACTATACAATCATACCATGTTATAGAACTATACAATCATAACATGCATGTAGAATTATACAATCATTGCATGCATATAGAACTATACCATCATAACATGCATATAGAACTATACAATCATAACATGTTATAAAACTATACAATCATGACATGCATATAGAACTATGCAATCATAACATGAATGTAGATCTATACAATCATTACATGCAAATAGAACTATACAATCATAACATGCATATAGAACTACACAATCATAACATGCATATAGAACTATTCAATCATAACATGCATATAGAACTATACAATCATAACATGCATGTAGAACTATACATAACATGCATATAGAACTATACATAACATGCATGTCGAACTATACAGTCATAACATGCATATAGAACTATACAATCATTACATGTTATCGAACTATACAATCATAACATGCATATAGAACTATACAATTATAACATGCATGTTGAACTATAGAATCATAACATGTTATAGAACTATACAATCATAACATGCATGTTGAACTATACTATCATAACATGTTTTAGAACTATACAATCACAACATGCATATAGAACTATACAATCATAACATGTTATATAACTGTACAATCATAACACGCATATAGAACTATGCAATCATAACACGTTATAGAACTATACAATCATTATATGCATAGAGAACTATGTAATCATAACATGCATGTAGAACTATACAGTCATCACATGTTATAGAACTATACAATCATAACATGCATTTAGAACTATACAATCATTACCTGCATATAGAACTATACAATCATAACATGCATATTGAACTATACATTCATAACGTGCATATAGAACTATACAATCATAACATTCACATTTAACTATACAATCATAACATGTTATAGAACTATACAATCATAACATGCATGTAGAACTATACAATCATAACATGCATGTTGAACTATGCAATCATAACATGCATGTTGAACTATGCAATCATAACATGCATATAGAACTATACAATCCTAACATGCATGTAGAATTATACAATCACTGCTTGCATATAGAACTGTACAATCATAACATGCATGTAGATCTATACAATCATAACCTGTTATAGAACTATACAATCATAACATGCATATCGAATTATACAATCATAACATGCATGTAGAACTATACAATCATAACATGCATGTTGAACTATGCAATCATAACATGTTATAGAACTATACAATCATAACATGCATCTCGAATTATACAATCACTGCATGCATATAGAACTATACAATCATAACAAGCATACAGAACTATACAATCGTAACCTATTATAGAACTATACAATCATAACATGCATATCGAATTATACAATCATAACATGCATATAGAACTATACAATCATAATATGCATGTAGAACTATACAATCATAACACGCATGTTGAACTATACAATCAAAACATGTTATAGAACTTTACAATCATAACGTGCATATAGAACTATACAATCATTACATGCATGTAGAACTATACAATCATGACATGTTATAGAACTGTACAATCATAACATCCATGTAGAACTATACAATCATTACATGCATATAGAACTATACAATCATAACATGCATGTAGATCTATACAATCATAACATGCATGTTGAACTATACAATCATAACATGTTATAGAACTATGCATTCATAACATGTATGTAGAACTATACAATCATCACGTTATAGAACTATACAATCATAACATGCATGTAGAATTGTACAATCATTGCATGCATATAGAACTATCCAGTCATAACATGCATATAGAACTATACAATCATAACATGTTATAGAACTGAACAATCATAACATGCATGTAGAACTATACAATCATTACATGCATATAGAACTATACAATCATAACATGCATGTAGATCTATACAATCATAACATGCGTGTTCAACTATACAATCATAACATGTTCTAGAACTATACAATCATAACATGCATGTAGAACTATACAATCATAACATGTTCTAGAACTATACAATCATAACATGCATGTAGAACTATACAATCATAACATGCGTGTAGAACTATACAATCCTAACATGCTATAGAACTATACAATCTTAACATGCATATAGAATTATACAATCATAACATGCATATAGAACTATACAATCATAACATGTTATAGAACTATACAATCATAACATCCATGTAGAACTATACAATCATTACATGCATATAGATCTATACAATCATAACATGCATATAGAACTATACAGTCATAACATGCTATACAATAGAACTATACAATCATAACATGTTATAGAACTATACAATCATATCAATTATACAACATCATGCATGTAGAACTATACAATCATAACATGCATGTTGAACTATGCAATCATAACATGTTATAGAACTATAAATATGCATCTCGAATTATACAATCACTGCATGCATATAGAACTATACAATCATAACATAACTATACAATCATAACATGCATAGAACTATAACTATATCATAACATGCATATAATCATAACCTGTTATAGAACTATACATAACATGCATATCAGCATACAATCATAGAACTAACTATACAATCAATCATAACATAGAACTTTAGAATCATATGCACAATCATAACATGCATGTAGAACTATACAATCATGACATGATAGAACTATACAATCATAACATCCATGTAGAACTATACAATCATTACATGCATATAGAACTATACAATCATAACATGCATGTAGATCTATACAATCATAACATGCATGTTGAACTATACAATCATAACATGTTATAGAACTATACAATCATAACATGTTATAGAACTATACAATCAATCATCACGTTATAGAACTATACAATCATAACATGCATATAGAACTATACAATCATTGCATGCATATAGAACTATACAATCATAACATGCATATAGAACTATACAATCATAACATGTTATAGAACTGAACAATCATATGCATGTAGAACTATCAATCATAACATGCATATAGAACTATACAATCATAACATGCATGTAGAACTATACAATCATAACATGCATAATCATAAGAACTAGAACTATACAATCATAACATGCATGTAGAACTATACAATCATAACATGCGTGTAGAACTATACAATCCTAACATGCTATAGAACTATACAATCTTAACATGCATATAGAATTATACAATCATAACATGCATATAGAACTATACAATCATAACATGTTATAGAACTATACAATCATAACATGCATGTCGAATTATACAATCATAACATATTATAGAACTATACTATCATAACATGCATATAGAACTATACAATCATAACATGTTATAGAACTATACAATCATAACATCCATGTAGAACTATACAATCATTACATGCATATAGATCTATACAATCATAACATGCATATAGAACTATACAGTCATAACATGCATATAGAACTATACAATCATAACATGCATGTAGAACTATACAATCATAACATGTTATTGAACTATACAATCATATCGTGCATATAGAACTATACAATCATGACATGCATGTTGAATTATACAATCATAACATATTATAGAACTATACAATCATAACATGCATATAGATCTATACAATCATAACATGCATATAGAACTATACAATCATAACATGTTATAGGACTGTACAATTATAACATGCATATAGCACTATACAGTCATAACATGCATATAGAACTATACAATCATAACATGTATTTTGAATTATACAATCATATCATGCTATAGAACTATACAATCATAACTTGCATATAGAACTATACAATTGTCACGTCACTTAATACGTGTTGTACTGTCTTTCATGTTTATTCCCTCATACTAAGCTCAAAGTCTAAATTTTTAGCTCATTCATTATTTAGTTTTAACTCCCAATATTCTGTGATTGACAGTTAAATAACAAAAATGTTATCAATGTCAAAATATTTATGGACCCTGACTGTACTTGTGACCTCCCACCTCAAACTGTGAAAGCTGGACCAGTATCCAGTGGAGGGTGGAGCTGATGTTCATGGCTGTGGTGCTTAAGTGTGTGTGCATGAGTGTACATGCTGAGTGTGCAATTATAGTATGCTTGCATGCATTTGCGTCTGAGTGTTAGTATGTCTGTGCACAAGTGTGATTTTACAAGCACTGGTGTGCACGTGCTCCGGTGCATATACCTGCGCGCTTGTGCACATATCACTCACTGTTCATGCTGGCGTGGTTCTAAATGACCCTCCTGAGGACTGATGTGGTCTGTGGGTCAGATCTAACGCCCGACCCCACCCGCAGTTGTCCTTCCTCTGAAAGCCAAACCTGATCATGTGACCTGACTAAGATGTTGAAAAAATAGGAACTCCTGAATTCCCCATCTGCAGGACAAATTGTTTTTGCTCCCCCACCCCCCCTACCCCATGCTTGAATTTAATAAAACAAAGCATTTTAGCCGAGGAGAGATAATGTCATATGAAAACAAACACGGGGGCTCAGACGAATGCCCTCGCAATATTGTGTTATGTAAAGGAAAGGGACTGTTTTCTATTTCTCTGGTCAAGATGGATGACTCGGGGTGCAATAAAAGGGGGACTAATGCTGAGCCATTTGATGTCAGGAAAGATGAATTATGGTGAAACGATTCTGCCGTGTCTGTGGATGAAGCTTAAGATGACATCATGATCCTATCAGCTCCAGACATGGTTTAATGAAAGAGATTTGTCATTTTGATATGTGTGGATGTCTGACAATACTGAAGGGGGTGTGGGGGGTGTGGAGGGCGTATTAAAGAGAGCAGGAGCCCTTTTCTGTGGGGGGGGACCCCAGGGCAAACGATAGCGGGAGCTGACAAGCCGTGCTTTGTTGTGCTGTGAGACCTGCAGGGTCGGGGGCTGCCGGCCGGATACTGCATGCATGTACTGCATTTAGAAAGATCACGAGCAGAATCGCCATCTGCACTGCCGAGCGGTATTGATTCCATACTGTGGCTGTTTTTCATGCTTCGACTGAGCATACAGGCATGCATGCGAATGCGCTCAGGGAGGGGGTGCGTGCGTGCGTGCGTGCGTGCGTGCGTGCGTGCGTGTGCGTGCGTGTGTGTGTGTGTGTTGCCGGGCAGGTTACACGCCCCTCTGTAGGGTGGGAGCTGTCAGTCTGTTAGGCCTGAAAGGAGAGCTGGGTTATGGTCATCAGCCGCCCCCCCTCCCTCCCTCCCTTTCTCTCTCTCTCTCTCAGAGGATGCTGGGACCTGCTCTTTGAAGCTCAGAGGAGTGTGTGGGAGAGACAGGTTATGTTTCTCTGCTGAGCAGGTCTGGGTTCTGTGGCCTGTGGTTTGGAGAAGCTGTTCTTTCCATTTTACACAGCCTGGCTGAGGCAGCAGATTAATAAATAGAATAAGGAAGTGAGTCGGTGTGGTTTGTGCACTATGGTCCTATACTGATGATGTGTGCACTATCTCTTGGTCTCTCTCACTATTCCCGTCTCTCTCTTTCTATCACGAGCATGTGCACACACACACACACACACACACACACACACACACATTTTGTGTTTTCATGTTGTGTGCGGACATCCCGTTGACTTGCATTTGTTCCCTAACCCCTTCCCCTGACCTCCACCAAAAACACTGCATGCCTAACCCTAACCCAGAGCTTAATCTCACCCTAATCCCTGATCCTAAAATAGCTGTTACCTTGTGGGGACCAAAAAATGTCCTCAAACAAATGGAGAAATCTGGTATCACTTGTTAGAATACCTTCCCTCCCACACACACTTTCCAAAAATTAATTAATTCCAACACATGAACACATTGATCTAAACAGCATTATTTACTCACTCCTGATGAAAATATTTACTCAGATCGCTTACGTATGGGACTGCATACTCTCACACTCAACCTCAACCCACCAAACTCACACGGTCACCTGCACACAACACACACACGCATGCGCACACACTAACATAAATTCAGTCACTTCTGCGTAAACCTCACCATCTATGTCTAACACACAGAGCTACATCCACTGATTTTGGTGATGTAAGACCGCATTTCAACATTTGTGTCTACAGTTGTATCTGCAGAATCCTGTCAGGTCATTCAAACATTTTTCTATTTAAGATCCCCCTGAACTGAGCCAACGTCCCGGTGTCTCTCTGCTCCTGAGGCCAAGGCTAACAGACCCATGTAAATCTCATTTAAGGCCTGAACCAGAGTGACAGTTTCATTATTTAATCTACTGACGTACGGAGGAGGCAGCGGTTTGTTGAATTTCAGTCAAGAATTTGACTGATGGCTTTGA